>JAHRHZ010000038.1:5637514-5695848 GCA_024137785.1 Ginglymostoma cirratum | reverse complement strand
CTTCTTCAGAAAATCTGAAGAAGGGTCTAGGCCCGAAACGTCAGCCTTCCTGCTCCTCTGATGCTGCTTGGCGTGCTGTGTTCATCCAGCTCTACACCTTGTTATCTCAGATTCTCCAGCATCTGCAGTTCCTACTATCTCTGAAACCTACTGTCTCTCTCAAGATGGTTGTATTCATGTTCCCACCTTACCAGTTCCATGAATGTTTATTTTTATTAATTATTGGGATATTGTGATGCTGGCTAGGCCAGCATCAATTGCCTATCCCTACATGACTTATGATGGTTGTGGTGAGCTGTCTTTTTGAACTGATGCAATCCTTGGGGTGTGGGTACTCCAGGGAGTTCTAGGATTTTGATCTGGTGACAGAGAAGGAGCAGTGATGCATTTCCAAGTGAGGATGGTGAGTGCTTTGGGGTGGTGGTGTTTCCATATATCTGCTGTCTTAATTCTTCCAGAGGGATAAAGGTCATGAGTTTGGAAGGTGCTGTTGAAGGGGCCTTGGTGAGTGAATCTTATAGGTGGCACATACAATGTGTCATTGGCCAACGGAGCGAACGTTGAAAATGGTGAATGGGATACCAGTCAAGTGAGCTACTTTATCCTGTATGGTACCTAACTTCTTGAGTGTGGTTGGAGCTACACTCAACTAGAGAAGTGGAGAATATTCCATCATTCTCCTGATTTGAGTCTTGTAGATAGTGGACAAGCTCTGGAGAAACTGGAGGTGAGTTACTTACTGCAGGATTCCTAGCCTCTGTAGCCACTCTTGTCGCATTGTATCTCTACGGCTATCCAGTTCAGTTTCTGGTCAGTGGTAACCCCGAGGATGTTGATAGTGGAGGATTAAGGGATGATGGTATCACTGAATATTGAAGGTGGTTAGATTCTCTCTCGTTAGAGATGGCTATTTCTGACTATTCTATGGCTATGTGGTTTGAAAATAACTTGTCACTTCTCAGGCCACACCTGAATCGATAGGCAGGTCTTGTTCCATATGGATTGAGGCAGCTTCAGTAGCTGAGGTGTCATGAATGTGCCCTGTCCACACCCCAAGACATTGAACAATCATCAGCAAACAACTCCACTTCTGACCATATGATGTCAGGAAGGTCAATTATAGTGCAGCTGAAATCGTTGGGCCTAGCACACTACCTGAAATGACTCCTGCAGTGATATCCTGGAGCTGAGTTGATTGACCTCCAACAACCACAACCATCTTTGTTTGTGTTAAGTATGACTCCAAGCAGCAGAGATTTTAATCCTCTGATTTTCATTGACTGCAAATTTGTTAGGGCTCCTTGGTGCCACGCTCAGTCAGTCAAATGCTGCCTTGATGTAAAGGACAATAACTTTCATCTCACATAGATTATAGTATAATGTAGGGTATGCAGGGTAGTTTGACCTTAGAAGGATAATAGGCCGGCACAACATCGTGGGCCGAAGGTCCTGTACTGTTCTATGTTATGTTCTATGTTCACCTATACGACAGTCATCTTAAACTGCCATTGTCCATGTTGAGTCATTGCAGTCTGAAGCCAGGCCTTTATGGTCTGAGCTATTCAAAGACACTCTTCAACAGTTTCTACAGTGTACCCAGTGACAGACCATAGCCTATACTAGCCTTGCCACTAGGGTAATTCAGCATGAGTGCTAGTTCTGAGGATAGGTCACTGGACCCGAAATGTTAACTCTGATTTTTTCTTCACAGATGCTGCCAGACTTACTGAGCTTTTCCAGCAACTTCTGTTTTTGTAAGAGTGCTAGGACAGGCACATGTATTGAATAGTAGAATCAATGAATTTTACAGTACAGAAGGAGGTCATTTCAACCCATCATGTTTTTACTGGCTCCTGAGAGAGCTACCCAGCTAATCCCAATCTCTAGCCTGATCTCCATAGCCCTCCAACTTCATCATGTTCAAATATTGGTCTCTTTTAAAGCTTTCTGTGGAATCCACACTCCACTCTCCCAGCCAGTACATTCCAAATCCTCACAACTCTCTGAGTAAAGAAGTGTCTCCTCATCTCACTCTGAGCTCTCTTGCTGACAGTCTTGAAATTGTGACCTCTAGCTACCGACATACCAACTGGTGGAAGCAGAATATCCTTTCTTACCTGGTCAAAATTGTTCATAGTTTTGAATACCTCAATAAGGTCACCTCTTGATCTTCTCTGCTCCAAGGAGAACAAGCCCAGTCTCTCTAATCTTTCCTTGTATCTAAACGCTCTCATTCCTAGCATCATTCTAGTAAATCTCCTTTAAACTTTCTCCTGGCCTTTAACATCCATTTTTAAATAAGGAACCCAGAACTCAACATAATATTCTAAATATGGTCTGATCAATGATCTGTAGAGGTATAGCATCACTTCCTTGCTTTTATACTCTATGTCTCTATTTAAGCCAATCTAAGCCTTTTTAATGACTGCTTTAACTTGCCTGGCTACCTTCAGAGAATCATGCACATGAACCCTGAGGTCCCTCATTTCCTGTACTTCCCTCAACCTTATACAATTGAGTCTATACTGTTTCTCCGTGTTTCTTCGACCAAAATGCATTACCTCATGTTTCTCTGCATTGAATTTCATCTGCCAGGTGTCTGCCCATTTTAACCAGTTTGTCAATATCTCCCTGAAGTCGCTCAGCATCATCCTCTCAATTCGCTATTCTCCCTAGCCTAGTATCATCTGCAAATTTAGAGATTTTGCCCTTGACACCGATCTCCAAATTGTTTATGTAAATCTATAAAAGCAAGGGTCCCAGCACCAATCCCTGGGGAATACCACTTTCAACTCATCTCCAACTAAAAAATGCCCATACATACCTACCCTCTGTTTCCTATCTTTTAGCCAAATTCTAATCCATGCTGCCAAGGACCCATCAATCCCAAACATTTCTAATTTGCTAAGCAACCTGCCATGTGGTTGTATCCAAAATCTTTATCAAATATTTTCTGAAAGTTCAAATATACATCTACAGCACTATCCTCATCCACTTTTCTCCTGTGTTTTATGGTCTTTTGTTTGCAGTTAATAGCTGTCTGCACCAGCAAGCAGCATGTAACACAAGCTTTTACCAAATGCTGTCTTCTCCATCTGTAGGGTAAAATTAGACCTTTTCCTCTTTAATTTGAGAAGAATTCTTTCACATGATCTGTATTTATTAAATGCAACTTTTACCGACTAAGTACTTAATTTAGACATTCAAATAAAGTACAGAAATTCTAATAAACTTAAAATAAACCCTAAGAAATCTAATTTAAATACAAATTGTTTAATGGTAATACCAGACTCTTTTTAGGAATTTGAACAACTATTTACAATTAATGATTGTTAAATAATATTAGGAGTGGTTGGAAAAATGATTTAAGCTTGTTTAAAGTTCAGGCAATGTTACAGCTTTGGCAAACTGACAAATTTAAGTAGGAAATTTAACATCCTGCAGTGAAAATGTTTTGATTTGAAAGCAACAACAATATAAAGATGGTTATTGAGCAATCTTCCAGTCAGGCACTTCACCATTCTCCACCCCACCACTTAATTCCTAGTCTAAGGACTGCAAGTAAATGTGAGGCCTTTTCTACAGCAAAGGGGAGTCCAAACCTAGGTGAGAGGGGTAAGATTTAAAAAGGACCTGAGGGACAACTTTTTCATGCAGAGGATGGTGTGTGTATGGAAAAAACTGCCAAAGGAGGTGTTGGAGACAGGTACAATTACAACATTTAAAAGGCATCTGGATGGATATGTGAATAGGAAGGGCTTAGAGGGATTTGAGTTAAATGCTGGCAAATGAGACTAGATCAGTTTAGGATATCTGGTTGGCACAGATAAGTTGGACTGAAGGCTGTTTTTGTGCTGTATATCTCTATGACTCTGTGTCCCAGGTAGGAGATCCTGAATTGTTGTGTACATATTGTACAGTACTAGCTGATAGACAGAAGCACACTAAGTTTTCAGTGATGGCAGAAGCTGGCGACTGCTACCCTTCCATGGTGATCTGGATTCTATGTCTTCAGTCCATCTTCATGGGATTTGGGTGTCACTGCCTAGGCCAGCATTTACCGCTCATCTATAATTTCCCCAGAGAAGTTGATGAGCTACCTCCTTCATACACTGCAGTCCAGATACGCCTATGATTTTGATTCATCAACAGTTAAGGAACGACTAGTTGTTAGATTATTTGATGCGAGGTTGAGAAAGATGCAAGAAAATCTGTGAAAACAGAAGCTGGCGCTGCTTGAAGCAAGGACAAGTATCTAGAGGAAGAAATAAGTTGGGGACACCTAAGGCATCATTCTGGGACATGCCATAAATAACTGAAGTACAAGTTGGATTTTCGTTCCCTGACACTTTAAATCTCAGTAACTGCCTTGATTGCTTCATAATATTCAAATAAAAGCTCATGGTCCAGCATAACAAATTGGCATGGATAGAAGATTAGATAGTGAACAGGAATAATTGGGTCATTTTCTGGTTGACAAGATACATCCAGTAGTCTGTGACTTACAAGAGTAAGGAGGTGATGCTTCAATTAGACAGGGCATCGGTGAGACTACATCTGGAGTACTGCGAACAATGTTGGCCTCCTTATTTAAAGAAGGATGTAAATAAGTTGGAAGTAGTTTAAACAAGTTTATTAGACAACTACATGGAATGCGTGGGTTTTCTATTGAGGAAAAGGTTGGAGAGACTAGGTTTGAACTTGTTGGAGTTTAGAAAGTAAGAAGTGACTTGGTGAAAATATATAAGATCCTGATCGGTCTTGATGCCGAGGTCACTGAAGCCCAAAAATGTTCCTTCTATCAGCAACATTCAGTAACAGAAATGTGGACCATCTGCCAGATGCACTGCAGAAATTCACCAAGGCTTCTTAGACAGAACCTGCCGATCCCATAACTATTCCTATCTGGAAGGACAAGGACAGATACTTGGGAACACCACTATCTGCATGTTCCCCTGCACATGATCCTGACTTGGAAATATGTTGCTGTTCCTGCAGTGTTGCCACGTCAAAAAATCTTAAAACTCCTTTCCTAAGGGCATTGTGGGTGTAGTTACATCAAATGGGCTCTATATGGTGCAATCCATTGAGAGAAAGCAACAAAAGAGTGCTGTCTCAAATAGAAAATGATTGTTTATTTTCTTTTGTGCAAACAATGATTGATATTGTTTAATGTTGCCCTTTACATGTAAAGAGTACAAAATAAATAGATTGAATGAATAAACAACTGAAACATCTATTATTAAATATTTTGTGCAGCAGGCTGAAAGTGTTGAAATTTGCCAGACTAGTAATTCTGGTGGTTACTCAAGAACAGTTTAAATAGGGACTGTTTGGCACTATATTGTGATATAGCATTTCTTGTTTCCTTTAATTGTTTAACCATAAGGAACAAGATCGTACAGAAATGGCTTACGTGAAAGTTTGCGTTTCCTGGTGACTTCCTCAATGGAAACATTAGTGATTTAATTTTAGATCATAAACAGGAAAATGAATGTTTACAATGCCTAATTGTGAGTTAATTGTTTCTGCCTCAGCATCGACAAAATTCAACTAAAAACAGTGTTTATTTAGAATTTATGAGATAGAAATTGGCATGCTTTACACCTCTTTTTCAGGTGTATACAGTTATAAGCACTAGTCACTACTAAATATGTCCAGGTTCTTTATCACATCCTAGGCCAGCAGATAAAGTGTTGGGTTCCTCAAAATGGTAAATTGGAGACTTAACTTCAGTTGTCAGGACCTCATCAAGGCATTTGTTGATCATGAACAGGGCAAGTGTTTTCCTCAGTAGTTGGTGGTAGCCCCTGAAATTGCTAAGAAATAGCACTCTCCCAGAAAGAGACAAGACTTGACATTGATAGGTTTGCACAGGTAAGCTGCTTGTGGCATTTGAAGAGCTCCTATGTTGATTTTGTCAACCAATGTCCAACGAGGTTCTGGTATCACCAAGTCCTGGCCTGCTAAATTCTATCTCAATTTGGTTGCTGTTCATTCATTAATTCACACCTTGTCTCCCCAGTGCCTGTCTACTTTTTACAAGGCACAAGTCACGAGTGAGATGGAATACTCCCCACTTATCTGGATGGGTGCTACTCCAAAAACACTCAAGGTAATTGATATTATAAGATCCAACAGCCCACTTTATCGTCACCCCAACGATTTAGCATTGTTTTGGTTCATTGTTAAAAGACAGTAGCAGCAGTGTGCACCACCAAAAACATGCATTGCATTAACTTTCCAGGGTCCTTTCAACAGCACCTTTGAAATCTGCAACGTCAACCATCTGGAAGGAAAAGGACAGCAGCTGCATGGGAGAATCACCACCTACAAGGTTCCTCTCCAAGTCTCACACTGTCCTGGGTTCAAACTATAACACTATTCCTTCAGTGTCACTGGGTCAAGGACGTTAGTGAACGAGATGGGCTTTTCCCGTCAACCAACAGTAGTTTTATGGTCACCATTAATTCCAGATTTTTAAAAAAATTTAATTCCAATTCCACCATCTGCTGTGGCAGGCTTTGAAACTGGGTCCCCAGAACATTAACTGGATCACTGGATTAACAGCCCAGTGATAATACCACTAGGCCATCAACTCCCTAGTGCCATTGTATGATAATGGGAACATATTGCTCGCAATGTATGAAAATCTATCAACTAAATTATAAACTACTGATTTCACAGGAAGGACTCCCACTACATTTGATAAATTACTAATGCTTGGCGATCAATGAGAATGGTCCACATGATGCCATTCTGAGCAAAATTAAAGCAATGCATTAAAATTCATGCCCACTATTTTTCGTTGAGGTTCAATTCCTTGCTTAGTTAGTGGCTTACATTTTTTTAATTGGCTTTATACCCAGTCATGTGGGATGAGTGATATTCATCTGTTTAGCCCAGGACTTTTCGTTGCAAAATCTACTAAACATGCAAAACCCACAAAATAACTTATTAAGCATTGAAATCATGATGGATTAAAGTGAGATAAGAGAAATATATGGACCACATATTATTTCTTAAATTGTACTGTTTAAAAGTGGAATAAAGTAGCAGTGACCTCCTGATTTTGACTCAGAGCAACACAACAGTGTTTCGAAGTAATTAGTATCAGAGTAGTATAGCATGCTGCATGACCCCTCTGTCAGAGCAGTGTATGGGTCAGCATTTCCTTTGCCCTCCCTTGGTTATCATGGGACTGCTGGTATACCTGCTGTAAGGAGCCAAAACAACCTGATAATCAGCAGATTTACATATCATTTTGAGCCCAGGTTTGCTACTGGTATTGTAACCCTGAAAGAAGAAGCAAGGTGGTTTCAGAGATTATCCTTTTCCCACTCCCAATTGCCTCACTTTACAAATGACATTAACTCGATTTTGATACTAATGGCAGAACTTATTTCAGCAACAGGCCGCTACCAAAATTTGTTGTCCTTTCCCCATGCTATTTCTGGTACCTGAAGGGCGTTCATGGTAGCATGGTGCCCACCAATAACATTTAAAGAACAAAACCTGCTCTTGTCCCTTCATTCCATAACAGGATCAGTAGCAGCGACTCTTGGTGAGAAGATTCCCATATTTATGAATCAATGGCTCTCAGATATTAAGGCTGATTGCTCATGTGCACAAGCTCATTTTGATTTAAAAGTTAGTGAAATATATCTAATGCAAATAGTTTGTGTTCTACTGAAATCAGTCAAATTTAAGCTAAAATATTAATATCATTCAGAGGAGCTCAGGAAATCATTGAACTAATTTGATAGAACAATGGCTGTGTTTGGCACAGTTTTAGAATATACTTGTAAGCATAATTAAGCTGCATGCAATTTAAGGGACAGTGAAAATGTGGGAATGAAATTGACTCAGAAAGCTGAGAGGTATGACAAGCTCTTGTTTTTCAGGCTCAGGTCTATTGTGGGATTCCCTGCCTTCTGCCAGATTTGCTTACACCCTTCCTTCCTCTCTGTCAATAATGGAACTAATGTTCCAGATTTGCAGAATCTGCTGTATGTTTGCTTCTGCACTAATTTGATAGTCCTAGTTCAATCATGCAACCATGCGTTCATTTTCCTGAACTCCAGATTTTGCCTTGTAAAAGGGACAACTGATATTGCAGATCTTGTTGTGTTCCAGATTGAATGGACGTAATTTGTAGGCATTCCATGGAGAGGAGACAAATTTTTAATGTTTTTATTACGAATGCTAGTCTGGGTTTGGTCTTACTAGAAGAGTGAAATCGTTTTTGTTACTTTGTGTACCTGAACAGATTTAAGTTAGAAATTCAGTAACCAAATTAAGTCTGTTGCATTGATCATTTGCTACTGGTTAACCTTTGCTTTTAATAAGTCTGATTCATAGTACAGACTACATAAAAACTACGAGAGTGGGGCAGCTAAAGAGATGTAAATACTATGTCACAGATTTTTATGACCTGCAAATCTAGGGATGTGGCCAGGTTGCTTGCAGGTGGCGCTTTTAAATTTACATCACCAATATATTACATTGCTGTTTACTTTAGTATGTTTCCATGAGCACACCTGTACTTTTCCATTATCATCACATTAATTTAATGCCTCATCATTTGAGATGGTTTCCTTTAGCTTTAATTTTAAGTCCTGACAGCACCTGCTCTACTTCATGTACAAAAGTGAAATGCTGGTTTTAGGGGCCCTGTAACAGGAATTGCCATTATGTGATGTGAAAATCAATGGATAGGGCTGTCAAGTTGTGTATGTCCAAGAGATGGATGCAAAGCATCAAGTATTTGGGTGAAGAGTGTCATCATTCTTTATGCTTTTTGTGTGCTAGTTTCCATCCCACATCACTGGTTAGCTGCCATGGGAGAAATGTGTAAATAAATCCTTCCTTCTCAGTACATAGCTTCTCTATATGCAGGCCCTCTGCTGTGTCCGCTTGTGCCAATAATGGAAATTGGGTCTGTTGTGGCCCTAGGATAGACTTTCAGAACAACTTTTCAGAAGTTTGGCTCCCAGACATGCAGTGTGCGGACCCACCAGCACATGGATACACCCAGCCACTCAGGAACCCATCTCCCAGCTCTGGGCAAGTGGCTCCACTGCCCTTGCTTTACCTCCAGAGAGTTAAAGCTTAAAAGAGTAAAGCCTGATGAAAAATTTGAAGTGGCACTTATAGGTCGATTGGCAACTCTTGCAACCAAACTGTCGTCAAACATAGTGCTTTGTATTCCTTCGGTCTAAACCAGGATGTTGAAAGGGGGACACTGATATTTAGGCTCCTAATGCACTCATAAATTTTGCCCAGTCTTCCACCCTGGAGAGGATGCTCCAATTTAGCAGTAGACTGTTAACATAAATGGGAAACAGCAGTTTCAAGCGATGAGTCTAACTCGACTGGGGAGAGAAATGGGTTCTACGGGCTTTTCCTGATGGTCGGAGAGATGATCGTGTCTCACTGGTCAGCTATCAACCACCTCAAGATGGGCAGCCTGTGCATATCAAAATAAGCTGCCTCAGTCCATCTGCTTCAATGGATACTTGGAAATCAGAGTCTACTGAACAAGCTGACTGAATCCATCATATCGGACAAACAACTGAAACAAACTAGTGATGGGCAATAATTTCTGGTCTGGTCAGTGATATCTGCATCCTGTGAATGAAAAAAAATTATTCATCTTCTCAATATATTGTCTTCCTTTGCAGAAACCGCAACAGGTTGAAGTGAGAACAGATGAAGCTGGAAAAATGCAAAAGCTCAGGCAGCCCCTGTGTTGAGAAATTGAATCAACATTTCTGGTGATGAGCTTTCATCAGAATCAGTTCAGTCATTCACAATTATGAGAGCTGAATTTTGCTTTTGGGTTTGGATTGGTAAAATGAAAATTATCCCCATCATATTTTATGCACGTTAAAAACACACAAAAGATAACTTAAGGAGGAATTATGGGGGTTATAGGATGCACGACTTTTAATCTTTAGCATTACTAGCCCTTATTCACATCCCAAGATATCTCTAATAATACATGCCTTTTCTTTACACAATATCTGATTACTATCAGATAAAGTAAATGCTACAAAAGAAAAGTACAGCTTATTAACAACCTTTTGTGGTGATTAAAAAATTTCTGTTTTTTAGAAGGCAAAGACATTCAAATAGTTTCCATTGAACTCCCTTCTCTCTTTGTCTGTAGTAATATTGGTCACAATGTGACCAAACTCCTTTTCTAATATGTTTTTGGATCTAATGAGATGAAACAGATCTTAAAGGCAACATGTTTTGTCAAATCACAGTGATCTAAAGAAGAATATATCATTGATGACCTTGAATTGTATTCTTTTCAATGTATTGCAAAGGGATGCTCCCAGCCTTTCTCACAGGATATTTCATGAAATGAAGCAATTAGTTTGTATTGGAGCATTTATCATTAAGTAGGAAGCTCTTTCCTGTTCGAAGAATAGACAGAAAGAAATTTCATTTTAATAAATGCATGATTATTGCCATAGACTGAATTATAACCAAGGGTAAATTGATTATTGAGATAACAAGGTGTGGAGCTGGATGAACACAGCAGGCCAAGCAGCATCAGAGGAGCAGGAAAGCTTGACGTTTTGGGCCTAGACCCTTCATCAGAAATGGGGGAGGGGAAGAGGGTTCTGAAGTAAATAGGGAGAGAAGGGGAGGCGGATAGAAGATGGATAGAGGAGAAGATAGGTGGAGAGGAGACAGACAAGTCAAAGAGGTGGGGATGGAGCCAGTAAAGCTGAGTGTAGGTGGGGAGGTAGGGAGGAGATAGGTCAGTCCAGGCAGGAGGGACAGGATGAGGGGGCGGGCTGAGGTTAGTAGGTAGGAGATGGGGGTGCAGCTTGAGGTGGGAGGAGGGGATAGGTGAGAGGAAGAACAGGTTAGGGAAGGCGGGGACGAGCTGGGCTGGTTTTGGGATGCGGATGGGGGAGGGGAGATTTTGAAGCTTGTGAAATCCATATTGATACCATTGGGCTGCAGGGTTCCCAGGCTAAATTTGAGTTGCTGTTCCCGCAGCCTTCAGGTGGCATCATTGTGGAACTGCAGGAGGCCCAGGATGGACATGTCATCTGAGGAATGGGAGGGGGAGTTGAAATGGTTCGCGACTGGGAAGTGCAATTGTTTGTTGTGAACCGAGCGCAGGTGTTCTGCGAAGCAGTCCCCAAGCCTCCACTTGGTTTCCCTGAGGTAGAGGAGGCCACAATGGGAACAGCGGATGCAGTATACCACATTGGCGGATGTGCAGGTGAACATCTGCTTGATGTGGAAAGTCTTCTTGGGGCCTGGGATGGGGGATTCTCCAGCATCTGCCGTTCCTATTATCTCTGAGAAGATTGTCATCCTGGTCATACAGAAATGAACTTAATATAAAATGACAAGTCACTTTCAAGGGCAAATGAGTCCTAATACCAAGCATCATGCAAAGACATCATGGATACCAGGAACAGATGCGCATTAAACATAAAAGACAGCTGTTTTCAGTTTAGTCAGTATCTTGGACTAGATAGTGTCTAATAACAGACTGCAGTTCATGGCAAATCATTTCAAGATATGTACTAAGTGAGAGTGACCTATTTCCTTCCATCCACACTCAAACAGTCCAACTGAACATAAACTATGTACAATCATATCAATGATCATTAAGTGTTGAGCAAAATAAAAGATTTCCACATTGCTTTGCTGTCTTTTTGTGCAGCATCAATGGAGAAGGGATTTCCACCCCCAGCACAAACAGAATTTAAGACCCTTATTTGTGTGGACAAAGAATCAAATACCTGTTTCAGGCATAAGCCTCTATTTTTCCCTTTAACAAAATGACGAACAGCATACTTCAGGCTCATAGAGTACATGCATGTATATTGGATGCTTGTTTGTCAGTTTTGTTCCTGAAAGCTAGACAGGGTGTGATCATATTTCCAAATGAACCATGCCTAAGAAATTGTATAGGCACACTTACCAAACCCAACCAATACATCGAACCCCAGGTCAGCCGAATTAAATCTCAGACCGTAAATATGTCTTTAGGTTTTTGGGCTGTATTTGTTCCAGTAGGCTTCAAAGTAAAATTCTGCTTTGAAGCATCAATTTGCTTCATTTCCAACCTCGATATCACTCCCCACAGACATGAACTTCCTTTCCCTGGCGCAAGTCACGTTTTTGTTGGACCAAATCTCAGCTTTTCCATTGGTTTCTGCAAGTTCACAGACTTATACTGAAGAAGCATAGCGAATACAAAATCTTGCATTGTTACCACTCAGTCACTTTATTGAGGCAATTTTACAACTGCGTATCAACAGAGATTTTAGTTATTTTTATCTGATCTGTACTTAAACTTTCATTTCTTAAGTGAAAAAAGACTGCTTTTATACTGTACACTGGTTTCACCAAAGAACTGCGGAGCTATTTCCACTGCCCTACTGTGTTTGACATTGAGTGTTAAGTCTGCATTATGCAATATTAACATGTCTGCATACTTTATAGTATATTTCATATGACGTACAGAGCAGCAATTTCCTTCTTACTGCTCAACTAATAAAGATGTAGGGTGTTTAAAGCATTAAATGGAGTAGAATGGTCAACTGCTTCAATGTTGCTCCAAAGGGATTGGAAAAAAACTGATCTTCTCTAAAACTTGACAGTCTACAGTATCTTCCACTGGCTCTAATGTATGTAAATTGGATGGACAGGGACAAGTTAACTTTCATAATAATACCAAAACTAATCTCTGAAAGTACCCTCATTGCAAGTTGTGATACGAACAGAGTTGGGCAATACTTTCAATAAGACTGCATTCAGAAACCATGTTTGTTGGAATATCTGAAGCAAAGATAAGACAGTTCTTAAAGTCTACCTCTGACCAAACTCAACTATCTTAATAACTACTCGCATGATGCAGCATCAAACTTTGCTTGATACTCAATTCTGTCTTAGGTTATTCTACCAGATTAAAGGTGCTACATCAATGCAATTTGTTGTGAAACTTTGCCTGAAGACATTTTTTTTGTGTTTGGAGCTGCTGTCAGAATTTCTCCCTGCTGTTTATCGAATACTTGCAAACATTTACTCACTGCCATCTCTGTGTTGCCCTTGTATTATCTCCTCTTTTTCTCCCTCAAGTCTAGGAATGCAGAATTGTGCAAACCCATCTCTACGTCTGGCTGGACTACGTCAAGCACTATTTGATCTTGCACTCCTTTAACAGCTGTGCACTCTACTCAAGGATCATGTTGGAGAGGATTTATATCTCCTAACATTTTTCTTTACGAACAGTTGCTCCTTTTAACTCATCTCCTCCTCGCCTTCTCTTGCAACCACTGTGAGGAAATCATGGTTTTCTTCATCTCTAAGACTGAGACTATACATTCAGTTAGCTCTGTTGCTTCACTCTTCCCAATGTCTACCAACCTGTCCTCCCACTTGTCTGACCTCACTGTAGTCAGGACTCATGCAGTTTTATAATTTCTTTTCAATCCCTCCACATGCTTCTGTTAGATTCATAGTCATAGAGGTCTACAGAACAGGAAAATTAAAGGCTCTTCGGCCCATCAAATCTGCACTGGTCAAAAATAACCAGCTATTTTAATTCCATTTTCAAGCACTTGACACATAGCCACGCATACTTTGCCATCACAAGTGCACATTTAAATCCTTCTTAAATGTTATGAATGTTTCTGCTTCTAACACCCTTACAAGCAGTGAGATTCCCATCACCCGAAGGGTAAAACATTTTTCTTCACATGCCCTCTAAACTTCCTGTCTTTTTTGGCAGACCCCTTTTATTGACATTACGTTTGTCTATCTAACTTCCTTCACAACCCTGCAAACTGCCTTTCGGACTACATTTTTGATGATGTTCTCCACGTTAAGAGAAACATTCTGCAAACTGTTGGAAGTCTCTGAGCCAGAGGACTTGAGATAATTTGACTAGTGACTTTTGCAGTTGAAAACTTTTGCAGCAATTTCTTTTCCTATTCTCCCTTGCTGGCTGCTCCTCAATTTGGGAATGACACCTGCTCAGGTTATAGGTTTGTGCCATGGGTCTTCATTCGCCTAAACGTACCAATTCTTGACCCAGAGATCTTTGGCGCATGGGGCAGGATATCTCGAGGTAGTGGGATATGGAGTGGAGAATTTCTTTCCTTCCTTTTCCTTTCCTGCCTTCATTCTACCCATCGTCAAGACATTTTAAGATCAAAGCATGATGAAGCTGATGGACAAGTTATACAATAGGTAGCAAGGTTCCTTCAGAAATTTTTGCCAATGCTGCTGCACTTCAAGGACAGTTTCAAGAGTGTCTTTGTAGCATTTTCTTTGTCTTGCACTAGAACACTGGCCACTTGAAAGTTAAGAAGACAGAACTTGATGGGAGATATACTTTTCAACCATCTGGACACACTTTACAGTTCATCGTGATTGGCTTTACAATACTTTTGCTTGAAAGATTGTAGAGTTGGCTTCAAGAAGGGCATTTTGTTTATTTATCATTTTTTTTTTGTTTAACATTCCTCCCATTGAATCCAGAGAATGTGGCAGAGGCACTGCTGATGAAATGTCTTCACTGCTCTGATGTGTTGCAGACACACAATCCAGTCTCACTGCAGTACAGGAGCAGAGTGATGAAAACTGCCCTGTACTCTCTCTAGGACTTTTCCTCACTTACGGAGATCTTTGTCCACTCATTGCTGTAATTTGTAAAGGAATGATCTGGCCCAACTGATCTGATGTTTGATCACTGTCTCGGTGGTAATTATAGAGTGACAGGGCTGTACAATGTGGAAACAGACCCTTTAGCCCAACTTGTCCCTGCCAACCAGATACAGTATCCTAAACTGAGCGAGGCCCATTTGTCAGCATTTAGCCCAAATTCCTCTAAGCCCATCAAGATGTGTACCCATCAAGATGCCTTTTAAATGTTGTAATTGTACTCACCTCCACCACCTGCTCTGGCAGCTCATACCAAACATGCACTACTCTCTGTGTGAAAGAGTTGCTCCTTGGGTCCCTTTTAAATCTTTCCCCTCTCATCTTAAATCTACGTCCTCTAGTTTTGGACTCTTCTACCCTGGAAAAAAGACCTTGCCTATTCGCCTCTCATGATTTTATAAAAGGTCACCCCTCAGTCTCCAATTCTCCAGGGGAAAAAAAAACTCCCCAGCCTATCCAACCTCTCCTGATAGCCCAAAACCTCCAGTCCCAGCAACATCCTTGTAAATATTTTCAAGTTTAACAACATCCTTCCTATAGCAGGGACACTTTGAAGTAGGTGGTTACCTTTGTATGGGAAATGGTCAACACTTTTCAGACTCTCTCTGCATCAAATATGGGAGATGAAATATTTGATTGGCCAGGTCTGAGCTGCCTGTGAGTTTTGTTATAGCAACATTCAAGGGCAGGACAAGTTTCTTGTGTGTGTAGAATTGAAGAGGTCGAAAGCATGTTGAAAATTTGGGGCGGAGTCAGCAACAAGACTGCAGACAACCACCTATCGAAGGCCATGTATATCTGCGCTGGCGCACTTCAGTTTTGGTATGGAGGTGATAGAGGTTCAAGAGTTTTCCATCTAGTCAGTATTCATACTCACACCAGGGGTCAGTCAATCTTTGAGGCAAATAATCACTGTCAGATACTTTGCCGAACTCTAGATCAGAGAAGATTCATTCCACATATTAAACCTGCCTTGGATTATCCAAATACTCAAAGTTACAGGTGACCAAACGTCCATCTCTGGTGCCATTATTACACCCGACAATGGAACTTGTTTAGCCATTGTGCAGGTTACCACTCATGAAGGAAAAATACCTGGAATCTTTCCCAGCTACTGCTCTTGACTTCACTTGGCATTTCTGTGACTATCATAGAGGACACTGCTTTATCTCTGGCCAGATCATTTTCCAGGAGTAGGTCAACTACAGGTAAACAGTTGATGACACCCACTGTATCCGTTCCAGATATTAGACCACTCTCCAGGGGCATCTGATACAAAGGTGTGCATATGTATATAACCTGTTCACTAAAACTCTGGCATTCAGCGTGCCGTCTAATGGAAAGGTCATGCATTTCTCCAACAAAAGACTTAGAGTGGCTTCTGTGTTCCTAAATACAATTCCAGGTTTAGCTGCCTCTCTTGGGGGATAAGGAGTTACTTTAGCTTATGACAAAAATCTAACAGTTATGTATTGTAATTGTTTACTTAGCTTAAACCATCTGATTTCCAATATGAAACTTTGAAAAAATGTGGCTCAATGTCCTTTCAATGTCTGTAAAAAAAAATTGCAGGTACCTTCTCAACACACTAAATGAACCATTGTCCACACCCTTTTAACATTCATTCTCAAATTTATTAATAATGAAGCATCACTGTAAAAGCTGGTACAGATAAATCATAATGGCTGGAAGTTCATAAAGGATTACTGATGGAGTTTAATCATTTAAAACCATTGTATGTTACAGGTCTAATTGAAAGAATTGCAGCCCAACAACTGATCTATGCTGCATTAGTGAGTCAGCCTAGTTGGGTAGCAAATAGCAGGACTTGGGGAAAATTGTTGACCTGCCTCATTTGGATGTTCAATTATTTCACGATAAGATGAGGTGGCTCTGAACTGATGTTACAAAAGGAAAAAATGTAATATACAAAATGTATGTTTTGCATGTAGAAAAATTGATATCATCGATGAAGAAACATACGAACATGCACTATCAGAATATTTTAAAAGTAAAATGGAAACTGTAGCAAATAGTATTTAAAATCCTGTAGCTTAAATCATACTTTATGAAAGCAGGAAGTGGAATATCATTTGTTCTAGACTGTAATTCAAGTCACATTTAACTTCAACCCTTTGTAGCCACTAGTGAAAATCTATGGAAAATGGAAATAATTAATGCAGTCTTTTTGTCTTTCAAAACTGGACTAGAACTATTTTCTGAGTTCAGTTCAATATTCTATATGGATTCTAGCTGCAAAACATTTTCAGATTTACATTATGATTTCCAACCTAAGATTGGTATTTCAACCATGTTTTGAATTTACCCAAGTTTCTGATATGATCCAAATACTCAATTGGAAATGTTTACACGAGCAGTAGATTCAAGCTGCCAAATGTGATTAAATTGAAAATGGTAATGTCTAATACCTCCAGCTGTAACCTGCTCTGTTTCCAGTAAGCTAACCTTATTCTTGGAATGGAATATCTAAAACAGGTTAAGTAGAGTTGAACTAATTTTGTTTTGTTGGTCTTGTGCAAACAGAGGGGTATGGTAGGGAAAAGACACAACTTTTCAGTATCGTGTTTCCATTCTACCCATATAAATTTGATTAACTGCAGCTAATTAATCATTAAAGTAATGTTTATCTTTCAGTAGGATTTCAGGTTTTTAAAATTTTTACATTTTATTGAGCTTTATTAAGAGAATCAATGAATTATGGAACCCAGAGAGCAAAAGTTCAAATCCCACCATTGAAAGTTGTGAAAGCATATCCAACAAGTTTGGTAGCTGTGGGTCAGCACCAGAAAAAGGAATGATCAGCAAATCTGTCTATCATGGATTACCATCCCAAGAAATAATACACATGACTAGGCCATGGTAATTGATTAATGCTTAAGTCTCCCTGAAGGAGCATTAAGTTAGTTTCAAGAAGGAAATCCATAATCACCACTTAGGTATCTATACGAGAAATAAATATGACCACGGCAGTGTTACCTATATGTTGTTAAAACAATCCAATCCATAGTGCGCAACATTTGAAATTAACAAATCACATGTGGTTACAGTGCTGTAATAACTTATAATCATGTGTTGAAAGCCAACATTCTGTGTGCTTACTCCATAGGAACTAGGAAAAACCCTAAACCCGATATAATGAATCTCTATGTTAGGTCAAAGTTTGATACAACTGGACATGTGTGTCCAGAAAACATTAGGTTCAATTCTCAATCTATGCTAAATTAGTGAATATTAGATGGAATGTCAGTAGAAATACTTCGATATTCCTGTGTCAGACATAGGAACATATGGATAGGGTGGCACAGTGGCTAGCACTGCTGCCTCACAGCACAAGGAACCGGGGTTTGATTCCAGTATTGGGTGACTGTGTGTGTGGAAATTTCATGTTATCCCCATGTCTGCATGGATTCCTGCCAGTTCCTCTGGTTTACTCCAGAGATGAGCAGGTCAGGTGGATTGGCCATGATAAATTGCCCATAATGTCCCAGGGATCCGCAGGTTAAGTGGATTGGCCATGTGAAATGTGGGGCTACACGGATAGGGACGCAGGGGATGGGGGTGGCGTTGGTTCTGGGTGGGATGCTTTTAGGAGGGGTGTTACAGATTCAATGGGCCAAATGGCCTATATCTACACTGTAAGGATTCTATGGTCCTATGGTTCTATATGGCAGGTTTCAGCCATAACGTTTATCCAGTGACCCATTTTGTCAAGTGTATGTGAAAATTCTGTGCCAGATAGACTGGACTTCACCAAGATCCTCACACAACTATGTAGCTTTCCTACACTTTCTAGGCTCACTCCTAACAATAAATAGCCAGTAGGTTGGCCTGAGTAATTGGGGAATCAGTGAGAATGAACTCTTCAGGGTTGGAGGAGAGAAACAAGGAAGAAATTGATTGGGTAGAATGATACTGTTCCACTGATAACGGTTGGACTTGACATACATAAGACCTTAAGGTATGGGAGCAGAATTAGGCCTTTTAGCCCATCAAGTCTGCTCCACCATCCGATTATGGCTCATATGTTTCTCAACACCATTCTCCTGCCATCCCCCCTCCATAATCCTTGATCCCTTTGCTAACAAAGAACCTATCATTCTTGTAAACCTCCTTTAGAACCCCTCCAATGCCAACACATCCTTCCTTAGATATGAGGCCCAAAGCCACTCACAATATTCTAAATGCGATCTGACCACAGGTTTCCAACCTCAGCCGTCCATCTCTGCTCTTGTATTCTAGTCCTCTTGAAATGAATGTTAATATTACATTTGCCTTCCTAACGGTCAACTGAACCTGCATGCTAACTTTAAGAGAATTCAGAACTATGACTCCTAAGTCCCATTGTGCTTCCGATTTCTGAAGACTTTCCCTATTTAGGAAATAGACTATGCCTCTAAACTTCCTGCCAAAGTGCAAAACCTCACTTTCCCACATTGTTTTCCAAATGCCACATCTTTACCCATTCTCCTAACCTGTCCAAGTCCTTCTACAGCATCCCCACTTCCTCAATACTACCTGTCCTTCCACCTACTTTTGTGTCACCTGCAAATTTAGCAACAATGCACTCAGTTCCTTCGTCAATACAGTTAATGCGTAAAGTGAATAGTTGTGGTCCCAATACTGACACCTGCAGAAATGGACGAGTCACGAGCTGCCAATCTGAAAAAGACCCTTTTATCCCCACTCTCTGCCTTCTGCCAGTCAGCCAATCCTCTATCCATGCCAGTACCTCGTCCCTAATGCCATGGGCTTTTACCTTATTTAGCAGCCTCCTGTGTGGCGTCTTGTCATAGGCATTTCAGAAATCGAAATATATCATGCCCATGGCTCTCTTTTTATCTAATTTGCTCATTGCCTACTAAACGAATTCTAGCAGGTTTGCCAAGCATGACTTCCCCTTGATGAAGCTGCACTGACTCTCTCTTATTTTATCATCCACTTCCATGTACCCTGCAATCTCATTCTTAATAATGGACTTTAAAATCTTACCAGCAACCAAGGACAGGCCACCCAGTCTATTCCCCGGATACTGCCTCCCACTCTTCTTATGTGTTGCATTCAAAATTTTCCAGTCCTTTGGGACCCTCCTTGACTCCAGTGATTCCTGAAAGATCACGACCAATGCCTTCACAATCTCCTCAGCTATCTCCTTTGGAACCCTGGGGTGTAGTCCATCCCGTCCAGGTCATTTATTCACCTTCAGACCTTTCAACTTTCACAGCACCTTCTCCTTAATGATAGCCATTGCACTCACCTGGGTCCCCAACTCTCTTGAAGTTCTGGTATGCTATTGGTGTCTTCCACTGTACAAAGTACTTATTTCAGTTCCTCTGCCATTTCTTTGTTTCCATTATTACTTTTCCATCCTCATTTTTCAGTGGTTCAATACCCGCTCTTCCCCCCTCTTACCTTTTTTATATCTTAAAAAAAACTCTTGCAGTTTTCTTTTATATTATTACCTCCCACCCTCATATTTCATCTTATAGAGTCATAGAGTAATACAGCATGGAAACAGGCTTTTGGCCCAATCTGTGCGTATGGTGCCCACTCAGCTAGTTCCAATGCGTGCATTTGGTCCATATCCCTCTCAATCCTTCCCATCCATGTGCCTATCAAAATGTTTTTTAAATGTTCCTATTGTACATGCCTCAACCACTTTCTCTGGCAGCCCATTCCATATACGTACCACTCTCTGCCTGAAGAAGTTGCCCCTGAGGTCCTGCATAAATCCTTGCCCTCTCACCATAAACTTATGGCTTCTAGTTTTCAATTCCCCATTCCTGGAAAGAAGACTATGTGCATTCATCCTATCTATGCCCCTCATGACTTTATCCATCTCAATAAGGTCACCCCTAATTCTCCTATGTTCCAAGGAATAAAGTCCTATCCTGGCCAACCTTGCCCTATAACTCAGGCTGACTAGTGCTGGCAACATCCTTGTAAATCTTCTTTGCACAATTTCCAGTTTAACTATGTCTTTCCTATAACAGAGCGACTAAAACTGCACACAATCCTCCAAGTGCAGCCTCACAAACAACTTATACAGCTGCAACATAATGGCCCAACTCCCATACTCAATGCCTTGACCGATGAAGGCCAACATGCTGAATGCCTTCATCACCATCCTGTCCACCCGTAACACCACTTCTCCCCAGTTATTGCTTTGTAAATTGTCCTGGACTGGTTTTTAAAGGCTTCCCAATCCTCTGGTTTCCCTCTAATCTTCACAACATTGTATGCTTTTTCTTATACTTTTGGCTGTCCTTGACTTATCTTGTCAGCCAAAATTGCCCTTAGTATGTTTCTTCTTCCTTACAATAAATTTCTGCTGTGCCTTCCAGATTACCTTCATAAATCCCTGCTTTTGCTGGTCCACCGTCTTCCCTGTCACGCTCCCCTTTCGATCAACTGTGGCCAGCTCCTCTCACATGTTTTTGTAGTTACCTTTACTCAGTTGTAGTACTGTTGTATCTGATTCTAGCTTTTCCCTCTCAAACTGCAGGCTGAATTATGTCACATTATGGTCACTGTCCCCTAGGGATTCCTTAACCTTAAGCTCCCTAATCAAGTCTACCACATCACACATCACCTAATGCAGAATTGTCTGTTCCTTAGTGACCTCTACTACAAGCTGCTCCAAAAAATCTCTTAAACATTCCATGAATTCCTTTTCTTGGGATCTGCTACCAAACTAATTTTTCCAGTCCATGTGCATATTGAAGTCCTCCATGATTATTGTAATAGTGCCTTTCTTACGTGCCCTTTCTATCTCCTGATTTATTTTCTTCCTCACATCTTGACTACTGCTAGGAGGCCTGTAAACAAATTCCCATCCGGTCTTTTTTCCTTTGCCGTTCCTCAACTTGACCCTCACAAATTCTATGCCTTGTGAAGCTATATTACTTCTTGCTATCAATTTAATTTCATTTCTTACTAACAAGACAACTCTGCTCTGTCTCCCCTTCTGTGTTTTTTTCCATTAGGATGCCTATCCTTGAATATTTAGTTCCCAGCTCTGATCCCCTTACAGCCATGTCTGTATAGTGCTGATAACATCATATCTGCCAATTTCAATCTGTGCGACAAGCTCCTTTACCTTGTTTTGTACACTGCGCACAGGTAAGTATAACATGACTTCTTCACTCTAAAATGTGTTTTTAACCAAGATCACGAAACAGTTTACGAGATCTCGGTTTGAAGTTATGATTCAATTAAAAGTTTTGGTGTAAATCTACTATTCTCATGATGCAGTATTAGAACATCGAACATAGAACATTACAGCACAGTACAGGCCCTTCAGCCCTCGATGTTGCCCCGACCTGTGAAACCAATCTGAAGCCCATCTAACCTACACTATTCCATGATCATCCATATGTTTATCCAACGACCATTTAAATGCCCTTAAAGTTGGCGAGTCTACTACTGTTGCAGGCAGGGTATTCCACGCCCATACTACTCTCTGAGTAAAGAACCTACCTCTGACATCTCTCCTATATCTATCACCCATCAATTTAAAGCTATGTCCCCTATTACTCTAGATCTCAAGCAATATCCACTTTGAGTACAGCATCTCACTAAATGGGCACAATTTATTCCTATCTTTGAAACAAATGCAATTTTTTATGAAATTCCGCATAAACTACACACACTCAATTCTCATATACAGATATTCACACAGCATAATTGAAACGTTAGCATTGGATTAGCAAATGAAGAATCTTTTTTGTTGGTTAAAGTGCTGGAATACTGTGGATTGTGTATCTCATGCGAACAACTGCAAAGAATAAAATGCAGATTTTCTTGGTTTGCACTGGTTTTCGCAGAAAAGCAATCTTTTCACCTCAAGTTCTGTAACTGCAGAAAATCAGTTTCCGATATAAAACATTGCTAATTGTTCAATGTCATCTTGAATCACTGCAATTCCAGGGAGGACTCTGCTGTTGTGTTCAGAATTTGATCTATTTATCAGTGAATTTAATCCTAACCCAGTTCCTTGGCTGTAGGTAAAGAATAGTTTGATAGAGCATGTACACTCACTGACTGCCAAATGGCAATAAACCCATTCTTGCAATGAAGTAACACTGTAGAAATGAAGTGATTGAAACAATAAGTGATCGTGCCATGCTTGGCAAAACCCAAGACATTTTGTTGAGAATTTGTATCAAAAGCACATTCTATGTTTTCTTGTTTTAACTTGCAATTTTAATTAATTACAACTGCTGCTCCCTCGTTCCCTCCACACCTCAAAAGTTTTGACATGGTGTACTGACCGTTATTTAAATTTGTGATGTTAGTAATGGCAGAACTTGGCCTGCAACATATCATTGTGCAGTTTTCATGAGTCCCTTAGCTATACGTAATAAATACAGCTCAAATTTCACTCAGTGTCACAGCATGCTTGAGATGTCTGCATCACATTACGAACAAAATGGCTACAAATTAATTTTAGATTTATCTTAATTACAAAAAACAACACAATTTATCAGAATTATTTGTTACAATACTGGAAACTATTTTTCTTCCTTTTAAATCCTTTGAGATGACTGCATAGTGCCATTAGAAGTTTTCAGTTGTATAAAAGAAAAACAAATTATTTTGTATACCAGCCAGTTTGAATACATTTATCATCACCTCTGTAATTCCTAATATTAAGCACCATTTTCCTGATGTACTGAAAATTCAACTTTATTTCAATATTTATAAAACTAAGAATGTTTTCTTTATAACTTTTCATTTACTTTTGTTACTTAAATCATTTGTAAGCACTTTTACTATATTACAGAATTAGTGAGTTTACCCTACAGCTTTTTAATTAAATCAATGCCTCAAGCTGAGATAACATAAACTTCTAGTAATATGGGTTAAAATGTCACATCTTGGAGTAAGGCAATAGGTAACATCTTTTGATATCTCTTCACTGTGTCTTTGGACCTTATTCCCAAAAAAAGTATGTTATTTGATAATGAAAATAGAAACTTGAAGTAGCTCTGGATCACAAAGAACGTGTTCAATTTCAATCAACATTTTCATGAACTTAAGAAACAGGAGCAGGAGAAGAGCACATTGAGCTTGCTCTGCATTCAATGTGATCATGGTTGAACTTAGACTTCACCTATTCTTTTCGGGTTTACCCAATCCCCATAATTGAAAGTCTGTCTATCTCAGCCTTAAAATAGGGGTCAATGATGGCCCATTTACAACAATCTGGGCTGAGAATTCCAAAGATTCACAACCCTTCAGTGAATGAATTTCTGTTTGTCTCTGTTTTAAATGATCAATCCCTTATAGTAAAATTATGTCGCCTTGTTCTACATTCCTCAAGCATGGAAAGCAAAATCTCAGTATCCAGGAGAAAATTACTGCTGATGCTGGAATCTGTAATGCAAACTAGAAATCTAGACTTGAAATGTTAGCTTGCCCTCTCTCCACAGATGCTGCCTGACCCTCTGTGATTTCCAGCATTTTTTGTCATCTCAGTATCAGCTTGGTAGACTCCTTCATGGTCATGGATATTTTAGTGTGATAATCTCTCATTCCTTTAGCTTCAAAGAATATCGACCCAATTACTCAGCCTCTCATCAGAGGACAGCCTTCTCATTGCATGGTCCAGTCTATTGAACCTTTGAAGTACTGACTGTAAATGCAAATACAAAAAAAATTGAATAAAACAGCACCTGCTTGGATTGGGCAATGACGATAAATCAAAAGTGCTGGTTAACTGATTGATTGCAGTTCATAGCCATAATAGGAATTGAATAAAAATGTGCTATTACGTACGCTACAACTTGCAGAAGCTTAGAGCCTCTCCACCTTTGATCATTTTCACTGAAACAACTGAAGAAAAATGCTTCAACCTTCTTTCAGTTATTCTCTAATCATTTCAGACTGATACATTGGTGTTTCGTTTAGTACAAGTGACACCTGAAGGTACATTAAATTACAATTGGTGATGTTCTGGATAACACAAACTTTACTGCATGTCTCTGCCTAAAATATGAGGACCAAAACTGCACATAGTGTTCCAGGTGTGGTTACACCAAAGCCCTGTACAAGCATAGCAAGGCTTCTTTATCCTTGTATTCTTGTATGCAGGTGCAGCATGTATTAAGGAAGGCAAATGGAATTTTGGCATTTGTTGCTAACACAATAGAGTACGAAGTAGGCAAGTGTTGCTGTAGTTGATTCTGTGACTAGGGTCCTGAATCTAAATAGAGGAAACTATGATGATATGAGACTCAAGTTGGCTAGGACAGATTGGGGAGTGTTATTTAAATTGATGATAGTGGAAAGGCAATGTCAAACATTCAAAAGGTGCATGGGTGTACTGTAACAATTGTCCATTCCTATGTGATGCAAATATAAGAAATAGTAGGAACTGCAGAGGCTGGAGAATCTGAGATAACAAGGTGTAGAGCTGGATGAACACAGCAGGCCAAGCAGCATCAGAGGAGCAGGAAAGCTGACGTTTCGGGCCTAGACCCTTCTTCAGATATGGGGGAGGGAAAGGGGGTTCTGAAATAAGTAGGGAGAGAGGGGGAGGTGGATAGAAGATGGATAGAATAGAGGATAGGTGGACAGGAGACAGACAAGTCAAAGAGGTGGGGATGGAGCCAGTAAAGGTGACTGTAGGTGGGGAGTTAGGGAGAAGATAGGTCAGTCCAGGGAGGACGGACAGGTCAAGGGGGTGGGATGAGGCTAGTAGGTAAGAGATGGAGGTGGGGCTTGAAGTGGGAGGACGGATAGGTGGGAGAAAGGACAGGTTAGGGAGGTAGGGGCAAGCTGGGCTGGTTTTGGGATGTGGTGAGGGGAGGGGAGATTTTGAAGCTTGTGAAATCCACATTGATACCATTGGGCTGCAGGGTTCCCAAACAAAATATGAGGTGCTGTTCCTGCAGCCTTCGGGTGGCATCGTTGTGACACTGTAGGAGGCCCAGGATGGACATGTCATCTGCGGAATGGGAGGGGGAGTTGAAATGGTTCGTGACTGGGAGGTGCAGTTGTTTAGTGTGAACTGAGAGTAGGTGCTCCGCAAAGCAGTCCCCAAGCCTCTGCTTGGTTTCCCCGATCCCACATCCCACTTCCTACAGATAAAGGGGGTGGCATTGGGTACCCGCATGGGCCCAAGCTATGCCTGCCTCTTTGTAGGTTACGTGGAACAATCCCTCTTCCGTAGCTACACTGGCCCTAAACCCCACCTCTTCCTCCGTTACATTGATGACTGTATCGGCACTGCCTCGTGCTCCCTCGAGGAGCTTGAACAGTTCATCCACTTCACCAACACCTTCCACCCCAACCTTAAGTTCACCTGGACCATCTCTGATACCTCTCTCTCCTTCCTGGACCTCTCTGTTTCCATCTCTGGCAACCACCTGGAAACCGATATCCATTTCAAGCCTTCCGACTCCCACAGCTACCTAGAATACACCTCCTCCCACCCACCTTCCTGCAAAAATACCATCCCCTATTGCCAAATCCTTCGCACACCCGGCACTTTTCCCTGCAACCACAGGAAGTGCTACACCTGCCCATACACCTCCCCCCTCACTCCCATCCCAGGCCCCAAGAAGACCTTCCACATCAAGCAGATGTTCACCTGCACATCTGCTGTACCTGGTATACTGCATCCGCTGTACCCGTTGTGGCCTCCTCTACATCGGGGAAACCAAGCGGAGACTTGGGGACTGCTTTGCGGAACACCTACATTCAGTTCGCACTAAACAACTGCACCACACAGTCGCGAAACATTTCAACTCCCCCTCCCATTCCGCAGATGACATGTCCATCCTGGGCCTCCTACAGTGTCACAACGATGCCACCCGAAGGTTGCAGGAACAGCATCTCATATTTTGCTTGGGAACCCTGCAGCCCAATGGTATCAATGTGGATTTCACAAGCTTCAAAATCTCCCCTCCCCTCACCGCATCCCAAAACCAGCCCAGCTTGTCCCCACCTCCCTAACTTGTCCTTCCTCCCACCTATCCTCTCCTCCCACCTCAAGCCCCCCCCCCCCCCCACCCCCATCTCTTACCTACTAGCCTCATCCCACCCCCTTGACCTGTTCGTCTTCCCTGGACTGACCTATCCTCTTCCTAACTCCCCACCTACAGTCACCTTTACTGGCTCCATCCCCGCTTCTTTGACCTGTCTGTCTCCTCTCCAGTTATCTTCTCCTCCATCTATCTTCTATCCGCCTCCCCCTCTCTCCCTATTTATTTCGGAACCCCCTTCCCCTCTCCCGTTTCTGAAGAATGGTCTAGGTCCAAAACGTCAGCTTTTCTGCTCCTCTGATGCTGCTTGGCCTGCTGTGTTCATCCAGGTCTACACCTTGTTATCTCTGATGCAAATATAAAATGGGAAAAGTGGCCAAACCATGGATTACAAGGTAAATTAGAGATAATGTTAGATCCACGGAAGAGGCATACAAATTTGCCAGAATAAACAACAAACCCAAAGAGTGGAAGCAGTTTAGAATTCAGCAAAGCAGGACAAAGAGATTAATTAAGAAAAGGAAAATAGACTAAGAGAATAAGCTTGAGGGGAATACAAAAAGTGACTGTAAAACGGAGGTCCCTCAAAGTTAGAAACAGGGGATTTTATAATGGGAAACAAAGAAATGGCTGACCAACTAAATACATACTTTAGTTCTGTGTTCACAAAGGATGACATAAATAACGTTCCAGAAATGTTGGGGAACTCAGGGTTTAGTGAGACAGAGTTATTGAAGAAAATTAGTAATGGGAAATGGTGTTGGGAAATTGATGGAATTGAAGGCCAATAAATCCCCAGGCCCTGATAATCCTCATGCCAGAGTACTTAAGTAAGTGGGTGTGCTGGTCATCTTCCAAGATTCTATAGACTCAGGAACAGCTCCTACAGATTGGAAGATAGCTAATATAGCTATCATTTAAGAAAGGAGGTGAAGAGAAAACCAGGAATTATGAACTAGTCAATCAGATGCTGGTAGTGGGGAAAATGCTAGAGTCAGTTGTTAAAGAAGTAGTACCTGAGCGTTCGGAAAATAGTGGCAAGATCAGACAGAGATAGATTTATGAAAGGGAAATTGTGCTTGACAAATCTATTGGAATTCAAAGAGGGGTCGATAAAGGGGAGCCAGTGGATATGATTTGTTTGGAATTTCAGAAGGCTTTCAACAAAGTCCAATTTAAGAGATTAGTGTGTAATGTTAAAGCACATAAGATTGGGGGTCGGTGTATTGAGATGGATAGAAACTGGTTGGTAGACAGGAAATAGGCCTTCTTTCCAAATGGCAGGCAGGGAGGCACGGGATACCATAGGTATCAGTACTACAACAATTGACAATATATATCAATGATTTGGATGAAGGAACTAAATGTAATATCTTCAAATTTGCAGAATACACAAAACTGGATGGGAGAGTGGGCTGTGAGGAAGATACAGAGAGGATTCAGTGAGATTTGGAAAAGCTGAGAGGGGGTAAATTCATGGCAAATGAAGTATAATGTGAATAAATATAAGGTTTTCCATTGTAACAAAAACAGGAAGAAGGATTATTATTTAAATAGCTGCAAATTGAGAGTGGGGAATGTGCAGTGATATCTTGGTGTCCTCGTTCACCAGTCGCTGAAGGTAAGCATGCAGGTGGTCAGGAAGGCAAATGGTATTTTGGCTTTCATAAGAAGAGGATTCAAATACAGGAACATAGACGTCTTGCTGCAGTTATGTAGGACATTGATGAGGCCATGTCTGGAATATTGTGTGCAGTTTTGGTCTCCTTATCCAAGGAAGGGTGTTCTTGTTATAGAAGGAATGCAGTGAAGATTTACCAGATGGATTCCTGGATGGAAGGACTAGTGTATGAGGAGAGATTGAATCAGTTAGGATTATATTCACTGGAGTTCAGAAGAATGAGAGGGTTCACATAGAAACTTTTGACATTTTAACAGGACCAGAGAGGGTAAATGCAGGAAGGATGTTCCCAATGGGATCATGGTTTAAGGATATGGGGTAAATAATTTAGAACTGAAATGAGGAGAAATTTCTTCACTCAGACAGTGGTGAGCCTCAGAAAGCAGTCATGGTAAAAACATTGTATAATTTCAAGAAGGAGTTGGATACAATATTTAGAGCTAAAGGGATTGAAGGACATCAGGGAAAAGCAGGAACAGTCTATTGAGTTGGATGATCAGACATGATCATAATGAATTTGAAGGGCCGAATGGCCTATGTTCACTCTTATTTTTTATGGTTCTATGACACAGATAGCTGGTGAGAATTCCAGAAGCATTATTAATTGGACTTTTAAGGAGAGTTTTCGTGAAGGAGAAAGACGGTGTCACTGAAGGGGCAGCTTGTATGCCACCCCATATGAATCCATGAACATGCTGCATGTATTTACCTTATACTGGCATTGTGCAGTCCTAATTTGCATGATTTATGGATGACATTAGAAACATATCCTCCTGTCAGCAATCCTGTCAAAGTTGCCCTCCAGCTGTACGACCAGGCATAAGCACGTATCAAAAAACGGAAAGGTTACATGACAGCTCTTGGTAAAGTTGCACTTGTTTAAAAATGAGCTCTTGTTGGCTTTGGTGCAAATAACACTGAAGGCAAATTATGGCTACCTTTACTTTTGCAGTCGTCTTCCATTGATAAGATTCTGTTCTAATCTGTTTCTGTGAATATGGGACATTGCTTTTAATTTTTCTCCCACTTACAGCCACCATGTTTTACACTTGACGATACACCTCTTAGAGTAAAATCTCCAGAGACGCATCCTCAAGAGGAATTGTTTGCTCTTGTTCCTTCTGCTTTCCATATTCAACTGATAGCAAGAGCATTTCACATTTCTTGAGTGTGCAGCTGTGCTTTGATTACATTCAGCAGCCCTTTAAGAGTGGACGACTTTCCCTACGTCCTGCAGTCATAAACAATGTGCTCCCTGTGCATTAACCAATATGTGCAGGAAATGTATGATCATCATTTAAATTAGCAGACTTGGCAAAACCATGCCAGGTCAGCTCTCTGTTGTGGTTGCATGCTGTGCATATGATGAGTTCCAGTCCTGCTGCACTGTAATCAAACTGCTTAATCAGTTCAGATTTAATGAGGATTTAATGAGGAACACCAGTCTCGACCAGATAGAAATTGTTTGACTTTATATAGCACCTTTTATAAATTGAGCATGTCTCAAAATGTTTTACAGCTAATGAAGTACTATGGAAATGCAGCCACATTTGTGTAGTAAGAAACACAGCAGCCAATTTACAGAGTAACATTTTACAAACAGCTATTAAATAATAATTAGATTATTTGTTTTCTGCCTTGGAAGGATGATGAAGTTTGGCTATAGGGACATTGGGAGCTCCCCTGCTTTTCATTGAACTCTGCTGTTGTTTGTCTGAGAGGGCAGATATTGTCTCAATTTAACATCTCATCCAAAATATGGCACCTCTAACAGTCCAAGACCCATCCCATACTGCACTGAAGTGTCAGCCTCCATTATAGGCTCTAGATTTTGGAGTGGAACTTGAACCTTCCGACCCAGAGATAAAAGTGTTCCCACAGAGCTACATCTGATACAATGAAAATATTGTAGGTTTTATTATTGAAAACATATAATGACTTGAGTGTTTTAGCACATTTTTAATCATTTAAAGCACAGTGAGAATAAATAATCAATCCTCAAGGAAGCTCAAATTAAAATATACAGTGCTGAATTTTCCTATACTTTGGTTAAGTTCTTTTTTGTCAAGTTTCATAGATGGTTTCTTTTTGTGAACCCTAGTGAGTTTTCTTGTGTAGTTGTTCCAAACTCACATCACTTACTTCCTACGCGCCCCTATGGTGCCGCCTCTTGTCCGATGCCAACTTGATTCTTCTACTCTCGCCACCGCTGGCAAATCCTGGGATCCCTGGCACTGCTGTCATCTTTAAAAGGTTGTGCACTCAGACAAGTGCTGGTGGTCTGGAGTTGCCCTTCACAGATTGTGACATGGCAGGTGAGGGGAAATTGGCACTCAACTTTATGTACAGGGACCTGGAGTCCCTGGTCGATGGTTAATTCCAGAGGAAGGCTTTCCTATTCCGCCAGGACTGGTGGAGGAAGCCACAGCACAACACCTTACAGCCTGATCCAAGGTTGCCACCTGGGACAGTGAGGTCTCAACTGCCACAGGACCCTCTCTGCTTCGCCAAGTTAAGTGCCAAATCTTGACTTTGCTCTCTCACACATAGTCTATCTATTGCACCCACCTCCGACCAAACGTCATGCTTTGCCAATCTCTCTGTTACAATCTCTTTCCTCACTTGCTGTCACCCACCAATGCCCCCAGAGTACTAATCAAGCATGGCATCGGCACTTCGTACTCACTCACTAGGGACAGCTCGCTACTTTCCCCACTTACATCAACACAAACAGCTGTCCCAGCCACTTTCACTTCACTCAATTCCCCACTTTCTCTCAAATTAAGAGAAAACAGCTCACAGTAGGACAGAAAGGCTTGGCTATGTGGGTACCTCTTACAAGGAGACGACCCAACTCTGAATGGCCTAAGTGGCTGACAGACTGTGCCCATGCCCTGCACTGATATTGGACAAAGTTCTTGACTGACTATATGGGCGCCCCTGATTGGCGTGTGGACCACTGGTTCATGTTGTGGGTTTGACGCTGAGGTAGGATGGCTTCATACAGCAAACTGTCCATCCCTTCACTGATGACTACTGACAACAATGACCAGCTGCTTGGCTGTCTGTCTGGACCAAACTGCAAGGCAAGGCAGAACTCCTGTGAGCCTTTAGGCTCTGGCTGAGGGGGCAAAGTGCAAAAAGGCGAGTGAAACCAGCAATGCTGTAAATATCCAGTTAAGTGCAAAATGAGTCAGTGTGAGGAGCCCTGAGATGCTCCCTGGTCTAGTCTGTGAGAAGGATGCCTACCATGATGCTAAAAATGACCTGCAGTACCATTGCAATGAAAGGCACTAGTGTGCTCTAAAGTGTGTGCAGAAGCATACTGTAAATAGATTAGAGATGTGCCATGATGGGTCAGTGGTTAGCACTGCTGTCTCACAGTGCTGGGGACCTGGGTTCAGTTCCAGCCTTGGATGACTGTGTAGAGTTTGTATGTTCTCCCTGTCTCAGTGAAAGTTTCCTTCAGGTGCTTCAGTTTCCTCCCCCAGTCCAAAGATGTGCAGGTCAGGTGGATTGGCCATGCTAAATTGCCCCATAGTATCTAGGGATGGGCAGGTTAGGTGGATTAGCCAGGGTAAATATGGGGATAGGGTGGGGGATGGCTACGTCTGTGTGAGGTGTCATTCAGAGGGTTGGTGCAGGCTGAATGGCTTATTTCTGGACTTTAGGGATTATATTCATTGCTAATTGTAGTGTTCCAATTTTTCTTCTGTGTTATGTACAGAAGTATAAGAGTGATTATTCTTTGTGACATGAGGCTTGTGATTCATATATATTCTAATGTCATTTTTTTTAAAGTTTGGATTTTTGACTTTTAATTAGACAGATTAAACTTTTGTGTGTGCCTGAAGGAGTCTAATGATTGCCTTATAAATGTGTCTGTAGATGTGATGATTTCTCAGTGTTGGTAAAAGATTAAAACAAAAACAGAAAGTGCCAAAGAAACTCAACAGGTCTAGCAGCATCAATAGAGAGACAAACAGAGTTAACAGTTCAAATTCAGTGACCTTTAATTCTGAGAAATATTAACTCTGTTTTTTTCTCTACAGATGCTGCCAGACATGTTGAGTTTCTCTGGCACTTTCAGATTTCGGAGCAATGTTCCTTCGCCTGACAAAGGAGCAGTGCTCCAAAAGCTTGTGATTTTAAATCAACCTGTTGGACTGTAACCTGGCATCGTGTGACTTCTGACTTTGTTCACCCAGTCCAACACCGGTACCTCTACATCATGACCCTCAAAATATATTAAAAAGATAGCCTAGACCCTAACTTTTTATTATTTTAAAGGCAAGTGCCAGGCATTCTGTTCAGATGTAATTTGATTGGTCAAACCACTAGTCTTGAAGTAAAATACAACTAAAGAAAGAAGAAATTGGTCTAACTTAACTCTATTGGAAAACATAACAGAATAATAGATTATTTAACTACTAAACAGTAATTGTTCTAATGTTGTAACATCCCATAAACACACCCTTGGCAAAGGCACATTCGGTAATATAGATTGTCTCTCCAGTCCAGGAGGAAAAAAAAATCAAAAGAATACTCTGAGAGAGAGAGGGGCAGGGAAAGATGCACTGCAGCTTACAAACCTAGCTTCAGGGCCTCAACAACTGTCACTGAAAAACTAAAGCTAAAAATCCTGGTTCTGTGGGAGCTTGACCCCACCCATTCAGGCTGCTTCTACTGTTCCAAATTTAAACAAAAAACTCAAGGCCTTACAAACTGTTTATTGGCTTTGAGGCAGACTGCTCATCACCTCTGTCTCAACCCTTCTTGTAAAAGAAGGACCTCTTAAAGCCATAGTATTGTCACTAGATATATGAACTGCATGATTCCTCCTGCATATGCATTGACCTGAAAGAAGTATTCAAGTCCTAGGTGTCACTAGGCTCCAAAGTAATGTGTAGAATAACAGGAGTGTAAAAGAGATGGTCCAAGAGCAGGTATGATGAGATGGTTTGCTGCAGTTCACTGTTGCAAACATGCATAGATGAAGGGTCAAGGGGGCCATAGATTGTACAACAGGGACATTGTGTTGAAACCATCATTGGATGCTGGAGCGATAAGCAATTGGAAAGCTGCAGCCAGCAAGCACCTGCTCTGACTTATATATTAAGAATTTACCCCGGGTAAACTCTTGTGCAAGGAGAGGGGAATTGCAAGTGGAATATAGCAAAGGCAAATTGGGGTGTTAATGAGATGCAACTATGTGGAATTAGGGTGGTTGCTGCAGACAGTAAGATTCTCACATTGCCACTTAAGCCTTAAGGGGAAAATGACAGAACTTTTTCTCAGCAACAAGATTCTGACTTCTCATTCTCTCTGTATTTTCCCAAATTTCTCACCAGAGAGAGGACATTGCTGCTCTTGTAATAACATCTAATAATGGCAAATGGCAAACAATTACTGAACAATCCAGACTATGCCAAGAATCATTCCAACAGCCAATTAAATGTATCAGAGATAATAGGTACTGCAGATGCTGGAGAATCTGAGATAACAAGGTGTGGAGCTGGATGAACGCAGCAGGCCAAGCAGCATCATAGGAGCAGGAAAGCTTGAAGTTTCGGGCCTAGACCCTTCATCAGAAATGGAGGAGGGGAAGAGGGTTCTGAAATAAATAGGGAGAGAGGGGGAGGCGGATAGAAGATGGATAGAGGAGAGGAGGCAGACAAGTCAGGACATGGTCGAGCAGTTTCAAGGCCGAAGAGATTATGAGAGAGTTGCAGTGGGAGAGAGATTCCCTTAGGTTTGTCCGGAGGGAGGAGGGTAATTCAGGACATTTGTGTAAGCAATGTGGCTCATCTTTGCTTGCTGGAAGCTACATACGATTATCTGCAGGGCCTGATCCTCTGTGGGAAAGATTAATTTGTCCAGGATCTGTACTTTTTCAATTCAACAAAAACATGGGAGCCACTGTTCCCTCATTAATTCCCCATGCCTTGACTAATTTCTTCATCCGGAGAGTAGTTAGCATGTGGAAATCAATGTCGCCAAAAGCATTTAGGGCCAAAAGATTGAATCTTTTCAAAAATGAATTAGATTTAGTTCTTAGAGATAATTGGATCAAAGAGTATCGGGAGAAAGCAGGAACACGGTACTGAGTTGGATGATCAACAATGATCACATTGAATGGCGTGGCAGGCTTGAATAACTGAATGCCCTATTTCTCATCCTTTCTTCTATGCTTCAGTGTTTCTAAATGGTGTTGACCTGTCTTTTCAAATTTAAACAAAATTTTTGGGCTCACTGTTCCCCATGCATTCTACATGGCAATACCTTGACAAATTGGAGTTTTCGTGCCAACTAGCCAGCACCCTGTATAAGTTGTTGTTCACTTTGAAAGCTTGTATTTTTATGCATCTTCCCAGAGGAGGGCAAAATGAGAAGCTTTGCTTGTATGATTCTTTTCTCAGCAAGACTCATTTTTCATAATTGGTCTCTTGTGGTTAAACATTACTTTAAAGGTGGTGCATTAATTTAATTGTTTATTATTAGCGACACAAAGAAAATTATAGTTATCGAAATTATCACTACCTTCAGTAATTTTGCATTATTACCAGTGAAGAGCAGTACTGGACATTACTTCAACAGTTACTGCTGAATATTGCATTTTGGGGGATCAGTTAGCTCAGTTGGCTGGCCAGCTGGTTTGTGATGTAGGAGATGCCTGCAGCATGGGTTCAATTCCTGAGCTAGCTGCAGTTAACATGAAAGGCTTTCCTTCTCAATCTGTCCTTGCCTGAGGCAAGGTGACCCTCAGGTTAAACCACCACCAGTCATTTCTCTCTAATGAGAGAGCAGCTCTATGGTCTGGTAGGACTATAGCAACTATAACTTTGCTTTATTGTATTTGAGGTTTGAATACTTACTGGGGCTGTAAGTATGTTGTTCTAATGAAAGATCATCAGCTGAAATCTTAATTTTCTCTCTTTCTCCACAGATGCTGACAGTCTGCCTGACTATTTCCAGCATTTTCTGTTTTTACTTCTTAATAGTACAAGTTGACTCTTCAGAGCTATGGCTATTCAGAGACATTGTTTATCCAAAATTTAACTGAAATGTCACTTTTGATTAGAAATATTCCATCCCATCTGTTCTCATCCTTCCATTGAAATATGTGATTTCTCTGATTAGGAATTAATGGCTTGAACTCAATCCCTTCCATATCCCTTGTCATGAAAAAAACCTGTCAGAAGATGATCATTTATTTGCCAGAAAAGGACGTTTTGTAACATGGAAAGCAAAGCTAAGGCTGAAAGGAGTGAAGATTTGCACCTAATTGGTAAGTTTTGCAGAAGTTATCAGGCTGTTACATTGACAGAAAAGATTCATTCGATAGGAGCTGAAATTGTCACATATTGTCTGAATCTTGAGACTTGTAGAACCAGTAACTCATTCATTGCTATTTATTATTTTCTAATATGAAAACATAAATGCTGCTACCATTCTTGTAATGCATTATGCTGACAGTGGATTGTGCATCAGTTTGAAGGATCCAAGTCTTGCATGCTGAGGTATGGCAGTGAAATTGCTGATGGGCTTTTCATGAGGGGTATGCATTAACATGGATCGTGCAGTAAAGTTATTTGGATTATTGCTTAGTGTAGCAACCTACAAAATTGCTATTTTATGTATGTGATATACACTCATTTCACCCCAATTGAAATAAGCGCAAGAGATCAGCAATGTTCTCATTCCTATCCAAGATATGTTGAGCTACTAGCCTGAACTTTTCCACTAAAGCACTCTTGGTGACTCACGCAGATGAGAAAATTGAAGTACCTTCAACTGCTCTCTGCACTTCTTCAGTTGGCATGGATGCTGGCATTGTTTATTGTCCTGCACGATCCTTTACTCTAGATGAAGTTCAAATATACCGTGTAACCAATTTATTTATCTATTCAATTTCATGTGGGAATGATTGCTTTGCAGTGTTGGTGTTTTGTGTGAGGTCCCTTACTTTTAATCCAAGTCTCCTGGATTGAGTCTCCTGTGGAAACTGCAGCTCTGATGTCTAGGGATAAAGTTTCAGTGAAAGTCAGGGGGTTGATGGCCCTTCCAGCCCTTTTGTGTGGTGTGTCTCTGTTCCATGCTCGAGATCACTTCATTAAAATATTTAAATCAGGCTCCCACGATGCAGATGGAAGTTTGATTTAAAATTTGCCAGCAGGGTTTCCAAGGGCTCCAAAAAATCTAAATAGAGATTTGAACAACAAATTTCAGCATGTAACTACTTATTAGCCAGCAGGAAACAAGAGTGCTTCCCTCAACTAGCCCCTGAAGGAAACCCTCTGCCAGTCGTGATTTCCTCACAGCCCTCACATGCCCGCAACCCCCAGACTCCTCGCTGCCATGCGATTTGGGTGATTAATAACAAGCCACAATTTCTATCTTCCTTCAAGGCCTGATCTTTCCCTCACACTCTGACTGCTGGGCTGTATTCCCTCCTTGTCTCAAACTCTCCCTCTTTCTCTTCCTCCCATTCTCCCTCCTCTGATTCATTCAACCTCACACTCTGCTCTGTTCCTACCTCTTGATCGTCAGGCTTCAATATTCTCCAAATAAAAACCGAAAGAACTGCAGATGCTGTAAATCAGGAACAAAAACAGAAGTTGCTGGAAGCTCAGCAGGTCTGACAGCATCTGTGAAGAAAAATCAGAGTTAATGTTTCAGGTCTGGTGACCCTTCCTCAGAACGGTTCTGAGGAAGGGTCACTGGACCCAAAATGTTAACTCTGATTTTTTTTCTTCACAGACGCTGTCAGACCTGCTGGGCTTCTAGCAGCTTCTGTTTTTGTTCAATATTCTCTATGCTTCTCTGATGAATGGATGAATAAGGAACAAGAGTAGGTCACTCGACCTTTCAAGCCCGCTCCATCATTCGATAAGACCATGTCTGATCTGAACTTAATCTCAACGCTATATTCTTGCGTTTGCCCTATAATCTTTCATCGCTCTTGGTTGTCAACAATCTATCCAGCACTACCTTAAAAAATTTAAAGATTCTGCATCCAAAGTATTTTAAGGAAGGAAATTCCAAAGACTCTCAATTCTCTGAGGGAGGAAAAAGCCCTTACGCCTGTTTGAAATGGATGACACCTTATTTTTAAACTATGACCCCGTAAGGAATTTAGTAAGCAAATCAGAATCCCATGATATATATTGAGGTTATAACTTGAGTGAAAAAACAGTGTGTACCGCACATGCTCCATCCATTTTTTTGAGGTAATAATTTCAGGAAACAGTCTGAGATAATATCACAGAATCACAACAGTATGGAAACAGGCCATTCAGCCCAACAAGTCCACACCAACTCTCCAAAGAGCATCCCACCCAGGTTCATGCCTCTAACCTATCCCTGCATTTCCCACAGCTAATCCAACAAATCTACACATCCCCGGACACTATGGGCAATTTAGCATGGCTAAATTTTGGACATTGAGAGGAAACCCATGTAGATATGAGGAGAATGTGCAAACTCCACAAAGACGGTTGCCTGAGGCTGAAATTGAACCTGGATTCCTACTGCTGTGAGGCAGTGGTGCTAACCACTGAGCCACTGTGCTGCTCCATTAGTTTGCTTTAATTATTGTGGGTCAAATTTAGCCTGGACTGCTCCTCTAAGTGGACATAAAAGAAGATCTAATAGGTCTATTTGAACAAGTGTAGGGAATTCTCCTGGCGTCCTAGCAAGTCAAATTGCACCAAAGCTGTTTATTTTGAATTTTACATTCCTACCAAAATGGAATCGTATTTCATTTTTTCTCAATGTTTTTCATCAATTTAAAAACCTCAAAATTGTTTATTTAGAAAAAAACAAATTGCATTAATATGTTAAATGACATTTCAAAATTAAAGAAAATATCACATGTTTATAAATCAGAGACATTCTTGATTTTCATTTTCAATTTGACTCCAATTGGTGCCTATTTGTGCATTCTTTTCTGTGCACTTCTGTGCTCCTGACCTAACTAATGTTGACAGAACAGTCTAGCTGGTCAGATATGTTATACACAGAGATACAAAAGTGGAAAACAATTCACTCGATGTAGGGTATAGCATGAGAACAAACAGCAACAGATCCAAATTTGGAAAACTCACTGATTCCCAACTAATGACAAGGTGATAATCTATAAAATTAGTCTGAGGTGGTTCTGTTCATAAGGCCAATCAACATAAACGTTTTGTTTTCAATTCAGAACCAGCAATTACAGGCATCAATATTTGGACAGCCATTACAAAATAACTTTGCACTGTAACTATTGTGTATGCTCTGGCGAGTCAAGAAGCATGAACTTGCCATAGAATGTTTAGCTTCAAGTGTGGTATTGTGGTCACAGTATTTATGTGGCTTGACCAGTTTAGTTTCTGGTCAGCGGTGATTCTGAGGATGTTAGTGGTTGGGGATGTGGCAAGTTTTGGAAGTGGCCCAGCAAGCCAATCAGCTCAATAATATTTTGGGGTGGGCAACAAATACTAGTCTTACCAATGATGCCCACATCCTATGAAAGAATTAAATCCTGTTGGAAAGTGAATCATTTCAGTATTGAAACTGAATAGCTTGTGTTTTGATGAGTTGATAAGTTAGGGCTCCTTCTGCTAGTGAGAAGTGGTTGAGATGATGTTAAAGCAGCATGTCTCTATCAATAGATGGGTAATCTGCAGCCCCAACCAATATTCTTCCCTCAAGCATCACCAAACAGATTAACTAGTCAAGCAGAAGAAAAGAATTAGCATCTATTTAGTTTAAAATTAATACTTATTGGAAATATGTTAGGTTTTCTCACTGCCTAAGCAGTGAGATGTATTGAAGTCACAAATGTGATTGTAATAAAATTAAACTGTCCCTTCTCATCCTTCACGAGCCGCTTGCAGCTTTTGATGCAGTTGACTGCAAGTCCCTCCTCCAATAACTCTTCACCACCTACCAGGCTGGAACTGCACTCTCCTAGTTCCACTCCCATCTCCCCAGTTATACATAGAGAACTGCCTGCAATGGCCCCTCTTACTGCTTCCGCACTTTTATCTGCAGACATTTCTTTGGAATCCATCTTTGGACCCTGCTTGTTTCTTAGCAGGATGCTGCACCTTAGCAACCTGATCTGAAAGATCAGTTTCCCTATACACACTGAGGACACCCAACTGTACCATATCACCAATGGTTTTGACTTCTCTGCTATTGCTAAATGATCTGACTACCTAATCAGTCTTCAGGAATGGATGAGCAGAAGTTTCGTCAAGTGAAATAATGAGAAGACTGAAGCCATTGAAGTCCAAGCTTGTGCCGGTTAGGTGCAATGGCCAAGATAAATTGCCCATGTGTTCAGGGATGTGCAGCCTAGTTGGATTAGCTGTGGGAAATGCAAGGTTACAGGGACAGGGTAGGGGGGTGGGTCTGGTGGTATGCTCTTCAGAGGGTTGGTGTGGACTCAATGGGCTGAATGGCCTGCTTCCACACAGGGATTCTATGATTGCCTTTGGTGCTTGCCACAAAATCCATTCCTGAGCTGGTGACTCCATATTTCTCAATGGCAACTATTGGAGTCTGACCCAGACTGTTCACAAATTGGTGGTACTGCTGATCCCAAGTCTGCCTACTTTTACCTCATATCACCCAGTTCCATGCCTGCTTCAACTCATCTGAGGCTGAAATCCCCATCTGCCCTTGTTAGCTCCAGAATTGATGATTTCAACAATCTCCTGATAAGTTTTCCATGTTCTACTCTCTGTAAATGTGAGGGTGTCCAAAGCTTTGTCAGCCAAGTCCTAATTCTCATCAATTCCTATTCATTCATCACCCCTTTGTTTGCTGGTCTTCCCATTGACTTCCCATTAAAGAATGCCTCAATTTTAAAATTCTCATCCTTGTTCCCAAAACCTTCCACGGCCTATCTCAGTCATCTCCTGCAACTGAACACCCAAAATTACCTAAGATTTAGTTTCCTATGTGAGGCTGATTCTTTGAAGTATGTCGGTCCTTTGAATGTTTTGCATGACCACTCATGCTCAGAGACTGAAAGGCACTGACTTGTACTTGTGCTATCAGGGAATCATTTAGTTGCTGGTGTGTAGCTTAGAGAGAACGTTGCCTACAACATACTGAGATATCTGCATTCCCCTTAAAAATTATGGACAGGCAGTGGTCTGGGGCTAGTAATCCAAAACTCCGGGCCAATGGTCTGGGAACATGAGTTTGAATCACACCATATTAGAAAGTGGACTTCAATAGTGAAAAAGCTGGTCTGATGGCAGACATGTAACCATTGCCCTTTATTGTAAAAACCACAATCCGTCAGGGAAGGAAAGCTGTCATCCTTACCCAGTTTGGCCTACATATTTCAGAACAGCAATGTAGTTGACACTTAACTGTCCACTGGGCAATTAGGGATGGGCAACAAGTGCTGGCTTAGCCAGTCCCACCATCAATGAATATAAAAACATTCCTAATGATAATTAATCCTTCTTTGGTGGCCAACCTTTCAGCTGTTGAGGCCCACTACTCTAGAAATTCCTTCCTAAAGTCTTCCACTTCTATCTCCTTCTTTTGTGCTTTACATAGATTTTAAGAAAGAGCAATCTTTTTGACCAAGCTTTTGGTTATCATCCTCAATATTTTCCTAAGTGGCATGGTGTAAAATTTTGTTTAATAATTCCAATTGAAGTGCTTTCAGGTATTTTTCTATGTTAAAGGTGCTTAAAAAGTAAGGGTTTTTGTTGCTGTAATGTTTATAATTTCAATTCCTTCAATGAGCCACTCCTCTAGCTGCTTTGAATGAGATTGTGAAGTTACTTTGATTTGTAGGAAACATTATGAGCAGACCAAACTGGGTTAACACTGACCAATGATGTCATCTCAGAGCTCCACAGTCAGAAAATAGAGGAGACTGTAACCTGGTTGAATTCATACCCAAGGTGAAAGGTTTGAACTTGCAGCCCTTCCAGTAGTCACTCAACACTATAGGAATTAGGCCAGAAACTCTGTCATTGTTGGTCAAAAGGAAATCAAACAAAAACGGCAGTAACTTGCAATAAACAGGAGACCATAGACTTAAGTACCCTCATTAACATCAATTCTATTTCTTAATATTTCATTGCTTAACAATTCTCTACATTATTTAAAGGAAATGTGATTACTGATAGTGAGCACAACAACTGCAGTGATAACTGCTATAACTGGATGAATTTTCATAATGAAAGATTGATTGCAGAGGATTTTCATTGTTCAGTTCTGGAGACTTAGCAATTTGCTGGAAGTATGTTTTGGTTATATTTTCCCCATTTCTTTTCTATCCACAGTGGTTACTTAAATAGCAATGTTATTTCCAGATATTTTGCCACTGACAAAAAGCACCTAATGGTTGAATCAGTAATATGATCCATATGTTTCCTAAATGGTGCTGGGAGGTTGATTAGCTCAGTTGGCTGGACAGCTAATTTGCCACCTAGAGGAGTACCAATAGTGTGTGTTCAATTCCCATACCAGTTGAGGTTATTATTAAGGGCTCTACTACTCAACCTCTCCTATTTCCTGAGGCATGGTGACCTTCAGGTTAAACCACCACTAGTCATTCCTGCTTCTGATGAGAGAGCAGGACAGTGGTGACTTTATCTATTTTCTGATGCCACATCATGAATGTATCATGCAAACTCTTCGGTGCTTAGTGTGCTAAAAAGTGATGTTAAAAATGAAGTAACTGATAGGCCTCCTGTATAAAGAATAATCAGTGTGTGAAGTGAGATTAACACGGTAGTTCAATTTCACAGTTCTGTTGACATTCATAAATGGTTGCTGCTCACCCTTGCTGTTTGACCAGCTAAAACTAACTGATTGAATTACTGCCTTGTAACTGATTGCCAGACATCTATTAGCTTTCATCCCACATGCTTTCTGTGACTCCTTTCCTTGACTATGTATTTATATTTCCCATTTTTTATTTCTCTCCTCTGTGTAGATTAAAAGTCACTTCAAAAAGCGCAAGCAGAAAAACCTAGGTGTTACAATCAAGAAGAGAATTTGTCACAAAGCGTCAAATATCAATGCTAAAGCTCTGTCTTTCCTCTATCTGCAAGTACTGTGTCTGACGGTTATCAGTTCATGTTGTCATATGGACTACATTAAATGGTAATTTTTACAATGCAATGGAATCTGGGTAAACCCTTACCTTAAGTCATAATATTATTCAACTCAGAAAATTTCTGGACCAAATTTGTTAGGACTTTATTAGGATTAAATTCTATGCTCTGAACAAGTTAACTATTAACATAAGGCAAAATGGAAGACTGGAAAGGCCGTTGGTATGTTGTGCAATGCACTACTTCCATGTGCTTCAGACAGGGTAGGACCGTAAGGACATGAGAACAGTTACAGACTGTTTTTCCCACCCTAGGCCTATAGACTTAGATGATATGACACTTCATATGCTCATCCAAGTACTTTTTAAAGGTTGTGATATCCCAGGCTATCCTGATAGTGGTGATAACAACCACTTTTGGTGAGTGGGAGACTAGGACGAGCCAAACGCTAAGGGGCCAGGTCCATGGTTAATGAAATGAGAACCACAAGAAAACTAGTCTTCAGAAAAACAAACCTGACACTTAACCCATCAGTCAGAGTGGTGGTTTCATTATCCTTTATTTCTTCACAGAATTCCTACAATGTGGAAGCAAGCCATTTGGCCTATCGAGTCCACACCAACCCTCCAAAGAGCATCCCACGTCTGTAACCCTGCATTTCCCATGGCTAATCCACCCAGCTTGCACATGCCTGAACACTGTGGGCAATTTAGAATGGCCAATCCACCCAACCTACACATCTTCAGACTGTGGGAGGAAGCTGGAGCACCCGATGGAAATCTATGCAGACATGCAGAGAATGTGCAAACTCCAGACAGACAATTGCCCAAGGGTGGAATGGAACCTCAGTCCCTGGTGCTGTAAGGCAGCAGTGCTAACCATTGTGTCACTATACTGCCTTTAAATTTTTTTGTGAATCTTATACTTGTCAGAATAAAGTACAGAAACTCAGGTGAAAGGTCATCAACCAGGAATATTAACTTTGTCTCTCTTCACAGAAGCTGCCTGAGCTTGCTGAGTTTTTCCAGAGTTTTTTGTTCTTATTTCATGGAGTATTGTTGATTGCAGAGTTTGGCTGCCTTATTTTCCAATCATTAGGAACTCATTCCAGTCAGTTATCAGGCCATGTCATTTTCATTACAGTTTCAGGGGTATCAGGTCATTATATATAATGTCTGGGAGTGTTTTTGGGAATGCTTTGAAAGAAAAAGCTTGTTGAAAACACAACATTGTGGGCTGAAGGGCCTGTACTGTTCTGTACTGTTCTATGTTCTAAAACCTCTGTCCGTATTGACTTTTACAAAGACTGTACCAAGTATTGCAGGCTGATGTTGCACATTAACACCAAGAATCACAAATGAAGCTTGAAATTCCATGTTTAGAATAGTGCAACATGATTGTCTGCTGTAGCTGCTGTGTGTTTTAGTTTGTGTGGAGACTGAACAAGGAAGTTGAGTGATAACAATGGATGTATTGAAACATTTTTGAAGGAGGGAGAAGAGAAAGCAAGAGCTGGGTAACTCAGCGAATATCTTTGGTGCTAGAATTAGCCTGCAACTTTAGCTAATGTGAAATAGTACTCAGTTGAATAGTACCGAGAATAATACAAGAAAAGATGGATGTGCTCGAAATTTGTTCTGCAGTAAATGAAGGGCTAAATACCTTGGACTAATAATCGAATAACAAGTGGGTAAGGTAGAGATAACAAGGCGTAGAGCTGGATGAACACAGCAGGCCAAGCAGCATCAGAGGAGCAGGAAGGCTGACATTTCGGGCCTAGACCCTTCTTCAGAAATGGGGGAGGGGAAGGGGGTTCTGAAATAAATAGGGAGAGCGGGGGAGGTGGATAGAAGATGGATAGAGGAGAAGATAGGTGGAGAGGAGACAGACAGGTCAAAGAGGCAGGGATGGAGTAGTAAAGGTGAGTGTAGGTGGGGAGGTAGGGAGGGGATAGGTCAGTCCAGGGAGGACGGACAGGTCAAGGGGGCGGGATGAGGTTGGTAGGTAGGAGATGGGGTGGGGCTTGAGGTAGGAGGAAGGGATAGGTGGGAGGAAGTACAACTTAGGGAGGCGGGGATGAGCTGGGCTGGTTTTGGGATGCGGTGGGGGAGGGGAGATTTTGAAGCTTGTGAAGTCCGCATTGATACCATTGAGCTCCAGGGTTCCCAAGCGGAATATGAGTTGCTGTTCCTGCAACCTTCGGGTGGCATCGTTGTGGCACTGCAGGAGGCCCAGGATGGACATGTCGTCTGAGGAATGGGAGGGGGAGTTGAAATGGTTCACGACTGGGAGGTGCAGTTGTTTAGTGTGAACCAAACGTAGGTGTTCTGCAAAGCAGTCCCCAAGCCTCCGCTTGGTTTCCCCGATGTAGAGGAGGCCACAACGGGAACAGCAGATGCAGTACACCACACTAGCAGATGTGTAGGTGAACATCTGCTTGATGTGGAAAGTCTTCTTGGGGCCTGGGATGGGGGTGAGGGAGGAGGTGTAGGGGCAGGTGTAGCACTTCCTGCGGTTGCAGGGAAAAGTGCCGGGTGTGGTGGGGCTGGAGGAGAGTGTGGAGCCGTCAAGGGAGTCACGGAGACAGTGGTCCCTCTGGAAAGCAGTTAAGGGTGGGGAGGGAAAAATGTCTTTGGTGGTGGGGTTGGATTGCAGATGGCGGAAATGTCGGAGGATGATGCGTTGGATCCAGAGGTTGGTGGGGTGGTGCGTGAGGACGAGGGGGATTCTGTTTTGGTTGTTATTGTGGGGACGGGGTGTGAGGGATGAGTTGCGGGAGACACAGTCGAGGGTGTTCTCGACCACTGTGGGGGGGAAGTTGCGGTCCTTGAAAAACGACGACATCTGAGATGTACAGGAGTGGAATGTCTCATCCTGGGAGCAGATGTGGCGGAGGCGAAGGAATTACAATGATTTGTATTAATAACTTTGCATGTGTGTATGCAATAAATATATATTCATATACAGCTGCAACTTAAATTTGAGATAGATAGGTTTCGATGCAGAAACAAGTCAATTTCCAAAATTATCCAGCAGTACTGTCAAATATGGAATTCGTTGGGGTGGGAATGGATGGTGGTGGGGGTTTTATCACATCCCTTGTTCCTTTCCTTTAGATTGTGTGTGTTACGCTTATCAAATGAAGGAGGTAAATTATAGAATAATTTTGTCAGCAGCAGAGTCTCACCAGGTGGGACCATTAATTGGAAACAGGGCGTCACACAAAAATCGGACTCTGACATCCCCCAGTTGCCAGTGCTACAGAAATGTTGAAAATGATGCAGGCTGTACTGCCAGCCACTTCAGTTACCTCCTGGTCTGATGCTTCATGCTGGGCTAGAATGGGAGTGCTCTGCATCTGATGGTAGTGTGAGGAGATGCCTTATAGTGGCATCTCCTCACACTAGCTGTTTTGATAAATCTCTTTTGAACTTAGACTACACAGGTTGACTGAAAGCCTATGCTGATCACTTCAGCCAAATGTGTTCCACTGCTCAAGAAATCTCCTTTTTGTGTTATTTGACATCCAACTTGCACGTGAGGCACTTTTTATTTAATTCTGCTATGAAGAAGTTTATGCAAGTGTTGTGGCTTATTTTTGAAAGTCTGTTGGTGAGCTGGAGGATCCAACTGTGAGTGCAGAAGATTTAATCACCCAAATCTGCAAGTGGTTACATTGGCTATATTTTCAATCTTTCTGTAACTTGGCCAAGGAATGGAGCAGAAGCTGCAAGGAGGATAGGTTGTGCAAAGAAGTAGTAGTCTTGGTACACAAGGTCATAAAAACCATAGTTTTTCAAAGAACACCTCATAGCTCCACCAGCAGTAAAGACTGATGCAACTTTGATTTGACGAGGAAGTTATCATTTAAATGTGCCACCTCCTTCAATGTAACCTTGAGCCTCGCATCAGGATGAAGACAGCACTGCCTGCGTCTCTAGCTATGTCAGTTTTCTGACTTGACAAAGCCTGTCTACCATCTATAAAGTCAATAATTTTAAGGAATATGCTTCACTTGTCAACATCACTTGAGAAACTGAACTATCCGGGACAAAGCAGCCCACCTGATCAGATCCCCAACCACAAACTTGACTATGCAGATTATTCACTGCTGCGCAACGGCTCCAGTGTGTACCGTATGTGAGCTGCATGGCAGCAACACCTCAATGTTTCTTTGACAGGAACTTCCAAATTGGCAACCGATAACACCTAGAAGACCAAGAGCATCAGATACATGGGAACACTGTCACCCGTGAGTTTTTTCCAAATCACCCTCACCAAATTACCAAATACCATCCAGAACTTGGAACTGTATCGCTTCCTTCACAGTTCCTACACAGTTGTTGGGTCAGAATCCCTCCGAACAGTGCTCTGGGTATGTGTTCACCACATGGACTACAGGAGTTCAAAAAGGCAGTTCCCCTCAACCTTCTCAAGGGCAATTAGGGAAGGCAACAAGTGCTGGCCTAGCCAGCAATCTCTGCATTATGTGTTAAATAATAAAGCCTTGTATATTATCTGATCATTCTAGGGTAGCATCAGGTGTCCAAAGCTGCATACAGGAGCTGATGAAGATACTATTTGCGAAGAGTGGAAAATACATGCTTTCTTTTTAAGCAGGTTGAAACAGAATTAGAGGCATGCAGCTTTGCCATGTGTCCAGATTCTGAATGGTGCAGGGAGCTATCTACCATATGCACTCTGAGGGTCTCCATGTTATTGGAGAGGAGTACAGGAACTGCCAGGATTAATGTACATCAGGTACTTCAAATGTATCACATTTACATCAGATCAGTGAATTCCTGGAATCCTGGGATATATTGCCATTGCCAGTGTCTGGACTTTAAAGAAAACATAAATGGTGGCAGCTGGGAGACAAGGGTTCTTCCTCTTTGGCCTGCTGTTGATCTTCCCGTCATTCTGACAGCTGGTTATATGGCAGCCTAGGCCTCCAGTGAAAGCCACGGAACCCGCCCTCTCCTGGGTCTTGGTTAACATCCTGGAATTGTCTCCTTAACAGCACTGTGGGTGTGCCTACGCCAGACAGACGTGTAGCTGTTTAAGAATGCAGTTCTCTACCACTTTCTTAAAGTGAATTCTGGTTTTACCAATGATGCTACATTCTGTGGAAGAATGGAGGCAAGAAAGCTTTGCTTTCTGCTATCTAGGCCTTAAATTCTGAAATGCCTTTCCTAAACTCCTCTGTCTCTACTCTTCTGTAGCATGCTCCTTATATCTTAACTCTTTGACCAAGCTTTTGGTCACCTATCCCAACATTTCCTTAAGTGACTTGGAGTGAAATTTAACTTAATAACATTCCTGTAAAGTGCTTCACAATTGATAAAGGTGCTACATGAATGCAGGTTGTTGTTATAATGAGACAGGCCAGATTAACAAAAAGCCTGAGGCATGTCACAGATCCAGAATGTTTCTTTTATAGGTACCAATCTATTCTGACCTAAAGAAGATTGCTTGTTCAAACTTCTGATGTGTTAAGCCTTTGAAATTGTCAGGAATATATTGTTTGCATAAACCTTCCCTTGTCAATTAACAACTCCTTTCAACGATGTAGCAGTAAAATGGCTGATTATATCAAGTCTGACAGTGGTTTGGATAAGAGTTAGATAAGACAGTGACAGGGAATTTATATTTTCCATGTTTTAGTTTATCCTGGTCTCAAATTAATTAAAACATTAACATTTCAAAAATCCATTTGATAACAAATACCACATTTCTCTGACAATACCACAGTGATATATTAGGTAAGTGTGACACAATCATTCAATGTGGAGATGCCTTTGGAAAGGGATTACTCAGGACATGTTAGTAATTTTTCCCAGTGATATTTTGCAGTTCAGCCGCAGAATATTCACCCTTCACCTCCTGCCAAGGACTTTGACAAAAAGCATGAGGATGGTTCACAATAAATTGGAAAATACAGAACACAGTAAAGTCATAATTTGAAGTGATGCAGCTCAGTTAGTGAATACATTATTAAACTAGGCTAGAGATCCAGAGTGTGACTGGTTTATTGAAGTGAAGTGGGGAACTTTGTTGGCTTAATTCGATTTTGTTTTGAAGTGCAATGTTGCTGTCACAAACATGTTTAAAATCTCTCGTTAAAAAATATAGTTCGTATTATAATTATTCAGGAGCTGTCGTGAGAGTTGCAGGAAATTCTGAGATTGAACACACCTTCCAAATCCTACATGCATTTTTAAAATATTCATCACTATAGTGCTGGTAGATAGGGAGCTCCAGGATTTTAACCAAATATCTGTGAAGGAATATATTTCTGCATTAGGATGTTGTGTGGTTCAGAAGGGAACTTGCAGGTGGCAGTATTCCCATGTATTTGCTGCCCTTGACCTTCTAGATGGTGTGTTTGTAAACATCTGAGAATTGTAGACATGGCTGCTAAAATAGACACTAACCTATTGTCTTCCATTTGTTCCCTTCCAGGAAAATAACATCCTGCTGGTATTAGCAGACAGGAAATTACCTCAGAGAATAAAACCTTCGGGCATCAAAGTCTTTCTGTCCTTTTAGCAGGAGTGAGGCAGAGCAAGTGACTGCACAGATCCCACTAAAAAAAACTTGTATTTTCATTGTTCCAACAATGATGTTTTCAAAGTTGCAGTACTTAGGCAACAAGCCAAATGATTGTTGTATGGATTTCAAGACGTTATTACAGGATGCAGAGCATTCTTACAGCAATGTAGATTGAGAACGGATATGTTTGAGATGTATAAAAGTATGAGTGGCATACAGTGGGTAGACAGGACGCAACTTTTCCCCTTGATGGATGACTGGGGGCATAGATTTAAGGAAAGGGGCAGAAGGTTTAGAAAAAATGTGAGGAAAACCTTCTTCACCCAGAGGAATTGGATACTGCCTGTAAGGGTGGTAGAGGCAGAAACCTTCATAATATTTAAGAATTATTTAGATGTGCATTTGTAATGGCAAGGCTGTGGGCCAAGTGCTGGAAAATGAGATTAGAATAGTTAGGTGGTTGTTTTTGAATGGCACAGTTGCAAAGAGCCAAAGAGCCTATTTCTGTGTTGTAGGTGTCCATGACTGTCTGACTCTATGATGCTCTGCTATGTCAGATTGTTTGTGTCAGGAATAAGCACCATTTTTGCACTTTCTTCCCAAATGTCTAAACTATTCTATTGGATGTTGTAAATTCTTCGATGTCAGAATGGTATTATCACTATTTCTTAGTAGGATGGTAGCATGGTGGACTTCAGCAGAGTGGCCTGTTTTGATCCTTGCGCTCCATTAACATCGGCTTGACAATCTCAGTGCTGCCCACCAACTGTGTTGCTTTTGGCCATTGCTTCAACAATAAGTATCTATGACAGAGAATAAATATATTTAACATTTTAATATACAGTGCACCATGTAAATCACTTGCAACAAAAATGAAGGAAGTGATAGGAAGTAAGACATTATATTCTCTCTTGACCTACTTCTCAGTCATTGTATAATCACATTGACACGCTTTTATGTCTTGTTTCATTTATAGCACTTAATAGGGTCACTTAATACATACAGGAGGAAAACAGTTGTAAAGATCTATAAAAACCTTTTACGCTACTGTTGAAATATGTCAAACATTTCTGCTAATATATGAAAAAAATTCCACAAGATGTATAATTTTACATACATGCAGTTTAAATGTATCAGTGAAGCGTTTAGAAGTCTCTGTTTATAAGAGTTGTGAAAATGTATTACACTTTAGATGGTCCCTTGGACAAATATCAAATCTGCAGATTGTGCCTTCATTCTCAGTTGTCTCTGGCAGGTTTCATTTACTCTACGGTTGACAACCTCCTACCGAAGAAGGAAAATAAAATTGTTAAAAAACCCTTTATGAAAGTAAATTTTGGTCTGAATAATGTTTTGTCAAGTTTCCTGGGGTATTTTGTTTGTCTGTCTGAAATCAACGAAAAGCTTTCTACAAAACAATGCAATTGCTACTTCTTACTTTAGGTATCAAGATATTTCACCAATTTTTTTTTTCAATTTAAATAACTAAGACCATGAACACACTGGATCAGAGAGAGTAAAGATAGTGAGGAGATTCCCTTTGTGCTCTGCCGTGGTGTCATTTGAAACAGTGTAAAAATATTTTCTGTGGTTATTATTTCTATCAAACTACAAAAGATGATCTCAGTTTTGTTTCAACTCCAGGCAAAGTTGCCCAATTTGTTACGATTCCAGATGGGCTATGTAAAGCCATTAAGCCTCTGGGTGATGAGCATGATCTGACTCCCCTTGATTATTCATGTTCTCCCTCCTTCCCCGATACCCCCAACTTTGGTAGATTGCAACAAGATTAACTGTAAAGGGATCCCTTCCCTTCTGGATACCTTTCGACCAAACTGAGGTAATAAAAGGAACTAATTTAACCAGGCTTTCTTGAATTAACAAAGTTAATTTGTGAGTCTATGAATTGCTAAATTTGAGAAAACATAGTGATTAAACACACATGCATACAATTTAGAAATAAGAACTGACACCAAATAAGAAAGTGTTTTAAAAATAATGCTCAGATCAGTCTGAATTGTTCATGCAAGTGCAGGTAGCTGAAGATCTTGGTTGGTGCAGTGAATATTACTTGTAGCATTGACACTGGCAGCTGAAGAATGGGTTTTGTGATTCTCGGCTTTGTACGTTGATTGAAATTCTTTTGTTCCAATTCTTTTCAGCAGCATATGATTGGCAGCACTCAGCACAAGTTGGACTTCTTCATTTCTTTATGTACAGTACAGGTTTGTTTAAATCACTATCCTCAGAGTTGTGACCTTCACAGAGCACTTTTAACCACAATTTTTGTATATTCCTGGAAGACCAAAACACACAAATTCTGCAAGAGACCACACAGTGTGGAACTGAAGGAACACAGCAGGCCAGGCAGCATCAGAAAGTTGATGTTTCAGGTCTTTTCTGCTCCTCTGATGTTGCCTCGCCTGCTGTGTTCCTCCAGCATCAGAAAGTTGACGATTCCGGTCTTTTCTGCTCCTCTGATGTTGCCTGGCCTGCTGAGGAGCAGAAAAGACCTGAAACATCAACTTTCTGATCCTGCCTGGCCTGCTGTGTTCCTCCAGCTCCACAATGTATTGTCTCTGACTCCAGCATCTGCAGTTCTTGCTATCTCCAAATTTTGCAAGAGGTGGTTTTCTGCTGAGGAGATAGTCAGCCCCCTTGCTATTTCTTTCTGTTACATTTCTGTCTCCGATATATCCCAAACAACCTCCAGGTGCAACATTCCATGGGCCTGGGCTTTGCCAAAAGGCAATTGAATTTACATTTGGATTTTTTTTTGGCTGTAGCAGACACTTTAGAAAAACACTATATGGAGTTAAGATTTAACAATGTCCTTGATATTTTGGGGTTCTGACCTGTAGCCTTGACAGCTTACATATAATAGCTGACACACAGAGTGTTGTTAAGATCCTGGCACAGTGATAACAAACCTGGAAGAATGCGAATGTATCTAGCATCAGAAACATATGGAATGGGCTTTTGAAGAGTTTGTGAGATTTCTTAATCTGTTGCTGCAATTTAAATGGTCTGATATCATTTCAGACATGAAGATTGGAGGAATGTATTCCCAATACTCTGATTGGAAATATAATGTAATTACTCAGCTCTGCAATTTAAACAAAAACAATAAAATATACTGACTTTTATTTATTCAGAAGTAAAGTATTGTGGAGGCTGAAAATCTGAAATAGAAACAGGAATACTCAACAGGTCAGGCATCATGTGTGGAGCATGATTTAAAGGGTTGAATTTTACAGGTTACCTGTGAGTGGGAAAATAGTCAGTGGACCCATAAATTATGTGCTGTGCCATCAGGATGCCAGCCCACCCCTTTGTTGGCAGGGGGAGGGAGGCAAGTGGACAGGTATGTAGGCAATTAATGGTCTTATCCTACTGCTGCCCCAACATGACAGACACCTGGGGAGGTCTGAGCCGAACAGAGAGCCCAGCAGGTCTAACCCACAAGTCACTACTCAGTGAAAGGAGAGCTGTGCTGTGTTACAACTCAACGTCAATATGGTCAGTCTACCTTTTATAGACATGTTCACAATATGATTATTATATCATAATGCATGTCTTGAGGATATAAAGGTCTCATGCTCCATCTTACTTGGGGATTACTTGAAGCATGGCACACTACTACACGCATGCACCTTGATTGTAACCTAATTCATTAATATTAGCATTTAAGTGCCTGAGAATGTAATATTTGTGCATAATAATTAGCTATAATAATTTCCTGTCAGATACCCATGATATCCATGCTCAGTTTCTTAATTATCAGGGATAATCTATGCATTGCCATTTCGGATAAAAATATCCCACTGGAGGAAAAATCACAATTCCTTTCTGTACACCAATTCTCACCACTCTGAAGCAATTGGATGCTTCCTTATGTCCATCCTCTCTCCATGCATGTCATGCCCAACGTGCCGTGCAACCATCCTATCACCCTTAGCTTGTCAGCCTGGCCCTGAGAGCTTCTGAACTAATTTCCTCAATGTCCATCACTGAGTGTCCCTTCCTATTCTGCCTGCAGTACCAACAGTGGCCACCAGTCCTGCAGCTGCTGATGTGGCCATTCTGGTTAGGACAGCATTTATTACTGTTCCCTAATTTCCCTGAAACAGGTTGTTCAGGAAAGATTGAGCAGTTTAGGCCTATACTCTCTAGAGTTTAGAACAATGAGAGGAGTTCTAATTGAGATATATACAATGCTAAAGGGGAATGACAATGTAGATGTAGTTAAAATGTTTCCTCTTGCGGGGAAATCTAGAATGAGAGGTCATAGTTTTAGACTTTGGCTTGACAGTTTTAGAACAGAAATGAGGAGAAATTACTTCTTTCAAAGGGTCATGAATCTGTGGAATTCACTTTCCTACAGTTTGGTGGACATTGAAAAAACTTCAGTAGGTAGATTTTTAATTAGTAATGGCTTAAATAGTTATGAGGAGCAGGCAGAGTTGAGATAAGATATGATTGTATTAAATAGTGGAGCAGCTAGAGGACAGGCCGAAATGTCTATTCCTGCTCCTAGTTCTTATGTAGCATAGTACTGGGTATGGGCAGTAGTTTAGAATGTGTTGAAAAGGTGAAGAATGGGAGGTAGATGCTGAAATTGTACATTGTGCATTAGTTAACTTCTGGCTTTTCAGGAAATGCATACTAGAATACATATTTTAGTTTCTACAATCTGAATTCTGAACATGGGAATTGATATATGTGCACCTTTCTGCCTGATCTTTTTGAAGGAAAATAAAGAAATGATAAGAGAAAGACGTTTCAGAAAGTTCATCAAACATATGGAGTTTAATTTAGATATTTGTGAGGTGATGCATTTTGGTAAGGCAAATCAGAATAGGACTTACACAGGTAATGGTAGGGCTCTGGGAAGTGTTGCTGAACAAAGATACCTAGGGGTGCAGTTACATAGTTCCTTGAAAGTGGAGTTGCAGGTAGACAAAGAGGTAAAGAAGGCATTTGGCATGCTTGCCTTCATTAGCCAGTGCATTGAGTGTAGGAGTTTGGAGATCATGTTGTAGCTGTACAAGGCATTGGTGAAGCCACTTTTAGAATATTGCATTCAATTCTGGTCTCCCTGCTTTAGGAAAGATGTTGTTAAACTTGAAAGATTCAGAAACATTTTACAAGATTTGCCAGGATTAGAGGAATTGAGCTACAGGGAGAGGCTTGTATAAGTTGGGGCTTTTTCCCTGGAAAGTGGGAGGCTGAGGGATGACCTTATAGAGGTTTATAAAATCATGAGTGGCATTGATAGGGCAAACATCCAAGGTCTTTTTCCCAGGGCGGGAGAGTCAAAAACTAGAAGGCATAGGTTTAAGGTGAGAGGGGAAAGATTTAAAAGGGATCTAAGGGGTTACGTTTACACACAGATGACGGTACATGTATAGAATGAGCTGCCAGAAGAAGTGGTGGAGGCAGGTACAATTATGACATTTAAAAGGCATCTGGTTAGGTACATTAAAGGAGGGGTGTAGGGGGATATGGGCCAAATGCTGGCAAATGGGACTAGATCAGTTTAGGGTGTCTGGTTGGCATGGACAAGTTGGAAGGAAGGGTCTGCTTCTGTGCTGTGTCATTCTATGACTCTATGAGCCAAATGCAAAGTGCCATAAAATAGTAGGTGTTAGGATGTGCTCTGGGATTTGTTTCAGATCAGCAGATGTGATGAATGAAGACAAAGAAGAGAGCAGCTAAATAGTTTTAAATACTTTTCCTATTGGCCCAATCCCTTTACCAGCAGCAGAGGCTTGAGAAGATCCAGGACACTGCAGACTGCTTGATTAGTATCGTAAACGCCACATTCAACATTATCTCCCTTCACTACTGATGCATGTGGCAGTAGTATACACCATCTTCAAAATGTACTGCAGTAACTCACCAAAGTTCCTTCCAAACCAGTGTCCTGTACCACCTCGAAGAATAACATTATGACCTGCAAGTTCCCCTTTAAGGCACAAACCATCCTGACTTGGAACTTTATCATCATTCATTCACTGTTGCTGGGCCAAAATCCTGGTGATCCTCTCTAATAGCACTGTGGGTATCTATACACATCAAGGACTGCAGTGATTTAAGAAGACAGCTCCCACAACATCCTTCAGGGTAATCCTGGGAAGGAAATAAATGTTGTCCTCACCATCAGTGCTCACATCACTTGAATGTGAAAAAAAAGTTGTTGAAAATTGGTACAGGGATCAATACACAATTAATATGCATCCATTGAATGAAATATAAGTAGCACTGAAATTTTCTGTTGCCTTCTCATTCCAATGGCATTCATTGACTGCAAGCATCACACAATACTTAAAATTGTAAACTCCTGTCACCACTTAAAGCTAAGCAGTGTTGCTTAAAACTAGCTTACACATTACCATCGGGTGAGAAGGGGTGAACAGATTTAAATGACTTTTTGCACAAAGCTGTACCTCTCCCCAATTCAAATATAGTTAGTGTTGTTCAATGTGAGCAATAGAGAGCCAATCAACATAGTTTTCTTGAGTCAAAGAAAGAACATATTTATTAACTGCTAAATCCAAGGAAAATACTCAAACGCAACGTTAGGTACATAGTCTTTGTGCAGTCACTTGGGCCCACCCAAAGCTCACACACACTCACTCTCTCATTCCCTCTCACACTCACTGTCCAATGCTAAAAGAAAGATAAAAGAATATACTGTTTAGTTTGTCTTTCAGGTGTAAGGTCCTGAGGCTGATGTTGACTAGCTAGTTTGTTTTATACAGCCAGTCATAGTAAATGTACAGTTATTGACACTTATCAGTTTCTAGATGATTTGTAAGCATTGTTGTTCCTGTGGGAACCAGTGCAAACTTCTTTAAAGAGAGAAAAAATGGAGACAGTAGCTTCTCTTCAATGATCTCCCATAATGCTTTGAAGTATCCCTTGAAATACTGGTTCCAGTGCATATTTCTAAGAGTTTCTTTGATGGTATGTCTGTGATACCAATGTCCAATTCTTGCCATGAGTTTCTTTGATTGATCTGCCTCTGACAGCCAAAGTCCAATTCTTTCCGTTTGTGATGGGTGAAAGCCTGGCTCTTGGCCCACAATTGAGGCCACATTTTTACAAAGAGCTGAAAAGGCCCATTGTCAGAATTCTCCTGTTATTCTTTGATATGATGGGGAGCAGGGAGGTGGGTGGTTCAATCCTTCTCTTTGAATAATGAGCTTCAGATTTATGCCTTTGTTCCAACAACACCCGAAGTCAAAAACCCACATTCCCATGTTTAGAAAATTGAATGTTTCGTGAGCTCTACATCAATGTCCAGGTAATTACCCCTGGGAGCACCTTTTCTAGTTGTGGTCAATACTCCATTAGATACCCTGTGTATATTCCTGAGAGTTTGGTTACTTTTCAGTCAGGTGACTTTGGTGGCCATTTTAATGTGTCTCAGTTCATCTTTAACTATTTCCACTCAGCCCCAAAGACCAAGGCTTTTAAGTTAATTCATTGAGGTTTTAAAGATTAATAATACATACTTTATCATGACACTACCTTAAAGGGGTTTTGGCTGAAGCAAGTGCTGGCAGTTGTGCAGGAAGAGAATCTGGAAAACAATAAGGAATAGAACAATAAAGTGTACTATAAGGTTTTCAGATGCAACGTTAGAGATTTTGTTGGAAGTGGGGGAAAGTAGGAGAGGTATTCTGTGTCTGCAGGAAGGCTGGAGGCCCTTCAGATACAAGACCAGATAACTGTGACTGTCAGATACAGGAGTCAATTTATCAGGCTGTAGATGCTGAGCTGCAACAAGTTTAATAACCTTCACTGAGTGGTCAATGTGAGTGAATACATCTTCTATCAACTGCATCACAAACCTGAGATACTTCTCAATTAACCCTCCCCAACAACCATCTATTAGCAATCACAATCAATTGGTATTGATTCCTATTCATTTAACCCTTACATCCTTAACCCTGATTGAATAAATCGCAGTGCCATTCTCTTTCATCAGAATTGTGGTAAATCTCAGGACGATTCTGCCCTGCATATCAATTTCCTGCACTCATAGGTTGTTTGAAGTAATTGAAGCAGATCAATAACTTTAACAAGGAGCAGTCAGGCCAATCAGTTCAAAAACACCACTTCAAAACTCCATGTTTAAAATGGGCTGTTGCTCATAACAGGTAGAATGTGGGTTGGCATGCATAACCACAATGACGAGTGGCTTATCAAAAGATGCCATCACCAACAGCAACGACTCACAATGAGCTTTATGGATGGTATGAGTGGCAGAATCTGCCACTCAGGGGTTGGCCAATTGATCCAGCAGCAAAGGTGCAATATGTGAAGACACTGACCCTAATGGGTGTCCAATAGTTATCAAAAAGATGGAGGAATGGCAGAACAACCGTTAACCATTTGTATTATCATCAATTTCAGATGATGTGGAGGTGTTGGTTTTGGACTGGGGCGGACAAAGTTAGTAGTCACACAAAAACAGCTTATAGTCCAACAGATTTATGTTTTTTTCCTACTCATTTCTGGGATGTGGGTATCATTGGCTGGCCAGCATTTACTCCCCCTCCCTAGATGCCCTTGAAAAAATTTGGAAACACACAAGCTTTCGGAGAGCAGCCTCTTCATTAGGTGCAGTGAGAGGGCAGGGCACATAGACACAGAGTTTACAGGCAGAGAGGTCACGGGCAGAGACATCAAAAGATCATACAACTGGCATGAGTGGAGAATCAGCTAAAAAGTCTCTACAGGTGACCAAGAGTGTTGGATAGTGTGTAAAGTGTTTACAAAGTCAATGTCAGCATTGTGCTGTCATGACAATCAGGCAGAGCCATAAGAATATACAAGACGTGACATTTCAAGTCAGACACTGAATTGTAGATTTGAGGATTTGCCCTACAATTCAGTGTTTGACTTGAGATGTCACCTTTTGTATATTCTTATGGTTCTGCCTGATTGTCATGACAGCACAGCACTGACATTTATTTTGTAAACAGTCTTGGTCACCTGCAGAGACTTATTATCTGATACTCCACTCACACCAGTTGTATGATCTTTTGATCTCTCTGCCCTTGATCTGTCTGCCTATAAACTCTGTGTCTGTGTGCCCTGCTCTCCCACCGCACCTGACGAAGAGGCTGCATTTGGAAAACTTCTGTAATTCCAAATAAACCTGTTGGACTACAGCCTGGGAGATAAAAGGTACTGCAGATGCTGGAGAATCCAAGATAACAAGCATGGGGCTGGATGAACACAGCAGGTCAAGCAGCATCATAGGAGCAGGAAAACTTGACGTTTCGGGCCTAGCCT
>JAHRHZ010000038.1:5615802-5637114 GCA_024137785.1 Ginglymostoma cirratum | reverse complement strand
AGCCTGATTTCTGATGAAGGGTTTAGGCCCGAAACGTCAAGTTTTCCTGCTCCTATGATGCTGCTTGACCTGCTGTGTTCATCCAGCCCCATGCTTGTTATCTCGGACTACAGCCTGGTGTTGTTTGACTTCTGACTTCTTTAATTTCAGAGTTGTTGGCTATAGTGTATGCTGTTTAATTCTTGCTGAACAGATATGCATATCAACTAAATCAGAGATCATAGGAACTGCAGATGCTGGAGAATCCGAGATAACAAGGTGTAGAGCTGGATGAACACGGCAGGCCAAGCAGCATCATAGGAGCAGGAAAGCTTGACGTTTCAGGACTAGCCTGCAATGTATTTGTTACAAGTTAATATGACACCTATAAAATCCTGCATGAGAGGAATCACATATTTGTTAATTATGATATGAAAACTGCTATGTTTTTCTGGTTTGAATATACTTTTTATTTAAGCTAATAGTCTCCAAGAAATACAAAAGAACCATTTCATTCACCATTCATTCATCTTTGTTAAATTACATTGTGCTCTGTAAATTGTAGCTGGCACTTTGTGCATAATCTGCACAATTTTAAATCAGTCCACAGTGTTCTCTTTCTTTAATTAAGTGGCTTTTGAACCAAAGAAGAAAGCTGTGGCAACTCCCAGTTAGATGTGAAATTTCCTTCAGGTATCCTAATTACATATGTATACTGCTGGCTCAAAGAACTTGGCAATGTTTCTTACACTTTCAGTAAGGTTTTCTTAAAAGCGTGTTTACTTGCCATGAAGTATATGAAGTTACATGCCTGTAATCATATGTAACAAAAAAAAAGCATGTTCGCAAACTCATCTAATCCAGGTACTTGAGATGAGGATGCATGTACAATCAATGGTAGCCTAACTTTAGTTATGAGAAACAAAGCTCTTACCTTCATTTCATTTTGTTGTTGGTATCTTCAATGGAATCTAGAGTTACATTTGGGCTTCATTGTAAAAATAAATGGTGGTCTGAATTCATTGTAGATTCAAAATTGTTCAGCAATAGCCAAAAAATGCACTGTATACTAGAAATCATTTCTATATTGTAAGTTAGCACAGGGAAAGCACTGTTATAATGATATTGTAAGAAGATTAATACATTTAGCACTAATTACTGTAAATATTCTGGTTGTATTGGCTACAATAGACTTACAATTTAATGCTGAGTAAATTGATTAGTTGTTGAGAATTTGAGCTGTCATCTGATAGGGTGCATATTCCACCAAACATAAAGACTCGTCATGACATGTGATATATCCTAAAGCACCACTTTACAGTCAAGGAATTTTGTGTTATTTCCTGAGTCTTCCTACTTTTATAACCGTTAGGAAGTATTGACAAGGTTGACTGCAAAGATTGACAGCCGACAAAATCCATAGTAGGTTACGACTTGTGAGCTCCGACTTACAATAGAAAACAGGGGAACTCTTTATAGGAATAAGGAAAATAAAGGTAATTTGATTTTGTGTAAGTATATTAATGAGGAAAAATACAAACTTGCCAATTTTTCCATCCACCCATTTGTTCTTGAAAACTACAATGAGTCCTATGCACGTCATAGGACTGTGACTTACACTGTGACCTGAAACAGGCTGGCACTCCATCTGACCATCTCAAGAGTCTACCCATAGTGGCAGTGGCTACAACTTCTGATTAAATGAAGATAGTGAACAATCTGATGCCAATTCCATCTACAGCACCCTGCTCACTGCATGGAGTGAATGTAACCAGTCTCTTGGCTTAATTAAGGAGAGGGTATAATTTTTAAAAGAATTAGAGTAATTACTGAAAGAATTGTTGCCATGGTGGCTGTCAGTAAATCAAAACATAAGGATGTAGAATATGGCAGAAAGTTTAGAATTTCTATTCGTCCACAAAACATGGGCAAACTGTGAATTCTTAAAACCTGGAAGTAATTTCAACCATGGTGCTTTCACTGGCAGCAATTGTTTGAGTGAAACTATCAAACTGTAACTCGAGAACTTGTCTCTCTTTTTGACTTGCTCCTCTCCTGACCTGGATACCTGCTGGCGATGTTCGTTCTGATCATGTGAGCGTTTCATTTTACAGGTCATACAAAGCAGACAGTAATTTTCCTCAAATTTAGCACCACATATAAAATCTGCCAGAGATGCTTCATCATTTAAATGGGGATATGTTTGTAATTATTTCAACTGGTTTTCAGTTTAGGAGAGAGAAAGCTGACTATTAAAAATCTGGTCTATTTGTTGTATAATGATATTAGTTAAACTGACCTGGTTGAGACAATCTGAAAGAATGTTACCGATGCTTAGTGACTCGCATCATAGCCTGGAAAGGGTCAAAGCCTATATCTCTCCAAAGCCTCTGCTTGATTCACTCTGTGTTTTCTTTATTACTTCTGAAATGGAAATCCATTCCAGATGTTTGCTGTAATCGCTCCAGCAAGGTCACAGCCAAGTTGGGGTGCTCTGTTTGGCCCTTGCTGACCTTTAGGTGTCCTGGAGGGGAGGCCCCTTTTCCCCTGCTGCCCATGTTAAACTGCAGCTGTCATGACAGATTAATTTTACTCTTCGCTTTCTTGACTGCTTTTAAATTTTATTGAGCAGGCTCCGACACCTGGTTCAGTTTTATGAGGAATAGACTGAATAATCCAGGCTATCGGAACATGTTGGCAGAAAGTGTCCCAGACTTCACTGTAGGGATGTGACGCCATATTGTGAATGGCTAGAGTCTACATCTACTCTATCAGGAACCAGAAATGGGGGTGGGGGTGGAGGTGAGGTGAAGATGTCAAACCACCCAAGAATATTGCCCAAAAGAAAAACAGCAGCTACAAGTGGCAGTTGGGGAAAAGTGAGGGCAATTATTAAAGCCTGGTTTGAGTTTGAGTTCTAACTGAATGCCTCAATAGCCCTGCATCATTTTTTAGTACCTAAAAATGCTGCCTATGTTTACTGAGTACATTGTACCGTTGTGGCTATTCGCCTAATTAGTTAGTTAACTTGTTCTGTGAATTCTGCCATAATATGTTGTACTGACTGTTATGGGTGGTGGAGTAGCCAGTTACTTCAGATGCTGCAGGGCAAATGTGTGCAATAAATCTTTGTACTGCATCTTTGATTTTAAATGAAGATTTGGAAATTAGCCAGGAGCCATGTCATTGGCAATACAATTTTGTGGGTGCAGTGTATATTGTGGCGTATACACAAATCAGATAAAAACAGCTATTTTCCTGCAACAAGCAGTGTCAAAGAACAAAGAACAAAGAAAATTACAGCACAGGAACAGGCCCGTCAGCCCTCCAAGTCTATGCCGATCCAGATCCTCTATCTAAAACTGTCGCCTATTTTCCAAGGATATGTATCCCTCTGCTCCCTGCCCATTCATGTATCTGTTTAGATACATCTTAAATGATGCTATTGTGCCCACCTCTACCACCTCCGCTGGCAACGCATTCCAGGCACCCACCACCCTCTGCGTAAAGAACTTTCCACGCATATCTCCCTTAAACTTTTCCCCTCTCACCTTGAAATCATGACCTCTAGTAATTGAGTCCCCCACTCTGGGAAAAAGCTTCTTGCTATCCACCCTGTCTATACCTCTCATGATTTTGTAGACCTCAATCAGGTCCCCCCTCAACCTCCATCTTTCTAATGTAAATAATCCTAATCTACTCAACCTCTCTTCATAGCTAGCGCCCTCCATGCCAGGCAATATTCTGGTGAACCTCCTCTGCACCCTCTCCAAAGCATCCACATCCTTTTGATAATGTGGGGACCAGAACTGTACGCAGTATTCGAAATGTGGTTGAACCAAAGTCCTATACAACTGTAACATGACCTGCCAACTCATGTGCTCAATACCCCGTCTGATGAATGAAAGCATGCCGTATGCCTTCTTGACTACTCTATCCACCTGCGTTGCCAACTTCCGGGTACAATGGACCTGAACACTCAGATCTCTCTGTGCATCACTTTTCCCCAGGGCTTTTCCATTTACCACATAGTTCGCTCTTGAATTGGATCTCCCAAAACGCATCACTTCGCATTTGCCCGGATTGAACTCCATCTGCCATTTCTCCGCCCAACTCTCCAATCTATCTATATTCTGCTGATTTCTCCGACAGTCCCCTACACTATCTGCGACTCCACCAATCTTAGTGTCATCTGCAAACTTGCTAATCAGACCATCTATACCTTCCTCCAGATCATTTATGTATATTTATGTATATTGTCCTTTCAAAACACTCACCACTTGATCATTACCAAACTTTTAATGTGTTAAAATGTCCAAAGGGACGCTATGGGAATACAACTGAACAAAATCAAACACTGCACCATACCAAAAATGTTGTTTTATACTGTCAGAGTGGTAGGTTTTACGGAGGGGCGTATAGGACATGACAGAGATTGTGACAGAGAAATTTAGGAAGGAAATTCCAGATTGTTTGGATCTGAATAAATGAAAGCATAACTGCCAATGATGGAGTGCAGCAAGTCCTGAATGTGAATAACACAACAAGCCCCCCTCTATCGATTAGATGGGTTTCTGAGAGACATAAAGAGACAACTACTGACGCAAGTTTGAGTGAAGTAGGGTTCTGGGGTGGGACTTTGGCACTACTACCTGGGGAAGGAAGGAACTGTTCCAGTGTGACAGTGTCTACCTGAATCATGCTGGGACCAGAGTCCTGGTGAATTGCAAAACCAAGGCTGTGGATAAGGCTGTAAAATAAATACTTGGGGAGGGGTGGGGGTGGTGCGGTTCAGTTGCATGGAAAGTTATGCAAAATGTTAAAGGCATGGAGGGCTCAGCAGAGGTTATTACAGTTTCCAGAACGCACAACAGGACCGAGGGTATAGACAGGGTCAGGAATCCATCCTCAGGCACAGCAGAAGAGGGAACAACTATGTGAAAGGGATCAGTCAATGCAGGACTGAGGGTGTTGTACTTAAATACACACAGCACATGAAATAAGGTAAACGTGATTGCAGCATGGATTGAAATTGCCAGGTACAATGTTGTGGGTATCACAAAGGGATCAAGGCTGCAAAATAAATACCTTATCGAAAGGACAGGCAGATGGGCAGAGGGAGCGGGGTTGCCTTTCTTAATAAAAAATGAAGTAAAATATTGGCAAGAAGTGATATAGAATAAGAAGGCATAGAATCTGTATGGGTAGAATTGAGGAACCACAAAGGAATGGGAGTTGTGCACAGGCCTCCTAGCAGTAGTCAAGATGTGGGGAAGAAAATAAATCAGGAGAGAGAAAAGGCATGATAGAAAAGAAATATCAGAAATCACTGGAGTCAGGGAGGGTCCCAGAGGACTGGAAAATGGCTAATGTAAGACCCCTGTTTAAGAAGGGCGGGAGGCAGAAGACAGGAAACAGGTTAGCGAGACCTCAGTCATCAGTTAAGATTTTCAAGTTCATTATTATATACGTGATAGCAGAATACTTGAAAGTGTGTGGTAAAATAGGGCTGAGTCAGCACAGCTACATAAAGGAAGGTCATGCCTGACAAATCTGTTAGAATTCTTTGAGGAGGTAACAAGTAAGTTAGACAAAAGATAAATAATACATGTGATCTATTTGGATTTCCAGAAAGTCTTTGACAAGGTGCCACATAGAGGTCTGCTACATTACATAAGAACCCATAGTGTTAGGGGCAAGGCACTGGCATGGGTAGACTATTGGCTGACTGGCAAAAGGCAGCGAGTACGGATAAAGGGGTCTTTTTCAAGATGGCAGCCGGTGACTAGTGGTGTTCCACAGGGGCCTATGTTGGGGCCACAGTTATTCACGTTATACATTAATGATCTGGATGAAAGAACTGAGGCCATTGTTGCTAAGCTAACAGATAACATAAAGGTAGGTGGAGGGGCAGGTAGCCTTAAGGAAGAGGGGACGCTGCAGAAACACCTGGACAGGCTAGGAGAATGGGCACAGAAGTGGCAGCTGGAATACAATATGAGAAAGAGTGGGACTATGCACTTCCGTCAGAAGAATAGAGGCATGCACACTTTTCTAAATGGGAAAAGGGTTCAGAAGTCTGAAACACACAAGGACTTGGGAGTGTGAGTTCAGGATTCTCTTAAGGTCAACATGCAGATAGGAAGGTAAATACAGTGTTAGTATACATTTCAAGAGAGCTAGAACACATGAGCAGAGATGTGCTGCAGTGTGAGTACATTCTTCCTGACTACAAAGAACAATGCCCTGTGTATAGCTTCCATTTGCTGCAAGTGTGTCGCACAATGAGCCTGACAGACACGTTTAAATCTTTTCCTGCTTAAGCCCAGTTTCTGATTTCTTCCTTTACCGAATGATTAACATCTCAGTGCTTGGGAAATTTGGTTGTCGCTCATTCAATCTAGATTAGGGAAATGAATGCCCAGAACCTGTCAATTCGACCCTACTGCCTCAGTGTGAATTTTTGATCATTTAACTGTCTCAGCACTATCTACAACTGGATATGACTCTAAACCTATGTCCAACACCATTATTCCATGTGCTAAATTGTTTGTGCTTTTACAGTAAAAATCAGCTTTGTCTTTTGGAAATGAAATGTGATGGTCCAAACTATTTGGAAAGTAGAACTAGAGCTGGCCTCAACAAAATAAGCTAAAGGATAGAAATGCAGACAGTCTGATTATTACTTTCCTCCATTGCTTGTGCACATTATTGAGATAGGACACTTTTAAATGAGCTGTGTTCTGAGAGTCCTAGTTTTGGGTTTGTTTATCAGTGTGCTCTCCTAAACAGTTAAATTTAGCCTTTAAAGAACTTTCTGAAGAATTTTTATAGCGTGTGAAGCTTTTTTTTATGTACTGGTTCATGTTCTTCAGTTGTGGTTATGACATTGTTTTGAGGGAGAAGGGAAGCTGCTGTGGCAAAGACATAAATTCAAAATGCTCATGTTTCATGACCTCCTTGACTCAGGCCTGAGTAAGTCTTGTTGCACATTGCAATGACCTGGTGACTATTTATTACCATTTGCACTGTTTCTTTGAGGACTTCTCAGTTACCCTATCGTAAAAGTCTCACAGAAATTCCAGGTAGATATCTTTTGGACAATCATTGACTCATAGTCACAGATGTCTACAGCACAGACACAAGGCCCTTTGGCCCATTGAATCTGTGCTAGTCAAAGTCAATCACCTAACTATTCTAATCCCATCTTCACTTCATGTCTTAAATTGTAGAGTGCACATCTAAATAATTCTTAAATGTTATGAGGTTTTCTGCCTCTACCACTGTAACATACAGTGAGTTCTGGATTCTTATCACCCTCTGGGTGAAAAAGATTTTCCTCACGTCTCCTTTAAACCTTTTGCACCTTATCTTACATCTATGCCCCTGGTCATTGATCCCTCTACCAATGAAAAAAGTTTGTTCCTGTCTCCTCTGTCTATGCACTTCATTATTTTATACATCTCAATTTTGTCCCCTTCAGTCTCCTTTGATCCAAGGAAAACAATCCCAGTGTATTCAACGTCTCTTCATTTCTAAAACCTTCCAGCTCAGGCAACATCCTGGTAAACCTCCTCTGCACTCTCTGCAGTGCAATCGCATCACTTTGTAATCCAAGATGGAGGATGGGAAAAAGCTGTAAGAGCTTCTTTTTTTTTGAGGTATTTTCAGTGTTGGAACCGATTTCCTCGAATTCTAGGAGCGGTAATTACTGTTTTATAAGCTGTTGCATTGTTTTGGAACTTTAAAAAAGATCAAAACAACAGCACTTTAAAAAGGAAGAAGAAAGACAAAGACAGTGACTACATGGGAAGTGAATCAAATGAAACAAATGGAGAAGTTAACCTGCACAGCTGACCGTCTCTGGTATTTGGTTTACAGCATTTAAAAGGCATTTGGACAGGTACATGAATAGGAAGGGTTTAGAGGGATATGGGCCAAATGCTAGCAAATGGGACTAGATCAATTTAGGATATCTAGTTGGCATGGATGAGTCGGACTGAAGGATCTGTTTCCATACTGTACAGCTCTGTGACTTTATATTATGGATTCCAGAACTGCACACAATAATCTAGTTGTGTTCTAATCAACTTTTTATACAGATCCAGCATAACCTCACTGCTCTCAAACTCTGCTTCTTAGCTAATAAAGGCAAGTACCGCTCCTAACTACTCTGTCTACCTGTCAGCTTACCTTAAGAAACTGGTGGACATGCACACCAAGATTCCTCTGATCCTTGGTGCTTCCCAGGGTCCTATCACTCATCATCAATTACCTTACCTTGTTTGGTCCTGTCCAAGTGCACCCCCCCCACATTTATCTAGATTGAATTCCATTTATCACTGATCAGCCAATCTGACCAACCCATCCATGACCTCCTGTAAAATAAGGCTATTCTCCTCATTATTTGCCACCACACCAATTTTCATATCATCGGCAAACTTACTAATCAACCCTCCTACATTTGAGTTCAAATTGCTTATGTAAACCACAAGCGTCAAGGGTCTGATCACTGATCTCTGTGGAATCCCGCTGGACACTGGCTTGCAGTCACAAAAACATTCCTCAGCCAACACCATCTGCCTGCCACACAGCCAATTCTGGATTCATTTAGCAAATTCCCTTGGATCCCATGGGCTGTTACCTTTGCTATGTTTCCCATGTGGGACCTTATTCAGAGTCTTGCTATATTCCAAGTAGCCTACATCAAATGCATTGCCTCAACTGCCCATCTGGTCACCTCCTCAAAATTCAATCAAGTTGATCCGGCATGACCTCCCCTTAACAAAACCATGCTGGCTGTTCTTGATTAATCCCTACAACTCCAAGTAAGTCTGGCTCTCACAATTGCTTCCAATAGTTTCCCCACTACTGAGGTTAGAGTGACTGGCCAGAAAGTTGCCTGATTTATCCCTTGCACTCTTGTTGAATGACAAGCCTTAGCAATCACTTATGTTTTCTCTGCATAGGTTGGACACAAATGTGCAGTATTCCCCGTTGTAGGAACATTTCTGTTGCATGGATAACAACAATGTAATCACAGTTTTTTTTAATCCAATGTTCATATTATGAGCCTAAAAATGACAGACCATTCAACAATGAAGGCCCCCATCCATCCTTGTCTTGTTAAAGCTAAGTCTATTAGCGAGTGTTTGTATCATATTTGATCCTCCTCTTAGATAAACAGATGCCAGATTCACTCTTCAGTGATTCAGCATCTATCTACAGCCTCTGGACTTAACCACAAGTGTATTATGCAATTGTTTGAGATAACAAGGTGTGGTGCTGGATGAACACAGCAGGCCAAGCAGCATCAGAGGACCAGGAAAGCTGACATTTTGGGCCCAGACCCTTCTTCAGAAATAGAAGGGTCTAGGCCCAAAACATCAGCTTTCCTGCTCCTCTGATGCTGCTTTGCCTGCTGTGTTCGTCCAGCTCTACACCTTGTTATCTCAGATTCTCCAGCATCTGCAGTTCCTACTATCTCTTATGCAATTGTTTGTTGCCTTGTTTACTATGATAACATACATATGCTCTAATTCCCTGCTTTAATAGTCACTCACCACCTGATGTTTGTAGAACATTCAACATTAGATTGTGTTACAAGGCAATAAAAGATAGTGATTGACAACATGGTGGAAAATGTAATGCAGATAGTTGGCTATATCCGAGTGAACGATTAATACGAAGCAGCTTTAGTTATGCAACACAGTACAGTGGTGCACCACACTAATGCTTGAACTGTTGTACCATGGAAGTTCAGACCACATCCTAAATTCCAGATCTCAGTAAAATGCTGGGAGCCAACACCCTGACAAAGTTTCTGGCACACAAATAAAGGACAAGAGAAAGGGTGGATCACTTTAGCCCACTTGCTTGAGGCTACAGCCCATCATTGGTATTCACTGAGGCCTGGATTCATATGATACAAATAATTGTTTGTGCGACACAGGAACAACAGAGAGAAAAAGATTGGAGAAAATATTATAAATATCCTGACTTGATGAAAAGTTGCAGCAATTTAAATGATTGCAGCAGCAAGCCTTTGCATAATCACATTTATAGTCTCATACTTACTGGGGAGGTTTAAAAATGACAACTCACACTCACTATCTCACGCAAAAGGTGTCTGATACAGATGAAGCAAAAAACAACCTGTGCAATTACGATTTAGAATTATTTCCATTTGTTTCATTACCAGCTTGTATCTTCTTTGATTAATTGAGGCTTCAGCTGAAGTGGAAAGCAGAAGACTCTTAGTGGGTTGTAAGACTTCTTACAGTTGAATTGCCAGGAGATCAACTCCCAGGAAATTATGAAATTGGAAGCAGCTTGGGTGAAAATCCTCCTCCTATTTTCAAGTTCTAGCTGTTTATTCTCTTGGCTACATAGTTGTCTTGCAGCTGTCTTGATAGCCTTTTAAATGGTCTTCCTGACTGAGAAAAGCTTCTGGTGTTATATTTAAAGTAGGTTCCAAGCATAACTGATCATGTAATCCATTACATAACCAAAATACTTTTCCAAACAAGGTGGTATGCTAAGTCTGTAATCAGCTTTGTGTTTTTTTAAATAAACTAAGTGTTTGAGGCTGATGCCCCTCAGTAATACCACTGAAAATGTGTGTTCCAGAACTTGCTGAGTCCCCTAGCCAAGCTGTTCTATTTCAGCTACAACACTGGCTTCTACCTAACAATATGGCAAATTGCCCAGGTATTTCTTGTACACAATAAGCAGGACCAACCCAACCCAGACAATTACTGCCCAACAATCTACTCTCAATCATTGGCAAAGTATTGGAAAGTGTCATCAACAGTGTAATCAAGTAGCACTTGCTTAGCAATAACCTGCTTACTGATGTTTGATTTTCACCAGGGTCAGTAAGAAACTGGCTTCATTATGGCATTGATCCAAACATGGACTAAAGAGCTGAACTCCAGAAGTGGGGTGACAGTTATTAACCTTGGCATCAGGACAAGCTTTTGACTGAGTGTGGCATCAAGGAGTATTAGTGAAACTGGAGTCAATAGAAATCAGAGTGAAAACTCTTTGTTGGATGGAGTCACACCTAATACAAATAAAGATGGCTGTTGGAGGTCAATTATCTCAGTCACCAGATACGTCTGCAGGAGTTCCTTAGGGTAATGTTTTTGACTCAACCAGCTACAGTTTCTTCAGCTGCTTCGACAATGAACTACCCTCCATAATGAGGTTAGGAGTGCATTTACGCTGATGACTGCAGAATGTTCAGCACCATTTGTGACTCCTCAGATAGTGAAGCAGTCTATATCCATTTGCAACAAGATGTGGACAACAATTAGGAAGTAACATTTGTGCCAAATAAATGCTAGGCAGTGAGCATCTCCAACAAAACAGAATCTAGCCATCGTCCGTTTATATTCAATGACATTACCATCGCTGAATGCCCCTACTATCAACATTCTAGGGGTTACTACTCATCAGAAATTGAATTGGACAAGCTATTTAAATACTGTGGCTACAAGAGCAAGACAGAGTCTGGAAGCAACTCACCTCCTGTCTCCTCAGGTCAGGCGTGTGATTGATCACTCCTGACTTGCCTGGATTCATGCAGCTCCAATAATACACGGGAAGTCCAACACCATCCAGGACAAAGCATCCATATTGATTGGTTCACCATTCACCATCTTCACCATTCGCTCCTCTCACCACTGATGCACAGTGATAGTAATGTAAATCATGTATAGAATGCATTGCAATAAGTCATAGAATCCCTACAATGTGGGAGCAGGTCCTCCAGCCTAACACTGACCCTCACAGCATCCCACCCAGACCCATCCCCCATAACCCACCTAATCTAGACATTCCTGAACACTATGGACAGTTTGGCATGGCCAATCCACCTAGCCTGCACATCTTTGGACTGTGGGAGGAAACCGGAGCACCTGGAGGAAACCCACGTAGACACAGGGAGAATGTGCAAACTCCACACAGACAGTCACCCGAGGGCGGAATCAAACCCAGGTCCCTGGTGCTGTGAGGCAGCAATGCTAAACGCTGAGCCACCGTGCCGCCCCAAGTCATGAAGCCTCTTTCAACAGCACCCTCCAAACCTCCGTTCTATACCACCACAAAGGACCAGGGCAGCAGATGCCTAGGAACACTACTACCTGCAAATTCTCTTTCCAACTCACACACTATCTTGACTTCGAATGGTATCACCATTCCTTCGCTGTCACTGGTTCAAAAACCTGGACATTCATCCTCCTCAACACCTTGGGTGTTCCTACACAACAAGGGCTGCAGAGGTTCATGAACGCAGCTCACCATCACCTTCTCCAGGATAATTAATGATGGGCAGTAATTGCTCATTTAACCAGTAGCATCCCAGTGCTATGAATGAATAAGAAAAATAAAATTGTGATTTTAACCCCCTTAACTGGATGGGCTAAACCATCGTTTCAGCATAAGATACTAGCATGGAAATGTTGAAGAATCAGTGGTGGTTGAAAGAGCTGCTCAAAATGGCCCACTTGGTCTCAGTGGCAAAAGGATTGCTTATCACTCAGTCTCTAAGTGATGTGATTATGTTATAGGTTGCACTGCATCACACCCAAAAAAATGGTTGGATAGGTACAATGTCTAAAAATGTAAAAGTGTGATCCCCAGCACAGGCTGCCTCCCAAAATACTCACTTCTGTATTTTCTGGAAAAGGAACAAGGCATTCAACCACTCCCATGAGGTTGGTTGTTGATTTACACCTTTAAATGAGGGTGTCAGTCTCTGAGTTAATTTGCTTTGCAAGGTTTTACCGTCAGAAGCTGGCTTTCCCAGGCCTTGGCATAACTGGCTGCTGAACAGAGGTGAAAATAGTCTCAGGGAGAAATTAAATGTCTTGCCAGAACTGCTGATGTGCTCACCTTCAGCTCCTGAAGCTCCCCAAGGCCATACAAAGACCACTGGAATTGGATTCCTTCACATTGGGTTATGGATCAAAACCATTCTGCAGGATTCAAGCTGTCTTAGGATTGGATCCGCACCTCCAGATTGGCAATTGGACCTACCTATTCCTATGTCCTGCTCTTTGAGTGCTCCATACTACCAGACTGGAAGGCAAACCCATTAATCAATTTAACTAAACTGGGAAACTTGCCAATAGTGAAAGATGCACCCTGTTAGACTTTCCTGTTCATGACTCTCAGTGGGATCACCAGTCAGAGATTTGGCAATGGCCGCCATGGAGCTATGACCGAATGTTGATAGCTGGGTGGCCCACAATTATGGTTAGTGGTGAACGTGTCCACTAGTTAGTTGACCTTGAAGTTGTGACTCTGATTGTAAACCACCCAGTGGATAACATAAATGTTTTTAACTAAAACTCTGAGGACGAAACAGCTCCCCACTGTTTTGTTCTCATAGACTTCTGACCCCATCCCTTATGGTTTAACAACACTGTCACTGATCTTCAACAACCTCCTCCTTCACTGTTGCAGGCCTTCACCCCCACCCTTTATCCAGCCCCTTCCCCCCTTTAACAATCACAGGTCTCTGACCATTGCCCATCCCATGCCACAATCACGGATCCCTCACTCCCTCACAGGGAGAAAAAGGTCAAGTGGTCCATCATGGTTACTCTAGCTCTTCAAATGAGCATCATTACCTAGTGCCTTTCTCCTGTTTTTCTTCCCCATACCCTAACTACTCCCTGTGTAAAAAAAAATCTTTTCTCTCACATCTCCCTTGCCTGTTTTGAACATCACTTTAAAATCATGTCACAAATGGAAAAAGAGTGGGACGCACTTCTAAAGACATTCTAATCCAGACATTACAGTTTACCAATTGTTACTTAACTTAAATTAAAAGAGGAATGAAAGTCAAACATTTCATACTTTGTTTATCTGGCAGTAATGATTTATAAACAGTTGCAATACTCCAAAATTTGTACTTAGTTCACTTGTTGTTCGGATTAGATAAGCAGGATATTAAAGAGGCAGTACAGACCAGCAACACCGGACTGGAGTGCCCTGAGTGCCAAGAACAATATCACCCCCCATACAGTTTTAAACAAAACTAGAAATATTGATTGACTGTTAGAATGCAACGGTATTATTTGAAAAATTGCATTCCTTCAGGAACCCAGCACGCACTTGTGTTGCTACCAATCATAGTCTACATTAATCTCTTTTAGAGGTTTTATGAAAACTAATCAAATCCATCTTATCAGAAATAAAACGAAACTCAAGGCTGACATTTTTTAAATTCAGTTGTGGGATCTGGCTGTCACTGGCTGGCCAACATTTATTGCCTGTCTCTAGTTGAGAAGGTAGTGGTGAACTGCCTTCTTGAACCACTGCAGTCCACTTGCTCTAGATTAACCCACAATGCCTTTAGAGATGGAATTCCAGGACTTTGACACTGAAAGGATAGCGATATATTTCTAAATCAGGATGGTGAGCAGCCTGGGGGTAAACTTGCAGGTGGTTCACCTCACGTTTTTAAACAGTCAGAAATTATTAATCAGCTGTCCCTGAAAACTGACACCACATTTAGATCAATCTAAGACTAGTTATGAGGCAGGCACACACTTCAACTGCCCACAAAATACTTGGAGAACTCAAAATTGTGACACCTACATCCCTTATTTAGCTGTCTGTTTGGGATTAACCCCTTAATTAAAAGTTGTTGTTGACATCTAATTTACTGATAATGTGGTAATGGTTAGTTTAATTGGATCTTTCCAAGCATATGTGATTTCCTGTTCTAACAGAATGGAGTTTCTCAAACCACCTCAGTTACCTTTAGAATAGACAGGTGCCCATCCCTTACTATGTCCATGTTCTCTGTAAGAGGACAGTTCTAGCTAATGGAACCCCTCCATTATTTGTTTACCTCACAATCTGTGCTGATCACAACCTTATGCTGGACGGCTGGTTTGCGATGCAGAGTGATACCAACAGTTTGTCACTTGGGGGCAAGCATTGGCCTAGTGGTATTGTCGCTGGACTGTTAATCCAGAGACCCAGATTATGTTCAGGGTGGCATGGTGTCTCAGTGGTTAGCACTGCTGCCTCACAGCGCCAGGGACCCGAGTTCGATTCCAGCCTTGGGTGACTGTCTGTGTGAAGTTTGCACATTCTCCCCATGTCTGCATGGGTTTTCTCCAGGTGCTCCAGTTACCTCCCACAGTCCAAAGATGTGCAGGTTAGGTGGATTGGCCATGCTAAATTGCTCGTAGTGTTCAGGGATGTTTAGGTTAGGTGGCTTAGACAAGGGAAATGTGTCTGTGTGGGATTCCCTTCAGAGTGGTTGTGTGGACTTGTTGGGCCAAATGGCCTGTTCCCACACTGTAGGGTTTCTGTGAGTATGGGTTCAACTCCTGCACTGGCTGAGGTTACAATGAAGAACTCTCTTTTTTCAACCTCTCCCCTCATCTGAAGTGCGGTGATTCTCAGGTCATCTCTGTAATGAGATAGCAGCCCTATGATAGGACAATGGCAACTTTACCTTATAAGGTTTTATGAACAAATGTAATAAAAACAGCCCTTTATCACGACCACTTATTGTTTACTTATTTTTCAATTACAGTTTAATTGAGATACTTCTTCTAACCAACCATATATTGGTGGCTGTTATTCATAATTTGGTTTGCCAGTGTTCTGGGATTATTAAATGTAATTGTGTGGCAGTGCAAGATAACTTCTATCCCTTGCTAGATCAATAAAGTAATTGTGTTTGTAAAAAGTTTCTAAGGATGGGACGATTTAGCTAACTAAGTCCTAATAGTAAAATCAAGAACCATAGAAATGCATCTATCCTAATCCTAACTATATTTCACTTGATAAAGTAATTGTTTTGTTGCATTATTTATTAATACTTATTGTCCAAAATTTTAAATTATTCTATGATGTATTATAGAAACATGTTAATTATTTTACTGATACAAACTCTAGTTTATGAACATCATTCACTTACACTTTTAACGTATTATTAATTTTTATGCTGCCACTTGTAAATGGACTTCTGCCAGTCAAATTTCAATAAAATATATCAGCAAGTAATACAGTAAATATAACAACAGAGAACCCATAACAAAAACGAGCGCAAAATTAATCATAAATTACACACTGTCAATCAGATGAATATAATCAATCTACTGTGTTCTTATTTTCTGTTTATTCTGAAAAGCAATGTGCGAAGTTAAACTCGCCAGAAACTAAATTCAGTTTATAGAGCTTCTTCTTGATGAAGGGCTTGTTGAGAATTAACAGGGCGCAAGTACAATATTTCACAGCAAGTGGACCATTAATAAATGTTCATTTACTTGAACGGCTGAAATATGGAAAAGTACTTTCGTTCTTGGATTCAATTAGAGCAAAGACAGAAATAAATTTCAGAGCCAGTCAAGTACAGGAGTGAAAAGAGTTAACAGGTTATGAATCTCTTTTGCTGTAAGGCAAAATTAACCAAGTGCTATAGTATGAAACCATATTTCAATTATTAGGATGCTATCTTATCACGTTCATTTCAGAAATATCTAAAACAGATTGGTGACCAATACAGACCTCAATCTCTGAAGACAGTCAATTCAAAAAACTGTCCCATAAACCAATCAATTGTAGTTTTAGCCTCACTAAAATGTCTCTTGAATATCGTACTAAAATAAAGAGCCAGTTAACACAAATTTACTCACAAATCTCCCACAGCTGCATAAAAAAGGTATGACAGCAAAAGGTGCAGCAATAATTTGATTGGTACAGATGGTTTATTACATAATGCTATGTAGCATAGTCAACCTAACTTTAAGAGACATGCTCATGACATCATCACTGCATCTTAGCATGCAAACTGCATATTATTCAAATGGAGAAAAACTGCCGAAAGCTACGGAACAGAGTGATTTGTGAGTTCTTATCTATAGATCATGAAAAGCTAGCATCTAACTTCAGCAGGTAAAAGGGAAGGCGAATGGAATGCTGGCCTTTATTTCAAAGGGAATAACATATAAAAGTCAGGAAGTTTTGTTGAAACTATGAAAGGCACTAGTCAGACCACAGCTGGAATACCGTGAACAGTTTTGGGTTTCTTATCTAAGGAAAGGTATTGGAGGCAGACCAAAGAAGATCCACTGAATTGATACTAAGTATGGAGGAACAGTCTTATGAGAAAAGGCTGAATTGAAAGGGGGAAAAAAAAAAAGAAGTGTGGATGAGAGATAAAAGGTACTGCAGATGCTGGAGAATCCGAGATAACAAGCATGGGGCTGGATGAACACAGCAGGTCAAGCAGCATCATAGGAGCAGGAAAACTTGACGTTTTGGGCCTAAACCCTTCATCAGAAATGGGGGAGGGGAAGAGGGTTCTGAAATAAATAGGGAGAGAGGGGGAGGCGGATAGAGGATGGATAGAGGAGAGGATAGGTGGAGAGGAGGCAGACAAGTCGAAGAGGCGGGGATGGAGCCAGTAAAGGTGAGTGTAGGTAGGGGGGTAGGGAGGAGATAGGTCAGTCCAGGGAGGACGGACAGGTCAAGGGGGCAGGATGATGTTAGTAGATAGGAGATGGGGGTGTGGCTTGGGGTGAGAGGAAAAAAGGTTAGGGAGGTTGTGTTTCAGGAGTCGTAGGGAGAAGCTTTTTTCCTCTCACCCCAAGCCATACCCCCATCTCCTATCTACTAACATCATCCCGCCCCCTTGACCTGTCCGTCCTCCCTGGACTGACCTATCTCCTCCCTACCCCCCTACCTACACTCACCTTTACTGGCTCCATCCCCGCCCCTTCGACTTGTCTGCCTCCTCTCCACCTATCCTCTCCTCTATCCATCCTCTATCCGCCTCCGCCTCTCTCCCTATTTATTTCAGAACCCTCTTCCCCTCCCCTATTTCTGATGAAGGGTTTAGGCCCGAAACGTCAAGTTTTCCTGCTCCTATGATGCTGCTTGACCTGCTGTGTTCATCCAGCCCCATGCTTGTTATAAAGAAATGTGGATGCTGGAAATCAGAAACAAAAACAGAAATTGCTGGAAAAGTTCAACAGGTCTGGCAGCATCTGTGGAGAGCAAGCAGGATTAACATTTTTGGTCCAGTGATCCTTCTTTAGAACCTGTTGAAAAGCTGAGTTTTGCTAGCAATTTCTGTTTTTGAGTAGATTGGATCTGTACTCATTAGTGTATAGAAGAATGAAAGATGGCTTTATTGAAACATACAAGTTTCTTGGTGGATTTTACAGGGTAGATGCTGAAAGGTTGTTTCCCCTTGTGTGTGAGTGTGATACTCCTGTCACTTTAAAAGGTTATTTTGTCCCAGGTTTTTTTGAAGAGAGGTTGTAAAGGCAGAGGTACAGAACTGGCTCCTGAAGATGGCTTAAGTAAACAGTTTAGGAGGCCTTGAGTTTTTTTTTAACAGCCTGAATAAGTGTGGCCAGCTCTCCTAGGCCAGGCTTTCTCATGTTTTTTTTAACTTCAGCAGCAGAAGCTGTCTGGGGTCTCAGAAGAGTTGAAAGCTTCAGTGAATGATTCCTAGCTGCTATTTCTCTGAAATCTCTCGATGTTTTTCCTCCTGGATTGGAAAGCTGCATGTATGAATCTGTCACTGAATGCCTTTTTGTCAAGAGCTATGTTTATGTGATGATACTAAATTGGAACAGTTAATTAGTAATAGGTACTGTATCTATCATTCAGTTAAGTCTTCCAATAGTTAAGTGTTTAAATAAATTGTGTTTTGCTTAATGTCAAGTGGTTTGACTGGTTGCATCACATCTGGAACACACACTTCACATCTACCTTTTTTATAGAATCCCTACAGTGTGGAAACAGATCCTTCGGCTCAAGAAGTCCACACTGACCCTTGGAGCATTCCATGCAGACCCACCTCCCCATAACCCCATAACCCACGCATCCCTGAACACTACAGGCAATTTAGCATGGCCAATCTACCTAACATGCACATCTTTGGACTGTGAGAAGAAACTGGAGCACCCGGAAGAAACCTATGCAGAGAACGTGCAAACTCCACACAGACAGCCACCTGAGGTCCCTGGCACTGTGAGGCAGCAGTGCTAACCACTGAGCCATCATGCCGCCAAAACTAAGAAAAGGTTAGGGCCTGGGCTACCTCCTTAAAATATTTTGAAGAGGTTTGGTCTGGTCCATAACAAGCGTATAGAACCAAATGGCATAATCTCAGAATAAAAGGTTGTGTATTTAAATCAGGTGAGGACAAATTTCTTGTCTTAAAGAGTAGTGAATCTGTGAAATACTTTATTGCAGAGGGCTGTTGAGGCTGGGTCATTATGTGTATTCAAGACTGAAGTAGACAAATTTTTAATCTGTAAGGGAATCACGGGTTTTGGGGGACAGGCTAGAAAGTGGAGTTGAGGATTACCAGATCAGGCATGATCTTGCTGAATGGCAGAGCATATTCGATGGGCTGAATGATTTATTTCTGCTCCAGCATCTTATGGTATAATGATTCTGAAGGTATTATGATTTCATATCCCATCTCAACTTGGATCAATTGAAGCATGACACTCTAATGGAAGCAAGCTCCCCTATTTTAAATTAATAACTTCATATTAGCCCAGACACTGATGTGCCTGAGGCTCATGATGATTTTGCATAATGGTTAGCTATAGTAATATCTGTTGAATTCTTCAATACACAACATTAATGCCTAGTTTCCTATGTCATGGAAGATTTTGGTGGTCTCTCTGCAGGATCAGATCCTCTGGTTTTAAAGCTATACTGACAGTTTTTTTGGAAAAGCGATTTTGTAAGTTTTTCATTTTGACAAAATATTTCTTAATTTTTGTGATTGCCCTAAGAGTTTGCATTCAAGGCAGACTGGTCAAGGGGAAGGCACGTCAAGAACTGTTTTTAGTCTTAGGCTTCTTCAGAACTCCATTTAATGCATAAATTCATATTAAATAATCTGAAAAACAATATAAATCTGATTATCTAATACATCTAAAACATACCAAGCTCTAGTCTTCCTGTTACATTGTTATGAGGCGTATGTTTCTCTCTATCTATCTCTTACACACAGTCTTCCTAAGACACTGCAGTCACGCTGTGCTAGTTATACCCAGAGAGAAGGATGTTTGTGACATCATGACAAGGTTGTTCCAGGGTCTTGAAGCCCTTGCAAAACATTATCTTCCATGGCTGAATACCTGGCAGAATATGTAAACTGTGAGATGTAGATGGGAGGTTTGCAGAGGCTGAAGTGTAGGAAAGAATGTTAAGTATGTGCTGTGGCTGACAGAGATTGTTGGTTGGTGAGTAATGAGGTGTATTGAGCAGTGTGCAAAACTGATGTACTTTTCGGTAGATGATATTTGATTTCAGATTTCCTTTGACACTTTTTCAGGCCATCAAATTATTTGTCACTTTGCTTCCAGCTCCTTGAGATTTGTATTTCGCCAGTGACTGCCATGGCTGTGTGGTCCCATAGACTTTGCAAAGTTTTCTGGAGAGGTCTGGGTCTCCTGTAGTTAGAGCAAACCTCTCCTCTGTTGCAAAAATACCTCCAATGCAGCATTGGAAAATCTTGAAATGCATTTTCTGATGTTTTGTATTAATAATTAAGTGTTTGCTATGTCAAAATCACTTTTGGAATGAATTCCAGTGACTGCTCCAGCCACAATACTCCTCCCCTAGCTCACTACTTCAGGAGGTGGGTGAATTCTGAGGAGAATTGGTTTGAAAGACTGCCAAGACTTTGGCCCAGTTTTATAAAAAATTTTTGGACTCCTTAGTTCGCTTTCACACCACACCCATGCTATGTCAGTATCTCATGCCACTTCCATGCCTAGCTAATCCTTTAATTGATTCTTAAATCAGTAAATCAAAATATGGTTTCAGCTCATTCCTCTGAATGTTTTTGGTGTTCTTAAACCTCAGCCAAAATGTTATAGTTTGTTCAGCTACAATAATTGCCTTTTGGAAATATCATCAATTAATTCTTGAAATTGCAAGAATGTTACATTTCGAGGCTACACCAGGATGCTGCTCAATAATTGCGCTCCAGCAGAGGCTTTGTTTTTTTTTTATTGACCACCGCAGGCCTTTTTTTTCATGTTGAAAGAGTGAGAACTAAAAGAAGTTCAGATCAGACTACAGTGGCTGTTCATTCTTCAAGAATGTTTATATCGCTTCCATAAATTTGTGACTTCCACACTTGTAATTCATGCCATCCACCCGTCCTGGCTGACAAAAATTGGATCCATTGGAAATTGGATATGGAACCTCACTATTCCATTTGGGACTCACCCATAATTTTTATAGACTCTGGATCCAACCTGTCTCCACAAAATTCTCACCCCAATCCCAGGCCCCAAGAAGACTTTCCACATCAGGCAGAGG
>JAHRHZ010000038.1:5553544-5615402 GCA_024137785.1 Ginglymostoma cirratum | reverse complement strand
CACCTTTACTGGCTCCATCCCCGCCTCTTCGACTTGTCTGCCTCCTCTCCACCTATCCTCTCCTCTATCCATCCTCTATCCGCCTCCCCCTCTCTCCCTATTTATTTCAGAACCCTCTTCCCCTCCCCCATTTCTGATGAAGGGTTTAGGCCCGAAACGTCAAGTTTTCCTGCTCCTATGATGCTGCTTGACCTGCTGTGTTCATCCAGCCCCATGCTTGTTATCTCCAGTCCTTAATGTCTGGATTTGTATGGATGTTTAACTGGTTCTCTTGCCAGTCATTCCTTTAATGACCACATCTGTACTCAAGCTTAATAAAAACCAAAAGAATTGAGTTCTGAGGAAGGGTCACCAGACCCGAAACGTTAACTCTGATTTCTCTTCACAGATGCTGCCAGACCTGCTGAGCTTTTCCAGCAACTTCAGTTTTTGTTTCTGTACTTAGGCTTAGCCATCCCCCTCTAAGACAATGTGATCCTTTGATTTTAATTTATTTATTTTCCCCTCAATGAACAGTTGCCTGACTCCCAATCACTTCTATTTATTGTCAACGTCCACCATTTTCTAAGATAACTGGATGGGTAAAAGTAAACTTCACCATGTTAATAATTCCATATTTGTAACTACACTGAAATAAAGAAGTAATAACATTTAGGGCAACTAATCTGAAAAAATTACTAAAAGTCAGTGGGTTTAGAAGAGTTGTTTAGTATTCTAAACTGTAAAGATCTATTTACCTGATTTCTTGCAATTTTTTGAAATGGCTGTGAAAAATAGATCTAAGATCAAGATTTACTTAGTTGCCTGTCCTGAGGTAAATCTATTAAAATGTTTTAATGAGAGATTTGGCTTAAGATCCAATATATTTTGTCCATATTATGTAAACACATCCATTCAATGAAGAGATAACAAGGTGTGGGGCTGGATGAACACAGCAGGCCAAGCAGCATCATAGGAGCAGGAAAGCTTGACGTTTCGGGCCTAGACCCTTCATCAGAAATTATCTCTTATCTCTCATTTGATGAAGACTCAAGTTTACATCTGTGTACTGCCATTAACCTAGATTATGTTGTGGTAATCTTTACTGCTGTATGATTGAAACAGGTGCAGAAATTTATAACCTTTAACCATTTTATAGCAGAAAAAAACAATAAATAATGCACAATTAGATTTTGATTACATTATTTGGGGCGTGTGAATTCCTATTACAATTGAGCTTTGAATTTTTGAAACATTTTTTGAGAAAATGTACAAGTCCAATGCAAAACAGTTACATTACCAACCTCTTATTTAGGGACTGGCATCAATATCAAGAAGGATATTCAGGATTACTTCTATACAAAAAATAGCTGTGCAGGGCACAACATATTGGCACATTATGTAATGTTGCAAAGTTCAAGAAAAGAATTTTGCAATTGTCCATGTGACAAGTTTTCAAACTTGATTGTAGTGTCAAAGTAAGGAAAGCAATGGGAATTCTACAAATTGATTCTGGTGTTAGCACTATTTTTGTTCTTGATCCCAGATGTTGAAGCATAAAAACCAAACCAGAAAAGGAACTAAGTCCTCAGCCAGATTACCATCACAGAAAGATAAGCCTTTGCTAAAGAGAACCTGAGCCTCGAACAATGTACATTGTTTGACTGGATTTAATGTGTTTAGTTCTCTTTGATCAGGTCTGTAGATTTCATAACATGTATAATACAGCACACCACATTGAATGAGTTAGCTTGAATGCTGAGGTGCCTGAAAGGCTTCTTGATATTTTGCCAAAGATTTAAAATGCTTATATATAGCAGTGCCTAGCTTACACAATAAAATCATGCTGCATGTTTAGCAAATCTGAAGCTTTAGTTCAGAAAGCTTTACAGCCTTTAACAAAGGAAAAAAATGAGTGAAAAAAACATGGCACAAAGCCAAGGAAGGAAGGACTGTAGATAGCTTAAAAGTGGACCTGAAGAATATGACAGGCTAAATGCACAATATGACCCTTTGCACCATTCTATTTTTGGCCAGTTTATCATGCATAAATGTTATATAGTTTTTAAAATTAGCTATGCAATAATAAATGTCAATTGCTTTTGATTGAACTGACAATGCAGAAATGCAAAAAGATTATTTTGTGTATGGATTGTTTGAACATTATATATATTATATATATTTGGAGGCTACAGAAAAGCACCAAGTTTTGTTAGCAACAACTGCCCGTCCGGTGAAACTAATAAGACAGAGGGAAAATGGAAAAATGTCAAAATTCTACTAGCTGTTCTTTTCATAATGAGATAATGACTCATTCACCATTTGTTTTTGATACCTATTCCTCCAGGAACTTACTCCTAGACTTCTGCATGTGCCAACACTGGAATCAACTTGTTGAATTCCTATTCCTTCCCTTATTTTGACAGTACAACCAAAATTGAAAACGTGTCACATGGAGAATTACAAACTTCTTTTCTTGAACATTGGAACATTACACAATCTGGCAACAAGTTGTGCCATCCATAGCTTTTTTTTCAAAGCAATTCTGAATATCCTTCTTGTTATTGATGCCAGTCTCCTTATGGCATAGAAGTGGTATTCACAAGAACTGGGTGGCTGTTTATAATGGAAAACTGTAAATCTGTCAGCTTTCCAATAACTTAAGAGCATAAAAGAATAACTTTGTGTTACTTCAATAGTTACTATGTTTTGGAGTGTTGCGGTCTGCAGCAGAAGTTTAAGATAATTGTCTAAATTGCTAATTTAGTGGTGTTTTTGGCAGGTAGCATTGTTAATTGGACTGGTTGCAAGAAAATAAATTCCTGTTCAAAGAATGAAATCATTTCCCTTGTATGAATGGCTCTTCACACATTTTGAAAACCAAGATTTAGCAGGAAAATAAGCACTCAAGATATGCAAAATGTTGACCTTCAAATCTTAAATATGGATATTCTCGACAACATGCTCCAGTTTTTGTTCAAAATTCTGATTTGTGTTTATTTTCTTTATCTAAGAACTATAGTCTGATCTGCTAGTAAAACAAAACTTTGCTACTTTAAATGGTAACTGTGGTAATGTGATTGATTCTATTCTACAAACTGTGGTCATTATTCACTTTGCACCAGTAGTTATGACTCATCCAGCTTTCCGATTAAGATCTTTTAATATCTTTTTAAGAGATCCTTCCTTTAATTCCAAACTCTTTGACAATCGAGATTGTTGTATTATATTAACATGCATTTTGTATAGAAATGAAAACAAATTGGATTTTGCAAAGATACCACCCCCCCCACCACACCCCCCAACCCAAATGTGAAGGAGAGGAGGCTGCTCTGATAATAAAGGATGATTTAAGCGCAGTATTGAGAAACATGTTTGACTCAGAGGGACAGGAAGTTGGATTGGGAAAAGTTTAGAAACTAGAAAAAGATGAACAAAAAACTAGAAGGAGAAAATATACATAGATCATCGAATCCCTACAGTGTGGAAACAGGCCATTCAGCCCAACATCCACACCACCCCTCGAAGAGCATCCCACCCAGACCCATTTCCCTAATTTCCCATGTCTCACCCAGCTAACCTAAACAACCCTGGGCAATTTAGCATGGCCAGTCCACCTAGCCTGCACATCTTTGGACTGTGGGAGGAAACCAGAGCACCTGGAGGAAACCCATACAGACACTGCGAGAATGTGCAAGCTCCACACAGACAGTCACCTGAGGGTGGAATCGAACTCGGGTCCCTAGCGCTGTGAGGCAGCAATGCTAACCACTGAGCGACCGTGCCACATAAGGCATTTGGGGCTGAATCTTACTTTTTTGGCTAACAGTGAGTTGTGACAAGTTCTTTGGAGGGAATTTCATTGCGAGGCCACTTGAAATGTCTTGCCTCTTAACAACATGCCTTTTAGCTACATGCCCTGTCCCTATGACATCCTTCATGTCAGATTCTGTCCCTATCTTACCATGCACTGTCCCCAGAACAAACCAGCGCTTACCAAATATCTGCTGAAAAACCAGCAACCCAGACACGCATGTCATTTTTAAAACGTTGTTGTACAATGAGACAAGCACCATCAGTCCAGAGCCATCTTGCACAAGTCCTGATCTTTTCCCTGGACATGGCAGATGGAGGGAAAATGACACACTGCTTTGTGGGCAAGGACCTGGAAGTCCTGCTGGATGGAGTGGTGCAGAGGCAAGAGGTCTTTTTCTCCCTGGGTTAGCAGTCAAAGTCAACACCAACTATGCCAGCCAGGTCTGAAGATGCCACCTTAGCTATCTGGGAGGAATGGCCAGCACTGTAGGAAGAAGTTAATGACCTACACTGCTCTGCCAGCCTAAGAGCCGTCATTTTCTCTCTGCCACCTCACACCGACTCTATTTCTGCCACTGTACCCACTCCCACAAAGGCCCATGCTCTGCCATGCTCACTATTTCCTGCAGCATCTACTCCACCCACTTTCACTGACCCACGCTCTTGAGACCACCAGCTCTCCGTGTCATCTGTGCTGCATATTGGTTTGCTCAGGTCAATTCCCCAGCTGTACCAAAAGTATCATCTCATATAATACCCACGTCTCTCTCATTCCACGAGGCAAAATGTACATAATAGAGTGGAAGGTTAACATGAGTGGAAAGCATTTGACTCCTCGCCTGTTATGGGGAGAGGTTGATGACTCTGACTACTGCAAGCAACTGACTGACAACATCTACTGATATCAGAGACTGACTGAGGACGGTTGACTGCAATGACAAGCTTTCTGCACATTTGTCTGTGCCAAGTGGCAAGGCACTGCAGCAGTACTATGACTCTGGTATCTCTGGCTGAGGGGGTGAAGTGCAAAAAGGCAATGCAAAGCTGGAATGGTGTGAGGTAGGCTCAAGTAAGTGAGCACTAAGAGAACAAGAAAACAAGGCAGAGATGCAGCCTGGTCCATTCTATGAGCTGGGGGTGTGTCTCTGCTACAGTGTCCTTCCTGCAGCATTTCAATGCACATCTGGCAGCATCTGTGAAGAGAAATCAGAGTCAATGTTTTGGGTTCTCAGAACTGATGGTAGGTAGGAAAATATCTGTTTATATGCAGAAGACAGTGTGGGGTGAGAGGGCCAGGAGTGAACAATAGGTGGGGATTCAGCCCAAGGAGAGAGAAAAACAGTCGGACAGACAAAAGAATGGATAATGATCAGGCTGGGAAGGTGAATAGCTGTTAATGGGGACTAATAGTGGCTAATAACAGGTGGTGTGTAATGGCAGGCTGTGTGATAACAAGGCCTGGTGTGTGGGTTGAGGCTAGGATGTGGGAGAATTTAGGCCCTAAAATTATTGAACTCGATATTGAGTCTGGAGGCCTGCAGGGTCCCCAAGTGGAAAATGAGGTGCTGTTTTTCCAGCTTGCGCTGAGCTTTGCTGGATCACTGCAGCAAGCCTGAGACAGAGATGTTGGCCAGGGAACAGGGTGGTGTGTTAAAATGGCAGGCAACAGGAAACTCAGGGTCCTTTTTTGCGAGCGGAACGTAGACGTTCCATGCAGCTGTCACCCAGTCTATGCTTCGTTTCCCCAATGTAGAGGAGACCACATTGAGTGGTGAATGTAGTAGACTAGATTGTGGGAAGTGCAGGTGAAGTGCTGCTTCACCTGGAAGGTATGTTTGGGCCCTGGAATGCTGAGGAGGTATGAGATAAATGAGCAGATGTTACATCTTCGGCGATTGCAGGAGAAGGTGCCAAGATTCATGTTGGGGGTGTTGATAATGAAGGAAGAGTGGATCAGGCTGTCCTGGACGGAATGGTCCCTGTGGAAGGACGACAAGGGAGGGGAGGGAAATATGTGTCTGGTGGTTGTATCTCGCTGGAGGTGGCGGAAAGAGTGTCTGATGATCTTCTGGATGTGGATGCTGGTGTGATGGTAAGGAAGGACAAGGGGAAGCCTATCGCTGTTGCGGGAGGAAAGGGAAGGGGTGAGGGCAGAATTGTGAGAGATGGGTCAGACCCGGTTGAGGGGTCCCTCACCAACGGTGATGGGGAATCTTCGGTTGAGGAAGAAGCTGGACATTTCGGAGGATCCCTTGTCAATCGGCACTTCTCAGAATTTAGTCTATTGCATTCGCTGCTCACAATGTGGTCTCCTCTACATTGGGGAAACGAAGCGTAGACTGGGTGACCACTTCACAGATCATCTACGTTCTGCTCACAAAAAAGACCCTGAGCTTCCAGTTGCCTGGTGGTTAACACACCACCCTGTTCCTGGCCAACATCTCTGTCTCTGGCTTGATGCAGTGTTCCAGTGAAGCTCAACGCAAGCTGGAAGAATAACACCTCGTTTTCCACTTGGGGACCCTGCAGCCCTCAGGACTCAATATTGAGTTCAATAATTTTAGGGCCTGAATTCTCTGAAGTCCTAGCCTCCTACGCCACAGACCAGGTCTTGTTATCACATAGTTTGCCATTACTCACTACCTATTGTTAGCTACTAATAGTCTCCATTAACAGCTATTGACCCTCCTAGCCATATTGTTATCAACTCCTTTGTCTGTCCAACTGAACTTTTTTGTATTTGGGTTCCATCACCACCAATTGTTTCCTCCTCACCCTTTTCCCCGTGCTATTTTTGATATATAAACCGACATTTTCCTAGCTACCATCAGTTCTGAGGAAGGGTCACTGGACCCAAAACATTAAATCTGATTTCTCTTCACATATGCTGCCAGACCTGCTGATCTTTTCCAGCAGCTCTGTTTTTGTTTCAGATTTACAGCATCTGCAGTTCCTTTGCTTTTTATTTGGTAAGGCAGGAACTGAATATTAGTGAGGTGAACTGGATTTTGTATAAAACATTTAATAATCTATAAAGTCCCTTAATTGGCATATTGGCAAAAGCATAAAAGATGGACTGAGACATTCCCAGCATTGAAATCGACTTTGCTAGACTTCTCATCTGATTCTGCCAATGATCTTGGCGTAGCACGCATCACTGAGACCCTATAAGATTCTGACCATTAAAACAAATTATATAGCAAACTTGTGTAAGTATATAAAGGGGAAGTAGATCGCAAAAGTAAACATGGATTCCAGGGAACAGAAACAGGAGAAATATAATGGGAAATAAGTGTCCGAAGAAGGGTCAACAGACTCAAAATGTTAATTCTGTTTTCTCTCCACATATGTTTCCAAACCTGTTGAGTTTCTGCAGTAATTTCTGTTTCTGTTTGTTCCAGAAATGGGGATGTTTCCTGATAATTGCACATGTTCAGCAGCATTAGTGACTCCTTAGATACTGAATTATGTCCAACTGCAGCAGGACCTGGAATAATGTCCAGGTTTGGGTTGGCAAATGGCAACTTACATTCATGCTACTCAAATGCTAGGCACGGACCACCTCCAATAAGAGAAAATCTAACCATCATCCCTTGATATTCAATGACATTGTCATCACCAAAACACCCATTGTCAACATCCTAGGGGTCACCGTTGACCAGAAACGGAACAGGACTAACCATATAAATACTGTGGCTACAAGAGCAGATCAGAGGCCAGGATCCTACAAAGTAAGTCACCTTTAGACTCTCTAAAGCCTGACTACCATTACAAGGCACAAGCTAGAATGCGATGGAAAGTAACTCTACTTGCCTGGATGGATGCAGCTCCAACACAATTAAAGGTAAATCACCTCATTTGATTGATGCCAAATTCTCAAAGATTCACCCACGTCACCATCTATGCTCAGTAGCAGCAGTGTGTACCACCTACAAGATGCAATGCAAAAACACACTAAGACTCCTTAGACAACATCTGCCAAACCCATGACCACTACCATTTAGAAGCACAAGAGAGTAGAGACATGGTAACACCATCAGCTGCAAGTTTCCCTGCAAGCCTCTCACCATTGCTGTTCATTTACAATTTTGGAGTCAAAATCCTGGAACTCCCTTCCTAACTGCAATGTGGGTCTACCTACACCGAATGCACTGGAATTGTTCAAGAAGGCAGCTCATCACTACCTTCTCAAGTGCAACTAGAGATAGGCAATTAATGCTGGCTCCACCAGTGGGCTCCACTTCCCAGGAATGAATAAAAAAAGTTAACCTGATATCAGTCATCAGGAAAATGCTGGAATCAATAATTAAGGAAATAGAAACAGGGTACTTATAGAATCTTAATAGGATTTGGCAAAGCCATCATGGCTGTGAAAAAGGGATATTGTATTTGACGAATCTATTAGTATTTTTAGAGAATGTAACTAGCAGGGTAGATACAGGGGAACCAGTGGATTTGAAGGCGTAATTCCTACTGTGCCAATTCCTTGCTGTGAACCTCACTACATGATCATCAATGTTTTACATGGAAACCACGGGTGCATTCATATTTACTGCAAGTATGACATTATCAATGAGACGTCTCAGCTGGCCAAGACTGATCTTTTTGCACCGTATACATTCCACCCTCGTCTCATGATCTGCTGGTGATTTGGCGAGCATTTATAAGATTCCCGTCTGTGGGCTTGCTGGCTTAAGTGCAACTTTAGGCAGTCCACATTCAATCCTGTCAGCTTTCCCAGTGCTGATGTCACCTCCAGGATTTGCTTTAGAGCAAGTAGTGCATATGACATCATCTCACTGATTTGTACGTTATGTGTTGAAGATGGCACTTCAGTTTTGATGACTTTGCAAAGCAGTTCCTGTTTGAAATGTGTGCAGGATTTTTTTTTAAGGAGCTTGAAGAATTATTTGCTTTTCTGTTGCACGTGTTTGAAACTTATCAAGAAAACAAATCTTTTAAAATATGAATGAGAAATGGAACTTGCTACTGCCTTCTGGAATGGCTGCCTACTTCCCAGAATTTATGTCTCCTGGACACAGTAAACTCTGAACACGATGACTATAAGCTCCCCGGCTCTCCCCGAACCTATTCTTACAGCTTTTGACTCAAGTCCTCAACTGGAGGTGATGTGGCCTGTCTTTTTCCTCTTTCAAGAGCCTTTTTTGACGGTCACAAGTTTTTACAATTTGTCTGGAGCTGGAGGTAGTTGTGTGGTTGAGTAATGAGTTCAGAAGGCCTGGGCTTTGTTCTGGCAAATGGAGGTTCCTAAGTTTTATTGGCTGTTTGCATGCAGTTGCCAGGATCTCGTTCCATGGAGGTCAGTGGTGGATTCCAGCATTGTCACCTGTATACAACCATCCAGTGCATGGACAATCATGGGTGTGCACAGGTTTTGATTTCGCAGTACGTGGCCATGCACATGTGCTGCAGCTTGCAAGGAATATTAGGATTGAGGGGAATAGTGGAGTTGATGTAAAAGTTCAGCCAGGATATTTATTGAATGGTGATAAGACTTAAGGGACCTTTCTGTATGTTCTCATTTAGTCAGATGTATGAGAAGAGGCATTATAACCCAATTGGCACAATTTTACAAGTTTAAAGGGTGTGCAGGGACAGTAAGACACAGATCTTTAATGGTGGCAGGACACGTTGAGAATACAGTTAGGAATGCATATGGAATCCTCCATTTTGTAAATGGAGCTGCAGGGTAGAATTTAATGCCATCTGATGAGGTAAGTTTGGTGGTGGAGGGACATGTAACAGGGTGAAAGTGTGTTGGGTGGGGTGGCCCTGATTAAATTTGGATAAGAAGGCTGGGAAGAGGTTTTGATTCAATTATACAGGCCATTGACGAAACCACATTTGGAGTACTGTAAACAGTACTGGTCACCAAGCTTATGGAAGGATATTAATGCATTGGAAGCAGTTCAGAGAAGGATGTAGACTAATATGTGGAATGAGTGGATTGCCTTATGATGAAAGGCTAGACTGTATCCTCTGGAGTTTAGAAGTATCAGAGGTGACTTATAAGATCTTATAAGATTATAAGCACTTGATTGGGCGGATGTGGAAAGAATGTATCCTCTAGTGGGAGAATCCAGATTTGGGGGCGTCATGGTTTAAAAATAAGAGTTTTCCCATTTAACACAGAGATAAGGACATTTTTATTCTCTGAGAGTTGTGAGATTTTGGAATTCCCTTTCTCAAAAGGGAGTGGATGCAGAACCTTGAAATAGTTTTAAGGCAGAGGCAGATAGAGTCTTGATTACCAAAGGGGATAAAGGATTATAGAGGATATGCAGGAATGTAGAGCCATGATCATATTTACATAAATGATTTGGATGCAAACACAGGAACTATGGTTAGTAAGTTTGCAGATGACACCAAAATTGGCGATGTGGTGGACAGCGAAGAAGGTTACCTCAAAGTACAACTGGATCTTAATCAGATGGAGTTTAATTTAGATAAAAGTGAGGTGCTGCATTTTGGAAAGGCAAATCAGGGCAGAACTTACACATTTAATGATAAGGTCCTGTCAATTGTTACTAAACAAAGAGACCTCAGAGTGTAGGTTCATAGTACCTTGAAAGTGGAGTTGTAGATAGACAGGATAGTGAATAAGGCATTCGGTATGCTTGCTTTTATTGGTCAGTGTATTGAGTACAGGAGTTGGGAGGTCATGTTGTGGTTGTACAGGGCATTAGTTAGGCCACTTTTGGAATACTGTGTGTAATTCTAGTCTCCCTGCTATAGGATGGATGTTGTGAAACTTGGAAGTGTTCAGAAAAGATTTACGAGGATATTGCCAGGGTGGGAGGGTTTGAGTTTTAGGGAGAGGCTGAATAGGCTGGAGCTATTTTCCCTGGAGTGTTGGAGGCTGAGGGGCAACCTTATAGAGGTTTATAAAATGAGGTGGGACATGGATAGGGTAATTAGACAAGGTCTTTTTCCTGGGGTGGGGGAGTCCAAAACTAGAGTCTGTGGGTTTAAGGTGAGAGGGGAAAAATTTAAAAGGAACCTAAGGGGCAACTTTTTCATGCAGAGGGTGGTGCGTGTATGGAATGAACTGCCAGAGGAAGTGGTGGAGGCTGCTACAATTACAACAATTAAAGGGCATCTGGATGGGTAAATGGATAGGAAGGGTTTAGAGGAATATGGGCGAATTGCTGGCAAATGGGACTAGATTTAAATAGGATATCTGGTCGGCAAGGACGACTTGGAAGGAAGGGTCTGTTTCCATTCTGCACATCTCTATGACTTTATGACTCCATGAATGGCAAGGCTGACTTGAAGGGCCGAATGGCCTACTCTTCGTCTTTGTTTATATATTCATAAAATACAGCAGCAATTGGGACACTTAGCAAAATATTGTCACAGTGATCACTCTGTTTCTGTGTTTGTCTTCGTTTATTTCTCTACAGGTGTGAGCAAAAGATATGGGAATGTGTTCGTGTGTTTACAGGAAAAGGAAGCACACAAGAAGTAAATTGTATGTGGGAAACACCTGACCATGATATGAGAGGATAGAGATAACAAACATCTAGTTTAATGGTAAAATGCTAGAGCTCCAGCAAAAAGATTTGAGGCTTACTGCACCATTGGTTACATTCCTGCAATTCTGCATAGGCCAACTTAAAGTAGGAAATGATGTCATTTGTTCCAATTACTGTATTATGAGGATGCAGGGAGACAATAAAAGGCATAATCTATTTTTCATCTTGTGTAGCTTCATTCTGATACTTGTGCAATGTAAAAGATCAAAAGCCTATGCATGAACAATTGTAAGGATATTCCTATAAGCAACCGATAAATATGATCATAAGATATAGGAACAGAACTAAGCCATTCAGGCCATCAAGACTGCCCCAATATTTGATCATAACTGATATAGAACCATAGAAATGATAAATCTATTTAGTGCATCTTGTTCATACTGACACAAAGACACCCACATGCCCTTTCTAATCCTATCTTTCTGCACACAGCCCATAGTTGTACAGCTGAAAGCCCTTAAGATGAAGAACCAGTTAGTTTTAAAAAAAGTTTAAGGTCCCTACCTCCACCACCAACTCAGGCAGTGAATTCTAGATACCCAAGCCCTCTCCATAAAAAAGCTTTTTCGCCTGTCCCCTCTAATCCTTCCGCACTTAACTGGTACCTGTGACCCCTGGTTTTTTAACTCTCTGCCAAGGGACACAGATCCCAGCTGTCTATTCTATTTCTACCCCTCACAATTTTGTATGCCTCAATCATGTCATCCGCTCAGCTTTCTTTGTCCTGGGGAAAACAAACGCAATGTCTCCAGTCTCTTCTCATAGCTACAATTCTTCAGCCCTGGAAACATTCTAATAAATCTTCTCTGCACTCTCTCCACAGCAATTACATCCTTCCTGTCATGTGATGACAACGTCTACCCACAATGTTTCTCAACCCCATTCTGCCTTTTCCCTGTAACCCTTAATCCCCTTACTAATCAAGAACCTATCAATCAAGATTACCTTGAGTTTTAAATAGACTCAATCACTTGGCCTTCACAACCTTCCGTGACAATGAGTTTCACAGATTCACCACCTTTTGGCTGAAGAAATTCATCCACGCCTCAGTTTTAAATGGTTATCCCTTTATTCTGAAGCTGTGCTCTCAGGTCTTAGTCTCTCCTACCAGTGGGAACATCTTCTCCACATCCACTCTGTCCTCAGGCTTCTCAGTATTCTGTAAGTTTCAATGAGGGTCCCCCCACCCTCATTCTTTTAAATTCCATCTAGTACAGATCCAAAGTCCTCAAATGCTCCTCATATGACAAACCCTTCACCCCTGGATTATTCCTGTAAACCTCCTCTGGACCACTTCCCATGGCATCACATCCTTCTCTAGCTATGGGGCCCAAAACTACTCACAATATTCCAAATGCGATCTGTCTGTAGTCTTATATAGCCTCACCAGTACATCCCTGCTCTATATTTATAGGCCTCTTGAAATGAATCCTAACAACCATGGGCTCTTGTTTAGCAGCCTTCTGTGCGGCACCTTGTCGAAGGACTTCTGGAAATCCAAATAGGTTATGTCCACTACCACATCTTTGCCTAAATTGCTCGTTACCTCCTCAAAGAATTCTAACAGATTTGTCAGGCATGGACTCCACTTAACTAAGCAGTGCGATAGGGTTAGCCCTATTTTATCATGCACTCCTAGTACTCCACCATCTCTTCATTGGTAGTGGACCCTAAAATCTTATCAACAACTGAGGTCAGGCTAACTGGTCTATAAGTTCCTGTCTTCTGCTTCCCTCCCTTTTTAAACAGGAGTGTTACATTAGCAATTTTCTAGTCTTCTGGGATCCTCCCTGACTCCAGAAATTCCTGAAAGATTACCACCAATGCGTCCACAATCTCCTCAGCTATCTCCTTCAGAACCCTGGGGTTTATTCCATCCAGTCCAGGTGATTTATCCACCTTTAGGCCTTTTGGCTTCCACAGCACCTTCTCCTTAATGCTGACCACTACACTCACCTCTGCCCCTGACTCTTGAAGTTCTGGTATGCTGCTGGTGTCTTCCATGTAAAACTGATGCAAAGTACATATTCAGTTCCACTGCCGTTCCTTTTTTCCCCATTACTACTTCTTCCAGCCTTAATTTCCAGTGGTCCGATGTCCACTTGTGCCTCTCTGTTACTTTTTAAATATCTAAAAATACTCTTACAATCTTCTTCTATATTACTAGCTAGCTTACTCTTATATTTCATCTTCTGCCTCCTTATTACTCTTTTGTTTAACAGCCTTTTTAACAGCCTCCCAATCCTCTGGCTTTCCATTAATCTTTACAATGTTGTACGCGTAGTCTTTTGCTTTTATGCTGTCCCTGACTCCCCTCGTCAGCCATGGTTCCCTCATCCTCCATTTAGTATGTTTCTTTCTTGCCTGGGATGAATTTCTACTGTGCCTCTGAATTACCCCAGAAACACTGCCATTGCTGCTCTATTGCCTTTCCTGCTTGGCTCCGCTTCTAATAACTCTGGCCAGCTCCTTCCTCATGTCTTTGTAGTTATCTTAACTCAATTGTAAAACTATCACATCTGATTTCTGCTTCTCTCTCTTAAACTGCGGGGTGAATGCAATCATATTATGGTCACTGTCCTCTAAGAGTTCCTTCAACTTAAGCTCCCTAATCAAGTCTGCCTCATTACCCATCACCAACTCCAGAATTAAAAACCAAAAAAAACTGCGGATGCTGTAAATCAGGAACGAAAACAAAATTGCTGGAAAAGCTTTGCAGGTCTGGCAGCATCTGTGAAGGAAAAAACAGAGTTAATGTTTCGGGTCTGGTGTTCTGTTCTGAAGTTCTAAGGAAGGGTCACCAGACCCAAAACGTTAATTCTGTTTTTCCCTTCATAGATGGTGTCAGATCTGCTGAGCTTTTCTACCAAATCCAGAATTACCTGTTTCTTAGTGTCAAGTCTCCTAAGCAACTTTTCAATAAGGTCACCTCTCATTATTCTAAATTTAAATGAGTGCGGTGACAGCCTGCATAAATTCCCTTGTAAGACAGTTCCTCTATAACCAGGATCGACCTAGTGAACCTTCTCTGGACTGTTTCCAAAATTAGCATTTGTTTCCTCAGATAAAGGAACCAAAACAGTTCATAGTATTTCAGCTGTGGTCCAACTATTTTTATACCCCATTCCCTTACTCTATCCCCTATTCTCCATAAAGGCCAATATTCCATATGTCTTCCCTCTTATCTGCTGAACTTGTATGTTAGATTTTTGTAACTTATGCTTAAGGATTCCCAAATCCCTCCATGCTGTAGCTTTCTGCAGTCTTTTTCTATTCAAATAGTAATTAATCTCCTCTATTCTTCCACTAAAATGCATAAAGTCACATTTAAGCTTGTAGTTTTGAGCTTTCTGTTTCATTCCAATTTTGAATAAATGAAAATCGGTAAGTACAACTTCCTGGTATTTGTTGTTTTCTTGAGCTCCCCACTCCCTTCCATTCCTCATTGATAGTTGTTTTTGGAAACTTACTTGTAGCCTCTTTAGTGAGGACTAATACAAAATACCAATTCAATGCACCTGGCATTTTCTTATTTTCCATTATCAATTCTCCAGTCTCACTTTCTGTAAGACTAATGCTCATTTTATTAACTTTTCTTTCTTAAAATATTTTTATAAACTCAAATTATCTGTCTTTTCATTTCTGGAAGCTTCTTTCTTTCTCTCATAATCTATTTTTTTCCTCTTTCTGTTTAGTCCCTCTTTGGTTTTTTTAAAGAGAAATTCTATCCAATCTTCTAACTGGCCATCTGTCTCTGCCCAATTATATCTAATTTTTGAATTCTGATACTATTTTTAAACATCCTAATTATTCATGAATGCTGGGTCTGTAACTTGGACTTTTTCTGGCTTGTTGAAAAATATCTATACTGAATATTTGAAATATCCCCTTAAATGTCTACCATTGCATTTCTATCGATCCATCCTTTAATCTAATTTGCCAATTCACTTTAGCCAGCTTTGCTTTCGTAATTATCCTCCTTTATTTTTAAATATAGTGCTGAACCCATTCCGCTCTCCCTCAAACTGAACGTAAAATTCAGTCATATCATGGCCGCAACTACAGAGGGACCCTTCAGTATGAGATCTTTAATTAATACTGTACTGTTGTTCAATACCAGGTCAAGTGACCCTTTCTCCTAAGAAACTATCATTAAAGCATTCTATGAGATCTTCAGCTAGGCTATCTTTACCCATCTGAATCTTCACTCCATATGTGGATTAAAATGTCCCTTGATTATCCCTCAGTTTCTTCCTTTATGTTTCACTATACTGTATGGCTGCTGTTAGGGGGCCTGTGCACCACTCACACAAGTGACTTCTTGCCTTTATCAATTCTCATCTCTATTCAGACTGTGTTCTGAACCTAATCCTTCTCTAATGTACTAATATTATAATTAACTAACAAAGCCACTGTCCACCTTTTCCTAACTTCCTGTGCTTCCTAAATGTCTTGTATATTTCAATGTTCAGGTACCAATCCATGTCATCCTGCAGCTATGGCTCTTTAGTGGCTACCAGGTTGCACTTAATTACTTCTGTTTTCGCTGTCAGTTTATCTTTTTGATACAAATGTTATGACTTCATTTTCTGTTCCTTTTTTAACCTGTACTTACTGTTGACTTACTGTTAGATTACTGCAGATGCTGGAATCTGTGCTAAAAACAAAAAATGCTGGAAATTACAGCAGGTCAGGCAGCATCCATAGAGAGAGACCAAGCTAACACTTCGAGTCTAGATGACTCTTCATCGGAGCTGGTGAAGCTCTGTAATGAAGCTCTGATGAAGAGTCACCTAGACTTAAAGCGTTAGCTTGCTCTCTCTCCACAGATGCTGCCTGACCCACTATGATTTCCAGCATTTTTTGTTTTCAGGGCTTACTCTTAGATTTGTGCTCTCTATCTCTTCCTGTCATTATCTATTCATCATTTCCAGTATAATACATTCCTCTTTTGCCTTCTCTCTATTGTTTGATTTACCACATCTTCCCAAATATGATCCTCTATCCCCACTATGTACGGAATCCCTTATTCCCTTGTATGTAATCTTCCTCTACTTCATCACTGGGGTGTTAGAGCTATCCACTTTCCCCTATCCTTGTTCTGCTCTATTAAACTCACTCGGAAAAAAAATCTTGTGTAATTAAATAATTACAACTATTAAAAAAAGGCAAATAGTGCAGCATGAAAATAAAAAGTTAGCATAAGCATTCATTTCTAAAGACAGAGTCAAAAGAGAATAACATTGACTGCAAAGAGGAACCACAGCTGAAACTGTCTGAGGTGACTTTTTCAGGTCTTTTTTGAGAGGTCCTATTTCAAATGAAGTTAAGCAGAAAACTAAAAGTCATTTCCACTCATGGAGGAAATTGATTCTGATAATTATACAGAGTTAATCTTCTCCAATGATAAACATACGAGTATAACATATTTATAGTTTTGCATCATAAGGGCTCATGGATTCTTTTAGCTGAAACAGAATTGTTGTTTTGTAAAACTTTTTTGTATCAGAGCAGTTTTCATACTATTCAGCTCCACTCAAATAGTATCTCAGAACTGACTACTCATAAATAGTCAACACAAAAGATTAATGCCCGTTGTAATCAAACTCAGCCTTCAAGTCAATGGATTAAACAGAACCTCCCGTTTGGTTTTTGTTATTCAAAATGGGGAACTTGCACCTCGACTGTCTTATTAAAGTAAAATATAACCTATATTTTTCTTGTAGTAGTTTTCCATTGCATAAATTATGAGGTTTAGCCTTAGTTTATATACAATGCAGAAATGTTATATGTAGGTCACAGAGACTCTTGGGTTTGCAAATCAAACACAGATGTCCAGACTGTCAGGTTGGAGCTTTAATTTGTAGATGAACTCTTTGCCAATGCTGATATCATGTTATGGAGCAAATTCAATTCACTTTTGAGCTATGGATTCTGACTGCTTGCCAATTTTGACAATTTACTTTAAAGAGAGTTTTTATATCTAAAGATGAAACCATAAGATCTCTCCAAAGGAGGCAGAAAGCCATGCCATTAATTGATAGTAACCAACTAAAAAACTTGTATATTCAACATTGTTTTGCAGGCATCAAATTCCTAATAGAAAATGTTTGTTTATGTGGATGTAAAGGACAGACATGACATGATGCCTTGAGAAAGAATGGAAAGGTGATATAAAAATAAACCACTCTATTGACTTCACATTGTTTCCAGATCCTCCAATTAGATGGTAATCTAGTCAGGATAATCTTCCCAGGATATTGTGTGTGAAATAGTACAGGTTTACAGTTGTCCCATGAATTTATTTTAACTGTCTGTTGACAGGGAAGTAGAAAAGTGATCAGTTTGGTGGTGGAGGGTTGTTTTTCAGACTGGAGGCCTGTGAACAGCAGTGTTCCACAGGGATCTGTGCTGGTTTCACTTTTGTTTCTAATTTATATAAATGCTTTAGATGAGAATATAAAAGGCATGGTTCGTAAATTTGCGCATGACACCAAAATTGGTGGTATAGTGGACAGTGAAGAATGTTATCTAAAATTACAAAGAGATCTTGATCAATTGGGTCAATGGGCTGAGGAGTGGCAGATGGAATTTAACTTGGATAAATGCGAGGTGTTGCATTTTGGTAAAACAAATAAGGGCAGGACTTGTACAAATAATGGTAGGGCTCTGGGCAGTGTTATAGAATGGAGAGACCTAGGGGTTAAGGTACATAATACTTTGACATTTGTATCACAGGTAAACAGGGTGGTTAAGAAGGTGTTTAGCATGCTTGTCTTCATTGCTCAGACCATTGAGCGTGGGAGTTGGGATGTCATGTTGAGGTTGTACAGAATGTTGGTAAGGCCTCTTCTGGAGTAATGTGTGCAGTTCTGGTCACCCTACTATAGGAAGGATATTATTAAGCTGGAGAGGGTTCAAAAAAGAATTAGCAGGATGTTGCCAGGAATGGAGGGTTTGAGTTATAAGAATACGCTGGATCGGCTGGGACGTTTTTCACTGGAGCAAAGGAGGTTGAGGGGTGACTTTATAAATTCAAGAGGGGCATAGCTAACATGAATAGTAAGGGTCGGTATGGACCCGTTAGACCGAAAGGTCTGTTTCCATGCTGTATGACTGTATGAATAGACAGTACCGTTGACAACAACCAAAGAGATATTGCATTCCACAATAAAATAAATTAACAATAAGTATAAAGATGTTACTGGAATCCAAATAAGTCACTAACCAACAGTCACATTGAAGTCTTAGTTTTAACATCAATGTGTCATTGTAATTCTGTGACTGATGGGAACTGTGTGTTCAAAAGGATGTTAAAATCTGAATGTTGGGTTTTCTCTCTATTTATTATCAATGGCAGAAAATTCTACCCTTCTCGGTAAGCCCCTTATAAATTGAGCCAAAATGCATCAAGATTGTTAACCTTAATCCCATTAGGCCTGACCCATTGCTAATTTATCAGGAACCCACAATGAAGTGCCTGAAACATTTGCTTTATTAAGGCCCCATTTAATATGTAAGTTGAGGCAATATGAAGTAGGTAAGATTCCAATGTTACTTTGGGATTGATTTGCTTGGAACTGTGCTATGGGTGTTCCAATTAATTCCATGGATAATAGAACTGAAGAAGTTCTCAAAAGGAGGTTTCAAACATTTCTGCAGAAATTGGATTCATCCTCTGGCACTATGCTAGTATCATGAACTATTGTCACCGGCTTCACATTCCCCATTATCAATAGATAGTGACAGGTTCCTAAACAGCTGGCACTCCTTCAGCCAGAATTGGTGAGATGCCTCAGAACTTCTGTTTATTGCCACTTCAAATGAGATCTTGGTCTCAAGACGTCAGGGTGGGTAACTGGCTAGAGTGCTCCACGTTTCGGGCTCCTGACAAAACCAGTGACAATAAAGGTCCATTCCTCTGTCATGGAACATCATTTAGAGAAATGAAAGCTCTCATTAGCAAACTTACTTTGGACTACAGAAGCTTTGCTAAAGTAGAGTTTATGATAAGCGACAAACTAAACGACACTAATGCTGTGGAGTTTGGCAATTTGACAGCTATAGGGTTCAGGTAAGGAAATGATGACTAGTTATATTCCAGTGTACCTGATTTGGGCAGAAAATTTGATTTTTCTTTTAAGAGCAACATGGAAAGAAATGCTCTGAACTTCACTGATATAAATGCTCTCAGACTTTCTGGCTGGAATAGTCATAATGTATCACTAGTTCAAGAAAATTTACAGTCCTTGCCAAAATGTCAACCTTGTCTTCTGCAATTTGTATTTATCTCTTTTTGAAACATGATCCCATAATTAATGTGTTATTTAGAAAAGCTTGTTTCTTTCTGAGAAGCTGTACAAAGTGTTGAAATCAATTATAAAAAAGGATTGTAGTCTCTAAATTGCTGCATAACCCTACTTAATGCAAAGGAATACTTCTCATCTCTTTCTTTTGGTTAAAACTTCTGGTTTCAAAGGCGTTTAATATAAATGAGGAATTAGAGTAGACCATTTAGAATAGATTCTTTGGTTCAAATTTTCCCCTAGGTTTTACTTTTTGAAGTTCCACTACTCTGACATGCTCCTTTATGTCTCATGTCAGCCCATTGTCCCTATACCATAAAGATAGCTTCAAAATGTTAGTAAACATACAGATGTTTGTAACCACTGGTAAGTCCTAAGGTTGTTAAAGTGATACATAAATACAAGTCTTTTTTAAAGCTTGAAGTGGTAAGAATAGATTTAAAATATTAGCAGCTAAATTGAAAACTTGTTCATGCTTGTTGTTGGATAAGGGGTTTAGTGAAACCAGTAATATTTCTAATTTCCCGCAATAGCTTTGAATCAGAGACTCAATCCAAATTGATCAAATTTGCAGAATTTAGTTAGAAGAAAGAAGATGATTAAGAGGACACTTTACAGAAAACGGTATTTTAGACACAGCAGATTAAAAGTTAATACAGACAGGTGTGTGATACTGGGATGTATGTTGCCATTTTGGAAAACCCATGCCTGTACCAACTAAATGATAAAATATCCTATTGGAGATGGTGCTTAGCCCAGTAGTAAATTGGTGGTAATACAAACGGGAGTAGGAAATGTAAAATAAAACAATGAAAACTGATTTGATAATGTAATGATAATATGCAAAAAATCAAGAGGTTTCTTCAGGAACAAGGGAGTCCACATTTGTGATGGATTTAATGCAACGACTTGAATGCAATGCAAAGTTACTCTCTTTTCAGAGGCATAGATTAAAATTACACAGCTAAGTCTCAAAGTGCTGCTGAACAGAAGTTGTAATTAATGTGAAAGAAGATGTAACAGCAATCATGTTTACCTATGTGTTTGAGTATGTTGTAGAAGGTTTGTATCAAGAATATTTCAGTAAAAACTTAAAATTTATTTTAAAAAATGGTCATTATTGATGTCTTAGCTGACATTTCCGCTGAGGCCCACAATTTCCCAGATACACGATACCCAGGACTTAACTAAATGTAAACAACATCATGGAATATAATATGATGTTTTGAGAAGAGCAGTAAACTCCTCATTTGACTAAAGATAAGCTGAATACACTGGTTTTTAGCTTTCCTGTCTGTTGTGATTATTTTTTCATCACTTTAGTGATGGCCTCCTTTACTCTCAGCCAATTTTGAACAAAGATTAGATCAGTTATTGTTGATTTTCTGCTAATTTTTTTGCAACAGATTTTGGTTGTGTTGTTCACTCCATTAAGTAAATGCAGTTTTTAGTAAAACAACGTTAATGGCCTTTGTGTTACAGATATTTAATCAGCGCATAATTTGCAGTTTGACAAGAGAGGTCCATTCTTCAGATGTGTGAGGCATTAGGGGCTGTGGCGTCATGAGTTAGCTTGAGTGCGGCATGATCGCTAATAGATCAGTGCCAAAAGGGCCTAAAAGCTTCTGAAACAAATGTACCTGGGACAGCACTTGTCCACTCCCCTGGCCACCAAGGATATATTACTGGGATAGGTGGGTCTGACTTAATTCCAATTCTGCCCCTCTTGACCTCCCTGGAGCAAAATTTGGAAATTTTCAACAATGGCCTCCTACCTCAGTAGCTAAAATATGGCCAGTGTCTCTATTGGGGTCAGGATTGCAAAAGCAATGTTGACCTAATAATTAAACTTTACTTTGTCCTCCTGTCACAAATTGGACACGTGCAACAGACGCTAAACAAAGACCCAAAGAATTACGGATGCTGTAAATCTGAAACAAAAGTTCTGAAGGAGGGTCACTGGACCTAAGACGTTAACTTTGCTTTATCTACACAGATGCTGCCAGACCTGTTGAGTTTTTGCAGCAATTTCTGTTTTTGTTTTCAACAGATAGTGTGTATTATCAGACAGTGTGAACATTGATACTTTTCTTCTGATCTTAACGGAGGGATGTTAAGGTTGTTGACATGCTCGCCGAGCTGGCTGGTTTTTGTTCAGATGTTTCATCACCATGCTAGGTGACATCATCAGAGGAGCCTCCGATGAAGCGATGTTATTCTACTCCGCTTGGAATTTATACTTTCTGGTCCATTATGGTGAGTAGCGTTATTTCCGGTTTTGATCTGTATATGGGCTTTATCTCTGGGGTCCAATTCTATGTATTTGTTGATTGACGTATGGGTAGAGAGCCATGCCTCTAGAAATTCTGTGCCTGCCTATGTTTGGCTTGGGCTATTATGGTTACTTTGTCCCATTTAAACTGATGGCCTTCATTGTCCGAATGTACAGATATTGCAGAGAGTTATTATTAAGACAATACGATATTAAGTCAACAACCTCATCCACGATCCGAGCTACAGATCTTTGCCAAAGCTTTAAAGTAGGGGTGTTAAATTAGTTGAACTGCCTCCACACCTGTAGAAATCCAAGCTGACATCCGCCAACTCAGCACAGACCAAGGATTGAATCTGGGATCTTTTCTTTTATATGATGGCTGCCTCTGACTGAACACTTCCAACAATTAGACAAAAGTTTGTTGAACGTTGGAAAATTTCTGCACCACTTTTTTAATGCATTGAGATTAAGTGTAACTATAATCATTAGCATTTAATGGATACCTATTTACTCTCTAGAAAATGACCTTAAAAGAGAAGTCAAACCAAGAACACTTGCCTGACCTGCATGATCTTGGAGCTCACAGCTCTTGGATGTTACAATCCAGCTGGTGCTTTCAGTTTGTAAAACATTCTCTGCTGGGACAACAATCCTCAAAAATAGTGTCATAAAAGAGTCAGCATACTCATTGGATGACTGTATTTATACCATGTGCAATCATGACAATTTCCTCAGATTATTTATTTATTCAGTGCAATTTATTTAAAAGAGGAATATTCATAACCTAAACATGTAAAACCTGGCTCACATTAATTTATTGTAATTAGAATTCATGCTGCTTTCAGTTGCTCTGGAACTAAACTAAGAGTACAACATTGAATGTATCTTTTATTTATGTTTTTAATCTATTGAACATTGCCAGATGAACATAACGGATAAACATAATGAGTACATTTTAGAGACACCATGGATTATGAGTTACAAGACTGTGGCAACGAACATATTCATTAACAGTGCATGATATTATGTTCTTTACTACTTATCAATCAACAAGAAAAGAAAATGAATGCACTTCTTTACTTGTAGCATCGCAACAGCAAACTCACATTACAGATCAGCTTCAACGAACCTGCTTGATCTTCATGCTACACCATTCAATATGTAATCAGCATAAATGCATACTGAGGATCTACTGGTTGAATTTCTCGCCTCATGAGTTTTATAAATAAACTACTTTGTTCCCAATACTGTGAAATGTTAAGTGTCTCCATTCATGAAGCTAACTCACACCTTTGCCATCTGTCACCCTCATAAGTGGAAATGTTTATCATGTCATACTGTTGACCACCACATTCTCCATTTATCATCTATGAGAGAAATTTGCCTTTAAATTTCCTCTTCTTATACGTTATAAGTTTCCTTATCTTCTGGTGTCATGCAGTTACATTTTGTTTTGGGAACACAGCAGGAAGAAAAATGATATTTCTTTGGAAACAGTTTAAACATATTTCTAAACATAAAAGTTGACAAGATTAATGTGGACATAACAGAATGGAAAATTTACAATTTCGAACTCTGGTGGACTGATCTAAGGGACAGATTTCCCAGTTGCGAACAAATAGATCTGACCCCGAAAGGAAAGTTCCTCTGTTCGCTCAGTGTAAACAAATGGGAAAACTGTGAAATTATGTTTTTGAAATGAAGCACATGTATCCAATTAGCACAAGGACAAGAAGGCAGGCCAACTTGACATATCTTTATTACGTTGACATTTGGGACTGGTAAGATTTCTTATTATTTCATCTTTTGCAGATTAACATGAGAACAAGCATACCAACACAACTAGAAAATTAGTTCGTTCAACATTAGTTAGAATTGTTATTGATTTAAAAGAAAACTGTTTGTTCTGGCCCAGTGTAAAACTACTGACAAGAAAAAAATACATTTTCTTTTTCGTATGACATGGATATCAGGCCACCATCATGCTTAAGGCCTTCAACGGGTGAGAATGCTAGTCTCCTTGTGGGGTTAGGCTTTACAATATGCCTACAGGATTTGTATGAAATACAAAGCACCCAGGCAGAAATATTTTGTGGGACACATCACCAATTAAGAACATTGAAACAGGAGTAGGCCATTTGGCCCCTTCATGATGTTCCAGCATTCAATGAGATCACGGCAGAGTTGAAACCTAACTCTACATACCACCTTTGCCCCAAATTCCACTATCTTGGGGCAAATGTATTAATCTCAGATTTAAATTAACAATCGACATAGTATCAATTGGCATTGCAGAAATGAGTTCCAAATATCTACCATTGTTTGTTCTAGACTCACAAACCAGCAGATCGGGCTTATTTCTGTATACTTTACACTTTGGGATTAAGTGTCAAGCCAATTATCCTTTAATCTTCTGAATGAATACCTCTCTCCTCATAAATTAACCCTTGGATTCCTAGCTTTGTCCTGGTAAACCTATGCTGCAAATTTTCTGTGGTAAGATATTTTTCTAGGAAGGTAGTTGCCCAGAATTACTCACGGTCTTCCAGATATGATCTAACCAATGATTTGAACAGCTGAATCTTTACTGCTATTCCTGAGTATCCTCTGCCTAGATAGAAAGGCAGCATTTAGTTAGCATTTTTGATTATTTTCTACATTTCTTGCGCATGACATTTTAATGATCGATGTGCCTGGATGACCAAGGAGAATGAGCCATCTGCATCCTTCACACAAATTACTTTTCTGCCCACCTTTGTTGGCCAGCAAATTTGGCTGCATTACATTCAGATCTGCCATCTAAATCAATATAGATGATAAGTAACACCAGTTATGATCCTTGCAGCACCTTGCTATTAACAATTCAGCAAATTTAAAATGTCACATTTGTTCCTGGTCTTTCCTTTCTTACCTTTTAGCCAATCACTGTACATTACCCTAACCCTTGAACCCTCATCTTGTGTACTGTAACCAACACAACTATAGTCATACCAGAAATGTTGGATATTTTAATTAATTTCACTGCTAAGGAATGAATAAACAAAACGTTCAGAAATAGCTAACATAAACATGTGGACGTACACTTTTGAGAACTCAGATAAATACTCTTTACAATAATATTCATGCAAATAAATTACAATCTTATCTCTTTATCTTTTAGAGATAATTTATAATGGAATCTTCTTGAAATTGGGCACAATTTTTCACACCTTTCTAAGGTATGATAAAGGTTTTATATCATCTTTATTTCCTGGTACCATATTTCATAGTAAGTTATCTTTTCACCTTATACATGTTTTAATGTGCTTTACAATTAAAACAATCATCACATAGAGGATAAATATAAAACCAAACGTTTGTGTGTGAAGTTTACTATTTCTGATACATATTAAGCTTCAAGGAGGAATGCTGCAGTGAATAACTCACCTCCTGACTCCCCAAAGCCCGTCCACCATCTATAAGGCAGAGAAAAACTTTCATTTATACAATGCTTTTCATGACTGCTAAATGTTTCAAAGTGTTTTACAGCCAATGAAATACATGTGAAATGTAATCTCTTGTATAGTTTAGAAAAGACAGCAGCCAATTTACAAATAGCAAACTCCCACAAACAGCAGTGTGTTAATTACTGGACAATTTGTTTCTGCAATATTGACTGGGAATAAATATTGCTCAGGGCATAATGAATAATTCCCTGCTGTTTGAAATATTGCGTGGGATATTTTACATTCAGTCATACAGGTATATATGTGTTCAGTTTCACTTCTCATCTGAAACATGGCATCTAAAACAGTGCAGTATTCCCTCATTATCATGATGGAGAGTCAGTTTTAACTTTTGCATGCAAGCATTGAAGGGGACTCAACACCTTTGATGTATAAGTGAACATGCTATCAAATTATGCGGAGTTGGCACAATACATTGTAGGAGACAGAATAGCACAAAAGTAAAGACCCATAAAGGACCATGAAATAAATGACCAGGTCATCAAATTTTAATAATGCTTAACCCATTATGGTGCAATATTATCTCACTACAGTTTTTACCTATTATAAATAACATAGATACTCAGTTCCTGTCAAGAAATTGATTGACAATTTAATTTTTTTTTTGGAATTAACTTAACTCTGCATTACTTGTATCCTCAGTCTCTAAGAAAGGGCACCAAGTAAATTTCTTTTATAAAAGGAGAGAAAAATATTAAACTTATGTTTATTGTAAAATGTAAAACTGACACTAAAAGCAGTTTGAATTTTAAAGAAGGGAACTTTAATAGGTTGTCCTAAGCAACATCTAGTTAGTAATAATTACTCACTGATGCCCAGTATGGATTTCACTAGGGCCACTCAGCTCCTGACTTCATTATAAGCTTTGTTCAAACATGGACAAAAGAGCTGATTTACGGAGGTGGGGTGAGAGTGACTGCCTTTTGCATCAAAGCTGCATTTGACTGAGCATGGCATCCACAAGCCCTAGCAAAACTGGAATCAATGGGTATCAGGGCATTGGTTGGAGTCATACCTGGCACACAGGTTGTGGTTGTTGGAGGTCAGTCTTCTCAGCTTCATGACATCTCTGCAGGAATTCCTCAGGGTAGTGTCCTAGGCCAAACCATCCTCAACAACTTACTCAATGATCCTCCCTCCATCATAAGTTCAGAGTGGACATGTTTATCGATGATTGCCCAATGTTGAGCACAATTCATGATTCCTCAGATACTGGAGCAGTCCATGTTCAAATGCAACAAGAGATCTGGGCAAATTGAGTCGTGGGCTGGCAAGTGGCAAGTACTATTCACACCACACTAATGCCAGGTAATGACCATCTACAATAAGGGCCAATCTAACCACTGCCCCTTGACATTCAATGTTGCTACCATCATTGAATCCCTGACAATCAGCACCCTTGGGGTCACCATTGACCAGGAGCTCAACTGGACTCACCATGTTAATGCAGTGGCTTCAAGAGCAGGTCAGAGGTTAGGAATGCTGCAGTGAATAACTCACCTCCTGACTCCCCAAAGCCCATCCACCATCTACAAGGCACAAGTCAGGAGTGTGGTGGAATACTGCCCAATTGCCTGGATGGGTACAGCTCCAACAACACTCAAGAACCATGACCTCCCAGGACAAAGCATATGTTTGATTGGCACCGTTTCCACAAGCATCCATTCCCTCCACAACCAAAGCTCAGTAGCAGCTGTGTGTGTACTATCTACAAGATGCACTGCAGAATTTCATTAAGATCCTTGGACAGCACCTTCCATGCCCACAACCACTTCCATCTAGAAGGACAAGGGCTGCCTATAAATGGGAAGGCCACTACCTGCAAGTTCCCATCCAAGCCATCACCATCCTGTCTTGGAAATATATAACCATTCCCTTACTGTTGCTGGGTCAAAATCTTGAAATTTCCTCACAAAGGGCATTGTGGGTCTACTATACGAACACCTTGTCAAGGGAGACTAGTGATGGGCAATAAATGCTGGCCAGTCAGTGATGCCTATGTTCCATAAGTAAATCAAAAATTGATTTTGATTGAGCGCCTACAGCACAACTGTGATAAAATATGAATCTAGTTTCTAGTTTGTTTGATTATGGTCTTAAGTCTTTCTTTCCCTCTATTTATGCTGTCTCTGCATATGAAGTTAAAAGAAGTTTTGTGACAGTTTAATTAACCTTGAGAAGCTGATGGAATTACTGTTTGGGGTAGCCAGTATTGATTGTAGCTAATTTTGTTGATTTAAAGTTTGCTCAGCTTTGCACATAGCAAAGTTATGTATGTTCTTCCTGGAGCTTAATAAACTGGTTTTAGTTTAGAGTATTGAGTCCAGCATTCCATTCAACCTCAATCAGAAACTGAGGTTGAGTTAACGCACTAGTAATGTGAATTAATGGTCTCCTGATTGATTTAGGTTTGAACTGGTCAACACACAGATGGCTGTGTTTTGATGAGTTATTCACCACATTGAGGTTTCTCTCATTTTTTTTTCCAAATTCAGGAATTTTTTTATTCATTCATGGGCTGTGAGTGCCACTGGTTAGACTTAGAATCCCTACAGTGTGGAAACAGGCCCTTCGGCCCAACAAATCCACACCGACCCTCAGAGCATCCCACCCAGACACATCCCCCTGTAACGCACCTAATCTACACATACCTGAACGCTACAGGCAATTTTAGCATGGCCAATCCACCTAGGCTGCACATCTTTGGACTATGGGAGGAAACCGAAGCACCTGTAAGAAACCCACGCACACACAGGGAGAATGTGCAAACTCTACCTAGTCACCCAAGAGTGGAATCAAACCCAGGTCCCTGGTGCTGTGAGGCAACAGTGCTAACCACTGTGCCACAGTGCCGCCCATAGGCTTATCCTTGAGAAAGTGCTGATACATTGCTGGCTTGAATCACTGCTGTTTATACAGTGTAGGTACACCCAGAGTATTATTTCTCCCAGTAACAGCAAAGGGATGACAATATAATTCCCAGTAAGGATGGAGTGTGCTTAGAGGGGATCTTGCAGGTGGCGGTGTTCTCTTATGTCTGGGGCCTTGTCCTTCTGCTGGCAGAGGCCCACAGGTTTGTAAGGTACTGTCAAAGGAATCTTGATGCCTTGTTGCTAATACTTAACATTGTGTGTCAGGGATGAAGAATGTCGGGTTCTGGTCTGCAATCAATAATTTGCTAAGTTTAGGTGGTTGGAATCAACTCCAGATACTCGGTTCCAGACACTGGCCTTATTTAGGGACTGTGAAATGAAGAAGGCAGTAGACAGGGGATTCAGGGCAAATGAATCTCAGCATTTATTTAAATACAGAAGGTAAGTATAATACAAGGAATACAGGTAAAAAACACTAACAGTAAAACTATCACTATCAATTATACAGAGGGCCGTAATGAAATAAACAATTAAATTAAACACAGGTTAAACACTATTAGAAGCTAAACAGCAGTTTCAATCACAGAAACTTTAATCAGGTTTCCTACCCTTGGGGTCCCATGCACTGTGACCACCTGCCTTCACATTCCTGCCAGTTAAGTCAAAAACTTTGGGGTCTCGGGGGTTTCAGATCACCACTGAGGAAAACATGGGTTTAAAGTGTGCATGGTTCCTGAGGTTCTTGACGTTGGTTCTTTTGATTCGGAACAGGCCCTAGTCTTGAAGTCCTTGTTCAGATAGCGCTTGTTGGCTTCACCTCTCTTGGATGTTCTTTGTTTCGATGATGTTCGTGATTTGGCTTCCCTGTTCTTGATTCTCTGTTTGGCCTCTGTGATTCTTCATTCTGAAGCTGCTTGTGTGGGAAAGCTGTTTCTGCAGAAGTTTCTGAAGAAGGGTCCCGACCTGAAACGTCAACTTTCCTGCTCCTCTGATGCTGCCTGGCCTGCTGTGTTCCTCCAGCTCCACAATGTGTTATCTCTGACTCCAGGATCAGCATTTCTTACTATATCTGCAGAGGTTTCTGCTGAAAATGCTCTCCCATCAGGTGTGATTGAGGCTGGCAGTTATACTGACTGCGTGCCCTGTTATCTCCCCTCAAATCTGTGTTGTCCATTGTGATTCTGGTGTTTCCTTCTGAAGTCAGTTGGTTACCCAATAGTTAAGAGTATGTGTAAATGGATTTTGATTGATGTTTAGTGTTGAGTATCTGTTTAGACTCCAAACTGTCTGTCCTCTGTAGCCCAAGGTGTAAAAGTCAGTTTTAGTCTAGGGTAACAAGCATGGGGCTGGATGAACACAGCAGGTCAAGCAGCATCATAGGAGCAGGAAAACTTGACGTTTCGGGCCTAAACCCTTCATCAGAAATGGGGGAGGGGAAGAGGGTTCTGAAATAAATAGGGAGAGAGGGGGAGGCGGATAGAGGATGGATAGAGGAGAGGATAGGTGGAGAGGAGGCAGACAAGTCGAAGAGGCGGGGATGGAGCCAGTAAAGGTGAGTGTAGGTAGGGGGGTAGGGAGGAGATAGGTCAGTCCAGGGAGGACGGACAGGTCAAGGGGCGGGGTGATGTTAGTAGATAGGAGATGGGGGTGTGGCTTGGGGTGAGAGGAAAAACAGGTTAGGGAGGTGGAGATGAGCTGGGCTGGTTTTGGGATGCGGTTGGGGGAGGGGAGATTTTGAAGCTTGTGAAATCCACATTGATGCCATTGGGCTGCAGGGTTCCCAGGCTGAATATGATTTGCTGTTCCTGCAGCCTTCGGGTGGCATCACTGTGGCATTGCAGGAGGCCAAGGATGGACATGTCATCTGAGGAATGGGAGGGGGAGTTGAAATGGTTCGCGACTGGGAGGTGCAGTTGTTTGTTGCAAACTGAGCGCAGGTGTTCTGCAAAGCGGTCCCCAAGCCTCCGCTTGGTTTCCCCGATGTAGAGGAAGCCACAACGGGTACAGCGGATGCAGTATACCACATTGGCAGATGTGCAGGTGAACCTCTGCCTGATGTGGAAAGTCTTCTTGGGGCCTGGGATTGGGGTGAAGGAGGAGGTGTGGGGGCAGGTGTAGCACTTCCTGCGGTTACAAGGAAAAGTGCCGGTTGTGGTGGGGCTGGAGGGGAGTGTGGAGCGGACAAGGGAGTTGCGGAGGGAGTGGTCCCTCCGGAAGGCAGATAAGGAGGGGGAGGGAAAAATGTCTTTGGTGGTGGGGTCTGATTGCAGGTGGCGGAAGTGTCGGAGGATGATGCGTTGGATCCGGAGGTTGGTGGGGTGGTATGTGAGGACGAGGGGGATTCTTTTTTGGTTATTGTTGCGGGGACGGGGCGTGAGGGATGTGTTCCGGGAAATGCGGGAGACACGGTCGAGGGCGTTCTTGACCACTGTGGGGGGGATGTTGCGGTCCTTGAAGAATGAGGACATTTGAGATGTGCGGGATTGGAATGTCTCATCCTGGGAGCAGATGTGGCGGAGGCGAAGGAATTGGGAATAGGGGATGGCATTTTTGCAGGAGGGTGGTTGGGAGGAGGTGTATTTCAGGTAGCTGTGGGAGTCAGTGGGCTTGAAATGGACATCTGTCTCCAGGGTGTTAGTCTAGGGTGTTAGGTTTGGTTGACCGTTCTCTTAGACTGGAGGTGTAAATTGGAATTCCAGGCTGAACAATGATTCCAGGCAGCCATCTGTGTTTGTGTATTTTTCCCAGAGGTCAATGCAGCTGTCCGCTTTACTTTTAAAAGTTTTGAGAAGCCTCAGATCTTGTCCAGTATTTTAGATGATGGAGATTTTTGCTCAATCCTCCAAGGAAATGAATGTTGAAAGTATTTGATGAACAGCCAATCAAGCAGCTGCTTTATCCCAGATAACAAGGTGTGGGGCTGGATGAACACAGCAGGCCAAGCAGCATCATAGGAGCAGGAAAGCTTGACGTTTTGGGCCTAGACCCCAGCATCTGCAGTTCCTATTATCTCAGCTGCTTTATCCCAAATGGTTTTGAGCTTCTTGCGTATTGTTGGGACAGTACTCACCCAGGCAAGTATGTATTCCATCCTGACTTGTGTCTTGTAGATTTGGACAGGCTTTGGGAAATTAGGAGGCAAGTTACTCTCAGCAGAATTCCAAGTCTGTAAGCTGCTGTTGTTGACACAGTATTAATATGGCTGCTTACTATTGAATGTCAAGGGGTAGTGGTTAGATTGTCTCTTATTGTCTCCATTCAAGGGGAGGTGATGGCCTAGTGGTATTATTGTTGACTGTTAATCCAGAAACCCTGGGAATGTTCTGGGGACCTAGGTGTGGATCCCACTAAGGTAGATAGTGGAATTGGAATTCAATAAAAATCTGGAATTAAGAGTCTAATGATGACCATGAAACAATTGTTGATTGTCAGAAAAACCCACCTGATTCACTAATGGCCTTTAGCGACAGAAACTGCCGTCATTAACTGGTCTGGACTACATGTGACTCCAGACCTACAGCAATGTGGTTGACTCTTAATTGCCCTCTGGGTAATTAGGGATGGGCAAAACATGTTGGCCTAGCCAGTGATGCCCATATCCTGTGAATGAATAAAAACCAGTTCTACTTCTGGTCAATGGCAACCCTGGGATGTTGATGGTGGGAATTTAGTGATGGTAATGCTATCGAATGCCAAGGTGCAATGATCAGATTCTCTCTTGTTAAATGGTCATTGCCTGGCACTTGTGGAATTCACTGTCACAGAAAGTGGTTGAGGCCAAGAACAGTTACTGGACTTGAAATGCAAACTCTGCTTTCTCTCCATAGGCTCTGCCAGACCTGCTGAATTTCTCCAGCAGTTTCATTTTTTGTTTGACATCGAAAAATTGTGTTTTCAAGCACGATAAAGGAGGGTGGGGTTGGTGCAATTAGCTTGATGATCAGCCATGATCATATTGAATGGTAGAGCAGACTTGAGGGATCAAATCATAGATCATAGAATCCCTACTGTGTGGAAACAGGCCCTTCAGCCCACCAAGTCCACACCAGCCCTCAGAGCATCTCACCCAGACCCATTCTTCTATAACCCACCTAAATCAACACATCCCTCAACATTGCAGGCAATTTAGCATGGTCAATCCACCTAACCTGCACATCTTTGGACTGAGGGAGGAAACCTGAATACCTGGAGGAAACCCACGCCAACATGAGAAGAATGTGCAAACAACACACAGACAGTCACCCGAGGGTGGAATTGAACCCGGGTTCCAGGGGCTGTGAGGCAGCAGTGCTATCCACTGAACCACTGTGCTGCCCCAAATGGCCTAATCCTGCTGCTATCTTGCATGTGAGGTATGATGTCTATTTGCCACTTACCAGCTCAAGCCTGAATGTTGTCGTAAATCTTGCTGCATTTGGATGCAGACCGCTTCAATATCTGAAGACCCATGAGTGATTGTGAACATTGTGCAATTACCAGTGAACATCTCCGCTATGACCTTTTGATGGAGGGAACGTCATTAATTAAGCAGCTGAAGATTGTTGGATGTAGAATATTACCGTGAGGAACTCCTGCAGTGATGCTCTGTGGCTGATGTGATTGACTTCCAACTATTTTCTTTTAATTCACTTGTAAGATGTGGGCATCTCTGGCTAGGCTAGTACTTATTGCTATCCCTGGCTTTCCTTTAGAAAGGGATGGTGAGCTATCTTCTTGAACCTCTGCAGTCCATGTGCTGTAGGTAGATCCACAAATCTATTAGAGAGGGAGTCCTGGATTTTGACGTAGCACTAGAGGAATGGTGATACATTTCCAAGTCAGGATAGTGAATGTCTTGGAGGAGAACTTGCAGGTTGAGTTGTTCCCAAATATATACTGCTTTTGTCCTTCTAGTTGGAAATGCTAGTGGGTTTGGAAGGTGCTTTCTAAGGAATCCTGGTGAGTTTCTATAGTGCATATTCTTGTGGATGGTCCACACTTTGCTACTGCATGTCAGTGATGAAGGGAATATATGCTTCTGAACGTAGTACCAGTCAAGCAGGTGGCATTGTCCTGAATGGTATCAAGGTTCTTGAGTGTTGTTGAAGCTGCACCCATCCAGGTAGGTGAGGAGTATTTTATCACACTTCTAACTTGTACTTTGTAGATGGTGGACAGGCTTTGGGGGCCAGGAGCTATGTTACTTACTGCAGGATTCCTAGTCTGTGACCTTCCGTTGGAGCCCCACTATTTGTATAGAGAGTCCATTTTGGTTTCTTTTCAATAATATTGCCAAGATTTTGGAAGTGGGGGATTTAGTGTTGGCAACACCATTAGATTTCAAAAGGTGGTGGTAAGATTGTCTCTTATTGGAGATGGTCATTGCCTGGCATTTGTGTGATGTGAATGTTACTTGTCACTTATCAAACCTGGATATTGTTCAGGTCCTACTGCATTTGGGCATGGACTGCAGTTTTGTGAATGGTGCTGAACATTATGCAATTATTGGCAATCATCCCCACTTCTAGCGTTTGATAGAGGGAAGGTCATTGAGGGCACTGCTGAAGATGGTTGGGCCTAGGACACTACCCTGAAGAACTCCTGCAGAAATACTCAGGAGTTGAGATGACTGACCTCCAAGGACTGTGACTATTTTTCTTTGCGCCAGGTATGACTACAACCAGCAAGGAATTTTCCCCCAATTCCCAATGATTTCAGTTTTGCTAGGGCTCATCAATACCACATTTGGTAAAATGTGGCCTTGATATTAAGGGCAGTCACTCTGATCTAACCTCTAAAGTTCAAATCTTTCGAGCTAACTTTCTTGTGCTCAATATAATTCCAAGCAGTATGGAGTTTTTCCCCTGATTCCCACTGACTCCAGTTTTTCTGGGGGTCCTTGAAACCACATATAGTCAACTGCTACCTTGAAGTGAAGTCTGTCTTCTCATCTCTGACGGAAACAAACTGAGTGTTAGTGAGCAGGTTATTGTTGAACAAGTGTGACCTGACAGCACTGTTGATGAGGCTATCCATCACGTTGCTGATTGAGACCCAACCAATGGAGCAGGCATTGGCTAGCTTGTATTTGACCTGCTTTTTGTACAGCTTTCTGAAACTGCTTTGTAGATGCTCTGTGTTGTAGCTGTACTGGAACAGACTGTCTGAGGTGCAGCCAGTTCTGCAGCACAAGTCTACAGTGCCATTTCTGGATCCTTGTCGGGGACCACAACCTGTGCAGTCTTCGGCCATTTTTTTAATATTGCATAGAGTGCATCAAATTCATTGAAGACTGGCATCTTTGATGTTGGGCACTTCAGGTGGAGGAGACTAAGATAGATTCTCCCCTCAGCATTTCAGGTTGAAGACTGTTGCAACTGCTTCAGCTTTGTCTTTTGCAACTGATGTGCTGGTCTCCCCCATCGCTGAGGATAGGAATATTAGTGGATTTCTTCCTGTAGTGATTGTTTAATTGTCCACCACTATTCGTAGCTGGGATTAGTTATTAATTGCTTTATCAGAGTTCGTAGGTTGAAGAAGTTTTGAGCAAGTGATTTTGAAGTGATAATAACATTATTATACGGCAATGGATATATATTAAGATCATGAAATTAAAAAAAACTTGTTTCCTTACCTTGTTGCTTTATCAAACTGACAAATTAAGGCCCTCATTCCATGGTTGCTGGTGGAATAACATTCCAGAGGTGCGCACGCGATGTAGACAAATCTTTAGGAATAGCATTGTGGCATCCTACAGGCACAGGGTGATGACCTTTCTATTTAGGTCCTTTTCACTCCATGGATATCCCACGAGTGGCATGAATTGAGCCATGGTCAGGGGTGATACAGAATTCCTCTTCAAGGGCTATCACCACTGACTCTAAAGTTTTGGTTTTAATTGACTTACCTGCAGGTGCCCTGAGGTCTCCTGGACACTTCAATAGCTGACTTTTTTCCCTCATACGGCTGCTGTGCTTTCAGAGCTATTTCATTTGTTGCAAATCCCACAGAAGGCCAGTTAGGAGAATATCCTCAGTAAAATTGCTGAATCAGTTCTACTGCCCCAAATTTAAATTTGGGTCCTGCTTTTCACCCTTACAATGGGGTCCAAAGTCTCACTAAAATTCAGCCCCTATCTGTATTAATAGATAGCTTTCAGATTACAATTCCAGGAACGTAACCAGAATATTACTATAACCATTTGAGTACTTTATACTGCATTTTCAAAGTTGGCAGTATTAATAAATAACAGAGGAAATTAATTCTAGTGGTGATGAGTTTTAATTCATTTCAAAAATATTTTAGGACTCTCTCACTTAGGATTTTTCTGATGGCATACTACAATGAAGTATGACACGTACAAATAATTGAAAAGAGCAATATGAAAACAAGCAATTCAGTGCAACTTGTGGTCTGTTTGTGGATACAACTGTAGTATCTGGTTGTATCTTTGAAAACAAATTCTGGTTAGATTCTTGGAGGTCAAGTTTCTATTAATTGAAGTGAGAGTGTCTGCCATCCAGCTTGGGCGCTGGCCAAAAATCGGAAGGAAATTGTGAGGACTGACATTCAGATCAACATAGAATTGTGAACCTGTCTGACATGCAAACCAGCCTCCAATCCATTGACTCCATTTATACTTCCCACTGCATCAGGAAAGCAACCAACATAATTAAAGATCCCTCCCACCCTAGTTATACCCTCTTCCACCCTCTTCCATTGGGCAGGAGGTATAAAAGTTGGTAAAATGTGTGAACAGGTTCAAGAACAGCTTCTTCTCCGTTGTTGTGACTCTTGAATGGACCTCTTTAATGTTAATGTTGATCTCTCTCTGCATCTTCTTGGCAGCTGTAACATTGTACAATCAATATTTACACAGTACAATCTACCTGTAAAGCACATAGGAACACACTTTTCACTGTATCTCAGCAGTAATAAATCAAACTAATAATGGAATCAGCCAGTCCTTTACCTGAGGAAAATTTAACACCTATTCCGATAGATTATATTGATGTGTCTTTCAGTTTTGTCTTAATAATTGCAACAAATAATGGTTTTTATTTTAATCAGAGGAATATAATACTTTTTGACTATGCCAAAGGAGGAACAGAGGCCAGAAATGAATCTACAGCATTCGTTTGTTATTATCATGAACATCCTCAAATGCTTTTCCTCCTATCTATGATTTGAATGAAGGGCTCTCACTCATTTATTTAAAATAAGCTAACCTCTTAGTTAAATAGCGGACAGATGGTAGTCATTTCAGCGTGCCAAACATTTGATGCTATTATCAGCTGCAGTCATTGCTGGTTTCATGTGTTAGAAAACTAACCAACATATACAGGAAATAAACAATTAATGTCAGGGATATAAGCCCTCATCATTACTCAATGCAAAGATTTTATTTCAGTTACATTAACTTATCTATTTCTTTTCTGAAACCACTTGAAAAGAAGTGTTGTTAATTTTAAACAGTTAAATCAATACATCATCAATTCTTCTAATCCATACCCTACCTCTGTTCTAGCAGCACTGATTCCATTAATTTATAATAAAACTTCCAAATAGCAAAATGAACGATGTGTTTAAAATTTTAAAAACTGAACAAAGTATAAACAAAATCCTTTAAATTTGTTTTATTCAATTGTGGGACGTTGGCATCGCTGGCTGGACAACATATATCTTCCATCCCTAATTTCCCTTGAGACAGTGGTGGTAAGCTCCCTTTTTGGATCACTGCAGTCCGACTGCTGTGCATAGACCCACAGTACAGGAATTCCAGATTTTTAACTCGGCAACAGTGAAGGAACGCGATATATTTCCAAGCCAGGATGGTGAGTGGCATAAAGGGGGACTTGCATGCGGTGGTGTTCCCATCTATTTACTGCCCTTGTTCTTCTGGATAGAAGTGGTCTTGTGTTTGAAGGTCTCCAACCGTTCTTTCACAGATGCTGCCAGACCTGCTGAGCTTTTCCAGCAACTTTGTTTTTGCTCTTGGGTTTGAAAGGTGTTGTCTAAGGATCTTTGGTGAATTTCTGTAGTGTATCTTATAGATAATCTGCACTACTACTGAGTATTGGTGGTGGAGGCAGTGGATGGCTATGGATGTGGTGCCTGTCAAGCATGTCCTGGATGATGTATTTGGGTGACATGAATGTTACTTTTCACTTGTCAGCCCAACACTGCAGATTTTCCAGATGTTGTTGCATTTGAACATGGGCTGTTTTGGTGTCTGAGGAGTCACAAATGGTGCAGAACATTGTGCAATCATTGGAGAAACTTCCTATTTCTGACCTTATGATGGAGGAAAGATCATCGATGATGCTGCTGAAGATGATTGGGCCTAGGACACTACCCTGAGGAACTCCTGCAGAGACGTCCTGGAGCTGAGATGACTGACCTCCAACAATCACAGCCGTCTTTCTGTGTGGCAGGTATGACTCCGACTAACTGAGAGTTTGCCCCCGGGATTCCAGTTGTGATAAGGCTCCTTGATACTTGGTTGAATGTGACTTTGATGTCAAGGGCTGTGACTCTAGCCTTTGCCCATAGCCTGAGCAGTATCCGATCCTCCAACCATTTCTTGGTATCACGTGGAGTGAATCTTATTTGCTGAAGACTGGCATCCATAATGCCGAGGACCACTGGGGGTGGCTGAGATGAATCATCTACTCGGCACTTCTGGCTGAAGATTATTGTGAATGCTTCAGTCTTGTCTTTTGCACTGATGTGTTGGGGTCTTCCATCATTTAGGATGGGAATATTTGTGGAGCTTCTTCATCAAGTGAGTCTTTTAATTATCCACTACCATTCATGGCTAGATGTAGCAGGTCTGCAGAACTTAGATCTGATCCACTGGTTGTGGCATTGTTTAGTTCTATCACTTCTTGCTTATGAAGATTGGCATGCAAGTCTTTTTGTTTGGTAGCTTCACCAGGTTGACACCGTACTCTTAGATATGCCTGGTGCTGCTCCTGGCATGTCCTCCTGCTCTCTCGATTGACCCCAGAGCTTAGTGGTAACAGTTGAACTGGGCAATGAGATTGCAGGTTGTGTTGCAGTACAGTCCTGCTGCTGTTGATGGCCCACAGTGTCTCATGGATGCCCAGTCTTGAGTTGCTAGATCTATTCAAAGTCTGTCCAATTTAACACAGTGATAGTGCCACACAACAAGATGGAGGGTATTCTCAATGTGAAGGCAGGATTTTCTCTTCACAAGGATTGTAACTGCAGTGCAATGTTAACTCTTACCAATAGTAGATAAATCCGCAGCCAGCAGATTGTAAAGGATGAGGTCAAGTATGTTTTTCTCCCTTGTTGGCTCCTTCACCTCCCGCCACATATTCAGTCTCGTGGTTACATCTTTTATGACCCGACCAACCTGATCAGTAGTGCTGCTGCTGAGCCACTTTCGGCTGTGAACATTGAAACACAAACATTTTGTGCCCTTGCCATCCTCAGAGCTTCCTCCAAGTGTTGTTCAACATGGAGGAATACTGATTCATCAGCCGAGAGAGGACAGTTTGTGGTAATCAGTGAGAAATATTTCTGCCCATGTTTAATCTGAAGCCATGATACTTCATTGGGTCCAGAATCAATGTTGAGGACTCCCAGGGCAACTCCCTCCTGACTGTATACCACTGTTGGTGGATGGGGCATACCCAAGGATGGTGACGTCTAGGCTGTTGTCTATAGCCTTGAGACAGTATACTCCAAGGCCTTATTCATTGCAGCTAGTGACTTCAATGAGTCTAACCTCAAAGGTACCAAGATACCATTAACTGTCCACCAGAGGTCCAGACACCCTTGCCCATTGCTACACAACCATCATAAATGCCTACTGCTCCATCTCCTGCCCACATTTGGAAAATCAGACCATAAGGCTATGCTCCTTTTCCTGGCTTGCTAACAGAAATTGAAGTGTGAGAATCTGGTACAGAAAGTTGTACAGTGCTGGTCTGAGGTAACAGATAGCTTCTACGAGACTGCTTGGAGTTGGTGGACTTGTCCATATTCAAGAACTCAGTGGCCAACCTTAATGAATTTGCCAAAACCATCACAGACTTCATCAATAAGGGTGCAGAGGACTGCATGTGAAAGACGTTAACCCAAATGTTCCCTTATCCGGAGGCATCACAGCTTAGAATGGCACCAGCTCTGCCCAACACTACAAGAAATTACAGAGAGTTGTGGACATAGCTTACCTTCCCTTCATTGATGTGGTTTACACTTCCCTCTGCCTCGAGAAAGCAGCCAACATAATCGTAGACTCCCTCATCCCAGTTATACTCTCTTGCACCCTCAACCATGAGGCAGAGGATACAAAAGTTCAAGAACAAGTAACAACAGATTCAAGAACAGCTTCTTCCTTGCTGTTATCAGACTTCTGAATAGACCCCTCATACTTTAGCGATGATCTTTCCTGCACCTTCCCTACGGCTGTTACACCACATTTTTCATTCCGTTCCATTATCCTGATGTATCAATGTAAGGTATGATTTTCCTGTTTCAGACACAAAAAAAAATACTGTTCACTGTATCTTGGTGCGTGACAGAAAGAAATCAAATCAAATCAAATATTGGTATGATTCAGTTAGTATGACAATTTTAGGCTGTTGCTTGACTAGTCTATGAGACAGCTCTCCCAATTTTGGCACTAGCACCCCACTTGTTAGTAAGGGAGACTTTGTAGGGTTGACAGGGCTGTTTTGCGTTGTCTTTTCCGGGGCCTAGTTTGATGTCATATAGCCCATCGAGTTTTGTTTCTTTTTTGAGACTTTGAGGCAGTTTTTACAACTGAGTGGCTTGCTAGGCCACTCCAGAGGGCAGTTGAGAGTCAACCATATTGCTGTGGTTCTGGAGTGACATGTTATCCTGTGAGGATGAGGGAAAGGACTGTAGAGAGGATGAGCCAACTGACCACTGCACCATGGTACAGGAGGCCATTCAAGAGAGGGCAGAGCAAAAAGACAAGTGGTAGTTGTAGGAGACTCTATAATAAGGGGATTGATAGCATCCTTTGTAAGCAGGATCGAGAGTCCCATATGGTGTGTTGCCTGACTGGTGCCAGGGTTACTGACATCTCTAACTGGCTGAAAGGATATTGGAGCAGGAGGGTGAGGATCCAGTTGTTGTGGTCCATGTTGGGACAAACAGCAGAGGCAAGGCTAGGAAGGATGACCTGTTTGGGGATTATCAAGCACTAGGAACAAAATTAAGGAGCCTCAAGGGTTATAATCTTCAGATTACTACACAAGCCGTGTGCAAATTGGCATAGAGATAAGAAAATTAGGGAATTAAAACATGGCTAAACATGGTGTGGGAAAGAGAGGTTCCATTTCATGGAGCATTTTGGAACAGGAGGGCTCTGCACTGTTGGGACAGTCTCCACCTGAACTGATTTGGAACCAGTATTCTAGTGAAAAGGATAAATAGCTTGGTCAGTAGGACTTTAAACTGGTGACCTGGGAGGAAAGGAAGGGGAAAACAATAGGAAGTATATTCGTAAATAGAAAAGGAAACAGCAGATTAACATGTACGCAGGAGGATTTAACTACATCGAAGACTATAAAGCAAGTTAAAAGGAAGGAAAACTCAAGGCATATTATTAATGGAGATCTTAAAATCCAAAAAGAAGGTATAAAAACTTGCATTAGGGCACTTTTCCTAAATGCTTGAAGCATTCAAAACAAGGTAAATGAGTTAACAGCACAAATTATCGCGAATGAGTATGATTTAGTGGCCATTACAGAGACATAGTTGCAGGATGATCACGACTGGGAATTAAATATCCAGCAGTATCAGACTATTTGGAAGGACAGACAGGAAGGTAAGGGAGGTGATGTCACCCTGATATTTAAGGATGACATCAGGGTGGTAGTGATAGATGATGTAGGTTCTATGGAGTATAAAGTTGTATCAATTTGGGTGGAAATTAGAAATTCTGAGGAGAAAAAGTCACTGATAGGCGTAGTCTATAGGCCACCAAATAATAGCATCACATTGAGGCGAGCAATAAACAAAGGAATAGCTAATGCCTGTAAAAATGGTAAGGCAATTATCATAGGGGAGTTTAATCTACATGTCGATTGGTCGAACCAGGCCGGTCAAGGCAGCTTTGAGGACGAGTTCATTGAATATGTCCACAATAGCTTTCTTGAACAGTATGTAATGGAACCGATGATGGAGGAAACTATCTTAGATCTGGTCCTGTGCAATGAGACAGGAATAATTAATGATCTCATAGTTAGGGATCCTCCTGGAAGGAGCAATTACAGGATGGTTGAATTTAGAATACAAATGGAAAGTGAGAAGATAAAATCCAATACCTGGCTCCTGCCCTTAAACAAAGGAGACTACAATAGGATGAGGGAGGAGTTAGCTAAAGTAGACTGGAAGCAAAGACTCTGTGATGGGACAGTTGAGGGACAATGGAGGACTTTCAAAGCAATTTTTCAAAGTGCTCAGCCAAAGTATACCATTGAAAAGGAAGGACTGTAGGAAAAAGGACAATAAACCATGGATGTTTAAGGAAATGAGGAAGGCTATCAAATTGTAAGATAAGGCATACAAAGTGGCAAAGAACTGTGGGGAATTGGAAGATTGGGAAAACTTTAAAAGTCAACAGAAAGCCACAAAAAGGCTATAAAGAAAAGATAGATTATGAGACTAAACTAGTTCAGAATATAAAGAGAGATAAAATGAAAAAGAGCAGCTATGGTAAACATTTGTCCTTTAGAGGATGAGAAGGAGGATTTAAAATCGGGAAATGAGAAAATAGCTGAGACATTGAACAGGTATCTTGTGTTGGTCTTCACAGTGGAGAACACAAATAACTTGCCAGTATTTGATGATAAAGAGACTGAGGTAGGTGAGAACCTAGAAATGATCATTATTATGAAAGAGGTAATGTTGGACAAGCTAATGGAGCTAAAGGTAGACATGTCTCCTGGCACTGATGGACTACATCCCAGGGAACTAAAAGAGATGGCGGCAATAATAGCAAAAGCTCTTGTGGTAATTTTCCGAAATTCACTGGGCTCTGGGGCAGTTCTAGCAGTTTGGTAAAAAGCCAATGTGATGCCACTGTTCAAGAAAGGAGGTAGACAAAAGATGGGGAATTATAGGCTGGTTAGCTTAACTTCTGTATTGGGAAAATGCTTGAATCTAGCATTGAGGAAGAAATAGCAAGGCGTCTAGATAGAAATTGCCTCATTGGACAGACACAGCATGGGTTCAAGAAAGGCAGGTCATGCTTGGCTAATTTGCTGGAATTCTATGAAGACATTACGAGCACAGTGGACAACAGGTCCCAGTAGTTGTGGTGTATCTGGATTTCCAAAAGGCACTCAACAAGGTGCTGCCCAAAAAGCTGCTGCGTAAGATAAAGGTGCACAGTGTTACAGGCAATATATTAGCATGGATTGAGGATTGGTTAACTAATTGGAAGCAAAGAGTGGGGATAAATGAATGCTTTCTTGGTTGGCGATAAGTGACTCGTGGTATGCCTTGGGGATCAGTGCCGAGAGATGATTTGGAGTTGGGGACCACGTGTGGTGTGTCAAAGTTTGTGGATGACACTAGGATGAGTGGTAGAGCAAAGTGTGCAGAGGACTCTGAAAGTTTGTGGAGGGATATAGATAGTTTAAGTGAGTGGGAAAAGGTCTGGCAGATGGAATTCAATGTTGATAAATGCAAAGTCATCCATTTTGGTAGAAATAACAGTAAAAGGGATTATTATTTGAGCAGTAAAAAATTACAGCATGCCGCTGTGCAGAGGGACCTGGGTGTCATTGTGCATGTATCACAGAAGGTTGGTTTGCAGGTACAACAGGTAATTAAGAAAGCAAATGGAATTTTGTCCTTCATTGCTAGAGAGATTCAATTCAAAAGCAGGGAGATTATATTACAGCTGTATAGGGGGCTGGTGAGGCCACACCTGGAGTACTGTGTGCAGTTTTGGTCTCCTTACTTGAGAAAGGATGTACTGGCACTATAGGGGGTGCAGAGGAGATTCACTCGGTTGATTCCACAGTTGAGAGATTTGGCTTATGAGGAGAGACTGAATAGACTGGAATTAAATTCACTGGAATTTAAAGAATGAGGGGGGATCTTATAGAAACATATGAAGTTATGAAGGGAACAGACAAGATCTTATAGAAACATATAAAATTATGAAGTGAATAGACAATATAGAAGCAGGGTGGATGTTTCCACTGGCAGGTGAAATTGGAACTATGGGGCATAGCCTCAAAATTAGGGGGAACAGATTTAGGACTGAATTGAGGAGGAACTTGTTTACTCAAAAGGTTGTGAGTCTTTGGAATGCCTTGCTCAGTGAAGTAGTTGAGGCTTCCTTATTGAATGTTTTTAAAGCTAAGATAGATAATTTTATGGACAGTAAAGAAATTAAGGGTTATGGTGAGAGGGTGGGTAAGTGGAGCTGAGGCACGAAAAGATCAGCCATGATCTTACTGAATCGAAGGGCCAGATGGCTACTCTTGCTCCTGGTTCTTACATTCTTAATTTCAGTATTCTCAAATTAAATTCAAATTCCACCATCAGCTTTGGTGGGATTCAATCCCAGGTACCAAGATATTAGCTGAGTTTCTGGATTAATAGTCTAGTGATAAAACCACTAGTCCATTACCTTCCTGTCAATGATATGGAATTGTCTATTACAATGTAGCAGTTTGATACTTTATAAACTTTCAAGTTAGATTTTCAGGGCCTGTGAGGGTGCTTAGGGGTAATTATCAAGACAGTATACTATTAAAAACTGTCATAATTCATTCAGCAAGTTTCAACTTTTAATAGAAAGAGTGCAAGAGTGGAACCTCATGTTATTTCATAGATTTGAAGTTTAGAAGCTACTCTGAGTCAATACATATATCTTTGCTGGTGTTAAATATGATGCTTATCTAATGTGGTTACTTACAAAACCGTCTCTGAACTCCAGGCCCTGTCTTTGGCCAGATGAGGTCTTTGTTGCTCTTGCCTGTTCTGTTTCTTTCCAAGTAGTCAGCCACCAGAGATCACAGCCTTAAGCAACAGACCCCCTTGGTCTGTGTTGCTGCTGCTCACCATCTGCATATTTTGCTTGCAGGTGAGCTGGTAACAGAGGCATGGATGTCCAGCAAGTTGTGACCTCGTGTCTAGTCTGTTGAACATTTGAGTATTATGCCATTGTACATCCAATGAACTTCCCCAAGCCAGCACAGACATATAATCCCTACAGTGCAGAAAGAGGCTGTTTGGCCCATCGAGTCTGCTTGGCAGGCGTGGTCGGCTTATAATTTGGTGGTCTCGGTTAGGTAGCTAGTGTTCCACATTCTCTTACTCAGGTTGGACATAACAACAACAACGTTTACTCAAGTGACAAATTGCTGGTGATAATGAAGCCTAGATATGAGAAGCTACCAACACCATTCTATATTACAAAGAGTCAATATTGACTGAAGGCAATTTGGCAACTTTCTGGGGCATGACATTGGTCTACTTGATGCTGATGGGCAAATCAAACTGTTTACATACTTGAGAGAGTCTACCATTTGTAACTGAAGGTGTTTCTTGGCACGGATTTCTAATGTGGCATCAACAATACAGAAAACTTCTTTGTCTTAATTCTCAAACAAATGATGCTGAACAATTCTCAGATCTGGAATGTAAGTAGGTATTCTGAGCTGAGTTTTTGTTGAGGTCTTGAAGTCCCATCATTGAGGCCAAAAGTGAGAGGTGATCCTATTCTGGTGGATCTCTGAGGTGGCATATTGCTGGACATGCTTAATTATGAGGTGCTAACCAATTGAGGATAGAGTTTTGCTTCTGACCTAAGCAGATGGCCCTGCTGGAGAGGCCATTGCTGAGATTTACATCAATTTAAAATCCCACGTGAACAGTAATGGACTTGGAAGATGCATGGAGCAGGCAGGAAGTTTCTGGGATTGAGTGACGAGAGGGAGTTATGAATATGCTGTTGCCCTTTTGGCAACCATTATAGTTGGGGGCCTCATTGTGAGCCATAGAGTGCCATTTAAAGATGCCCCATCCCAGTACCAGGAACCTGCTGATCACTAGACTTCACTGTCCCCTCACTCAGTAATAGGATTTCCTAAATTGGGCAAAAGGACTGTGGAGCAGGAAATTGCCTTTACTGGCCATTCATCAGGCTCAAATTGTTGCACTGCAGCCAATATACTACTAATGTTCTCAGTACTAGCAATACCCTATTTTAGCAGGAGGGTATTGCTACCTTAACCCCCTACACTGAAGGCCTTCCCTCACCATCTTACCAGTCCTCGCACATCTCAGTTTATTTCCAGTGGATAAGAAAGTTCAGCCTCCTCTGTAGGTGAACTGAAATTATACAAGAAACAGTAACCAGAGTAGGCTGTTCAGCTCCTCAAGCCTGCTGTGCCATTCAATAGGATCACGGCTGTTCCTATACTCCTCACTTTCACTTTCCTGTCTTTTCCTAGTATCCCCTTGATTCCCCTACTGATCAAGAATCTACCTGTCTCAGCCTTAAATAAACCCAAGGACACTGCCCCTGCAGCTGTCTGTGGCAAGGAATACTAAAGATTCACAACCCTCAAAGAGAAGAAATTTCTTTGCATCTTCATCTTAACTTGATGCCCTGTAACTCTGAGACTATGCCCTCTGATCTTAGACTCTCCCATCAGGGAAAACATCCTCTCAACATTTACTCTGTCAAGCTCCTTGAGTATCTATATGTTTTGATGGGATCACCTCTCACTCTTCTAAACTCCAGTGAGTAGATTACTAACCTTATTTAATCTTTACTCAAGAGATAATCCCTCCATATCATCCTAATGAACCTTCTCTGAACTGCCTGTAATGAATTGATATCTTTTCCCCAATAAGGGGACCAAAACTGCTCACAGTATTCCAAATCTTGTCTCACCTGTTCTTTGTACAGTCATAGTAAGACATGCCAACTCTTACACTCCAAACCTCTTGAAATAAAGGCCAACATTCCATTAACTTTACAGATTACATGCTGCATTTGTCTGCCAGCTTTCTGTATTTTGAGCACAAGTATCCCCAAATCCTATTGTGTTGCAACTTATTGCTGTTTTTCTCAATTTAAATAATAATCTGACTGCAGTGAAGAGAAGGATGTCAGTGTCAGCCGTGGAGCAGAATCCTATTTGATCCTACCATGAAATTACAAAGTTTCTGATGTTGTCTCATCATGGCTGACCTTGCCCCACATGTTGGCAATGAATAAGGTGATCACACTGAGCAGCAGATAGTGAATTTTCTTCAGCCTCAATAGACAGCCTCCGCCTTGTAATGGCCAGTGAAGACTCCGTATAGGCCTGGATTTTACAACATATATTGCGTATGCCTTCAGCTGGGTGGTGGGGGGAGGGGAGAACACCTAAAATATGATGGACAGCTAGCCCGCCGCCTTCCTGCCCATTCTATAAACTAGTAGATGGATGGGTGTCAAATTCGGACATCCGCCTGCCATTATTAAAGAAATAATTAAGAGCAAGTAAGCTATTAAAAAACAATTGATTAAGTTTTGTGCTGCCCGCGGCAGGATATAGTTGGTGTAATCATGCAGGTGAGACTTGGAAGAGCCTTTTTTCAACCAATAGTTGAAAGACAGGAAGCAAAGGGGGGTTTTGTCATTTGGGGGTGAGGGTGTGCACATTAGGTGAAGCCACCATGATGTTACACCACACTAAGACCATGGTGGATGTGTTGAACAGATATTTTGTGCTTGTCTTCACTGTCGTCAGATTTTCCCCTTAATGTTTCAATGGCTAGGTGAGAGTCCTACTAGCATGCACTGAGCTCAAGAATACTCTCCTCATAGGGTGTGAGGAGATTAATGTTAGCTATGCCACTACCTGCCTTGATCTTGCCAGTCTTCTTATGAGCTGTTTTCTTCTGTGAAGAGACCAGAGGGGAGACCGAGTGAGACGAAAGTGGCTGGCACAGCAGTTCGTGGCTAGTGTAGGCAAAGGAAAGATGGCGAGGTATCCTGAGTGAATGGGTAAGAAGTGCAGAGTGCAGGAGAGCTTTTTTGTTTTTGGGGATGGAGTGAATGAGAGCTATTGATGGAAGATGTTGCTTGCAATAGTGAGATTGGTATGTTATGAGCCTTGATGGGATGTGGGTGCGGTAGCGGAGATACAGTAGCAAAGACAAGATGTTGGCACTTTCACTTGCAAAGTGGTGAAGGTTTTTAACATTCTTGCATCATTGCTGTGCATTCCTAAAGAGCATGGACACTAACCTTGACCTGGGAGGTTACTTCAGACCATGTTGCAAGTGTCTGGTGCCATGGTCTCCATTGGCTGTCCTGGGGAAAATGGACAGTCTTCTTCCCCACCACCCTGTCATTGAGGGCTTCTCGGTCCCTATCCGTGAACTGGGGTGCTAACGTCTCTTTGACAGCCATCTCCTTTGGATCTGTGGTGTAACAACACACTATTAAAGACTGAGGAAAGTGGTCTGAGGAAGGGTCACATGACCCAAAATGTTAACGCTGATTTCTGTCCACAGATACTGACCGATCTGCTGAGCATTTCCAGCAAGTTCTGTTTTTCTCTCTGTTAAAGACTGTTCCATATTTGAAGTGCTGTATAGCCAGGTTTACATGTAGCACTTATGTCAGAAGGTCCCAGCACTTCTACCTCTGCTAAATACAAGTTTTCATGAGAGTGGCATTGCGGAAGAAGCGATGCACAATTAATGCAGTGAACAATGGAGAGTTGTGTGGCAAAAGTTGTGGGTGCTCTGAAAGGGAAACTCTCCTTGAAACTCCTCCAAATTGACACTACGCCAATATGAGAAAATTCAACCCGTAGTGTGACAAATCTTCAAGACCAGTATCCTGTGATCTCAAAAGCTACAGTGATAATAGATACATTAGTTATATCTTTAAAATCTCCTTAGATTCTTGGATTTACAGTGGAAGATAGCTAGTGTTCAAGAAAGGAGGGACAAAAAGCGGGAAGCTATGGGTCAGTTACCCTAAAATCTAATATAATGAAAATTGCTAGAATCCATTATTAAGGATGAGAAAGCAAGATACTCAATAAATCACCATGCAATCAGGCAGGATTAACTTGATTTGTGAAAGGGAAATCGTGTTCACAATTTGTTAGAGTTGTTTAAGGCAGTAACAAACAGGGTAGATAAAGGTGAACCTTTAGAAGTGGTGTAATTTAGTTTCTAAAATACATTTGATAAGGTGCCACATCAAAGGTGATACACAACGCAAGAACTTATGGTGGAAAGGGTAACATATTAGCATGGATAGAAGATTGATTAGCCAGAAGGAAGCAGTGAATAGGGATAAGTAGGTCTTTTCAGGTTGGCATGCTGTAATATGTTGAGTGCCATATGCCTCAACTATTTACAATCTTTATCAACAACTTGGATGAAAGGGCTGAATGTATGGTAGCTAAATTTACTGATGACAGCAATATAGGTTAACAAAATGTCAGGATGTGGTAGAGTATCTACAAAGGGAAGTAGATAGGCTAAGTGGCAAAAAATTGTCAGATGGAGTATACAGTGGGAAAATGTAGCCTTGTCCTTCAGGAAGAAGTAATGATTAATTCCCTAGGTCTTGGTTTTAAAATAACTTTACTTTCATGTTCCATTCCATACTCTTAGTCAGATAGCTTAGATTTGGCCTCACTTCTAGCTGTTATTGAGTTTTGTGTGGTCTAATTGATTTACCCCCTCTGAACCATGGTATGTTCCAAATGCAGGAGAAGAAGGTTACTTACTTAGCTTGCAAAATGGGGCCATTGCTATGCTGCCAATGATTGATTGTTTTAACATTGCACACTCTTACATCTCATCAGGATTCCCTTTGATTCATCTGGTTTGAGATAGCACACGTGGGTAACACTTTGCCTGTTGCATTGCCAGCAATTCAGCTCAATTTCAGTAACAATTCAACAAAATGTAATTTGGACCTGTTTACATGACTTCACATATGGTTTAACTTTATCTTGTAAGCAGGTACATCATAGCCTTAACTCAGCATGTTACACATAATTTAAACAAGCTACTCACACATGTTCAGTCATAGCTTAGGGTTATTGCAACCTAAATAAATTTTCTAAGCTGAGACCAGGTCTACAGCATCAGTCCTAAGGGAGCTAGCAGGATTATCGTTCATAACCAAATGTAGGATATTTGTGAGAAGGAGAATTGGAGCCATTCATTCCAGTTTAATTGCCAGCAGCCATTTTGATGATGTGATCTCTTTCTGTTTTGAAGCTGTTTTTCTCCTAATATTAAGATTTTTCAAGTTATCAACAAAAGTGACACATTTCATCTTAAGTTGCCCTTCTGTTCCTTTGTCAAAACCAAAACAAAGGATGGTGGTGAAGGCACCTACATTTTCTGAGTTGTGGTGTTCCAGTGGGCAAGGTTTTGCTGACAGAATTTGCTTGAGAGAATCAAAGACATATTGGTGTTCAGAAATGCACCACGTATTAGTGGACATTCTTCTTTGAGCAAATCTGTCAGTAAAGATACCTTGTCCACCAAGTTGGGAATATATGATCAGAGGAATTTTTTAAAATCTGTGACAACGTCACAAATATTCTTTATCTTGTGGGTTCAGCATTTGTTTAACACCCTGAATCATATCTAGAATGGGACAGACTCTACTGGTCACAGTGGGTGTGGTTTGAATCTCACAAATTGTGACTATACTGAGATCTGTAATTGGTAATGACTGATACTGGTAATTTTGCAACTGCTGGACCATTGGCAACTCGCAGGTAGAAGAATTGATGAAGTTAAGATGAAAGGAGGGTGTCTTTGCTGCATCAAAAGAAAATACCTTTACACGAGTCTTCACCAACCAAACATAAACAGTTCAATAAGGCTCAGAATCAATCAGCAAAATTAAAATTTTGGATGATGGCCAAGCTTTCCACATTGTAAACCTCACATACCTTGTTCATAGTACAAGGTGATCAGAGCCATTAATGTTATATGTCTTGAAAATGGCTCGGCCATTTGCATGTGTCAAGTAGAAGAATTCGTGAAGACAAGATGAACTTTCCGTTTGGCAGTACAGTTGGATTCTGTCCATACATGAAATTGGTGATCCCATTTGTATTCTGTGACATGTTCTTTTACAGGTTGTACCACAGACTGACACTTACTCAGGTACATGTCTTGTAGGATGTGTATGGGTAATATGTTGCCACTAGATCCCATGTCAATTTTAACTCTTAGTGTATGCCATCCTGCCATTTAATTAAATCTCTTCTCAGGATCATCGATTGTTCGATATGTAAAATAGAATTACACACAGGAATTGAACGATTATAATTTAGTGAATGTGTCACCGGCCAGGTCCATAATGAAGCTTCTGTTATCCATGTTTCTGCCTTAAAAACATTGGATTGTGCTACGTTAAGCTATGTGTCCCTTACTTTGTATCAAGATAGATTAAAAACTGCTCATTCTTTAAGACTGCAGACTTTGCGGCTACTGTTCTGAGAAATTCTTTATTGACAGTCAGGTACAGAGAGTTTTTCCAGCAAGTGCATTGCACTATCTTTGTGTTGCAGCTCTCGAAAGCACTACAGCCTTTATGTAATTTTCTTTCTTTTAATTAGATACATAGAAATATTCAAAAACAGGAGCAGAAATAAACCATTAGACCCATCAAGCCTGTTCTGGCATTTAACATGATTATAGTCGGTCCTCTATCTTAATGCCATACTCCAACTCTCTTACCATATTTCTTGACACCTTTCTGAAGCATATTTAGCGATTTTTTTCTCTACAACCATTTGTGATAGAGCAATTGACATATTTAGCACTCTTCAAGTGAAGAAATTTCCTCTCACCTCAGTCCAAAATAGCCTCCTGCGTACCTTGCTACCATGACCATCACACTTTCAGTCACAACATCTTAACGATAAGATAATGCAGCACTAGGAAAAGAAGCTAATTCTGCAGTTTTGGTCCCACAACCTCATGTGACTTCCTGCCCCAAGTGCCCAAAAACCTGTAGGTTGTAAAACAGTCATATGGAGGTGCCAACAGAAACCCATGCCCTTGAGCAAAAAGCTTATACTGAAATTGAAGGATAGCCACCACCATCAATCTCTTTCTTAGAAGTTTTGAAAGGTTTGAACCTAAATGGTTTAACTTTCATAGGTTGAAGCAATATTTAAATAATTAAAAAAAACTAAAACCTGCAACAAATCTACTGTCCCATGCAAGATACTGTCCTCCAAATGTCTGGTTTGTTTCTGTCACAAGCTTCAGTTTTTTTCACTCTTTATGTGGTCAGTATGGGCAACTTATTATATATTCTGACCTATTGCAATGCTGTCTGGAACTCAGAAGGAAAACATTTTCTCTTTTAAAATTATGAGCTTTGGCTGAACCCACAGATATTGAAACGAAAGCTTTAAATTTATCAAAAAGCTGCATTCTTTTATGGAACAAGCAACAGCAGAACTATCCAAGACTAATTAGTGTATTTCTTAATCCCTCTGCATTTTATTGAGGAGAACCAATATTAATTTTTGTAATTTATTGGATTTCATTTTCCAACTGGCTTAACATTTGCTCAGCGGTGATCAACTGTGTGGGAATCACTTCATTTTACTCAACTAACTGTCTGTCGATTCAATAATAGACATCATTATCATCAATAAAATGCACATGCAGACATACATACAAGCATGCACAATGATACAGTTAGGGTTAGGGTCAAAGTTTTCATCTGGAATTATTTGTAAGCATATCTACTGGGTTAGTATGTCCACAGCAGATCCATTACCTCTTGAAATATGATGTTTAGGAATCCAGAAAAAGTGGCACAAATGGCTGCTTATTCAGTTTTTCCAGGATTCCTCCTAGCGGGAAGTGGGAACTTGGAAGAATTGTATGGAAATTCCAGCCATTTGTCATTCATTTGTTAAAAAAATAAAATAAATTGCTGTCACAGGCCACTTAGCTCTGTAGGTAGCATATGAACTATTGGTTACATATGGCATGTGCTAAGTATCAATGTAACTCCATTAACAGCAACATTTACGGCAAGAAAGGATCTCCAAGGAGCACAGTAAATGACAGTATTATGACTGTCAGTTATAATTCAAAAGCATTTTGCAACAAATTTAAATATTTTGTCTAACCTTGACTTAGTTGCTGTTCCTTTAAATGCAGTCACACTAGAAGGAATTTTTTCTAAGCCTCAAGTCTGCTTTCTGTCATGGACTATTTTCTGTTCTCTGCCTCAAAGAGCAGTATTTGGTATTAACTTCAAAAAATACAGAAGAAGGAACAGAGTTTAAAAGTAGTTGTTGATTTGTTCATTTTAAACTAACACAAAAGATCCCTTTTACCTACTAGGTTCCTTCCCTATGTCGCTGAAACACATTAATGCCCTTATCTACATGATATTAAATCTTGCTTCTCAACAGGTATTGTTCAAGCTTTTCTTTTAAAATGGTTGACTGCACCTGAATCAATTGTCTTCTTTGGAAGTATGTTTCTCTATTCATTAAGAGAATATTCTCCTTTGTAACATAACTTGCACTTTGGAAATTTTTTTATACGTTGATCTATTATCTCATGACAGGATTGCAGATTATTACAGTTAAGAAGGAAGCAATTTAGCCTGTCATGTACCTAGTCTCCAAATTAGCATGCTAATAGTGCACATTTTTCAAGATAAGCAACTGACTTACCTACATAAACCTGTTATTTCAATTAGCTCGGTACAAATGACTGTGGAACTTAATGGGTTATGAAGATTTAGTAGAAGAGGTGCTCCTCTATCCATCTTCTATCCGCCTCCCCCTCTCTCCCTATTTATTGCAGAACCCACTTCCCCTCCCCCATTTCTGATGAAGGGTCTAGGCCCGAAACGTCAAGCTTTCCTGCTCCTATGATGCTGCTTGGCCTGCTGTGTTCATCCAGCTCCACATCTTGTTATCTCGGATTCTCCAGCATCTGCAGTACCTATTATCTCTGCTTTTATCTTTTGTTTTCTGTTTTGCTGCTGATGCGAGTTGTCCAGCAGTAGAGAGGCTCATGTTATGCTGATTTTCCACATGAACTGAGGGTCTTTCATTGCTCTGTGACCAATTTTTATCAGTTCTCATCAACCAGAAACCAAAAGGACTGTGAGAAGTCAACATATTCTATCTTCTGCATTGGAAGCCTTGACATACGGAGGGGTTGCTCCTCTTCTTTTGCCTATTTTATCAACACATAATACCCTCCATGACTGTGACAATTTGAACTACCTGAGTATAAATGTGTGTGTGTTTGGGAAAAGAGTGATATAGTTTGGTGCTGCATAGTAGGTAAGTTAGTGACAAGTTTGGCTCTGACATAGATTTTGAAAAAAATCTATGGAAAAAAGCTAGGAGTTCAGTACATAATTCTTTGAAGTTTGCATCACATATAGATAGGGTGGTTAAGAAGGTGTTTCGCATGCTTGCCTTTATTGCTCAGACCTTTACGTACAGGAGTTGGGACATTATGTTTAGGTTATAGAGGATGTTGGTGAGGCCTCTTCTGGTCTCCCTGTTATGGGAAGGAAGTTATTAAGCTGGAGAGGGTTCAGAAGACATTTACCAGGATGTTGCCAGGACTGGAAGGTTTGAGTTATAAAGTGAAGCTGGATAGGCTGGGACTTTTCTCATTGAAGCTTAGGAGGCTGGGAGGTGACCTTATAGAGGATTATAAAATCATGCGGGGTATAGATAAGGTGAATGTCTAATGTCTATTCCCTAGGGTGGGGGAATTCAAGACTAGAGCGCATATTTTTAAGGTGAGAGGAGAAAGATTTTAAAAAGATACAAGGGCAATTTTTTTTTTTACCCAGAGTGGTTTGTGTGTGGAGTGAAATTCCAGAGGAAGAGGCGAATGCAGGTATAGTTGCAACATTTAAAAGACATTTAGATAAGTACACGAATAAGAAATATGTAGAGGGATATGGGCCAAGAGCAGGCAGTTGGGACAAGATTAGTTTGGGATTATGGTCAACATGGACTGGTTGAACCAAAGGGTTTGTTTCTGCGCTGTATGACTCTAACAAACAAACTGCTTTTGAGTTTATGGAAGAAACCTGGTGAAAGTCTCTCTTGTTCTAGATATCAGTGATAAAGAGAACAAAATTGCCACTTTGGAGATAATGAAGGAATGAAGCTCATCCCAATTACTCAAAGAACCTCTCAAAAGTACAGAGTTTTCAGTCAACATGCAGGACCCTGTTATCTCAGCCTTCAGCTTTGGGTCTGCTATTTTCCATAGCGACTCAATTGTCTTGTCTGGATTCTCAGTTCCCCTGACATTCTTATTCTGTGTAGGAATAAAGAATAAGATTACATAAGTTGTCAAGTAGTATAAGTACATCAATTATTTTTAATTGTACTAATATTAACCTTCTTGTCCCTACCTTATTCTACATGAAGGAAACTTTCATCGGGTGGCATGGTGGCTCAGTGGTTAGCATTGCTGCCTCACAGCGCCAGGAACCCGGGTTTGATTCCACCCTCAGGCGATTGTCTGTGTGGAGTTTGCACATTCTCCCCGTGTCTGCGTGGGTTTCCTCCAGGTGCTCCAGTTTCCTCCCACAGTCCAAAGATGTGCAGGTTGGGTGCATTGGCCATGCTAAATTGCCTGTAGTGTTCAGGGATGTGTAGATTAGGTGTGCTATGGGGGGATGGGTCTGGGTGGGATGTCTGTGGGTCGGTGTGGACTTGTTGGGCTGAAGGGCCTGTTTTCACACTGTAGGGATTTTATTCTATGAATATCTCCTTTAATAGCTCTAAATGTAACACATTTGTGAGGTAATATTTAAACCCTCACGTAAGGCTGCAGTCCATAGCATGTGGTCATTTTCTAAATCTATTCACTAATTTTTTTAACTTTGGGACTTTAAATGGCTCCTTATTCATAAACCTGTGTACAATAAATCATTTGCTAGATTCTGAAATATATCACCTCTATTATTTGATTTTATCATGAATTATTGCAGCAATCAACCTTTCAGAGAACACTTAAACAATAATTTCATCCTGTATAACAGTTCACATCTGGTGCAGAATTTGTATGGCCTCCAAGATCTATAAGTATATGCAGGTATTCCCTCCTTGCTTGCAATCAAAGAATTCAATTCAAAATGGCATATTTCCTTTCCATTTTTATAGCATCTAGTGACTAAGTGAATTCTTATTGAAGACTAACATTGAAGTGCATTATACTTACTGCCCTTCCCATGGGCCTTTACAAACAATGATATAGGCCTATAGCTGAATGCCTCAAATATTTAATAAATCTTAAAATTCTAGAGGCTATTATGAACCTGCTGCAGTTAAGCAGACAAATATGAAATACAGAAGGCAATTAGTTTCATCAAATAATTCAAGCCTTGACAATTATCTTCGACTATACCAATTTTCATTGGAATTATCTTGATCTGGCACTGGAGAATGAAGATCTTCAGTGCACACATTGAAAGTGTTAAATAAGCCTCAGTTTGGATGGCATGATGACACTAAGCAGAAAAATGTAGTGCCATGTGATTGTACTACTAAGTCTCTTAACTGTGATTTTCCTCCTGTGGAATCAAAAACTGATGCAAGACAGAAGAAGACCATTCATTCCATCTGGTCTTTGTTAACTGTTTCGAAGAGTCATGCAGTTAATTCCATTCCCATTCCTTCCCAACCTCTAAACACTTATATTTCACCTTCAGGGATGTATTTATCCATTTCATTATGTTAACTGCTATTGAACTTGTACCAGTCTCATTTGAGCTCTCATTGTGAGGCATTACATGGAAACTATGGCTTAAGTATCAGTGGAAATGAAGATCCCAAGCAGTGAGAGATTGCAAGCATAAAACATGAATCTATTAATGAGTTTCAGTTTCCATTTGCCTTGACCTTTTGCCTTGAGCTACTAAGCTGTGTGTGAAATGAGTTAAGATTCACTCTTTAAAAAGCCAACCCACTGGGTTTCTTTGGAGATGGAGCGTGTGATATTGACCAATGCCCTCCATGCCTTTAGAGAGAAGTGGGCACCTCAGGGAATACAGTGCTTTATTTCCCCTTCCAACTCCATCTTCATTTAGTCCCCTCCTGCTCTCCCTACTCACCCCTCACTTTGATGGTTTGCATTGTCTGCAAATGGCCTTGATTGTAAATTTCTAATTAATGCATCGGTTATTTACTGGTGTTGATTAATAGTTAAAAACATTTTTAAATGTCATGGTGATTTGGAGGTGGGAAAGCCATTCAGTTGTGTGTAAGACCACTTCTGAATATAAAAACAAATTAAAAAGCCGACGCAATAGTTCAAAATAAAACGGCCAATGCAAGGTCTGTTGTGGCACAGTGAGAATGTCATTACGTCTGAGCTACAAGCCCTGAGTTCAAGTCCCACCTGTTCCAAAGATGTGTCTGAACACATCAGCACAGGTTTATTAAAAAGATCCAAAAAGCCAATGCAGAAATGGAGTTTGTGGGAGTTGGGACGGATACACAAAGAGAAAAGGTAGCACTCCAATTCACTTTGATTTCCTTGACTTATTGTTGGGTGCAGGCAATAGTTGGAGGGATATACTGTTCCCCAGAGATGAAAAACTGAGAGAAGAAAGCTGTTGCTGTCACTAACAAGACATGACTGTGGAAACAAGAGCATTTTGAAGAGCAGCAGTTTAGTCAGTTTAATGGACTGACAAAGTCAGGAAAATCAAAGTAATTTGTTAATTTACTTACATCAGTGTAGTCCACACTATCTGTCATGCTCAGTGTACTCCATTTCATTTCTCCTCACTTCCATTTAAGTTTTAGTTACAGCCATTCTTCAGTTTTCATGCATTTTCTCACCTTGCCCTGTATTCATCCTTTCTGCTTATCCCAATCCTCATGTAATCTGCAAAATCTGTCTGAAAGTTAACCTTGTTTACTATCAAACTCCTGGGGTTACCATTGACCAAAAATGACCTGGACCAGCCATATAAATACAGTGACTACAAGAGCATCTTGGATCCTGTAGTGAGTGACAAACCTTTTGACTCCTCAAAGCCTATCCATCTTCTACAAGAAACAAGAGTGGGATGGAATAAACTCCACTTGCCTGGGTGCACACAGTTCCATAAACACTTCAGAAGTTCAATACCATCCATGACAATGTAGCCTGCTTGAACCCCATCTCCCTTCAATATTCACTCCCTGCACCAGTGATGCTCAGTGGCAGCAGTGTGTACCATCTACAAGGTGCATGGCAGCAACTCACAAAGGCTCCTCTATCAGCACCTTCCAAACCCATGGCCTCTACCACATGGAAGGATAAGGGCAGCAGATGCATGGGAACTCCACCACCCACACATTCCTCTCCAAATCCCATTCTGACTTGAATTATGTCACAGTTCCTTTACTGACACTGGGTCAAAATCATGGAACTGCTTTCCTAACAGAATGATGGGTTTATTTACAGGTTATTGACTGCAACAGTTCAAGAAGGCAGCTCATCACCACCTTCTGAAAGGCAACAAGGAATGAGAAATAAATGTCATCCGAGCCAGTGAAATCCACACCAAACAAAATACAGGAAAAAATACACAGGATCATTAGATGAATACATGTCCTTCAGCCAAACTTGGATCTGGCCTTTGACTCCTTTGTTCGAGCAGAGTGAAAGACAGAGAGGGGAATATGGATGCCCCACAGCAGTTTGTGTAGCTAATAGACGAAAGTAACAAATCAGTATCCATCTCCGTCAGACATGGAGACACTGGGAACCTGCAGGTGGTGGGTGACAGATGTAAAATTATCTGACACAAGTTGTGATTACACTTAGTTAAAAACTGAACTATGAGAAGACCAAAAAATTGACAAAATTGTTACTTTTCTGAGATTAATTGCAGCACTGTTCTGTTTTCCAGAGTTTTGCTGGAGATATCATAATGTTCTGCACCACTGGATGTAAAGTCATCCAGCAGCACAAATATTTATACTTCATTGGGCCCAGTTGGAGACTTGGCTGAGCTTTCACCTGGTATTTCAAAATTCATAAGTGAAGACAAACAGATGCTCATGGCAAAGACAATTATGAAGAATTTGTATTGGAGAGATGCAATTGCCTTGACCTCTACTCAGAAGAATTGAGATAATCAAACCCAGTGACTACTGATGAGAAGGCAATTTCTAGACATACATCAACAACTTTGCAAGGTACTGACTGATGTTCAATACATGTTCTCTACAACACCATCTGTAGAAGATGCTACAGGTAATTGTGAAAACGTACGGCGCAGAAAGAGTGACTGTCTATCGAGTTTCAAGCAGAATTCTTTAATTAGCCTGATAGGACATGACGATGGCTCCTCCCCAATTCTGTAAACTTTTCTAGTCTACAACACCATGAGTTATCTGTGCACCACCAATTATCATCTCTTGAGTATCCTTAATTTTAATTACTGCATTGTTGGTGGCTGCATCTTTAGTTGCCAAGGCCCTAAATTCTGGAGTTTACTTCTACAACCTGGCTACCACTCTATCTTCCTTTCCTCCTTTAAGATACTTCTTGAAAAGTACCTTTATATTCAAACTTTTGGTCATTTTCTTATGTAACTTGATGTTAAATCTTGCCCTTTAAAACTGTTGTGAAGTCCCTTAGTGTATTTTATTACAGTAAAGTGCAACATAAATACAAATGCATAATATAGTGGATGTTAGGAATATGGAATATTAAACAGAAAATATTGTAAACACAGTAGACCAGTAGCATCCATGGAGAGGTTCAATCTGTAAAGTTTCCCTGAATATGATATAAATACGAGTATCAATTGTTGCTGGAGCAAACCATTTGATTGTAAATAATGGACATCGAGTTAAAAACCAAGGGACAAGTTGAAAGGAATTGCCAGTGACATGAACATTATATCAGGGCAGTACTTTCATAACAGTCTACGCTATAAATGTGACCTTAGTAACTTTTGGAATTCGTTATTGACTTCCAACAGCAGTCCCACAAACTGCTTGACCAACATTCTGACAGATTTGTGTGTTTCACAAAATCATATCTATCATTCAACATACCAGATAAATGTATTGCCAAGCATGTGTCATGACTATGGATCAGAGCCCTGTATCTCTGAATGACATTATTGAACTTATAAATTCAAATAATTGTATTTTAAAAGATTGATATATTTAAAATGATGACTAATGTAAACAGGTGTCAAAGAAGCTTCAAGTTAAAATGCACGACAAACTGAATTGTAATCCCCTGTGTGTATCTCAGACATTGAACATGATGGTTAAAAACACTGCATTCTGGATGAGATACATAATTGTGTTTCCTCATTCCAAGAATATACATGCACATGGGTTAAAAGTGAACTTCAATCTTGGTCTGGGTGTGTCATAGCTTGACATCTAGAGTGTATACTACTGTGCTGTCAAGATCAGCTATTAAACACCTCTGTAATGCAGGTTAGAGAAGGAAAAGTATTTCTTACTCTGAGTTTAGCAGCCAATCACTGTTGAAAGGAACAAGGACAAAATAATTTTAATTGACCTACAAGGGCAAGGATCTCAAAGTTAATTTCTCAACTACCACCATCAAAGCTATTAATCATTATAACAATGATAATGTTCTTCCATCTGTTCTTCATGAATTACTCAGAGACTGACCAGTTTTTAAAGAAAAATTTTTGTTTTACTTACTTCGTTTTCCTAACATTTGTGTATTATGTTGTGTTATTAATGATCCTTGCATTTACTAATAAATAAATTCACTTCTTTATTAACTCAAGAAAGTTTGGTTAAATTGGCTCCTTTTAAAACATGAATTAATTTGGTGTGGGAGAAAAGCATCCAAAAGCAAGGGGATTCTTTGTAAATTAACAGTGCTGCAACCAACTGAGGGGGAAGATGAACAAAGAGGGGGAGTCAGTTCATCCCTCCTCATCCAGGAGTTTTAAGAATTTGGGATGCCTATTCTGAAACTGTAACAACTCAGGAAACCTTGCCCCAGATCTGGCCGTAACATGTTAGTAGAACGTTGTGGTTGGTTGGCTCACCGAGCTGGTTCATTGTTTTTCTGCAGATGTTCCATTACCCTGCTGGGTAATATTATCAGTGCAGCCTCCGATGAAGCGCTGTTGTGTTTTCCCATTATTTAAACTCTGGTGTCCGTTGAGTTGGATTACCTCACTTCTGGTTTTCCATTGCAGTATATGAGTATGCACTGCCAAATGCTGGCAAATGGGACTAGATTTACTTAGGATATCTGATCGGCGTGGATGAGTTGGACCAAAGGGTCTGTTTCCATGCTGTACATCTCGATGACTCTATATACCTTCTGCAAAGAGAAACATGTTACTGAAACCTTTTACCTTATACTCATCAGGACAGACACAAGAATGCCAAATTTAAAAATAAAACGCTTTATGTGGCAGGAGAAAATAATGCTGACTGTTTGGTGAGGTGACTTGTCAAATTAAAGTAAAATATCATTTCAGAGTGTGATGAAGCACTCTGGCTTTTGTGGTGCCCTCTAATCATGAAAATCTGCAAATGTATCAGTGGACGTGCTGTGGCCCCTCCTCAAGGACCCTGACATGGACATAACCATGAAAGAGAGGCAAGCCGTTGGGTCAGGATGCACGGGCCTTAATAGAGCACCGTAATAGAAAAAACTTTAAAAGAAATTTTAACTGAACTAACATAAAGTTCTGTGGGGAGCGATCCCTCCCAAGAATGCAGTAAGTACAATTTCAACATATACCGACTGCGACAGTTCAATGTAGCAGTTTATCACAACCTTCTTGAAAGTAATTGGGAAACTGCGACAAATGCTTGTCATGGAAGGCTAACGTTTCTTTGTAATTTTTTTCTGAAAATCAATCAAATAAACTGAACCAAATTAAAAAAGATGACAGTCCCATAAAGGACATTGCAACAAAAAAATTAAATGGTCAAATGAAACTTCAAATTTTAATTAAAATGTTGTTGTAGATGAAGATAATGCTCTTCATCTCCTGCAATGGTCACAGAAGGTTAATGTTCCTGCATATATGCACAAATAACAAAGCAAAGACTACTATAGACCCCACTCCCTCCTCACCCCCACTTTTGGACACTGTGCTTTTGTCCTTCTGGGTGGTAGATGTTAATTAAAGTTCATGGCAGCACATGGGAACTCCATCACATTCAATTTCCCCTCCAACTCATACATCATCCTGGTTTGGCAATACATTACCATTCCTTCATTACTACTGAGTCAAAATCCTGGAAATCCCTCCCAAGAACACTGTGAGTGCAATTTCAACATATACAGACTGTAACAGTTCAAGATAGCAGTTTATCACAACCTTCTTGAAAGAAATTGGGAAACTGCAACAAATGCTAGTCTTGTCAGGGACACCCACATCCTATGAATAAATTGAAACAAAGAAACACCTTTACCTGCAGAGATAGTGGGAACTGCCAATGCTGGAGAATCTGAGATAACAAGGTGTAGAGCTGGATGAACACAGCAGGCCAAGCAGCATCAGAGGAGCAGGAAGGCT
>JAHRHZ010000038.1:5492441-5553144 GCA_024137785.1 Ginglymostoma cirratum | reverse complement strand
AGCCTTCCTGCTCCTCTGATGCTGCTTGGCCTGCTGTGTTCATCCAGCTCTACACCTGTACCCGCATCTACTTTGCTATTTTGGGTTTAGTAATTTGTCAAAATCTTTAAACTGCTTTTAACAATTTTGGCTAAGCCAAATGTGCTGTAAAAATCAATGGTACCAGACAGGAATAAGGTAGAAGGCATTGATGATAATCATTGTCTGTGATTAGAATTTTTAAAACAAATTCACTTTTTAATTATGTATCTATGTTAAAGTTGACTCAATCATTCATCCAGTAAGAAGCAAGTGACTTTCACTCCACTCCTCCCCATCACTTGGGAATCTAATCTTTGACACTTTGTTAAAAATTATGATTTTAATAAATTCCTAACGAGCTGTGAGACAAGGGATGGGCAGAGTTATTCCGTTGTAAATCAAACATAAATAATATAACATTGTAATTTAAAATAATAAAATAATTCTGAAAATAATGGAGACTATATTTCACTTTTATTGCAGCTATTAATCAACTAAAATACGCTGAAGTAATGATACTTTCATTATTTGGCACTTAACCAATAAAGAAAATTTTTGATGTTAAAATGTTAAAGTGAAGATTGCGTAAAATCGCAGGTAAGTCAGGAATGTTTTGTAATTAATAGCTTTCATTCCTCTTTTTTGCTCTTTGTCTTAAATTGTTGCAGTGTACCAGGAGATATGTAACAGCAACGTTAGTGGTGCTTTATAATCTGGACTTGCCTCCAAATGGGCAGTATTTGTTTACTTTATTTGCTCCTTGTTGTTACATACATGATGCAGTCAGTAATTCATTCTCTGGACAACTGGCAGCATGAGCAATTGGCGATCCAGCTTGTTTTGCTATTATATGGTCTCTGATTAGCTGCAAGTTCGTTCTTTACAGGATATCCAAGCCACGCTGTTAAAATTTGGAAGATACGTATATTTAAAATAATACCCTAAATGGTTAGACAATTGACAAAGAAAAGAAAATAGTAAGACTGTATCATTTCTTTGTCTTTTCTCATAAATTTGTCACCAATGAAATTCATAAATATAAAAAAGCTTCATTGAACCTTTAACCTGAAGCAAGTTTGTATGGTCTGTGTCCTCTGCATAGCTTAGAGCCTGATTTGAAGACTTCATTTTGTTTGAAACCAATGGATAGTGTCACTGCCTGTCCACTGCATTGCACAGTCTCCCTTGGGAGCTGCTGTGTTTTTATTTTGCCTTTATTCATTACAATACATGCCTCAGCACCTCCAGCGGCCTCCTTCAGGAGAGACCTGCTTCCATCTGTTAGGTCAGTAGCACTTCCTTCACACCCTGGGTTAAAGTACTCAAGGGAATACCCAGGAGGCCCATGCACTCATGTAAAACAGAAGTCTGTGTAACAATATTACTCCTTTCTGAAGCATTGGAATACCACAGGAAATAGCAGAAAGCATGAGCAGTATAGTTTGTTTTCTTTATGCAATATAAACACTATCTATTTTATTTATTAAAATCATTTGGCAGGGCATAATTGAGCCAGGAAGAGCAAGACGTTATTTTCATGAGATTTATTGATGTGCCATAGATAGAATTTGTGACAATACAAAGTATTTTCTTAACTTAGGCATCCATTTAAATCTTAAAGTCTATTCTACGTGTAAGTATGTGGGTACCAAAGCTTTTGTTTAGTGAAAAGAAAGTGTCAGGAGACCATAATCATAAAGTATTACATAGACATGATGGAATGATATTTATCAAGATAGATTGCAAAGCAATTACAATGATTTTTCAAACATTTTCTCCACTAAGGTAGTACCCATTTAACTTGAATATGTTGGTTGTGTGGCTTTTCTCCATCGTTAGTCTGCAGAGACATTAGGAAACACGCAAGCAGTATTCAAAATGACCATCCATCCTGCAACTTGACTGTAAAAATAAATTAAGATGCAGATTAAGTTAGGCTCAGTTTGCTCTCAAGACCATGCTTCAGTCAGAGTATTGCTGCTCACTTTACTAGATTTTCTTTTTAATTCAAAAAATTCTGGTAAACAAAGACCATTTCAATACCACTTGTAATATATGATATTTCCAACTGAGAGCACATGAAGTCCTCTATGGAGTAGCCAATAAAAAACTCACAATTAACAAAATTACGGTTACCTCACAAGTAGAGATATTTATAATTCACATTGTGAACAGGTAGGACCTGGAATGCACTGCCTGTGAGAATGGAAGAGTCAGATTCAACCATGGCTCTAAAAAGGAATTTGGTTAAAGACCCAAACTAAAGGAGATGGAGGAAGAGGTGGTGGAGTGGGATGAATTGACTTGTTGCTGCAGAGAGTTGACACAGGTAGGGGAGTACAAAACTTGAGGGCATAGTTTTAAGGTGAAAGGAGAAAGATTCAAAAAGGACCTGATGGGCACCTTTTTCATGCAGAGGGTGGTGCATGTGTGGAATGAGTTGCCAGAGGAAGTGGTGGAAGTTGCTACAGTTATAACATTTAAGAGGCATCTGGATGGGTATATGAATAGGATGGGTTAGAGGGATATGTGCCAAATGCTGGTAAATGGGGCTAGATTAATTTAACTGGTCAGCATGGACGAGTTGGACCAAATGGTCTGTTTCCATGCTGTACATTCTCTATGACTGTATGATTCTCAGACATGACAGGCTGAATACCCTCCTTCTTTGCTGTAACCATACTATAATTCTATGAACCAAGATGACCATATCAGTCAGAAGAATGAAAACAACCCTTGAGTCTAAGCTTGAGTATAACCAAGTCAAAACAAAGATTAAATTTTATGAGACCTTGAAAAACAAAGATTACTTTTCTTGTTACTGTCGCAAGGGATTAAAAATACCACCAAGGATTTAGCTAGTCTGAATGAATATCTTTGCATTTTGTTTGCATTAGTTCCCATTCTTATCTCAATAGCCTCTTGTTCCACCACAATTAATGATTTCAGTTCAGCAAGGAGGAGGATGGAAAAAAAGAAAGCTAAATTTCCAAATATTAGAGATTTGATATAAAACCAGAAAATTATGGGAATACGAAATAGGTCAATCAGGATTTGCAAGGAGAAAGTTCAGGCTGTGATATTTTAAATTAATATCCTGTGTCAGAACAGAAACCTGGCAAGTAAATTTTATTGGAGATAAAACATACTGCAGATGCTGGAGAATCCGAGCTAACAAGCATGGGGCTGAATGAACACAGCAGGTCAAGCAGCATCATAGGAGCAGGAAAACTTGACGTTTCGGGCCTAAACCCTTCATCAGAAAATGAACTTGTAAAGTAGTGAAGAGAAGGGACGAGGATTAACAGAATAGATACATTCATTACAGACTGGCCTGAAAATTGTTTAATAAAAACTATTGGATCATAGAAATGATGAGTGAGGTGATACCAAGACAGAAAAGGGGACAATAGAAAAAGAAATCTAGAAATAAAAAGACAATAAAGAATATTCTAAATTATTGATTTTTTGACAAAGTAACAGTGAGAGTGGATAATGGGAATGCAGTAGATTTACCTTCACTGAATTTTCAAAAGACCCCTTGATATACTCCTTCATATACTAATGAATAAGGTCAGCGAGTGTGGAGTTGGCAGTGTGGATTGCTAGCAGGCTTCAGACAGAAAGCAGAAACAGAGTGGTTATTCAGTGGCAGGATATAAGAAGTGATGTTCCACAACGGATCAGTTCTGGAACCATTCTTGTCACAATCTACGTTAACAATGGAACTAAGTAATGAAAAACAAAACTTTGTATTTTACAAGGGCCTGAATGGTACTGGTGATAAATGTGTCATGCAGGAAGTTGTGATATCGGGAACAACTCGCTGAATCTTTTGAAATAGCTTCAACAGTCAAGGCAAGATTCTCATTAGGGTGTGGCAAATTACTTGCTAACAGGGATTATTGCTTGTTAACAACTTTATTAACTCCTCATTAATATGCAGCTTTCTATTGTACCATCCACTGTGAACAAACTAGACTGAAAATTCTTGACAGGGAAGTCAGAGTGGGTACCTAGTGATTCTAGTTCACTGTTTGCTCCAAAGGACTCCATATTGACTGCCTTCATAAGCAGTCATTCTGTTTATCATAGAATCCCTACAGAGCAGAAAGAGGCCATTTGGCTCATCAAGTGCCCTGACGTTCTGAAGAGCATCCCACACAGACCCATTCCCGCCAATTCTATCCCTGTAGACCCACAATTACCACAGCTAATCCACCTAGCCTGCACATCTCTAGAGACTACTGGGCAATTGAGCACGGCCAATCCACCTAACCAGAACATCTTTGGACTGTGGGAGGAAACTGGAAACCCATGCAGACACGGGGAGGATATGTAAACTTCACACGGACAGTTGACCAAGAGGGGAATTGAACTGGGGTCCCTGGCCTTGTGAGTTGGCAGTGCTGTCTACTGTGCCACCATGCCGCCCGTTATGATTTGAACATCATGTGTTACACCAATGTTATTCCTTGTGATTTTAATATGTGAGAACATCTTATTTTAGGTCTTAATAACAGTAAATACGTCTTGAGGCTACCAAAATAATACACCTCGTGAAGATAGTGCCTTGAGCCAAATACTAGGTATCTTGGGCTGGAGACACATTTATTTTGTATTTCCAAAGATACTTAATGGAAGAGATCCTCAATATAACTATGCAGAAACATCAAATGCTGCTGAAGCAATGTACTAGAGATAAATACCTTTTATCAATGTATTTAATTTCTACTAATTCTACCTGTATGCTGTAATGCTTAACACTTCCAAAACCTTCTGCAATGTTTACCCAACTTCACCTTGTAATCCTCAGATATTTTCATTGTTTGTTCAAGTTATCTTGATGGAAGTGAGCATTATGTCTCTATGCGATCCTGTCCAACAGGATCTCCAGGCTTTAAACCTTTGTAAAGATGGCACTGGTGCCAAGGATGCCAGTCCATTTTAGAATATCCAGTTTGTGGTGAGCTTTTCTGAGTATAACATGTGGTAGAATGGGTCTAGAATTGGATGAAAGGAGTGCCAGAGGTGCAGGGTAGGTGGTTAATGAGGTGCCCTTTGTAAAATGTAATGAGAAAATCCGTTAGAGTCCAGAGGGAAACTATCGGTGAAACTCAATGGAGCTGACATTTAGCCAAAAAAAAATTCGGTCACAATTTTGTAGTATGGTATATAAAGGAGACAATTACAGTCATGTTCCCTAGTTGGAGAATTGGGAAGCCCCATGTTTTTTCTTTTATGGAAAGCCTAGAAAACAACATGTCACTGAGACACTTAACTGGACAGCAGCAAGCCTTCACCTGGGATAGAAGTCCCTTCTGTTGAAATACATTGGTGTTCCAGAGGCTGGCAGTTTTACTGGACGGTAGCACCACTGACTTTCAAACGCAAAACCTCCTGAGGCCTGGCGAGAGCAAGGGCGTGAATCTCAACAGGCTTCCTTTTCCAATGATCAGGCACTGATTACCTTTGAAGGAGATCCCATGGACGTGATAAGGAATCCCACACAGTAGCTTGTTGTGATCTCACATAGTGAGCCCCTCTTTGCCACTGTGTTAATACCTGCATTAATAGGATGATGCCCAATGGTTATTAATTGCCTGTTTGCAGCCCTCAATTCAGGATGAGTGCAGAAGCCTTCCTGTCATGGGTATAATGAGAGTGAAGGCAGAAAGGTGACAAGGTCCCTACCTGCTACACTTCCATCTGATGGGATGATGAGCAGATTTTCCTATCTCCAGTGTAACTGAAATTTTCCAGTAGCAAGCATTTTGCTTTAAAATAAAGAAGGTTATTTATGACTGTACCCATATCCAAGAAGTTTAAAAACACATTGGCACACTTACTTATCTCATGCACACCATCACAAACACACAAAAAAAAAAAGCACTTAGCCTGTTCTAAGTAAAATAGTAAAAAAACCCAGACTTCCACATATACACAGACCTGTTTGAAGTACATACTTATACAAATAGATTAGAGTGAGAGTATAGATTAATTAATTTAGAGTACAATAAAATTCAAGGAATATAGAGCTCTTGAAAAATGGTGACATGGCTTCCAGCTGAACTTGGTGTTCTTGCTTCCTTTGTCATCAAAGTGTGGTCAAATTATTCATCTATGCTTTTGGAGACAGCAGGCATTTGGTTGAGATAACACAGTGTGGAGCTGAAGGAACTCAGCAGACCAGGTAGCATCAGAGGAGCAGGAAAGTTGATGTTTCAGGATTCTATGATATGATGAGGATGTGAAACTTGCTACCAGAGGGACTGGTTGAAGGATACATTTAAGGGAAAACCATACAAGTGTAAGAGAAGTTTAGTGGTGCAATGGTAGCATCCAGTGCTGGTATACCAGGACTTGTTAACCATCAAAAGTGTACTTGCGACATGGTCAACTGGCTATCAGCCTGTAAACTCTTCCAGTAAAATTTGGGTGAGGAAATTTGGGAAAAGTCTTGAGTGGAGTATAAACACTGGGATGAAGTAGCCGGTCCAAATGCTCTGTGTCTTTGCTGGGCACTCCTATGTAAAGAGATTCAAGAAATATATTTTCTAAATTGACAGTGTGATGAAGTTACTATTTAAGGTTGGACATTATTTATGGCAATGTAACTCCCATCCCTTCAAAATCAAGAGATGTTTCCTAGTTTACAGCCTCCCACTCCTGTGAATAAAATACAAAGTCCACATTCAGATGAGCGTAGAAGAAGGATGTTACCTCCCAACTTGGTTTCTGTTTCACTGGAATAATTTGAGGGACTAAAGATGGAAAGGTCAAATTGGAAATGAGTAGAATACCATCATGCTAAGTCTCAGAGAGCTTAGGATAGTCAAGAGGACAAAGATGTTTGCTACTGGGATCACTTAATCTGCAATTGAACTCCCTAAATAATGTCTGCCATTATCAGCATTGCCAACATAAAGAACTCCAGAGCAAGTTGTAGCATAGGTCAAAGATAAAATAGTAATTATAGTTTGTTCCGCAATGCACATCTCAACAGTACAGGAAGGATTAAACATATAAAAGGCTCATGATGCTATAATTGCAAAGGATAATAAAATAAAGGAAGTATAAATGTGGCCAGGAAAATTGGCCAGCATAGATATTCAAATCAAACAATTGTACAAATGTTCTTAGCCAACTGTACAAACAGTATCTGCATGTGCCAAATATAATACATTACTATCTACTCTCAATCAGCTGCCATCTTAGGCCCATCCTGTCTTCTGTTGATCTATTTTGTTGGGCTCTCAGAATAGAAATTCTCCAAAGTAAAGAGAAATTAAGAAGTAAAAGAAGTAAAATTATTTCCCTTGGCAAGACTTTAAAGTCAATCTATCTGCTATCCCTTCTTTCTGAGGAACAAGTTCCGTGGCAAGCTGCTGTTGGACTGTGCAGACTCTAATGAATGGAGTTAGCCTTGTAGCTCCATGTGCAGGGCCATGACATGCTCCTGTCACAACTGAAATCCTTACAAATAAGGTAACTACCTGGCAATTCTTCAATCTTTTGAGAAGTTTGGACAACGTGTGTCAAATACAAGTTTTCTCTGGGAGAAAGCTGCATTGTTTGCCCTTTCTCTTTACCCAAAGGACTGCACATCCCTGTGGAACGACCAGCACTCTACATAGAGAAACATGTACACATACCCTGGACAGCTGGATTGTATTCTCTGTCAATCTTTGACTGTTCGAACAGTATCTTTTCCATTGCTGATTCTTTTATCTGGATATCCAAAACACCTTTAGTAAACATTCCCTCATTTTCCAATCATTTCCCACCCTTACACAGCTCTGTTTACAATTTTGTTTTAAATTGTTGATTGATTTATTGTCACATGTGCTGAAATATAGTGAAATGCTTTGTTTATGAGTGGTACAGGCAAATCACAGCAAGCAAAGGATGTACAGATCAAAAAGACTTGCAGGCATACAGGTTACAATGCAGGTTACATTATTTGTGGCTAGAGTTCATTCAATAGTCTGATAACAGCTGGAAAGAAGCTGTTCCTTAACCTGCTCATGCATTGTTCAGGCTTCTGTATCTTCTGCCAGATGGAAGAGGTTGTAGGAGGTCATTACCATTGTGTGATAGGCCTTTGATGATGTTGGCCTCCTTTCTATGGCAGCGAGCCATGTAGATAGAGTCCATAAATGGAAGGTTGGCTCTTGTGATGGTTTGGGCTGTGCACACCAACTTGTGTAGTTTCTTATGGTCCTTGGCAGAGCAGTTGCCATACCAGGCTGTTATGCACCCGGACAGTATGCTTTTAAATGTGCATCTGTAGAAGTTGGCGAGGGACCTTATGGACATGTCAAATTTCCTGAGCTGACTAAGGAAGAAGAGGCGTTGTTGTGCCTTCTTGACTGTCTCATCATGTGGCAACAGGTCACCGGTTATCATCACTCCAAGGTACTTGATGCTCTTCACTCTCTCAACCTCAGTTCCGTTGATGTAGGTGGCGGAGTGGTCTCCTCCTTTCTTTCTGAAGGCAATGGTTGGTTCTTTAGTTTTGCTGACATTGAGAGACAGATTGTTTTCATTGCACAATGTCACCAAGCCCTCTATCTCCCTCCTGTATTTTGACTCATCATTGTTAGATATCTGTCCCACTACGGTGGTGTCATCAGTGAACTTGTAAATTGTTCTACCAATTCTATAACCTTTATCCATCAAACCTCTTCCTCCAGTTAATTCTACTGCTGAGTAAACTTCCAGCACTCATTTCCTATGCATGTGAACATATCTTCTCATGTCTGTAAAATGTTTGGAGAAATTGACTTGTTTTTTAAGCAGACAGCAATGTGGAATATTGCAACTTCACAAAATAGACCGAAGATTATCAAGTGACTACTTTTGTGGTTCCTGGGCAGACTGAATCAGGCAAGACAACATATCTCTGGAAAATTTGCTCGTGCTGGTTAACTACGCCCCATCATTTCAATGGAATAGCTTTAAATGACAATGACTTCTCGATCTGCCAGCTCAATGAAAATGGAATTTCAAATAAAGAAATTCAATGAGATGAGCAGAGCTGGAATGTTGATAGGATATCAAACATTTCCACATTATGCACCAGTTCTAAAAGCTTCAACACCTCATCCTATCATTGAGGCGCATTGACATTGGCATTTGAGAGGAAGCTCAAACCCTATTTATCCACAAAGGCAGCAAGGCAATCTAAGATCAACACGTCATAGGGAGAGATCAGCCAACAAAAGAAAAGAATACTGCTTCAAATGGACACTTACCTCAGTCAGTGAAAATTGGCTAATTTTGCTTTATCTGCTAGTTTATACTTCTTTGCCACAGGATCGCATTCACAATTTCATTTGAAACATCAAGAAACTTCTAACCACTATTTACCTTCAAGAAATCAAGAGACAATTCATTAGGCCTGCAACATTTTTAACAGCTATCATAATGATTTCAAATAACCCTTTTTGTTATTCTGTTAGTAATCTACATGGATGTTACATCTCTAGAAATCATCTTTGCTTGTTCGATTGTGCGTGTGTTTTACATTTGTGAAATGGATGTTTGATGTTTTTACTTTTTGAGCACTGTATAAATAATGTTTATCCTCTCCTTTCATTCAAACTTACTATAGAGCTTCAGAGATAAAAGGTACTGCAGATGCTGGAGAATCCGAGATAACAAGGTGTGGAGCTGGATGAACACAGCAGCCTATAAGCTTGTTCATGTCTGTATTTTAAAGGCTTAGCACTCAAAAGGGTCAAAAACATTTCTTCTCACAATTGCATCTCATTGCAGTCAACCAACAGGCAAATAATGGGATAAAATTATCCCACACCTCTTCCTGCCCATAAAAGGTTAAAATCAGAAGATGAATTAATAAAATTTGGAAAGACAACTTCCCTACAGTTGCCAACATAAGCCCACTGGTACCACTGGTGGGACTTGGCCTGATTTGCTTTGATCACAAAATTGGAGCTTTTGTGCATAGAATGTTTAAGTCAAAGAGCATTTCAAAGCCTTTTAAATTATTTTGGGAGTAGTTCCAATTCTTAGAATGAAGTATGTTTTTAAAAACCTATTTGCTGCAAGATTTTGCCTTAGGAACATTACCTGGAAAATGTTTTCATTTTTTTACATTTGCTTAGGTCCATTTAGCCTAAACACTCCAAAGTATTAAACATCAAACAAGATGGTTTGGCATTTGTGAAAGATGCCTGAGAGGAGCAGCTTTTGGGCTGTGCCTGTGATGCAAACTGAAGCCTTTTTCCCACTAAAGTCAGGATGTGGCTTATCCTGTTCAAAAGAAACCCTTTTTCCAGCATGTTTACTTTGGCTTTCCTCAAACAGTGTAAGCTGGGACATGTTTAGGGTAAAGGTGAAGACTTTCTATTCAGCATCAGGTTATGTTAGCAATGATGTGACTCCTTGATGTGTTGTTCATCCAGTTCCATGGGCAGGCGTTGGTACTGCATGTGCCTAAAAAAATTTAAGACACACAAACCCATCAAAAGCTTTTCCTGTTCATTTATACCACACTCAGTTGTGATAGGCGCAAGCTGTTCAACTGCATATTATCAACACATTCTTTCTCCCCCATCAATTTCTGCTTTGCTAGCTAGTCAGGAAGGCAATAAATATTTTCAAGCTGCTTATCTATCTGGCACAGGCACATTATTTCAGTCTCCAGTCAACTTGATTCACTCCACATGATATAAAGAAACAACTGAAGTGACAGGATACTACAACAGCTACATGTCTTGATAATATTCTGGCATTGGTACTGAAGAATTGTGCTCTCAAATAAGCTGTGTCCTGACCCATACTTGACAATAAGGAACATTTCACAGGTATGAGGTGCACACAAAAAGTAGGAAAAATCAAACGCAGGGCAATTACCACCCTATCAGTCAACTGTTGGTCATTAGCAAAGTAATGGAAGGGGTAATTAACAATGCAATTAAGCAACACTTGTGAAGAAATAACCTGCTGTCTGTACTCAGCGAGATAACAAGCATGGGGCTGGATGAACACAGCAGGTCAAGCAGCATCATAGGAGCAGGAAAACCTGACGTTTCGGGCCTAAACCCTTCATCAGCTTGGGTTTTGTCAAGGCAATGCAACTCAGGAGCTCACTACAGCCTTGGTCCAGACATGAATAAAAGGGTGGAATATAAGATGGGAAATGAAAGGTGCCTTCATTAATATAGGGGCTGCATTTGACTGAATGTGACATCAAGGAACCCTAGCAAAATTGAAGTCAGAGAGAATCAATAGGAAAACCTTCTACTGGTTGGAGTCATATCTAGCATGGTGGAAGATGGTTCTTGTTGAGAAGGTCAGTCTCTGCAGGAGTTCCTCAGTGTAATATCCTCGGCTCAACCATCTTCAACTGCCTCATCAATGGCTTTTCCTCCATCACGAGGTTAGACAAAGAGATGCTTGCACAATGTTCAGCACCATTTATAACTCCTCGAATACTGAAGCAGACCATATCCACATGCAACAAGTTTTGGACAACATTCAGGTTTGTGCTGACAAGTGGCATGTAACATTTGCATCACACAGGTGACAGACAACGAAGGTCTCCAACAACGGAGAATCTAAGCATCATCCTTCGGCATTCAATGGCATCATCATCACTAAATGTCCCCACTACTAATATCCTGGGGGTTACCATAGACCAGAAAGTGTCCTGGATCAGGCATATAATGGAAGTGAAACTACCTGCGCACCCCCCCACTCTACGCCCAACTCCCTTCCCAGCCCAGGACATGTAAACAACAGCATGCCTACCCCTTTGAGTATCCAGTGCTGGCAACCATGACAACCTTTCTGGCTTTTTAACTGCTGTAAGAAGCCAGAGATACTACAAGGCTGTAAACTTGCAATGAAGCAGCAGTACACTAAAATGCAAGGAAAAGCAACAATGCTGTGAGCATTCATGTAGATGCAAAGTGGGTGAACAATTAGAAAGCAAGCTAAGAGTCATTAGGTGCTCCTGGTGCAAATGCATGGGACGGGTGTGTGCATTCTGGCAGTAGCACTGTAATGTAAGATGTTTGTAGTTCCAAGGACCAGTTGTGAAGTGCTTAAGTGTATTCTGAGTTAATCCAATATCTACCATGATGTTGTGGTGAGGCTGCATTTTTGTCAATGCCTATTCCGTGGGTGAAAGGTGGATGCAGCAGTGGCTGGCCATGGGCCTTGCCATGGGGATTTTGTTGAATGGACCGGAATACAGGCATGGACAAAGTAGTGGAGAGCTGCATCCACCAGTCACTGACTCTGATGTTCAAATTGGCAATTGGCACCATCTAGTTTCTTACCAGTATAAGTAAGAAACATGAACTGCATATAAATGAGGCAACATTAGCTAAAAATGAGATGCAAATGCATAAATTGATGGCGCTCACCATTTACTAGCCAGAGTTTCACCTAGCCATTGAAATTTTAAAAGGAGTATTGGAGTTTTCTTTCTTGAAGTCAAAAATCAGATTTTTTCATTCTTGGTTTATTGTCCCAAATTTATTTCCATTGTTCATGGCACTCAAGAGCTGGGAAAACTCTGCCAATCTCTTTAGAGATTAATGTTTGGGAAACAAGTTTCCGTAATTTTATCACTTTTTTTGCTTTGCTGGTCGAAGTCAGTGGAACCTTGTTTACTTATTTCTGCAATTGTCAGGTGGAGTTGAGGTTGTGGAACAACTTTGGAACTCAACTCACAGCTAGTAGACAAACTCTGTATTTGTGAAGTGCCTGGCAGTTTGGAACTGAGGATCTGAGGCACTGTAGGAGAAGACATTCCACAGAAGACATTCTCAAGATTCATGAGCAGTGAGTACACTGTGGTAGTGGCGTTTTCACCAGTTCTGTGAAAGATTGTACTTAAGTAATGTGTTCCTTGACCAACTATTGTTTCTCTGTAGCTGCCTCTTGTGTGTGTTTTGCGCTGCAACTGTCGTGATCATTAATATCTTAGTAATTAATTATTTTGGTTATCTATCCACCAGCAAGCTTCATACTCGAGCTCCACATTCATTGGCTAACTAGGGAGGACGCTACAAGGGAACTGTAAAAAAATCATGCAAATATATTTCTGATGTGTGTTATATGTAAACTTGGCATTTGGTTAGCTCAGTTAGCTGGACAGCTGGTTTGCAATGCAGAGCAACAGCGCAGGTTCAATTCTGTGGTTATGATGGAGGTCCTACCATCTCAAATCTGCTCCTTGTCTGAGGCATGCTGACTCTTAGGTTAAACTCACCATCAGCTGTCTTTCTAATGAGAGAGTAAGCCTCTCAGATTATGATGACTTTATGTGCATGCCATGACTTGCAGTCACTTTTTGAGAAGCCATTTTACTAACCAAAGTTTGAAACTTAGCTACATCTCTCCTTCAGTTCCTTCAAGTTGTTAAAGCATGAGGACAACAATGCAGGATGCATCTATTTCCCTGGTTATAGGTTGACTATATGTGATGCAAGTACAGTTTAAAATCATATTGAGGAAGCAATTAAAATGAAGGATATCAGTGTGGTGCCCCTTACTCCTCAAGCTCAATGTGAGCAAAAGCCAATGCTCTGAAACCCAGTGACAACTATTTCTAATCTGTCATAGTGACCAAGATTGTTCCCACCTTTTAATGCTCACAACCAGTGGAGAAGTGTATTGCTGTCAACTGGGATCAACTATTGTCAATCAGTTCCAATAACTGGCTGGCAATGTCTTCAACTGGTTCAGTTAAACTGTTTTCTCCCTCTGGTTAGAGAGAGAAAATAAGTTCACATTTTCCATTGACTCCATTTTGCCACCTTTGGTCCACTTTCCTTGATACACTTTCTTTTTTCTTATGCACTCATGGAACATGGGCCTCACTGGTGAGGTCAGCATTAATTGCCCATGCCTCATTGTCCTTGAGAAAGTGATGGTGAGCTGCCTTCTTTACCAGCTGCAGACAGACTAACAATGCTGTTAAGGAAGGAATTCCAAAATTTTGTCCCAATGACACTGGGGAAACAGAGATACACTTCCAATTCAGAATGGTGTAGGACTGTTTTTGCCATATTGTTTTCCATGCCTAGGTTGATGCCAGGTCGTCCATCTGTTTTTTATCCTATTTCCCTTACTAGTGGCTGATACAATTGAATGAGTGAGCAGTTAGGGTCAACCATATTAATGAGCAGCTGGAGTCACATGTAGGGCAGGTTGGAATCATACCTGATGCATAGGAAGATGGTTGTGGTTATTGGAGGTTAGTCATCTCGGCTCCAGGACAACTCTGCAGGAGTTTCTCAGGGTAGTGTCCTAGGCCCAACTATCTCCCTCTGCTCAATCAATGTGCTTCCTTCCATCATAAGGAAGGTCAGACATGAGGATGTTCAACAATCATTGCCCAAATTCAGCACCATATGCAATTCCTCAGATACTCTGCATTCTGGGGTTTACCATTGACTAGAAATGGAACTGGTTTTGCCATATAAATATATTGGCTACAAGAGCAGATCAGAGGCTGGAATACTGTGGTGAGTAACTTACCTTCTGCTTCCCCAGAAACTGTCGACCATCTACAAGGCACAAGTCAATAGTGTGATTGAATAGTCCCCAGTGTCCTGGATGAGTGCAGCTCCAACTACGCTCGGGAAGCTTGACACCATCCAGGACAAATCAGCCCATTTGATTCGCACCACATCCACAAATATCCACTCCTCCACCACCAACACACTGTGCGTACTATCTACAAGATCAATGCAAAAGTTCAATAATGATCCTTAGTCAGCAACTTCCAAACCTACAATCACTTCCAGAAAGAAGGACAAGGGCAGTACATACTTGGGAACACCACCACTTGCAAGTTCCCTTCCAAGCCACTCACCATCTTGACTTGGAAATATATTGCCATTCCTTCACTGTCACTGGGTCAAAATCCTGGAATTCCTTCTCCAAGGGCATTGTGGGGCAACCTACAACATATTGACTGTAGCAGTTCAAAAAGGCAGCTCACCACCACCTTCTCAAGGACAACTAGGGACGAGAAATAAATGCTGGTCAGCCAGGGATGCCCACAACCCATGATCAACTAAAACAAGGAATGGCAGTTTCCTTCCCTCGGGGATTTTAGTGAACCAGATGGGTTTTCCAACATTTGACGATGGTTATTTATTTATCTTTCTTCCTTCAATGGTTTCATCATTACACTCTCAGTTCCAGGATTTGATATGGCAGGACTTGAAAACAGGTCCACCTAACATTACCTGGGTCTCTCTACTAATAGTCCAGTGATGACATTAGTAGGCCATCAGTTCCCCCACACACATTACCCACGCCTCAGCCACAGCAACATATTCCCTGTGTATTTTACACTTACCAATATCCACTAGCAGTATACTTCAGGACCTACGCTTAGATGAAATAACACGTTTTTAAGTTCTGAATCCATTGATTAATTTAGGTTTTTTAATCATTGATAACAATACTATCACTACATTAAACTTCAGCTACTTAATTGCTTATGGACATAAGTATCAGTATTCATAAAACCAATTAATAAACATGATAAGCACTTGGAGCTGTCAAAAAACTGTGAAATGACAGAAATGCCACTGTGATAATGATAGGCTGTGAAGTCAGTCGTGTAATGATAACCTTCAGGCATATGTCAATAGATCTCAAGCACTGACGTTTTTAACCACTGATATTTTGAGATCAGAAGATTTAAATGCCTTGACTATTCAACAATTTCCTTGACAGCTTGATAGTTCCAATATGTTTATCCAGTTTCTATGCACATCCATGTCTATTTTTAAAAACCTCAATAGGCAACTGACCTCTCTCAAAGGCCACCTTACCTCTGCCAAAGGTGTCCCTGGACTTATCCAAAAGGGTACTCTATTTCTCTAAATAACTCTGGCAGGTTTAGATTTTCTCCTGATAAATTTAAAGCACACAAGCCGTATTCCCTAATCATTCTTTGTTACAATCAGAACTGACAGAAGGCAGCTACAGTTCTATATGTGCAGCTGCCTCTGTGAACCACACATGTCTGAAGTGCGACCTAATTCCCCACCCCCATGCCTCCAGGGTCAAAATGGTGGGGACTATGTTCAGGTGCAGGATTTCTGTATTTGGGTGCTATTTTATTAAACTGGAGAGGCTGTCCTTAATGATGCAAAATCCGGCTAAAATTACTTATTTCTATATTAGTTAAATGGCTTTGGAGTGCTGGGTAACTGTTGAATTGAGTGACTGAGACAGCGTTGCTGGAATTAAATGCAGTGAAATTCAAGTCCTTATAGCAAAGGCTACCTCACACTGAGTTTCTGCTTCTGGCGTTTACATAACTATGTCATTAGAACTGCCCTTAAGACAAGGCATTTATTTATCTTTCTTCCTTCACTGATTTTAGTATTCTAATCACCCTGCTCTCTTTGTTGTGATACCTAAATTTTTATGTGCTGTCAAGGTTGCGCTCTTTACATAGTATATTTGCATAAGGAAACCGATCCAATTTGCATTCATGAAAAGTAAACATGATAAATTTCATCACTTGGTAATCAAATGCTTTTCATAATTTCAGCAGGTTACCTTTTGCCTTCAACAGGGAATTAAAATATAACAGAACAAAGAATCTTAGGGGCCTTACTACAATGCTTGTAGTGTGTGAACATCCCTAAGTATCCTAAAATAATAACTGCCTCTGCAAAACAACACATCAGTCTTGTCTTTAGGAATAACCCCAATCACACCATGGGGTCCAATCTATAATTGGCACATGATTGGAACATTTGGCATTCCATACCAAATCAAGTACAGATGACTCATTGTCAGCAAGTTTATTTCAAATTGATTTCACTTAACCATACAATGCCAATTGCTTTTTTCAGTGTGATCAAAATCTATCACTGGGTTTTGTAGCAATGGTTGGAAAAGTTCACAAAGAAAGCTAAGCATTGCTACACAGGCAGAAAAGCTGGAAAGTTGCTGGTGTTGCAACGAACTGTACCAGCAATTACATTTAAAGGATTAGCTGAGGAGTGTAGAATGGATGGTGAAGCAAAGCAGTCTAAGAATCCGACTGTTTGGAATGGAGCAGTACCATGTGTAATGCATTGTCCAGCACGATTCAGTAAATAAATAAATTATTTCCAGTAGTTTAGTAGCTGCAGTGACAGGGCATTGAACTGACCACAAACAAAGAACTATTCAAACTGAAAGAGCTCGATTGAATGTAGCACCCTCACATAGCAATGAACTGTGATAATTACTGGCTTGTAATCCACAATGACAGTCAATTTATCCAGCGAGATGCCGCAACAATTGAGGTGAATGACCAATTAACTCATTTCTGATTGATGTTGATTGAGATTTAGGGTCATCCAGGAAAGCAGGAGCTCACTCTTGTCTTTCTTGAAAATATTTCATCCATGTCCTACAACTAGGGACAAGGTTGTAGAGCTTTGGTAGCGCCAGTACTGTGAGGGCATTCATTACTTGCAGGGATATTTCTCTGGGTAATGGATATTACTTGAAACCTAATGGGAGGCTGATGGGATTCACCGAGCAGTTTCCCAAAGTCACAACTTCACATCCCTGTGGGCAAAATGCTGAAAAAGGTGTGGTTCCCTGCCTTAATTGACCCCAAAAGGGGCTTAATTGGTTGCTGTGTAAGTTTCTGAGCCGTTACATTTTCCAGCATTAACAATACGGCCCAGTGGTTGGAAAACATCGGGTACTCAGCATGACATCTCCGAATCTCTCACAAATAGGCTGGGAAAATTTAGCTGACTGTTCCTGAACGTCAGAGTTTCTCTATCGGTACTGCCTCAGAATGAAATTGGTATGGTGGTAAGAGAAATTGATGCCTCAGAACTCCTTAAATCTTTGAAGGCAACTTTCCATGAATTCAGCTATAAGTGCCACTCCTTTGTCATTAACTGCAAAATATTGTAAGTAATTTCTGTTGGGAGAATGGCATCACCAACTTTACAAAATGATTTATTAACTCAGCTTAACCAAAACGCATTGTGATGGATTAATTTTGCAGCTATTCATTTTACCAGGCAGTTTATTAGTGTCCAGCGTGCTCAGCAAAGAAAGTCAAGATTTTGCTATCAGTATTATGACGTCCTTGCCAATATAGCATTCTTGAATATTGTAGTTCCTTGTTATTTTGCCATTGAGTCAACCTTTAATTTTAGTAAGAGCATTTTGCTTTTCACCTGAGAACTTGCAGTCAGAGCCATTTATGATACCAGGAGTACATTCTTAATATGCAGATGAGCCTAACAGTAGGGTCAGTATCCTTGACATGGTTCAGTGCAATTTCAATTCTTTCTATACTAGTATTGTGAATGAGCTACCAGGGAAATCTTTGACCTTTTTTTAAGAGAAACATCTTGAACTGTTGTGTTATTATCCAAGGCAGATGTCTGAAATGACAATAAAACAGAAAGGGATAAACAAAAATTTGCAGTTTCATTGCTCCTGAATCAAATAAAATTGTGGCTTTAGTGGCAGATGCATAGATAGGTTTGATTGCTAGTTGTCCCAGAAGGCAGTTCTCATTGTATTTCATCTATGACATATATATATAAATGTATGATTTGAAACAGATGTAAGCAACATGTTACTTGTAATTACTAATTTTAGTCCCAAAGTAAGTTATATCATACTCAGCATTATTACCAGTTAATTGTATGAGTTTACTTGAAGTATACATTCCATCAGAGTTTTATTGCAACCATGAATTAGGTTGTTTGTGAGTCACTGCGCAGAATCGTGTGGAGCCACAAGGTCTCCATTGCCAGCTGGAGACCAGCATTGACTCTTTTTGCCAAATTATGCCAATCACACATTTGAGATGCCCCCTGGTGGGCAGAAAGTTCCATCTTCTGAGAGCAGGCAATCAATTATTGGAAACATCACTGGCTTTTAGGGGGCCTTTCTCTTCCCAAGACCAGGCTACTTTGAAGGAGGGCTCACTTTCCCATGAGACCAAAATGAGCCCGCATAGGGTTAATCGTTGTGCTCCCCATGAGATGCCCAACCATTGCTTGGTTAATAGTAGCTCTGGCAAGATGAAGCCCTTAAGTGGTCATTAATTGTTCACTGATTGGCCTGAGTTGACAGTAGGGCCAGAATGCCAACCAAGGGCTTTCCTGCCCTGGACCTAGTTTTGGCAGATGAAAATGTGGCTCAACCCCCAACCTTTCCACACAATTAAATGCCTTCACTGCTTCTAAACATACCACTAAAGACAACAGAAAGTTCACCCCAATATCATCAACAAAAATTTCCTACCTCATAAAGCACGCATGTTACAAAGTAACAATGCATCCAAACTGTTTGATTGTGGCTCACATAAGATTGAAACGTGTTGCTTGAATGTGGAATTCCAATCTAGATCATGTGTTCCATCTATCCTGAAAGATAGAATTTTTATGGATCCCTATTTTCATTATTTTCTGTGGAGAGTTGGAATTTAATTTTATGTAGGAAGTGACGGTGTTCTGTTTAAAGCTCCTCGCTATTACCTACATCATGTGACAGTCATTTTTATCAATGAATCTAGTTTTAGCTGTAAGAAGTCTTTACAAAATAATAACCAATCATATTTTATTAGTCAATGAGATCCCAATACAAATTGCTTTACTTTAATGTAGGGTGCTTTTGATCAACATAATGAGCGCCATTTTCGGAAAAGTTGGAATTGCCTTTCATGCTTCTCTCTGAAAGTTAAGTCTGGAGGTGAGTGAGTGGAAGTGACATAGGTGTTAGGCTTTTAAGTATTAGGTGACAGAATAAGCAATGGTATGACAAGAAGAGCTGTTTGTTACATTTCAGGGTATTCCCAGAACACTTGTCTTTATGGCAAAGAAGCATTTTGAATTCCCTGTGACATGTGCCTTTGTATGTACCATTGTGTACTGCATTTTAACAATGCATTTCTAATTATGCTACAGCATTCACTGCCTCCTCTGAAAAGCAGAGAATACCGATAGATCAATGCTCCAGACTGAAAAGAATTTATTTAAAATCAGAATTATTTAAAAATTAATTACTACATTAGCTGAAAGATATAAAGACTGAACCATCACAACAATTGCAACAAGACTCTTAACCATTAATTTTATTTTATAAGTGACAATTATTTTTCTATGATGTGGCCAGACTTGTCTTTTGGTAGACCTTCCACAATACATGCGCATGGATAAGGTAAATGTGAATTAATCCAATGAAGTTTGGATCATCCAAAACAGCTAATGGGTGTTTGGTTTGCTCCAGGATAGCATGATCTAAAGGCCAATGCAATTAGAAGTTTTCAACCATGCATGATCATGGAAAGAAGGAGAAAGTGGTACTGATTTCAAACAAGCAGGTTGGTTTCTTCACACCTGCTTTAACTATATGCAAATAAATTGGTACCCCGGGTCATAGAGTCAAACAGCATTGAAATAGCCATCCCTGCCGACCAAACATCCTAACTTAATTTAGGCCCATTTGCCAGCATTTGCCCCATATCCCTCTAAACCCTTCCTAGTCAAAGACCGATCCAGATGCCTTTAAAATGTTGTAATTGAATCAGCCTCCACCACTTCCTCTGGCAGCTCATTCCATGCACGCACCACCCTCTGCGTGAAAAAGATGCCCCTTAGACCCCTTCTACATTCTTTCCTTCTCACCTTAACCTATGCCTTCTATTTCTAGGCTCCCCCATCCCAGGGAAAAGACCTTGGCTATTCACCATATCCATGCCCCTCACGATTTCATAAACCTCTGTAACCTCTACAGGCAATTTACCCTCCATCGATCATTTTGGAAAGGAGATAGGGTTAATAATGGCAAGTGTTTCAAACCTATAAGAAAAAAGGGCAAACATTATCATTTTTGAAACACTGCTGTTTGTTTCAGGTTTTATTGTTATTGATACCAGTTGCAATCATATTTGCTTTGGCAAAAATAAAAATAGTTTTAGTTCAACAGGAACAAATGCCAATTTAATGTCGAAGAGACAAGCAAGGAGGAAGTGAATTTGGAGTAGAATTGTGGATACAGATGGCTTACATTTTTTTATGCTGGGATGCAGGGGGTGCAGCTGGAATTTGAACTGCTGCTGATGCATTTTGTAACTTTAGGAATAGGGCAGATTTGTTTTGGCTTCAGCACCTGACCTTCCCTGATCCCTGTTACTTTGGTGTCAGCAGGATTTAATCTATTATTTCTCTTGCAGCCATTCCTTCTTGCAATTCCTTGTTTATTGCTCATTTCTCGGTTTCTGGATTCTACTTTTTTAAAAAATGCAGTTCAGTTAAATTCCTCCTGGATGACTTGTCATTACATGCAACAAATATTTTCACTTTAGTTTATTGCTTTGTAGATTTTGCATTTTGAGTTTTTGAAATTTCTTGAAAGAGGTCGCAGACTAGGGCAAAGGCAAGCAAGGAAGTTCACACATTACGTACAAAACTATCAACGTCTTTACAGCAGAAGATGTTTCATTTGTACAATTAAGTACATTTCGTTTTAAAAAAATTAGTTTGTAAGCACGTAATTCTGTGCATAAATTACACTTGCCAGCTATATGGCAGAATTCATGCCATCAGTAATATGATTGTGTATGTGCCTGAAAAGCTCTGGAACCTGTTATGCACAGCTTAGAGTATTTAAAGAAATAGCCGCAGAGATAATGGAGGCCTTGGTGATAGTATTTCAATACTCTATTGATTTTGCAACAGTGCCTGCAAATTGGAAGATTACAAATGTAACATTTAATGGAGGATGAAGAAAAAAAATTAGGCAACGATAGACCTGAAGGACTGACATCAGCGGAAAAATACTAGAATCTGTTATAACGGATGGGACTGCTGGGTATTGAGAAAATAAACGGCTGATTTGCCAGAGTCAACATGCATGTATGAAGGGGAAATCATGTTGAGCAAGCATTTTTTTTGATAATGTTAGCAGCAGAGTTGATAAGGAAATCCAGCAAATGTAGTGTATTTAGATTTTTAGAAAACATTTGATAAAGTCCTACTCATTAGGTTATTGATCATAATTAAAGTGCATGGCATTAGAAGAAATATAATAGCATAGTTTGAGGATTGACTAACAGGTAGAAATTAAACAGTTAAAATAAATAGGTCATTCTCATGTTGTCAGGCTGTGACAGCTGGGGTGCTGCAAGGATCAGTGCTTAGGCCCTAGCTGTTTCACAATCCAAATCAATGATTCAGTGTGGGGAACACGAAAGTTCTTGTGGTGCAATGGTGGTCTCCCTGCCTCTCAACCAAGTAGTCCTAGGTTCAAGTCTCACCTGCTCCAGAAGTATGTCATTACAACTGTGGACAGATTGATTAAAAGTATCTGAATTAGAAGCAGCACCTTCAAATGTCACAAATTGAGAGTAATGGAATGTTTAGGGTGGCACGGTGGCTCAGTGGTTAGCACTGCTGCCTCACAGTGCCAGGGAACCGGGTTCGATTCCACCCTCTGTGTGGAGTTTGCCCATTTTCCCCATGTCTGTGTGGGTTTCCTCCCACAGTCCAAAAATGTGCAGGCTATGTGGATTGGCCATGCTAAGTTGCCTGTAGTGTTCAGGGATCTGTAGATTTGGTGGGTTATGTGGGATGAGTCTGGGTGGGATGCGGTGACGGTTTGTTGGGCTGAAGGGCCTCTTTCCACACTGTTGGGATTCGATTCAATGAAAATAAAATATCTTTCCAAGATGCATAAGTTGTATTTGGCAAAAATGTGCAGAGTAGTTGATATCTTAGTTTTGGGCTTATTTTGAAATGAAACTGAAGAGGATTAGCCTGCTCCTGGCAATCAATGCCACAGTGAACTGGTACAACAGGATACTGAGCCTGAAACAAACTCACATTAATATGATGTGTGCTACAACAAAATTAAATAGCGCATATACTTCAGTTCAGTTTCCTTAATTTACCTAAATGTTAATATTTGATCCTTGTACCATGCACATTATCAACAAATGTAAAAGTACTTTGTCATTTGGGTGTGGATCTCCTTGTGAATAACAACTATATTAGTCAGTAATTGAAGACCTCTCAGTAAATGACTTCCATTGTATGCATTTCCTGTAATATTTTATATTTTCAAGGGAGGCTTCAAACCTTCAAGTTGCACTTCACAGTTTCTGTAAATGGAGTCTTAAGTGTAAGACAACTGATACTGCCAGCTAGCTGTGTAAAATTTTAAAATGCTTGACTCTCTTTATAAGCAAGAAAACGTGTATGATACTCAGAGTAAACAACAAAGGAATACTTCGTAATTATTCTCTTAGGGATCTATAAAATGCAGCAAATATCAAAATGATTGTAGTCAGGCATTCTATAAATTAATGATTAATACTGCACTTTCGCCTATCAATGATGCTAGCGATGAGTTCCTAGCATGTGATAACATTTATAGTCAAATGTTCTAACCCGGACAATAATCAGTATATATAATTTGATTAATGCTGCCTCAAACAAGTGGAAAAGTGCGTATTGTACCAACACATAAAGCTCATAAACACATGCATAATTACAGCAAATAATTTCTTCTTCTGAGTGCAAAAACTTCCAGTATTACAGTAAATTGAAAACCATAATTTGCGATAATAAACAGTGCATAGTTTTAAATGCCTACTCGTTCTTTCACCAACACAGAATCTAAACGTCGCCACTTGACATTCAATGTCATTATCAATGATGAATGTCTCACTATCAACATCCTTGTGGTTACCATTGACCAGATACAGAACTGGACTAGAATGTAAATGCTGTGGCTGCAAGAACAGGTCAGAGACCAGGAATCCTGCAGCAAGTAACTCACCTCCTAACTCCCCAAACCTGTCCACCATATATGAGGCACAAGTCAGGAGTGTGATGGAATACACTCTACTTGCTTGGATGAGTGTAGCTCGAACAACTCAAGATGCTGGATACCATCCAGGACAAAGAAGCCCGGTTAATTGGCACCACATCCACAAACATTCAGTCCTTCCACCACTGATGCTCTGTAGCAGCAACAGGTACCATCTATAAGATGCACTGCAAAAATTCACCAAGGCTCCTTAGAAACGCCTTCCAAATCCACAACTGCTTCTACTCAGAAGGACAGGGCAGCAGATACATGGGAATACGTTCCCTCTAAGCCCTCACCATCCTGATTTGGAAATGCATCATTGTTCCTTTTCTGTTTCTGGGTCAAAACCCTGGACTTTTCCTCCTTAAAGGCATTGTAGGAGTCCCTACACCACAATGACAGCACCACTGTAAGATACCAGCTCATCAACACTTTCTCGAGGGCATTTAGAGATGGGCAATAAAAGCTGGTCCAGCCGGTGATGCCCACACCCACTGAAAGAATAAAAAAAATGAGCCTGACCTTGGCTGTCTCTGGGGTGCTAAAGTATTGTGTGATCACGCAGTTACGGTCTGATCAGCCATTTAGAAAATTGTAATCATGATGAAAATTAATGGCATTCTATTCATTTTGCATGAACGTTTGCTTGAGATAAGATTCCAGTTGGTGAATATTGGTGATCCTATCACTTATATCAAATTAAAAACTCCTTTACGTGCAGCCATAACTATTAGATTTGTTTCATTTCCCTAACAGAATCTAGTACAGCTGCTACAAGTTATTGCAGTCTTTGATCATGTAGATGCTACCTCGTGCAAATTGTTAATAATGAAATAAAACTTTCAGATAGCTGACATAACTAAATACAGTGCTGAACTGTTCACAGATCATGAAATACTAAGGATGCCTTAAGCTAAAACTGACCTTTTGTGGGCACTCATCTTTATCATAGAATCATAGAATAATGAATCTGCATCTCACATCTGCTCTGTTCGTTGGAAGCGCTATTCAATTAGTTCCACTTCTTACTTCTTCCTCATAGCTTGCTCATTTTTCTCACTTTATACATTTATCCAAAACTCTTTTGAATGTTTTTTTAAAAAATTACCTCCATCACTCTTTCAGGCAATTTGTTTCAGACCATAACAACTTGCTGCATAAAAAGAGATAGTAGGAACTGCAGATGCTGGAGCCTGAGACAACAAGGTGTGGAGCTGGATGAACACAGCAGGCCAGGCAGCATCAGAGGAGCAGGAATGTTGACGTTTTGGGTCAGGATCCTTCTTCAGACCCTTTTTCTGAAGAAGTGTCCCGACCCGAAATGTCAACTTTCCTGCTCCTCTGATGCTGCCTGGCTTGCTGTGTTCCACCAGCTCCACACTATTATTGCTGCATTAAAACGTTTTTTCATGCTGTCTCTGATTCTTGTGTCAAGTTTTTTAAATCTGTGCCCCCTCTTGTTACTAATCATCCTGCCAGTAGAAACAGTTTTTCAATACTTATTGTATCAAATCTTTCATGATTTTGAACAATTCAATTAAATCATCCCTTAATCTTTTCTATTCTGAGGAATATAACCCCAATTTCGCTAATATTTCTATGTAACTGATTGCTGGTACTCTTCTAATAAATCTTTTTTGCACCTTTTCTAAGGCCTTGACATCCATCCTTGGATGTTCACCTAGAATTGGATTAGTTAGTGGCTTTATAAAGTTATGTTCTCCTTGCTTTTGATCTCTGTCTGTTAATAAGGTCAAGGATCTCTCTGCTCATTTAAACAGCCTTCTCAACCTGTCCTGTCACTTTCAAAGATTGTGTACAATGCACCCCTGATTCCCTCTGTTCCTCCACCCACTTTGTACTATCTAGTTCATAATGTGTTTCTTTATTCTTTCTACATAGTAGATTTATCACTTCACACTTCTTTGCATTAAATTTTATCTGCCATGTGTCTGACCATCTCACCACTCTGTGACACACTGGACTTTGTTACTATCATCCTTGTTACTTACTAAAGTTTGAAATTTTGTAACATCTTCAACCTTTGGAATTATGCCCACTATCCCCAAATCCGTGTGGTTAAAAAGTGAATTGATCCAAATACAGAATCCTGGGAAAACCACAGTACATTTCCATCCAGTCTTAAAACAAATGCGCGGTACTTCTCTCTGTGTCGTCTTTTAGCCAATTTTGTATCCATGCAATCCTTTCATACCATGGGCTTCAATTCTGCTTCTGTGTCTATTACGTAGTATTTTATCAAATCTTTTGAAAGTCCATTTGCACAAGATTACTGCATTACTCTTGTGAACCTTCTCTATAACATAATAAACAAAACTCAATCATGTTAGAACTATTCAAGTAATTTATCACTGACATTAGAACTGATTGAATTAGTTCCTACAATTGGATCAAACACTAGACAGCCTTGACAAGGCAAGAGGGATTAGAACAAGTACTTATCTGGCCAGTGATGAGAGCATCCCATGAAAGAATATTGAAATGAATATTTGATTACCGAGGCATGGCAACTTTTGCAATCATTGCTTTTCATTCCCATTTACTCCTTTAACAGATTTAATGGTTTTGAAATTTAGAAGTCTTGATTTAGATATTTGTTGACAATGTAGTACATTTTCTGACAAATTTTCCAGAAGGTCAGGAATCAGCATACCCATCATTATTTATGCATTTGCTTGTCCCCTAGCTGCTGTTTTACTGGAGATGTCAGCTCGTTTATTTTAAAGTGGGATTACAGAAACAAGGTGAGATAATATTATTGTGGTCCATCTGACTGAGATTCAGGTTGAAACAATTTGAATGCTAAATTGACTTCTTGGAAGGCTACTTCAGACAATAGCCAGAAGTTGCTGGAAAAGCTCAGCAGGTCTGGAAATTCTGAGGAAGGGTCTCTGGGCCTGAAACATTAACGATTTTTTCTTCACAGATGCTGCCAGAACTGCTGAGCTTTTCCAGCAACTTCTGTTTTTGTTCCAGATTTACAGCACCCGCAGTTCTTTCGGAATTTACTTCAGACAATGATCCAGACTTTCCTCAGAGCTGCTGTCTCTGTCCCTCTGCAACTTCCCAGCGCTTTTGTGGAAAATCCTGTTTGTCATTAAAAAAAATCCATTGCTGCATCAGGGGAGAAAACAACTCTGAGAAAATTCCTCACCATTGCCATAACGGTATTTTGGTTATTGTGAAGGTAATTTAGTGTTTCAGATGAAGTGCTAATTACCATGACATTTTTTTAAAAGCTGTAAACTGCTATTGGTTTTCTTAAAAAAAAATTTAAAGAACATTTTCAACCAAGAAGCTGTACTGGAAGACATGTCACTATGTCTGAACGTGCGTGATTGTTATAACAAAAAGGTTGTGTTTCTTAACTAAAATAGGTTTTCATTCTTTTAAAAGTGTTTTTACCCAGGTCATTGCTGCAAGGAGTATCACAAATGTAACAACATGAACCTATCTCAGAAACCAATACGACAGATTTTCAGCAGGAGACTTGACCAGCCCTGTGGTGCTATTTCAGAAATATAGCCAGCCTTAAACCTCCTCAGTACAGCACTAGAAACCCTGCCACTCAGTTGCTTTCCTTCCATAGAACAAAGTAAAAGAGCAACATAAGGAACCACATATGTTATCAATTTAAAACCCAAAAAATGCAATGTTTTCTGGAACTGCAAGCACCAATTGAGGCAATTCTATGTACAAGCCAAGCGATTTTGTGCCACAAAACCTAGAACAGTCCTAAACACAGATTTGCTCCTTAGCTGAGATGTTAATAGTTGCATACTAAATAAGTCAGGCTCATTGACAGTATCACAGAAAACTCTAATAAAAAGTGCTAATGTTCTTTATTCAACTTGAATAAGGCCGTTATTTCACATTTAATCCAAAGGTCAGTACTTCTGGCAATACATAATTGAACTCTCAGCTTAGATTATACAATCAGGTTCTAGAATGGACATGATCCCAATGCACTTGAATTTCCTCAGTGCTCAGTTTGGTAACGTCTGTGCTTCCAAATCGCAACCATGTGGGTAAAAGTCTGACTCCAGGACCAAGCACTAAAATGAAGGATGACACTTTGATGTAGTACTGAGAGGTTGCTGCACTGTCAAAGATGCTGTCTTTGGTTGAGATGTTAGATTGAAACCCCATATCCTCTCTGGTGGACATAACTGATTCTATGCAAGGACGCAAAAGAGCAGGAGGCTAATCCATGGTAGCCTGGTCAATATGTTTCCATCAATCAACATCATATAAAAGGCTGAGGGACTTGAGGCTGTTTTCATTAGAGAGAAGAAGGTTAAGAGGTGACTTAATAGAGACATACAAGATGATCAGAGGATTGGATAGGATGGACAGTGAGAGCCTTTTTCCTCGGATGGTGACGGCTAGCAAGAGGGGAAGTAGCTTTAAATTGAGGGGTGATAGATATAGGACAGATGTCAGAGGTAGGTTGTTTACACAGACTGTAGTAAAGGAGTGGAATGCCCTGCCTGCAACAGTAGTAGACTTGCCAACTTTAAGGGCATTTAAATGGTCATTGGATAAACATATGGATGATAATGGAATAGTGTAGGTTAGATGGGCTTCAGCTTGGTTTCACAGGTTGGCGCAACATCGAGGGCCGAAGGGCCTGTACTGCGCTGTAATGTTCCATGTTCTACCTGGTCATTATCACTTTGCCTTTAAGGGGAACTGTCTGCAAACTGTTTGCTTTGTTTTTGACCTAATAAGACACTACACTCAAAATACTTCATTGTCTATAAACTACATGGGATATCCAGTGGTTGTAGAAGTCCCATATAATGTTTTTTATTTATTAACAGGATGAGGACAGTTCTGGCTAGGCCAGCATTTATTACCCATGCCTAATAGCCCAGAGGGCAGTTTAGCATCAACGACATTGCTGTGGGTCTTGACTCAGCTGTAGGGCCAAACCAGGTAAGGACAGCAGATTTCCTTCCCTAAAGGACATTAGTGAACTAGATAGGTGTTTCTCCTGACAATCAACAGCGGTTTCATGGTCATCATTAGACTCTTAACACCTATGACTATGGATAGAATCTTCCCAAACCCTGAATGATGCTGGCTTTGTGTGAGAAAGTTGGGAAAATAGAGTGAGATCGTCAGAAATGAATTTCTTGACATCAAAGATCTGGTTCTCCAACCAAGTGTTAAATGCTGAGAAAGGAACCTTGCTTGTGAGTGGGCTGAGACCTATTTGTAACCATTTGCATGCAAAGCATTTCATTATTAGTTAATCTCACCTCATAGATTTACAATTTCCTATTCTCCTACTCGTCAGATAGAAACTAGATGATGACAATCCCCAACACAAAAGTCAGAACGCTTACTAGGCCGACACCAGCTCACTGATTGCTCCTGCAGGCCTCCATCTTTGACAGCAGTCACAAATATCTCAGAACACGCTCCATGGGCAGCCACTGCATGCATCTCCTCCATCCAAGAAAGATGGCATTAGTTATTCAGAAAACGTTGGTCTATTAAAAACATAGTGTAACTCCAGTTTAGCGATAAATTGACCAAATACTTACTTCACGCATGCACAATTACACCTCCCCCCACCCAGACACTGGCCCTAATCCCCCCTCCCCCAGGACCCAAACAGCCTCTTCCCCCCACCAGACCAAAGCCAACCCAACCCAACTCTCCCTTACTGCCACCACATGACTTGATCCCACACATGCCAGCCCTGCCACTGGGCCTGACCAGCATCCTCCCCTCCTTCAAGACCCAATTTCACTTAACCATCTCCAATGTACCCTAAGCGCTTCATCACTTACCTTGCTGTATTGCACCCTGGCAACCTACTAATGTGGCACCCTACTGCCTTCCCCCTATCCACCTGGCAACCTAAGCCCCACCCAATTGGCACATTAACCAGTAGGCAATCTACTTGCCTCATGTTCAGGAACCCTGTGCAGCTGGCACCTTACCGCTTACTCATCTGGCGTTCTACTCCTTGTACCCTATCCCGTCCTCAGCTTTGTCATACCCAGCTGGCACCCTATCTCTACTCCTCTAGTCCTCACACTACAAGCTCCCCAGCTGGCAATGTACCCAATTGGCACCCTACTTACCTGTCCCTCTACCCACTTGGCATCCTACTTACTTGGCATCCCACCCATTTGGGACCCTATCCTCCTGACATGCTGATATTACACTTACTTTATGTACTTACTGTTTGACAGCAGCTGTCAGGACCTTGAAATTTCAAAAGACAGCTGCTGACTGCTGTGAAAAGAGGACATGATTTGCCTTCCTCTGACAGTTCTACACCACAAAACTACTGTCAGAATGAAAGTATGCCTCCGCATTTCTGAAGTTGCTCTGATTGGACTCTTGCCTCAGAAATGCAGAGCTCCCTTTGTTCATAAAAATGAAGGCCAGATATTTCCATTCCTCAGCTCACAATGTTTCCTCAGGCCACTACTGGAAACAGTTTTACTTTATTTACTCTATCCATCATCTCAATCATAAAATAATGTCTTGGATACTTAGAGGTCAGCCCAAATCATTAGATTTCATGTGACTTGTCGACCAACACAACATCCAGTAGCTTGCAAGTGGATGCTTTATAGGCCTGGGTTACAAGAGCCGTATTCATTTCCGCAACACAGATAATATTCTGTGATTTTGTTTTTACCCAGTCAAAAAGCAAATGATGCTAGAAATGAAAATGTAGAATAGTTTAAAACAGAAAAACTTTGAAAAGCTCCATTGATCTCTTTGCATTGCTTCTTTCATAGACCACCACCCTCTTGTTGACCTCTCCTTGTTACTTCTGAGTTCTGGCATTGTGATTGACAGGAACTCAGGCTGTGGGCCGGAGGGTCAACATTCTCGACGTTGTGAAAATGTCAATATTGTGCTAGGGAGAAACACTTTGGGCTGATGAACGTATTTATTTTCTAATACATTCAATGAGGAAAGAAAAGGAGACCAATTTTAAAGAAAATAGAACAGCAATGGATAAACTGGATCTTTGATTTTGTCTCTGCACTTTGGATATATTAAAAAAGAAAGAAGCAATTAAGTTAGCATTTAAATCTCTTTGGAGACAACAGGCCTGCTGCTGAGCAGTTGAGTAACTATTGGGATGACAGTACCCCGCAGCAGGAACATGTGGGAATTGAGCAAGGAAAATGATGGTGGGTTCTAAAGGCTACAGTCTGGATGCTCTCTTCCGATGAATACATATGTACCAGAATGTGGGCAGCCTGGGTTAGGCTGCTCGCATCTCTCCTCAATTCCATTCACCATCCTCACACTGCTGCACCAGCTGCCTCTCTATGATTACTACTGTATCCACAGAGATATTCACATTAAGTTTGCATTCCCCAAATTAAAAACCACCTAGAATGAGATTTGTAGTTCTCAGTTTTGGGTGGAGCTCACTGATCATTAGACAAATTGATTACAATGAGTGCTTGAATCTAAATTGATTCAGTATGAAAAATACTTCCTATTATTATGTGGCTGGCCTTCCTTAACCATGTGCCTGTATTACCACCATATAAGTCTTCAATGTTTGCCAATTATCTATGCCTTTTCTTGTGCTCTTTGATTATCCATTCAATATAGTACTACACACTAGTCTTGTGAGGAACATAATGGGTCATGGAATAAAAGGGACAGTAGCAACACAGATACAAAATTGACTGAGATAGGAAACAGTGAGAAACAGTGAATGGGCATTTTTCAGATTGTAGGAAGGTATGCAGTGGAGACTCGCAGCACTCAGTATTGCAATGCTGCTTTTCCTGATATACATTAATGGTTTAGATCTTGGCATGCAAGGGATAATTTCAAAGTTTGCAGATGACACAAAACTGAGGAGAATTGTAAACTGAGGTGGACAGTGTAGCATGTCAAAAAGACATATTGGTGGAGTGAGCACATAGGTAGCAGATGACGTTTGAAGCAGAGGAGATGATGCACTTTGGTACAAAGAACATAGACAGACGGTTTAAAACAAAGGGTCTTGCGAGGAAGTGGTAATGTTGCTATCTCTGGCTCAGAAGATTAAAGTTCACCTGCTCCAGAGGTATGTCATAACATGTCCGGCTAAATATCACTGTATATGTTCTAGAGACAAAAGTACTGCGGATGCTGGATTCCAAGGTAGACAAACAGGAAGCTGGAAGAACACAGCAGGCCAGGCAGCATCTGGAGGAAAGGAGCAGTCAACATTTTGGCTCGAGCAGTCCTGAAGAAGGGTAATACCCAAAACTTTATATATTCTCCATGGTACCAGTCTACCTACAGTCTAGTGAAAACTCCAGATCAGGAATTTTTAGGTAGAACTCTGCAGATTAATAAAAGACTGTGAAAATCTAAGCTCTCAGTTATGTAAGCAGTCAAGGGAAAAGGCCTCACAGCTCAAGGGACCAGAGCTGAAAATAAATAGTTGAGTCAAATTGAAACGTTTGTTAGGGGAAGAAGTTCTCCTGGTTCTGTTTAAATCCTGAAGTTTTGGTGTTGGGGAGTAGATGGGATTTTGTTTTCTGTGTGTTTCAAAATTTTTCAAACCATGTTATATTTAGATAGACAGAGATAGTAGGAACTGCCGATGCTGGAGAATCTGAGATAACAAGGTGTAGAGCTGGATGAACACAACAGGCCAAGCAGCATCAGAGGAGCAGGAAGGCCTTTTCGTGTCTGGACCCTTCTTCAGAAATGAAGAGTCCAGACCTGAAACGTCAGCTTTTCTGCTCCTCTGATGCTGCTTGGCCTGCTGTGTTCATCCAGCTCTACACCTTGTTATCTTATATTTAGATAGTTTGGTTTTGGTTTCATAGAATCATAGAATCATAGTGTGGAAACAGGCACTTCAGCCCAATAAGTCCACACTGACCCTCAGAGCACCCAGATTCATTCCCTATAACCCACCTAATCTACACAACTCTGAACACTACGGGCAATTTAGCAAGGTCAATCCACCTAGCCTGCACATCTTTGGACTGTGGGAGGAAACCAGAGCACCCAGAGAAAACCCACGCAGACATGGGGAGAATGTGCAAACTACACACAGACAGTCGCCTGAGGCTGGAATCGAACCCGGGTCCCTGGTGTTGTGAGGCAGCAGTGCTAACACCTTTATTTTTATTTTGTTTTATGCATTAAACTTACTTTATTGTTCAAAAGACAAATCTGCAACCTTGTGTAATTATATTTCTCACACTGGGATCTGGCTTGTCCATTAGTAATGTCTGTTGGAATCATAGCAGCTGGCAGTCCCAATAGTACTGGCATCACAACGTGTATCTCAGGCACCATAACCAGTAATACTGGTGCCATAAACAGGGTTGTTAGTGCCAAAACCAGTAATGGTAACACTGGCTCTACCTACAGCACATGGACAGCAATGGTTCACGAGGCAGCTCACCACCACTTCTCAAGGGCAATTGGGGATGGTTAAAAAATGCTGGGCCAGCCAGCAATGCCCACATCTTATGAATTAATAAAAGAAACATTATTATACTAGCATCATAGCCAATATTACTGATGCCATAGCCAGCATTACTAGTAAATTCTGCTGGTTAAAATTGGCCTTCAAATACTATTGTATACTGGTTTTCACTGGTGCCACTACGACCGTCTTTCCGTCTCAGCCAGCGAAGGCCAAAATCACACCAAAGTGGGGAGTGAGTGTTACCTGCAACAACCAGATAGTCAGGTCAAAAAAAAGGAGCAAAGCTCCAAGGCTTGAGGCATGGCTCAATGAATTATCAAATTAATCATAACCAAGTAAGAAGGAAGAATAACAAATCTAAATTCTGTAGGGAGGGAGCTGAAGGAGTTCACTAGGATGAGTACAAAACATACAGAAATATAAGAGGATACTCAGGATACAAAAAATAATTGGTCATAGAAAACATAGCACTTAGTTTTTTAATATTACTACAGGAATGAAGAGATGTAAACAAAGTATAATCCGAGAACATGGCCAGGATAATACAATGAATTATTCCTAGTGAATATCCAAGGAAGGTAATGAGCAATGTGCTTTCGCTCAGTATAGTGCAGATAGAATTGACTTCAGCATAAATCTGCTGGAACCCAGAGACAGAGTAAAGGGGCTCAGAACAATAATTCTTCATGAAGGGATAACATTTATTTAGACAGTCCACCATGGCCCTTGTCGATCTTTCTCACACTGTCTTCTACTCTTCAGCATATTAATTTTGCAACTGGCCTTTCTAGTGCCCATTTCATGGAGCTGTGTAGCAAGAGAGGTGGAGACTCTGCAAGGAAGGCACTGCCCTTCGTCATGTCGTCCTGCACCATTGTCACAAAGGAAAGGCCCAGAAAGGTAAGGTGTCTTCTTGATTTGCCAACAGGGACCTGGATGGTGTGGTGGAAAAGTGCACAGGGTTTTCCTTTTGCTGACTGACAAAGGAGGCCCTCCCAAGACACTCAGCTAAAATAGGTGGCTAGATCAGTGCAGTGTCTCAGGTGAAACTCAACACACATAGCAGTGCAGAGTGAAGGTGGGCAATCTTCTGCGCTCTGCACAGGCAACTGCCACCATCTTGTTTCATATTCACAGGACCACCACACATTTTAACACACTCTTCTCATCAAGGTTTAGGCTCCATAACTCTCACTATTCTATGCATCACATCCAACCACGAGCTCCTACACACATCATCCTCCCAAACTATTAACCCTTTTTCCCCCAGCGACTCTTACTCACTCACTAGAGGCACATTATCACCTTTCCTGCTCATGCAACCCCCAGACTGATGTCTCCACAGCACTTTGACCTATAAACTCCAGAGAGGGTTCATCTGATCTACAGGGTTGGCAATATCCAACCCTCTGGACTAGAACCAGTTGAGTCCCTTGACAGAATGTGGTGGTATCCTATAACCTCCTTTGGCCCTACTAAGGGCTGGTTACCTTGGACTTTCAAACATGGCTATTCAGTTGAAGCACATATAGTGTACTTGCTGCATAAGCTGCTGGCTCATGTTGTAGAGGTGTAACATTAACATAACAAGGTGCTGTACAGCAAGATGTTCACCTTTTGCCTATTTAGAGCTCTGAAATATGACAAGCTGTTGCTTCTCTCAAATTGCTAAAAATCAATACTTGCAAGAGGCTGGCATTGTCCAAGTAAGTTCAAAGCAAGTGAGTGTTAACAGAGTAAACTAGCAGTCACAAGATGCATCTTGTGCTGATTCAGGAGAAGCACATGTGTCTCTGGTACAAGTCATAAGTGTTTCTGAATTCCAAAGTGATGTCCTGAGAGCCTGAAGTGAGGATGAGTGGGTCTGAGAACAGTCACGGTGATATGGCGCTGTCCATGGTTTAGTGAAGACCACATGAATAGATGATAGGTGGAGAAAGGCATGGAGCCTGCAGGGATTTTGTGGTGAAGGAGGAGTTGTCTGAAGGCCATGCAAGTGATGGAGTCCTATTGCCAAGTAACTAGTTGAACATTTCTGTTAGGAATTGGTACCATCTAGTTTCTCCGGAAGTGTTGGGAGTTGCATAGAAATGAGGTAAGTTTAGTTAATAATGAGATGAAAATGCATGGAAAAAGTAGTTACCATCAACTAGCAAGATGCTGAACGTGCTGTTTAAATCCTAAGTCAAAATTGGAACATTTTTCTCACATCCAGAACGTGATTTTTGCCACAATTTTCCAACTTTCTCACCATTGCCTGTATCGCTCAAGGGAGGAGGAAATTGCGCCTGGTTTAGAAAAGCAAGCTAGTTCGCTTTGCTAATCTTTCTGACCTTGATAAACCGGCCTTTGCCTTAGGGCAGGAGGCAAGGATTTACAATAAATCCACAAAAACCTGCCTCAGCAATTAGCCTTGAACAGAATGTAACTACTTAGAACACTTCCTGCTGCCTTTCAAAAATTAATCAACACATAAGACGTTGGTTCAACACATTACTTTGTTATTCCAAGGTCAATGTGAATTTGTTGCAACTTTATGCAATTCAAACAGACACAACATTAATATACTGCTGACAAAAGCCTAACAGAACTATCCTAAGGCAAGCTGTAATTTAGCAGGTGGCAGCATACTCACAACCTGAGAGACTAGACTAGTTTTGAAGCCGTCTCCTGCTTTGCAAAGTGACAGTTAGTTGATCTTGCTGTCTAAGACATAGCTAGTTTGTTGATCAAATAAAATTTTTTATAATCCTATTTTGTTCATTTCGATATTCGTACAAAGTGTTTTTGTATAATTCCTGACACTTAGCTCATTTAACAGATCTACCTATTTTAAGATTCAAATTGCACTGTAGTTAATGATTGACTATCACTTCTGCTTTTGCTCTGTCCTACCTTCCCATTCTGTCTAGCTGTGCTGCTAATGATGGCTAAATGGTCAAAGCTACATGCTTGGCAGTATGTGAGAATTTAAGCGATATGCTTGCCTTTGTCGGTCAGGGCATCGAGTATAAAAATGGGCAAGTTTTGTCACAACTGTATTGAACTTTAGGTAGTCCACATTTAAAATATTATGTACAGTTCTGATTGTCACACTATTAGAAGGATGAGGAGGCTTTGGAGAAGGTACAGAAATGGTTTACCACAATGTTACCTGGTTTGGAGGGTATTAGCTATGAGAACAGACAGGGCAAATGTGGTTTGTTTTCATAAAAATGTCAAAGGATGAAGGGTGACCTGGTGGAAATTTCCCTGCAATCGCAGGAGGTGCTACACCTACCCCTACACCTACCCCCTCACCTTCATCCAAGGACTCAAAAAAACCTTCCACATCAAAGAAATGTTCACCTGCACATCCACTAATGTGGTCTATTACATCCATTGCTCCCGATGTGGTCTCCTCTATATCGGTGAGACCAAGCAGAGGTTTGGAGACCACTTTGTAGAGCACCTGCACTCGGTTCGCAACAAACGACGACGCCTTGCAGTTGCAAACTACTTTAACTCCCCCTCCCACTGCCTGGATGACATGTCCATCCTGGGCCTCCTCCAGTGCCACAATGATGCCACCCAGAAACTGGAGGACCAACACCTCCATATTCCGCCTTGGGACCCTACAACCCAATGGTCTCAATGTGGACTTTACTAGCTTCAAAGTCTCCCCACCTCCGGCCTCATCCCATGACCAACCCTTCCCCTCATCCCTGCCTTCTTGGCCTGCCCATCTTCTCTCCGATCTATCCACTCCTCCCACCTCACTGACCAATCCCCACCACTCCCTACCTGCACTCGCCTATCATCATCCCACCTACCTTCCCCAGCCCCACCCCTCCTCTCTCTATTTATTTCAGAGCTCCCTTCTCCCTGAAAAACATGACCTCACGGCTCCAAAACTCAATCCCTCCACCAATAAAACCTAACACACCGTACACCTTCTTAACAACCCTATCAACCTGGGTGGCAACTTCCAGGGATCGATGCACATGGACACCGAGATCTCTCTGCTCGTCCACACTACCAAGAATCTTACCATTAGCCCAGTACTCTGTATTCCTGTTACTCCTTCCAAAGTGAATCACCTCACACTTTTCCACATTAAACTCCATTTTCCACCTCTCAGCCCAGCTCTGCAGCTTATCTATGTCCCTCTGTAACCTGCAACATCCTTCCAAACTATCCACAACTCCACAGACTTTACTGTCATCCGCAAATTTACTAACCCATCTTTCTACACCCTCATCCAGGTCATTTATAAAAATGACAAACAGCAGTGGGCCCAAAACAGATCCTTGAGGTACACCACTAGTAACTGAACTCCAGGATGAACATCTCCCATCAACCACCACCCTCTGTCTTCTTCCAGCTAGCCAATTTCTGATCCAAACCGCTTAATCACCCTCAATCCCATGCCTCCGAATTTTCTGCAATAGTCTACCGTGGGGAACCTTATCAAACGCTTTACTGAAATCCATATACACCACATCAACTGCTTTACCCTCATTAGTCACCTTCTCAAAGAACTCAATAAGGTTTGTGAGGCACGACCTACCCTTCACAAAGCTGTGTTGACTATCCCTAATCGAATTATTCCTTTCCAGATGAATATAAATCCTATCTCTTATAATCCCTTCCAACACTTTACCCACAACCGAAGTAAGGCTCACTGGTCTATAATTACCAGGGTTGTCTCTACTCCCCTTCTTGAGCAAGGGCACAACATTTGCTATCCTCCAGTCTTCTGGCACTATTCCTGTAGACAATGATGACATAAAGATCAAAGCCAAAGGCTCTACAATCTCCTCCCTAGCTTCCCAGAGAATCCTAGGATAGATCCCATCTGGCCCAGGTGACTTATCTATTCTCTCACTTTCCAGAATTGCTAACACCTCCTCCTTATGAACCTCAATCCTGTCTAGTCTAATAGCCTGTATCTCAGCATTCTCCTCGACAACATTGTCTTTTTCAATAAACAAGGGGGATTCTGTCTTTGATTTTGTTACGGGGAGGGGGTGTGACGGCAGAGGTGTGGGAAACACAAGAGATGCGGTCGAGAGCATTTTTGACCACTGAAGGAGGGAAGTTGCGGTCCTTCGAATACGAGGACATCTGTGATGTCCAGGAGTGGAACACTCCACCTTGAGAGCAGATGCGGTGGAGGTGGAGGAATTGGGAGTAGGGGATCGCATTCTTGCAGGAAGGTGGGTGAGAGGCGGTGTAGTCCACGTAGCTGTGGGAGTCAGTAGGCTTGGAATAGATATCAGTTTTCAAGTGGTCACCAGAGATGGAGACAGAGAGGTCCAGGAAGGAGAGAGAGGTATCAGAGATGGTCCAGGTGAACTTGAAGTTGGGATGGAAGGTGTTAGTAAAGTTGATGAACTGTTCGAGCTCCTCATGGAAGCACGAGGCGGTGCCGATACAGTCATCGATGTAGCGGTGGAAGAGGTGGGGTATAGGGCCAGTGTAATTGCGGAAGAGGGATTGTTCCACATAAGCTACAAAGAGGCAGGCATAGCCTTGGCCCTTGCGGGTTCCCTTGGCCACCCCATTAGTCTGTAGGAAATATGAGGAGTTGAAGGAGAAATTGTTAAGGGTAAGGATGAGTTTGGTTAAGCGGATGAGGGTGTCGGTGGAGGCGGACTGGTTGGATCTGTGGGAGAGGAAGAAGCAGAGGGCTTTTAGGCCATGTATAAGGTTTGGATGCCCATAGTGAGGATGAGGCGTTGGGGTCCACGGAATTGGAAGTCTTGGAGGAGGTGGAGGGTGTGGGTGGTGTCCCGGACGTAGGTGGGGAGTTCCTGGACCAGGGGTGAGAAAATGGTGTTGAGATAAGTGGACATAAGTTCAGTGGGACAGGAGCAGGCAGAGACAATGAGTCCGCTGAGGTTATAGATGGTATGGGGCATGTTGTTTTGGTGATCGGGGTGGGGTAATAATCAATGGGGTGGTAGGAGGAGGTGTCAGAGAGTTGGCGTCTGGCCTCGGCGATGTAGAGATCAGTGCGCCATAACACAACTGCGCCTCCCTTGTCCGCGGGTTTGATGGTGAGGTTAGGGTTGGAGCAGAGGGAGCGGAGGGCAGCAAGTTTTGTACACCTCCATCATCTTCCTAACCATCCATAACCTCATCACCTCAGGTGACCTCCTACCCACAGCCTCCAACCTTTTAAAAGTTGGTCATAGCCTAGCAGTTAAACATCATGACCCTGGTCTAGTATTAATCTACCCAAAAGCTGTTGGAATAGACATTAATGAGTAAATAACATAAGTGTAACTTCATGTATGATTAGAAGGTGATTATGTACAACAAGATCATTGAGAATGCCTATTCTGCCTCTGACACCTGTTAACACTTCCTTTACACCTGCTGACACCACCTTAGTGTGCCTTCCCTTTTATATGTGGGTGTTGCATGGGCTTCTTTGTTCTCCTTCACAGTCTAGGTTTGATTTAGATCTCAGTGATTCATAACTGTGTACAGATATCTACAATTTCATAATGGGTCCTGCAATGAATACAAACATTTGAGGCCGGGCTAGGAAAATGATGCAGTTTGATTTGTTAAAAAGAACTTTCAAAGGATCTAAAGGTCATTGCATAGCAATGCTGGAAGAGGAAAACCCCTGGAAACACAAATAAACTGACATTATAATTTCACTGTTTATTTCTCATATGTGTCCAGAAGTTTCAAACAGTAAGATGTCATTGTGGTTTGACAAGTTGATCCAGAATGTGGTTTCTGAGGAATTTTGTTATATCTTAAAACTTTGAGAATTTCTTTTAAATATTTACTCCAGGGTAATTTGCTCTAGATATGCAATGTATTATTCAATTTGAAGGGGAGTTCAATACCAAGCAAGAGAAACAGTCAAGAATTTTTTGCAGAAAACTTGAATACATTTGCCAAACTGTATACTGGGGCAGAAAATGTTGGATAGAGCAGTGGAGGTTATAGAGGAAAAAAGTCAAAATCCAGGAGTGCTTCTCTGAACTGAATCTAATCAAGAGTTTCCAATGATTTATCTTGAAAGTATCAAAAGAGGAAAAGTGCACAACGTCACTGTGGAACAAGGGAAACCATGACATACCCGTCCACACTCGATTGTGTATCTACCTTTCTATAAAATATGTCAAATACTCATAATGGATACTGGCAACTGCAATGAGAACATTTTAATCTACTTTGGTAAAAAACTTAATGTTTTATTAATGATGCAATATTATCTACTCAGCTGAAGAATAAGTTTAATAATTTAAACACCTTTTGAAGTGAATAATTAGCCTTTCTGCAGAAAGGTAGCACATGATAGTGAATCATTATTTTGCATGTGACTAAATTGGGATAGTGAATAATAATTTGTTATTTGTACAGTGTAAATCTTCCCATATTCTCTTCATAATCTTTCATTACAGCAGCCTTTCAGGTGCTCATAAATGATCTCCTTTACAAATGATTAATATCGGAGGGTGCTAAATGTGGTAGTGGAATGCCCATATTTTCAATGTTATAGCTGCTCTTTAGGGTCTAAATGGCAGTCATGGTGTCTGCTGACATCTGATTCTGGGCACACTGGATGCCACTTTGTAAGGGCATGAGCATGGGTGCAGGGACTACATGCTGGAAGTGTGCAGTGTAGGCAGATCATACTTTCAGTCAGCAGGCAACACTGTTTTGACGCAGCACTGTTATTTTTGACCTGAAAGCTCTAGCTAAATACCCTCTTTTTAACATGTACCCATGCCATCTAAAAGATCATCAACTATTTCATATTGATTTCTACTGGTTACTGCTATGTTAATCACATCTTTTGAGGTCCTGTACTGTCGTTTAAAGTTCCCAAAGTCCGCAGAGAGTGGTATGGTATGTGTTGAGGGCTTTGCTTCTGAATTCAAGGATGTTGCTCAGATCACTTTAAAATAGAAGTTTCTATTTCCCTTAACCTGAAGCATAACAGATAGCAGGCAAGTTGACATTTTGGGTTGGGATCCAGCTTCATTTTCTGAAGAAGGATCCCCGACCCGAAACGTCAACTTTGCTGCTCCTCCAATGCTGCCTGGCCTGCTGTGTTCCTCCAGCTCTGCACTGTGTTATCTCTGACTCCAGCATTGGCAGTTCTTACTATCTCTAACTTCACTGAGTATATTTGTTATATCTCTCCATACAGTTGGCTGTTAGAGATTGGGAAGGCCTACAGCTAATCCATGTGTATCTGTGTGATGTGTATTGCATTTACTTGATTTACTTGTCAGATCTCAGTTCCTCTGTAAGCCATTAACATAATGTTGCTTAGTTTCAGAGTGTTTTCCCTTGAGTAATCATTTCCTTTTAAGTTTTCAGTGAAGATCTGGTACAGTGTGAGCAGGATGATGCAATCCTGTGCTGTGACATCATACTTCAGTTTTATGGTTGTGGAATTTTTTATTTCATTCTCTTCCTTGCCTGAATGGAGGTGTGAATTTCTTTTCTCTGGGAGTTGCTACATCCATATGTTTGACACAGTTGTAAGGTTCCAATGCCTGATGTGTTCTCAAATTCATCATCATCTTCCAGGGTGTGAATGTGTTGTTTTTCTTCTCATTCACCATGAGGCTCTGACTCTGACAACTCATTTACCATCTTCTTTCTTTGATCTGCACAAGTTCTCCAGGAATTTGGCTTTCCACAAATTCTGCAGTTTGATCCATTCAAGAGATCCATCTGTCTGTGAACTCATGTGCTCAGCCACAGCTCTTGCAGATCTTACTGTGTCTAGTATGCAATCTTGTTGCTGCTTTACTGCGTCAGTCCTGATGCCTTTTTCTTGACTTGACTAGAAGCTAATCATTTGCATAGTCAACATCTTCATCTTTCTATTCCTGATCTGCTTGACAGCGTCTACAGTCTACATTATTATGAACTTGTCCTTTCTGATTAGATCTTTGCCTACTTCTGGATGTGCCCCAAATAAGCCAATGAACCAATTATCTGTGTTCATAAATTTTCTGACCTTGGTTTTCAGTCTTCTTGAAAAAATAGTCTCACCCAATTCCTGCCTCACATTTTGAAACTAATTTTGGCAGATCCAATGATTTGACTTTGGCTAGAGATATGTGCTCAATTTTTCAAAACTTTTGTTTGGTCGTTGCTGTCTTCTTCATTCAGCAATGAAACAAATTTAACCCTTTCTCTTCTACGTATAAAATGATGTAGCTGATGCTTTTGTCTTCACTAGTACCTTTTAGAGGGCTACTGAATGCATTTATTAAAATTCTCAAGTGCCTGTATACTATCATCTGCCTCCTAATTCACATTACAATGAGTTGCAAACTCTTTACAAATAATAGTGTGGTATTAGTGTCTGAAGCAGCTGATGAAACAGGAGGAGGAGGAGAAGATGGAAGAAAAAGATGTGACAACTGATTGACTCCATTCTGGCTAGTGTGTCCAGGAGTGGCTTATTGTAATGGAGTCTCACTGAATGCAACTCAAATTCCCCATTCACCTTCAGTTGCATACCTAACATTACCATTGTTTCAGACTGTCAAAGCATCCTCTTGAACACAATGCCAAATAAAAGCCATCACTGTGAAAACATTCTGAATCAACTATATAAATTAAACTATCCAATATCTCATGAGAATCAGAAATTATCTCACCTGTGCATTCCTTTATGCTTGTCTTCCGCGTCCATTTGCCTATGCTAGAGTTTCTTTAAAGTGCTGCCCCAGTGTTTGTAACAGGGCTGCAGACTTCCAGTCAGGGGCACTGCAGATGGCAATTCTAGGGCGATGAGGTCCAGCTTCAGATTGCATAATCGACATTTGGAGCAGATAGCTTGACTGGGAGGCTAGCAGGAAACAGCAAGGGTACTGGGAGAGTGGCATTGGTAGGAGATAAGTGCTGTCATCTTGAAAGAAGACAGCAGCACTGCTGTTCTAATGGGCAGCACCTCAACAATCTTAGCAATTCTTTCAAGGATTCTGAGCATCACTGGTGAGATCAGTAATTGTTGCCCATCTATTATTGCCCTTGAACTGAATGGCTCGCCAGGATATTTCAGACAGTGGTGCAGTCAAATTGCTGTCGGTCGAGTGTCACACCCAGGGCAGACAATTGGCATGGTAGTATTCCCTTCCTAAAGGGCCTTAGTGATTCCTAGCGCTTTCTTTTTCACAACAATTTCATGGTCACCATTACTGCAACCAGCTTTATGTTCCAGATTTTAAATTCCACTGGCTGTCAAGGTGGATTTTGAACTCATGTTCCCCAGAATTTATCCTGGACCTCCATATTTCCACAATTCAAGCATTCCCCGGCAAAGACTTAGAGGACAGACAATTGAACTGCTTTTGACATCTTGCCAGCCCCTTTGTACACTGATAACTAAAGCAACAATCTAAACATGTGTGGCAGAAAACTGAGATTGACAGGCTTCAGACTGAGCTTCAGTAGCAACAGCCAGATGCCAGCTGTCTGTGCTGCAGTGAAAACTGGGACATCAACCTTAAGATACTGCAGCATGGTTGTCAGGCTCACCAGTCTATAGTTCCTTGGCTTTTCCTTACCACCTTTCTTAAATAGTGGCACCACATTACCAACCTCCAGTCTTCCAGCACCTGACCTATGGCTATCAATGATACACATGCCTCAGCAAGGGGGCAGCAATCACTCCCCTAGCTTCCCACAGAGTTCTAGGATACACTCGATCAAGTCCTAGGGATTTATCCACCTTTATGCATTTTAAGTTGTCCAGCAACTCCTCCTCAACAATATGGACATTTTTCAAGGTGTCGCTATTTATTTCTCCATGTTGTTTATCTTCTATGTCCTTCTCCACAGTAAACAGTGAAGCAAAATAATCATTTAGTATCTTCCCCATCTCCTGTGGTTCCACACATAGACAGCCTTGCTGATCTTTAAGGGACCCTATTTTGTTCCTAGTTGCCCTTTTGTCCTTAATGTCTTTGTAGAATCCTTTTGGATTCTCCTTAACCCTATTTGCCAAAGTTATCTCATGTTCCCTTTTTGCCCTCCTGATTTGCCTTTTAAGTATGTTCCTACTGCCATTATACCCTTCTAGGGATTCACTCGATCTCTGCTGTCTATACCTGACATATGCTTCCTTCTTATTCTTGACCAAAAGCCCAATTTCTCTAGTCATCCAGCATTCCCTATACCTACAGCCTTGCTCTTCACCCTAACAGGAACACACTGTCTCCGGACTCTCATTATCTCATTTTTAAGGCTTCCCATTTTCCAGCTGTCCATTTACCTGTGAGCATTCGCTCCCAATCAATTTTTGAAAGTTCTTGCCTCACACTGTTAAAATTGGCCTTCCTCCAATTTAGAAGTTTAACTTTTAGATTAGGTCTTTCCTTTTCCATCACTATTTTAAAACTAATATAATTATGGTCATTTGCCCCAAAGTGCTCCCCCACTGACAAGTCAGTCACCTGCCCTGCCTTATTTCCCAAGAGTAGGTCAGGTTTTGCACCTCCTCTAGTAGGTACTTCCACAGACTGAATCAGAAAGTTTTCTTGTACACACTTAAAAAATTCCTTAAAAATCTCTATCCAAGCCCTTAACACTATGGCAGTCCCAGTCTATGTTTGAAAAATTAAAATCCTTCACCATAACCACCCTGTTATTCTTGCAGATTACTGAGATCTCCTTACAAATTTGTTTCTCAATTTCCTGCTGATTATTGTGGAGGGAGGAGCCTATAGTACAATTGCAATAAAGTGATTATCTTTTTCTGATTTCTCAATTCCACCCAAATAACTTCCCTGGATATATTCCCAGCAATATCCTCCTCAATTACAGCCGCCGGATCAGGTTCCTCCAACTCTTCGTCGCATATGGGCAGCATGTAACACATTGTAGCTCACCTCTTGCGGTCGAAGCATCTTGGAAGACGTTCATTCTCTTCTTCAGGCGGCAATGGCATTGAGGCAGTGACATCCGCTACGTCCATCTCAGATTCCAAGGTATCTTCTACACTTGACAGTGACGGAGAACCCATGGGTTTTGATAACCTTTCTGATTGTTCCAAGGAACTGGGCATGTTTTGCTCCCACCCCACATGCGAGTTTGCAGCTTTCATGTGGTCCATGTGCTTGCTCAGGATCGTCACACCTACCTGAAATTTATACGTCGCTGGATCTGACATTGCATCGACCAGGCCTATTACCCATGCAGGTCCTTTTCTGGGGTTCCTACACCAAACTTTGTCTCCTGAAATAAACTTTCTCTCCAGCTTAGAGGAGCACTGTGTCCAGCATTGGTATTCCTGATGCAGTTTCACCTTCCTCCACAGGTCTGGGAAGATCAGATTTAACCTACAGTGGAGTTTTCTCCCCTCTGCATGAACTATCCCTCTAGTTACAAGAGGTGTGGTCCTATAATTAAATTGGAACGGGGAAAATTTGGTATTTAGTGAAACTGTAGGCTGATTCTTTAAACCTGCCTTCAAAGTTTGGACTGCTCTGTTTGCCAGACCTTTGGATGATGGATGGTATGGAGCTGTCCTTATATACCAAAGGACATTTGACTTTAGGAAATACTCAAATTCCCTGCTGGTAAACAATGGCCCATTGTCTGAGACCAACACTTCTAGGAGTCAGTGTATTGCAAAAGATGTGTGCGTCTATCATCATCTCTGAGGTTGACGAATGAACTGTATGCATGTCCAGCCACTTTGTATGGGCATCCACAACAACTAAAAACATTTAGCCCTTTAAAGGACCTTCGTAGTCGACATTTGGCTGCATCCAGGGTTTACCTGGCCATTCCCATGAATGTGAGGGACAAGCTAGCGGTAAATTTTGTCCTTGTTGGCACTCCGGGCATTGCCCCACCAATGCGGTTATGTCTGCATCCAATCCTGGCCACCAGACATAACTTCTCGTCAACATCTTCATTTTGGAAAGCTCTGGATGACCCTGGTGGAGTTCAGCCAGTATCTGGCAGCAACCTTTGTTTGGGACAATCTCTCTCATTCCCCATAATACTATGCCATCCTCTACTGTGATCTGTTTTTTCTGGGTCCAAAAAGGTTTCAATTCTGGTTCATGGCCCTTTGGTTTCACCCATCAACACCAACTGTTTCAGTTTTGCAAGATCAGGATCTTTCTGTGTCCGAAGTCTGATCTTGTCAGCTGTAACTGGAAGTGTGTCCAGAAAATGTAAAACCATTATGGACTTTTCCAGTGGCGATACCACCAATGCTGTATCTGCCAGTGGGAGGTGGCTCAATGCACCTACATTCACTACTTGGCCTCCTGCATAGTATTCCAACTTGTTCTGAATATGTTCTGAGGAAGGGTCACTGGACCCAAAATGTCAACTCTGATTTCTCTCTACAGATGCTGCCAGACGTGCTGAGCTTTTCCAGCAATTTCTGTTTTTGTTTGTAATTATACGTACTTAGTATTAGAGCCCACTGCTGAATTTAGCCTGAAGCTGTGGGCGGCGCTGCTTTGTCCTCTTTGTGTAGGCCTAGCAGGGGTTCATGCTTTGTTATTATTACAACCTTACGTCCTTAAAGGTATTGGTGGAACTTCCTGACTCCAAATATGACCACCAAACCTTCCTTCTTTATTTGGGCATATTTACACTCTGCATTAGCCAAAGTCTTGGATGTATACACTACAGTTGGTTCTGATATAACGCGTGTTTCTTCAAGGTGAATTGGATTTAACGCGATTGAAGAATTTAGACCACTATTTGTAGAATGCGAACTTTCCCTATTTGAATCGGCTATAACATGATTCCAACCCCATTACTTAAATGGCATGGCTATTGCACGATTTTCTTATAATGTGAGATTGCATCAGAACGGAACTATTGCATTATATCAGAACAGACTGTATTAGGAGTTCCTCTCCAATGAGCCATCTATGTGTTAATACTACCCCGCAGTACAGGAGGCATTGCAAGTCAATACCAGATCTCACTTGGGATCATAGTGTGCCACCACCTTAGAGGATGGTAGTTGTTTCTTCACTTCCCTGAAAGCTATGGCTTGTCTATGCGACCATTTCCAAGGCTGACCTTTCCTTAAGAGTTGATGCAAAGGCACCAGGATGGAGGCCAGGTTATGCATGAACTTCCCATAATAATTCACCAGCCCAAGGAAAGACCTAAGCTCCAGTGCAGAAGTGGGAGCTGTGTAACGTTGATTGATCTCAATTTATCTTCTAACAGGTTTAACCCAGACTTGTTGACTCTGTAACCCAAGTAAATCACTTGGAGTGCCTGGAACTCATATCTTTTCCTCTTAGACCTACGCCCACCTTGAAGAAATGTCTTAAGGACTACGTCCAAGTTCTCTAAGTGCTCCTTATTCGTCTTGTCTGTTATTAGCACATAATTTAGTTAAAGAGTGACCTGGTGTAGATCTTGCAAAATATTCTCCGTTGTCTGCTGAAAAATTACACAGGCTAATGATACTCCACATAACAGTCTCATATATTGGTACAAACCCTTATGCGTAGTAATTGTAATCAGATTTCTGACGAAGGGTTTAGGCCTGAAACGTCAAGTTTTCCTGCTCCTATGATGTTGCTTGACCTGCTGTGTTCATCCAGCCCCATGCTTGTTATCTGCGTAGTAATTGTAGCATTCTTCTGGGAATCCTCATCTAAACGCAATTGCAAGTGTAGCTCCAGCTTTGTAAAGGACAGCCCCCTCCCACTACGCAAGGGATTGGGTATTTTTGCAGCTGTGAAAAGTGGTTTACTGTTTGTTTAAAATCCCCGTAAAGGTGATCTGACCCATCAGGCTTCACAATCGGTATCACTGGTGCTGCCCTTTCCGCAAATTGTATTGGATAGATGATTCCTCCGCTTTCCAGTCTTCTGATCTCTTCCTGTACTTTTGCCCATAAGGCAAATGACACTGGGTGGGCCTTGCAGAATCGTGGAATTGCTTCCCGGTCAACATGCAAGGTGGCGTTGGCTCCTTTGATAGTCCTTAGACTTTCCTAAGAAACTTCCAAGTATTTAATCAGGACTTCTCTCGCGCAGCCATTTTCTAATTGAAAAATGTTGAGCCAATCTGGGTGAATCTTTATCAATCAATTTCATCCCATCAGGCTTGGGCCCGAGCCTTTTACTGCAATGTGTTAACCTAACCAGCAGCTTCTCATATGAGACCCAAACCCAAGTTGTACCCTAAGTTGTAAATGCTCCCCAGTATGGGTTCTCAGTCTAGGCGAGGTCTTACACCTAATTAAGGATTGGAGTCCAGACCGAAGTTTGTTAAAGACTGTTTCTGCGATTGCAAAAATGGCCGTGATGGTATCAACCTCCATTAGAACCGAGTGACCATTTAACTAGATTTATTTTCATTGGGTTCTGATTTGGACATTGTTAAGAAATTTAACTGTTCCAAGCCAGATGTAGATGGACATTTCAGGGTGTACACTCTTCTGGATACTGCCCTGTGAGTTCTCTTACTCAGTCTAGGTCTAGTGGGACTCCTTTGCTTTCTCGAGTCCATACTCCAGCAACAACTGCAATGGTTTGCTGGCCCGGATCCTGAAGTAAATTTTAACCGATTGGCGGAGGCTTGGCTTTGTTTTGGGGTTTTGCTGTGGGTTGACCAAGAGTCCCTCCATTCAGGATATGTACCGAGTGAGGCTATGCTATTGCCTTCACTGAAGTAGTGTTTCTCAAACTCAGTCGGCCTGGCGAGGCTGTCACTTCCATTGGAATACCCTGAACACATATACTCCGCTTGTCCTATTTTCCAATGACAAAGCCAGTTGCAGTGCCTGTTTGAAGTCCAATTGGGCTTCAGCTATTCGGCATTTTGGCATGGTTAGCATCATAAATCTCATGTACCAAATGGTCTCACAGCATCTCATTAAGGGTTAAACCAGAGTCACATGACACTGCCAGTCGTCTTGAACTAGTCAAAAATCCCAATGCAGATTCCCTTGGTTCTCAAATTGCCAAGTTAAAGTAATAATGTCTCAGAACTAGAGGAGGCTTAGGGTTGTGATATTCCTTATCTAAATCTGTCAACTCTTGAAAGGGCTTAGAATCTAGTGCCTCAGGGAAAGTTAAGCTCCTAATAACTGAAAACTCTGTTGGTCCACAAGCTATTAAGAGAATTACTTGTTGCTTTTCAACAGCCCCAGTATCATTTGCCTGGAAAAAATAATGCATTCTTTCCACATACTGTCTTCGATGACAGGATCAAATGGGTCAAGCTTCTGAAATTATGGCATGATGTCAGAAATGCTTACCCAACACAAAGACAACAGTTACAAGTGAATTTGTTCAGGAATGAGCTCTACTCTCAACATCACTGGAATAACTCAAGAAAGGCAAGTTTCCTGTCACCAAGCCACCCTTTATTTACATGTGGAGAGTTCTTGGCACTGGTCCAGCTCCCTCAGACCCAGCTGTCAGATTGAACAGGATGTCTGACACCCCTGTTCTTAACTGTTGGACAGGGTCACCTAATTGGATCAGATAAACATCCCCAATCGGGCAACTCATAATCTATGAGGTCTACCAGCTGACCTTGTTACAGTCACTACAGTATATATTTGAACTGTCTGCAGTTTGTGAATCAGAAATGACTGTGAAGTAAGCCTTAAGTGAGATGGGAGATGAAGGATTGGATATGTGTGTGCTGTCACCTTCTGTTTCAACCTTGCCTTTGACTTAGCCATTGGCTGCTTCAATAATGGCTACTGATAAGAGTTCAGATAAGCAGATACACCTGTCATCTACCATTTAGCTGCTATCCCCTGGTTATAGAACATAGAGAACATAGAACAGTACAGCGCAGAATAGGTCCTTCGGCCCATGATGTTGTGCCAAACTTTTACTCTAATCCTAAGGTCTATCTAACCTCCACCGCTACCTTATACTATCATCCATATGCCTATCTAATAGCCGCTTAAATGCCCCTAATGAGGCTGACTCCACTACCCTCTCCGGCAATGCATTCCATGCCCCTACCACTCTCTGAGTAAAGAATCTACCTCTGACGTCTCCCCGATATCTACCTCCTTTCACTTTAAAACTATGTCCCCTCGTAAAAGCTACTTCCACCCTAGGAAAAAGTCTCTGGCTGTCTACTCTATCTATACCTCTGATCATTTTGTTTCTATCAAGTCACCTCTCATCCTTCGTCGTTCTAAAGAGAAAAGCCCTAGCTCTGTCAACCTTTCCTCATAAGACCTTCCCTCCGTTCCAGGCAACATCCTGGTAAATCTCCTCTGCACCTTTTCTAACGCTTCCACATCTTTCCTGTAATGAGGTGACTAGAACTGAACACAATACTCCAGATGTTGCCGAACCAGGCTTTTGTATAGCTGGAGCATAACTTCACGGCTTTTGAACTCAATCCCTCTATTAATGAAAGCTAACACACCATACGCCTTCTTAACAACTCTTTCCCCCTGGGTGGCAGCTCTCAGGGAACTGTGAACATGAACCCCAAGATCCCTCTGCTCCTCCACACTGCCAAGAATCTTTCCATTAACCCTGTATTCTGCTTTCAAATTTTTCCTTCCAAAATGAATCACCTCACACTTTTCAGGGTTAAACTCCATCTGCCACTTTACAGTCCAGCTCTGCATTCTATCAATGTCCCTTTGTAACCTAGAACAGCCCTCCGCACTGTCCACAACATGACCCACCTTCATATCATCCGCGAACATGCTAATCCACCCTTCCACTCCGACATCCAAATAATTTACAAAACTCACAAATAGAAGAGGGCCCAGAACATATCCTTATGGTACACCACTCGTAACTGAGCACCATATTGAATATTTTCCGTCCACTAACACCCTTTGTCTTCTAAGGGTCAGCCAATTCTGATTCCAATCTGCCACATTTCCCCCTAACCCATGCCTCCTTACCATCTGCATGAGCCTACCACAGGGAACCTTATCAAACGTCTTACTTAAATCCATGTATACCAGGTTATGTGCCCACCTTATCCTGTAAGCGAGAGGTAAGTTTATCAATGTGTGTGGTGCAATGTTTTTGAATAATGTGCCTGCCAAGGTAGAATAACTGGCATTCTGTGTAAGCTGTGAGATGTGGGTGTGGTGCTTCTAGTGATGTGTAAGGATGAAACAAAGCTCATGTTGTTAGATAGCCACAATCCATAGAGGTTGTTACCAGATTATGGGAAATGTGGTGAATTGAGTAGTGGCTGAAGCTACTAGTTCAATTGGTAGGATATACCTTTGAAAATGCGTTTACTGACCATTATGAATTAATTAAACCTTTGGCAATGTAACATCTAAGTGGGCAGGGCTTGACTTGTGGCTTCGATCACTCCAACATTTTGTTTAAATTGTTTTCTGAGAGTTTAACTGTACCATCTCCAGGACCGAGCAGAAAGGTGAAAATTTCTCCTCTTTTCCACCTCCACAATAAAGGGAGGTCAAATGCTGTGTCAGAACACTTCACGGCATCCTATCTCGTGCCACAGCTTGTGTTCTTTCTCAAACTTTCTTCAATATTTTTAAGCACCTCCTGTAGCCGGATTACATTGCCCCTCTAAGAGTAGTGGGCTAATTTTAAGTGTTGAATGTTACCTTTAAATAGAGCTGATATCTTAGGACTACCCCTGGGATGACATGCAAGTTAGCTGTGCAGCAGCATTGGAAACAATGGGCATGGGTTAATTGAGCATCGTGATCCCCACACCCAATTTCTGGTGTTAGCAAATATCGTATGTCTCTAATATCATACAGCAAATCAGCACAGAGCTCAGCATTAGTCAGCTCATTGTGAGAGTTATTCAACTAGTCAGATTCTCTGCTCTTTCCTCACAGCTCAGCAACTTTTTTACCTTCCTGTACTTAATTAATTCTACTTTGAATATGCTTCCGCAACACTTTCACAGATCCCTACAGTGTGGAAAGAGGCCATTAGGCCCATTGGGTCTGCACTGACCCTCTGAAGAGCATCCCTCCTGGACCTCCATAACCCCATGTTTTTACCATGGTCAAACAACCTAGCCTGCACATTCCTGGAACTTATGGGCAATTTAACATGGCCAATCCACCTAACCTGCACATCTTTGGACTGTGGGAGGAAACCGGAGCACCCAGAGGTAACCCACGCAGATATGGGGAGAATGTGGAAACTGCACACAATCACCCAAGGCTGGAATCAAACCCAAGTCCCTGGTGCTGTGAGGCAGCAGTGCTAACCACTGAGTCAACATGCCACACTTTCAGGAGTGCATTCCATGATGATCCATAATGAGGAGAAAGGAATCTTTTAGATTTTCACAAGCAAGCACATTAAGAAACAGAAATGGCTGTTAACAGATTCTCAACATTGCAAGTTTCACTTAAGTAAGACCATGAAACAGAGTAATAACTCCCACCAAATATAATGAATTCTTGATATGCTGCTGAATGCAGGTATTTTCATGCTCAAAAGGGAAAGCCTAATGCTGAGTCAACTTACAGAATCCTAACATGTTTCCTAATGGTTGACACAAGTAGAAATGGACCACTGGGAGTAGTTTATTTGCCTATGCCTTCAGTAATAGAATAATAAACAATGTAGCAACCCTAAATAATTTTAACAACAAGAGAAAATACAAAAGCAAGTAAAGAACTTGTTTCATTGTTCTAAACTCTGATATAGCAAAGTCGTATCTGTAAATTCATTGCTTAATTTTAAAAACAAACTACTGCAGTAAATGTACAAGTAAAATATTTGTCTTTTTTAAAATGTTTCACTTTGGTTTATTTATACACCTAAAGTTTATATCACTTACTAAGAACGCAATTTCAAAGTATGCACTTGATAAATATTAACTCAAATTAGCTTGCTCGGTTAATGATCACCAGAGTTGGTCAGGCAGCTGGAAGGAATTGGGCCTTTTAGCATTTTCATTTGGAAGCACTTCAAAGCCTTTGCTCCTTTTGATTACTGTGCGATCGCTGAAAGAGCAAATAGAAAAGAGCCACATATGAAGAAAAGATGAATAAATTGCCAAGCTGCCTTTTCTCAGGCAAGCCTATGTAGCAATTGTACGGCAAACACTAAAAGCCAGCAAAGAATTTGCAATCAACATTTCTCCTTGGATGTTTTTACATTTCCACCATTGCCTCTTATTGACCATGCTCCCTATCACAGCTGTTTTGGGTTTTCACTTCTGTGTGGCCTCTGTCAGCAATCAACTGACTGGTGGTCCTGCCAGGTTTTCCTTTTTTGTACCCACCCAAAGAAAAAATTATAGAACTAAAACTATTTAGCTTAAAGCCATGAAAAGAATGGGTCTCTCAGTTTCTTCTAAGATATGTTATTCTTTCCTTCACAGTGGTTGTGCAAGGCCATAATGCCTTCCTTTAAAATCAGTAGGTTTATTAATTCTTCATTTGTTTTCTTCTTTGAACTTTAGATTGTTCAAGGCCTTGCTATGGAACGACTGAAAATTCATATATTACTTTTTCAAGTGACTTACGAGGATGTTAGATTTACTTTCAAATTAACATGACTTAGTTTCTTAAAATTCCTTAAAATGTACTGGTCAGAGAAAGGCCATTCTTCCCAACAGGCCTACACCAGCCTTTCCTATGCCCCACTCCATCCTGCTCCCAGCTTACATTGTGTCAACATTTCCTGTTATTACTGCCTTCCCTTGTCCTTATATAGGTTCATTTTCAAAAATCTCTGATTATCATTCATTGGGTGGCACGGTGGCACAGTGGTTAGTACTGCTGCCTTGCAGCGCCAGGAACCCGGGTTTGATTCCACCCTTGGGTGACTGTCTGTGTGGAGTTTGCAGATTCTCCCCATGTCTGCGTAGGTTTATGCTGGGTATTCTAGTTTCCTCCCACAGTCCAAAGATGTGCAGGCTGGGTCGATTGGCCATGCTAAATTGCCCATAGTGTTCAGAGATGTATAGATTCAGTGTGTTAGACATGGGAAATACAGGGTTACGGGGAAAGTGTAGGGGTCTGGGTCTGTGTCGGGGTGGGATACTTTTCAGAGGGTCAGTCTGGACTTGTTGGGCCAAATGGCCTGTTTTCATACTGTATTCTATGATTCTAAATCCACATAGTAACAAGTTCCACATTTTCATCACTTTTGGAGTAAAAACATTTCTTCTGAGTTTCTCATTAGGTTCATTAGCTTATATTTATGGCCCCCAGTTTTGGAGACACTCAAATCAGAACCAAGATAACAAGGTGTGGAGCTGGATGAACACAGCAGGCCAAGCAGCATCATAGGAGCAGGAAAGCTTGACATTTCAGGCCTAGACCCTTCATCAGAAAACCTAGGCCCGAAACGTCAAGCTTTCCTGCTTCTATGATGCTGTTTGGCCTGCTGTGTTCATCCTGCTCCACACCTTGTTATTTCGGATTCTCCAGCATCTGCAGTACCTATTATCCCCAAATCAGAACCAACTTTTCTATGTCTATCCTATCACATATTTTCACGATTTTAAAAATCTCTATTTGGCTACACTCACAGTTTTCTTCTGCTCTCGAGAGAGAATTCCCAGGTATGGAAGTAGCAATGCAACATGTCTCCAGGGTATTAATGCATATCAAGATAGTCTTGCTACAAGATCTGTTATGAAAATGAGATTCTTTCCTTATTTCTCAAGGAGTATGTGGCATTTTTTTTCTTCTTAACAAAATATACCATCTCTTACGCAGCTGTGTTCAAATTAATTTTCATTTTACATACCTATTCTGCAGGTTTAGTAACATTACTTTGTAATTTGCTACAGTTTTCTTTAATATTAACTACCAACTTTATGAAGCCACCATTTTTTGGTAAAGTACCTCCAATTCTTGAGTACAAATCATTTAAGTACACGATGAACAACAGTGGTCCCAGTGTTATACAAAGCCACTTGCCATTTTTCCTGAACCCAATGACCTTTACTCCCAACTTAACTAAGTAGAGAGTTTGCTACTTATTCCATTAATTGCCTTTTGATTCCATATCCTCTGACCTTAATATGACTACCATCTGGTGCCTTATCAAAGACATTTCCATATACATTGCAGATAACAAGGTGTGGGGCTGGATGAACACACAGGCCAAGCAGCATCATAGGAGCGGGTGCTGCTTGGCCTGCTGTGTTCATCCAGCCCCACGCCTTGTTATCTCGGATTCTCCAGCATCTGCAGTACCTTTTATCTCCATATACATTGCAGTTGCCCACTCTGTCTATTACTTATTCAAAGGAGTCAACACAGACTGTAAAAAAAAGTCCCTTTTCAAATCTGTAGGGTAATTCACTTCTTTATTTATAACTTTTGTTTCTGTTTAACTCTTCAGGTCTTGATATCAAGGCAGCATTTGACTGAGTTTGCCATAAAGGTGACCTGGTAAAATTGAAATCAATGGAAATTAAGAGAAAACTCTCAACTGGCTGAAGTCATATCTAGCTCAAGGGGAGCTGCTTATGGCTGATAGAAGCCAAAATCTCCTTTCTTGATATCGTTTCATGAGTTTCTGCGAGTGGCGCCTTAGATCCAGTCATTTTCAGCTTTTTAAAAAAATCTTTCAGAGAATGTGGGCATTACTGGCTGCACCAGAATTTCTTGCCCACCCCTGAAATTTATTGCCATTGAGGAGGTGGTGGTGAGCTACGTTCTTGAGCTGCTGCAGTCCATGTGCTGCAGGTAGACCCACATTGCCCTGAGAGAGGAAATTCCAGGGTTTTGAACTAGTGACACTGAAGGAACAATGATATATTCCAAATCAGGATGGTGAGTGCCTTGGAGGGGAACATGTAGTTGTTGATGTTCTGTGTATCTACTGCCCTTAACCTTCTAAATGGAAGTGGTTGTGGGTTTGGAAGATGCAGTGCAACTAGCAGATAATACACACTGCTGCTACTGAGCACCAGTGTTAGAGGGACTGAATATTTATGGATATGATGCTTAACAAAAGGGTTGCTTAGTGGCTGGCTTCTTGAATGCCGTTGGACCTGCACTCATCCAAGCAATTGGAATGCTTTCCCTACACTTCGAACTTGTACTTTGTAGAGTGTGTACAAACAGTGAGGAGTTTGGATGTGAGTTACCCACTGTAGGACTCCTAACATCTGAACTAATCTTGTAGCCATTATATTTCTATGGCTGGTCCAGGTCAGTTTTTTGACAACAGTGGCTCCTAGGATGTTGATAGTGAGGGATTCAGCTTCAGCAAAGCAATTGAATATCAAGGGGCTATGCTTTGATTCTTTCTTGTCTTAGATGGTCATTGCCTGGCAGTTGTATGGTGTGAATATTGCTTGAAACTACTAAGTACAAACCTGGATCTTATGCAGGATGTTGCTAATTTGCTGTGTCAGTATCTAAGGAATCATGGATGGTATTGACCGTTGCACAATCACCAATGAACCCCCCCACTTCTGACTTTATGATGGAACAAAAATCATTGATGAAGTAGCTGAAGGTGATTGCACTTAGGAGACTTCCCTGAGAAATGTCAGCAGCAATGCTCTGGAGCTGAGATGATGATCTCCAACAAAATCAACAATTTTTCTTTGTAATAAGTGTGAGTCCAACCAGAAGGTAGCTTTTCCCGGTTTCCATTGCCTCCAATTTTTCTAGGACTCCTGGATGTTACACTCGATCAAATACTGACTTGATGTCAAAAGCAGTCACTCTGACCTCTTTCTGATGTTTAATTCCGTCTTCCATGTTTGGACCAATGCTATAGTAACCTTAGGAGTTGAGTAACCCCGACAGAATCTAAACTGGGCATCAGTGAGCAAGCCATTGCTAATCAAGTGTCCTTGATATCACCTTCCGAGAATGTGCTGACAATTGAGTGTAGACTAATGGGGTGGTAGTTGGTTGGGTTGGATTTGTCCTACTTTTTGTGTACAGAACATATCTGAGCAATTTTTCACATTGTCGGGTGGATGCCAGTGTTATAGTTGCACTGGACCAGCTTGGCTGGGGAATGGCAAATTCTGGATCACAAACCTTCAGTTCAGTTGCTCAAATGCTGTCAGATTCACAGCCTTTATTGTATTCCAGTATTTTCAGCTGTTTTCTGTTATCATGTAGAGTGAATTGAGTTGGCTAAAGATTGGCATTTGTGATCATCTGGAGCTTTGGAAGAATCCAAGATGGATCATCCACTTGGTATTTCTGACTGAAGATCGTTGTAAATGCTTCAGCTTTGTCTTTTGCTCTGATGTGCTGATCTCCCCATCATTGAGCTTGTGGATATTTGTGGACTTCCCCCTCCATTGCATTGTTTAACTATCTACCACAATTCATAACTAGATGTGGCAAGACTGTAAAGCTTGGACCGTGTCTATTGACAGTGAAATTGTTTAGCTCTGTCTACTTACTGCTAATGCTGTTTAGCATGCAAGACATCCTGTGTTTTAGCTTCACCAGATTGACACCTCATTTTTAGGTATGACTGGTGCTGCCCCTGTCATGTCTTCCTACACTCTTCATTGAACCAGGGTTGATATCCTGGCTTGATGGTAATGGTAGAGTGAGGAATATGCTGGGCCATGACGTTACAGATTGTGTTACATAGAACATAGAACATTACAACGCAGTACAGGCCCTTTGGCCCTCGATGTTGCGCCGACCTGTGAAACCACTCTGAAGCCCATCTAACCTACACTATTCCATTATCATCCATATGTTTATCCAATGACCATTTAAGTGCCCTTAAAGTTGACGAGTCTACTACTGTTGCAGGCAGGGCATTCCACGTCCTTGCTACTCTCTGAGTAAAGAACCTACCTCTGACATCTGTCCTATATCTTTTACCCCTCAATTTAAAGCTATGTCGCCTTGTGCTAGCCATCACCATCTGAGGAAAAAGGATTTCACTCTCCACCCTATCAAATCCTCTGATCATCTTGTATGTCTCTATTAAGTCATCTCTTAACCTTCTTCTCTCTAACGAAAACAGCCTCAAGTCCCTCAGCCTTTCCTCATAAGACCTTCCCTCCATACCAGGCAACATCCTGGTAAATCTCCTCTGCACCCTTTCCAATGCTTCCACATCCTTCCTATAATGCGGCGACCAGAACTGTACGCAATACTCCAAGTGCGGCCTCACCAGAGTTTTGTACAGCTGCAACGTGACCTCACGGCTCCGAAACTCAATCCCTCTACCAATAAAACCTCGCACATCGTATGCCTTCTTAACAACCCTATCAACCTGAGTGGCAACTTTCAGGGATCTATGTACATGGACACCAAGATCTCTCTGCTCATCCACACTACCAAGAATCTTACCATTAGCCCAGTACTCTGTATTCCTGTTACTCCTACCAAAGTGAATGATCTCACACTTTCCCGCATTAAACTCCATTTTCCACCTCTCAGCCCAGCTCTGCAGCTTATCTATGTCCCTCTGTAACCTTCAACATCCTTCCACACTATCCATAACTCCACCGACTTTAGTGTCATCCGCAAATTTACTAACCCATCTTTCTACACCCTCATCCAGGTCATTTATAAAAATGACAAACAGCAGTGGGCCCAAAACAGATCCTTGAGGTACACCACTAGTAACTGAACTCCAGGATGAACATCTCCCATCAACCACCACCCTCTGTCTTCTTACAGCTAGCCAATTTCTGATCCAAACCGCTAAATCACCCACAATCCCATGCTTCTGTATTTTCTGCAATAGCCTACTATGGGGAGCCTTATCAAACGCTTTACTGGAATCAATATACACCACATCAACCGCTTTACCCTCATCCACCTGTTTGGTCACCTTCTCAAAGAACTCAATAAGATTTGTGAGGCATGACCTACCCTTCACAAAACCGTGTTGACTGTCCCTAATCAAATTATTCCTTTCTGGATGATTATAAATCCTAGTTCTTATAATCCTTTCCAACACTTTACCCACAACCAAAGTAAGGCTCACTGGTCTATAATTACCAGGGTTGTCTCTACTCCCCTTCTTGAGCAAGGGCACAACATTTGCTATCCTCCAGTCTTCTGGCACTATTCCTGTAGACAATGATGACATAAAGATCAAAGCCAAAGGCTCTGCAATCTCCTCCCTAGCTTCCCAGAGAATCCTAGGATAAATCCCATCTGGCCCAGGGGACTTATCTATTTTCACACATTCCAGAATTGCTAACACCTCCTCCCTATGAGCCTCAATCCCATCTAGTCTAATAGCCTGCGTCTCAGTATTCTCCTCGACAACATTGTCTTTTTCATATGAGAATACTGACGAAAAATATTCATTTAGCGCCTCTCCTATCTCTTCGGACTCCACGCACAACTTCCCACTACTGTCCTTGACTGGCCCTAATCTTACGCTAGTCATTCTTTTATTCCTGTCATACCTATAGAAAGCTTTAGGGTTTTCCTTGATCCTACCTGCCAAAGACTTCTCATGTCCCCTCCTGGCTCTTCTCAGCTCTCTCTTTAGGTCCTTCCTGGCTAACTTGTAACTCTCAAGCACCCTAACGGAGCCTTCACGCCTCATCTTTACATAAGCCTCCTTCTTCCCCTTGACAAGAGATTCAACTTCTTTAGTAAACCACTGTTCCCTCGCTCGACCACTGCCTCCCTGCCTGACAGGTACATATTTATCAAGGACACGCAGTAGCTGTTCCTTGAACAAGCTCCACATTTCAATTGTGCCCAGCCCCTGCAGTTTCCTTCCCCATCCTATGCATCCTAAATCTTGCCTAATTGCCTCAGAATTGCCTTTCCCCCAGCTATAACTCTTGCCCTGCAGTATATACCTATCCCTTTCCATCGCTAAAGTAAACGTAACCGAATTGTGGTCACTATCACCGAAGTGCTCACCTACCTCCAAATCTAACACCTGGCCTGGTTCATTACCCAGTACCAAATCCAATGTGGCCTCGCCTCTTGTTGGCCTATCTACATACTGTGTCAGGAAACCCTCCTGTACACATTGGACAAAAACTGACTCATCTGAAGTACTCGAACTATAGCATTTCCAGTCAATATTTGGAAAGTTAAAGGCCCCCATAACAACTACCCTGTTACTTTCGTTCCTGTCCAGAATCATCTTTGCAATCCTTTCCTCTACATCTCTGGAACTTTTCAGAGGCCTATAGAAAACTCCCAACAGGGTGACCTCTCCTTTCCTGTTTCTAACCTCAGCCCATACTACCTCAGTAGACGAGTCCTCATCAAACGTCCTTTCTGCCACCGTAATACTGTCCTTGACTAGCAATGCTACACCTCCCCCTCTTTTACCATCTTCCCTGATCTTACTGAAACATCTAAACCCCAGAACCTGCAACAACCATTCCTGTCAGAGATAAAAGGTACTGCAGATGCTGGAGAATCCGAGATAACAAGCATGGGGCTGGATGAACACAGCAGGTCAAGCAGCATCATAGGAGCAGGAATGGTTTAGGCCCGAAACGTCAAGTTTTCCTGCTCCTATGATGCTGCTT
>JAHRHZ010000038.1:5381456-5492041 GCA_024137785.1 Ginglymostoma cirratum | reverse complement strand
GTCAAGTTTTCCTGCTCCTATGATGCTGCTTGACCTGCTGTGTTCATCCAGCCCCATGCTTGTTACAACCATTCCTGTGCCTGCTCTACCCATGTCTCCGAAATGGCCACAACATCGAAGTCCCAGGTATCAACCCATGCTGCAAGTTCACCCACCTTATTCCGGATGCTCCGTGCGTTGAAGTACACACACTTCAAACCACCTTCCTGCCTACCCGTACACTCCTGCGACCTTGAAACCTTATTCATGACCTCACTACTCTCAACCTCCTGTACAATGGAGCTACAATTCAGGTTCCCATCCCCCTGCTGAATTAACTTTTGCAAATTTTGCCCCCAGGATATTGGTACCCTTCAGGTTCAGGTAGAGACTATCCCGTTTGTTGAGGTCCCACCTACACCAGAATGAGCCCCAATTATCCAGGTATCTGAATCCCTCCCTCCTGCACCATCCCTGTAGCCACATGTTCAACTGCTCTCTCTCCCTATTCCCCGCCTCACTAGCACGTGGCATGGGTAACAAACCAGAGATAACAACTCTGTTTGTTCTAGCTCTAAGCTTCCACCCTAGCTCCTTGAATTTCTGCCTTACATCCCCATCCCTTTTCCTACCTATGTCATTGGTGCCTATGTGGACCACGACTTGGGGCTGCTCCCCCTCCCCCTTAAGGATCCTGAAAACATGATCCCAGACATCAAGGACCCTGGCTCCTGGGAGGCAACACACTAACCGCGAGTCTCTCTCGTTCCCACAGAATCTCCTATCTGTCCCGCCAACTATGGAGTCCCCAATGACTAATGCTCTCCTCCTCTCCCCCCTTCCCTTCTGAGCAACAGTGACAGACTCTGTGCCAGAGACCTGTACCCCATGGCTTACCCCTGGTAAGTCGTCCCTGCCAACATTATCCAAAACGGTATACTTGTTATTGAGGGGAACGGCCACAGGGGATCCCTGCACTGTCTGCCTGTTCCCTTTCCGTCCCCTGACTGTAACCCGTCTACCTTTTACCTGTACCTGAGGTTTGATACCTCCCTGTAACTCCTCTCAATTACCCCCTCAGCCTCCCGAATGATCCGAAGTTCATCCAGCTCCAGCTCCAGTTCCCTAACACGGTTTCCGAGGAGCTGGAGTTGAGTGCACTTCCCGCAGATGAAGTCAGTGGGGACACTAGTAATGACCCTTACCGCCCACATTCTGCAGTAGGAGAATGCAACTGCCCGAACATCTATTTCCACTGTTCTGAATTCCCAAACAGTCTATTGAAAAAAAAAGAGAAACAAAACCGCTTATTGCTGGTGGCCCAGTCCTGAGTTGCTAGATCTGTTCAGCAACTTTCTGCTGACTGTATAGCACTGTGCTGTGTCATCTTCGCTGGGTTGGTCCTTCTTGTGGGACAGGACACACCCGAGATAGTGTAAGTGATGTTTGGGACTTTGTTTGGTGTCATCTCATCAATAAGACATTAGGGACAGCTCCCTCAGTTTTGGCAGTTGTTAGTAAAGAGCACTTGCAGGGTCAAGTGTTATGTTTGGCACGGTTGTTTTCAATGTATGGTTATTGTCTAGTTTAATCTCTTTTCTGAAACTCCTTAACAGTTTGATACAACCGAGTGGCTTGCTAGGCCATTTCAGAGGGCAATTAAGAGTCAGTCATACTGTTGTAGATCTGAAGTCTTAGGTAGGCTAGACTCCCCTGATGCTGCCTGGCCTGCTGTGCTCCTCCAGCTCCACACTATGTTATCTCTGACTCCAGCATCTGCAGCTCTTACTACCTCCAGTGTAAGGACAGCTGATTTCTTCCTTAAGAATACTCGTGAATCAGTTTTTACGACAATTGATTCTGCTTTCATAGTCATCGTCACCAGAACCTATTGGTTAGCGTGTCTGATTCACAGTGCTGCCAGGCTGCTGACTCCAATGGTTAGAAAATATGTGAGTGCTGTTTATGTCTGGCCTCATTCTCCAACTTATGCTCCTAAAATAAGGCCCCATACCAGGAACATAGATAGTAGGAACTGCCGATGCTTGAGAATCTGAGATAACAAGATGTAGAGCCGGAAGAACACAACAGGCCAAGCAGCATCAGAGGAGCAGGAAAGCTGATGTTTCAGGTCTAGACCCTTCTTCAGAAAAATGAATTGCTATCTAAGAAGGGTCCAGACTCGAAATGTCAGCTTTCCTGCTCCTCTGATGCTGCTTGGCCTGCTGCGTTCATCCAGCTCTACACCTTGTTATACCAGGAACAGAGTCTTGCAACATTACGGCTAAATTACTGATGATGTCTCAGGTCAATTGGTTCATATTCTTAGATAGCAATTCAATATTTTAAGGATCACTGGACTTCTTTATTTTAGTAAGAAGTTCATCAGAGGCTGAAGAGCTTACATCCAAAGACCACTTCACGGCCTACATTGAACAAATGTTGCTGGAATTTAAGGCACAGGAGGGGAGGAATCAATGTGCTTTAGATGCATTTCAAGACCAGATTGAACTGCTGCAGGTGGAATCCATGTAGGTACATAAACAAACTTAGAAGAGTATAGCAGTCAGCCAGAAGACACTAACATAAACTTAAAAGGATGCTCTCTAGGTGGTTCAATACTTCCCTTATATTGCTTTGGGGTCAATAGTCAGCATTTAGTGCCCTTGAATGGTTTGGTCAACCAATTTATAAGTTAGTTCAGAATCAACCACAAATGATGGCAGATTTCCCTCCCTAAATTAGTGAACGAAATGTGATTTTTACAACAATGTTGTCACTGTTCAGCTACAGATTTCATTTAAATTCACATTCCACCACTTGCCATGATGGGATTCAAACACAGGTTCCCGGAGCATTATCTGGGTGTCTGGATTAGTCCTCTACTGATGGTTCCAGTCTACCATCTCCTCACGGTATCAGTGACCTTCCTTCCTTCATAAGACTAGAAATAAGATATTTGTGGATGATTGCACAGAACTTCATTCTACTTGCAACTCCTCAGATAATGAAGCTGATCATGCCCATGGGTAAAAAGACCTGGACAGCTTTCAGGCTTTAACTGCTAAATTGATAGATGCCACACAATTATCAGAAGGTGACTATTTCCAACAAATGAGTGTCTAACAATGTCTCCTTGATATTCATTTGCATTCCTACCTTCTGATCACCCATTTTCAACATCCTGAGGTAGGGAAGTGCCCATAAAATTACCTTTAGGAGAAGACATATGCACATTGTGTCTACATGAACAGGTTGAAGGCTGGGCATCCTGAGGTCAGTAATTCATCTTTTGCTTTCTGTTCTATTTCACAATGCAAGCTATATCCAGGAAGTGGACCCACACTGGAAGTATACCTGCACCATTCAAATAATTCAGAACAAGCAAGTCACAGGGATAACCATCAAAGCAAAATCTTTCTGGCTTGTGATTTCCATTACTGTTGCAGACACAAAATCACAAAAAATTCTGACAAAACATTTTACATTCCATTTTGGTTCTTTTCAACATAAAATTGTTGATAAAATTCAAATTCTGCCTTTACGATTCAAAAATTATAGGTTACCAAGTGTTCCAAAGAAATAGTCTTCATCTTCAAACTCAAATAATTTCAAATTCAAAAATATGGGGCACAAAGATAGTGTGGAGATGTTGCTTTACAGAAAACTCTTTCTGACCTCCTTAAAATAACAAGGAAACTGTGAAAAGCAACAATGTGTAACCAATAGGAAGTTGAATATAAAACAGTCATCTTTGAAGAATAATGGATAAACAGTGTACAGATGCATGTTATAATTGTTTTCACCTGCTAAATTTCAGTTTCCAACACGAAGCTTAAACAAAGTCCTTGTTTTATGACCCTACAATTACAGCAACATTTTTCACCATTAGGAAAATACAGGCTGTCATACTGCTGGACAAGCCCTGCCATTGTACAAGGATTTTCACATTGGCCTTTCAGAGAATTTATACTTCATTGACTTTTTATTCCACAGTGATAGTTAAAATGAAGATTTATAATTTTAATACAATATCTCCGCATCAGTAATGATTAAAATTGAACCTTTTTAATAGAGCTACATCTATTGCACTTTAATTACATGCATGGTTGCTAAAAACTTACATTAGATTACATGCGCTTCTATCCACTTATTCAGTCTCAGCTAGAGAATTACCATTTTAAAATACCAAGTTTTAAAGAGCCATCAGAGTCCTCAATAGTCATAGTCAAATGGACGAAATCCCCTTTTCTCGTAAGATGATCTTGCTGTTCTTAAAAATGACAATGGCGTCGGTCAACACTGGCAAGAACATTTTCAACAGCTCCTAACTGTAAACTCTTCACTTCTGTTCCAAAATCAAAATAACCACAAGATAGATCACATAACCATGGTTATCTATGGTCTTGTGGATGTCTGCAGTGCTGTTGTCCACTTTGCAAGCATTCTCAATCTCTTCAATTCTTCATACAAGAAGTCCTTGAATATTGCTCAGACAAAACTGACACATCAGCCCAAAGCTGGTCAGCCAAATATTATGTCTTCCATACACATTGAGGTAGAGACTCAAGAATATGGTGAGCACTTCCCTTATCGTAGTATCCATCAAGCTTGAAAGGCACAAATAATTAAGAGATCCAACAGTGGATCATTGACCCAATTCAACCCTCTACCATCCATAGCACTTACTGTTTGTCAACAAAAGCCTTCTCAAATCAACAAAAGTCCCAATGTATAGAACTGGTATTGCTGCCATCTCTGTAATGCAATTGCACCTGAACTATGCTTCAGCAATACACAATATCACGAGAGAAACTCTTGCTAAATCTACAGCATTCAGGCTAAACTTCAACGAGGTCAATTTTGATGGAGGAGACACTATGTTTACAAGGCTGGATGGAATGGTTTTGTATTCTTGACTGTCAATTTGCCAATATTCCACAGCATTTAAATTACAATTTCAGCAGGAAGATTTGTTAAGGCATTTGCCAAATAATTCTATTTTAGACTTTACGTCTAGATGTGGAAAGTGGGAAAGTATCCTTTGAAGAAGTGGGAGAGCCTCCATTTTCATCGCAAAAGGCAGAAAAGCCCTCCAGAAAGCAGGACCACAATTTTGATTTTTTTAAAATAAGTGGTAAATCTCAAGTAAGCTGTACAGAGATACATTATTGCTACTTAGTGGAATTTGACAGTATTGCTAGTTAACAGAATTGAAAGCATTATTGTGAGAATACCATTGTTGTACAGCAGATATCAAAAGTCTGAACAAACTCAAAAACAGAATTTACAACAACTTTGATTCAAAACAAGAAGACAAGCTTGAAGACAGCAAATTATAAACAGCTACTGTGGTTCTACAGATTTAAAACAGCTTTAAAGCAATAATAATAAGTAAACACATTGAGGAAATAGAAGTAGCAATAATACTTACAAAACTATTTAATGTCAGAGATGGACCAAACAGAAGACAGAATTGAAAAAGAAGACAATTGTTCACTATTTAACAATTCTTAAGATACTAATTGCTTCAAATTAAATATTAAATCTGAAGCTGAACAAGCCAATACATAATTATATGCAGTGTTTCCTATAGTGGATGATGTTATAAATCACCAAAATACCAAAGGTAACACCAATAGCTTTGTAAAGTTTTGAAGCCTTTTATATGTGCTTCACTCTGAAAACAAAAAGAAAAATTATTCAAACAGCAAGATTTAATGAAAAACTTCAGTTTCCAAGAAAATCCAGACAATTTGGATAGTGGAAAACTGTAACTTTGAAATCAGAACTCACAAGAGGCAAAAATGTTATTGGAATTATTGTTGAGTTTTTGTCAAGTTTCACATAGTCCAAGGATGATTTTGATTTGGAAAAATGTATTCAACCTTTGGAAGTTAAAACTAAAAAAGGACATAGGCAGATTCTGAGAAGAGAAACACAACCATACCTCAGGAGGGCAGTAGAATCTATTCCCTTTATAAGGTACAAACACTTTGAAGAGGCAGCTGAAAAGCCAAAACCAAGACCGAGTCAAATAGCAGATAGTAAAAGTTAATATTGGTGCTATGGAACAACAAAGCCTCACAGGCACAGGCAATGCCCACCTACTTGTTATGAGGTGCACCACATCATTCATATGGCACAACAAGACTCCCAAAGCAAGTTCTCTATCACAAGTTCTGTCATAGTAAGTGGTTATTGGGAGGTCAAGGAAAACACTCAAGGACCTCCGCAAGCCGTCCTTAAAATATGTAATATCTTATCAATTCATGAGATTCTTTTGGCCAAGACTGGCCAAACTGAGGAAGCGTCAAAGAATTTGCTGATCACCTTCAACAGATTCAGTTGCAGGCCAAGTGCAAACAAAAGAAGAACCATGTGGTAACTCAAGCATCCCAGCCACCCAATGTTTTCATACACCACCTGCTTTACCTATGGCGGGATATATGGATCCAGCATTGGAGTGAATGGTCACTTCAGGAGCCACAATTCTAGAGACAAAGAAAGTCATCCTTGACCTTGAAGGACTGTGTGAGAAGAAGAAGATGTGTATATTATGGAAACAAAAGCTAGTGTGAGTGTGCCTTCAAGGTTATAATGATGGAAATTAGGACTATGTGTGGAATAAGCACCAGCTCAATTTTGTGATTTATCAAACCATTCAAACTCCTGTTTCAAACTCACAGTCAGCTTTCATTCTGCATATAAGTAATGTGATGAATTTATAGAGAAAAGTGCATAGATTGTGTCGTTAAATACTAATTTAGACGCTGATACCAGTTTATTCTTGTCCCTTTAAATAAATCATTGGGTAAAAATGTAATTAAATATGTTTTTCTATTCCTAACTTTCTGAATAAAAATATTTGTGATCAATTTTCTTCTGTTTGCTTTACTTAGTTGTAGCTTAAAATCAAAGAATTTGTATTTACTCTTGGGTATAAACGTGGCCTTGGTTCAGGTACTGATTTAGTTTAGTTTAGTGTCAAATTTAAACCAAGTCAAGGTATAATAAAAATGCTTTCAATTTTCTAAAGGTGCATGGTAAAGCTCAGCACTGGTGGAAAACACGGTATCTGCCAAAGTTATTTTCTGTTTCTGGCACTATAGGCCTATTAAAATACTTGAACTTGCAAGCAGCAGTATTCAGTTTTTTTTTAGGTCCCAGAATGTGAAAGAAAATGGCATAATTATCAACTATAGTAGAGGAAAGAGGAGCATTAGAATGATATTAAAATGTTATCTCATAGAATTGTTCCAAAGGTTATTAAAAAAGAAGAAAATTAATGAATAGTGAAAATGTTTGGTCTTTATAACCTCCAACCGACATAATATCCCCACAACAAGCTACTTGTGTCTTAACATCAGTCTAGAAGCTAAGCCACCCATTTGAAAAGACAGACTGTATCACAACCTGCTCGAAAACTTCCCCTGTGTGTCTAGTCATCTGTCATACGTATACAGTCCAAATATACAAACCTGCTTGATATCTCTGATCTGTTACTGAGACCTTGGAGATAGCAAGAACTGCAGGTGCTGGAGTCAGAGTCAATACAGTGTGGAGCTGGAGGAACACAGTAGGTCAGGCAGCTTCAGAGGAACAGGAAAGTCATTGTTTCGGGTCGGGACCCTTCGTCAGGACTGAGACCTCTTACCTTCCATCTGTAAGATTCTGCACTAAATATCTGTAAATATTTCTCACATATAATGGTTAACCCATGGTTCAGATAAACATCTGAGCAATGCATTTGGACTCGGTTGTTTTTCTCAAAAAATAAATAGATTAACAATTCAATCGAAAGCAGAAGTTTACAGGCCTGTTCAAAGGTAGAAAAGAGCTTGAATCAAACAGTTCTGAAATGTAAACTGCATGTGCTCACTGGAATGTTGTAATCTTTACTTTTTAGGTTCTTTTACTGAATAGTTTGGAGCACGAAATGTGCTTCAGGCAAGAGCAAGTAGAAGTCCATTGTGTGTTTGCCAGGAAGCCTAAAGTAACAGCTACAAGAGTTGTGCTGTATCAAACTGAAAAGATAGGCCATCTGTCAGTGGAAGTTTCAACTATTGCAATACGGTTGTAGTATGTTTTGAAGAATATGTGTTGTTTATTAGAAGAACATTGGAACGTTGTGGAGAATGAACTGGAACCCTGATTCTGTCAGGCCCTTGCTCCTGGACTGGAGGTAAGCAGAAAATGGCTCAATGATTGAAATTAGTCCATAACTTTACTATAAATTCTCTGTTTTTCAATTCTAGCCTCTACAAATAAATCCTGGTGCTTGATTCACTTTGTTTTTAGTCTTGATGACCTTTAGCCGAATTTTTAGTGATTGATGTTTTTGTTCCTTTGCCTCACATCCACTCGCACCTCCCCCCCAAATAATAAGTCACCCCTCTATTCTTCATAGCAATATGTTTTACCTTGTATTTGTTCATGATGATATTTATTTCCCAATCATTTGACAATTCTGAAAGTGTATTAGTGTCCTCCTATAATTTGTTACAGTCCTCCTTAGTATTGACCAACATCTCCACCCCCTTCAATATTTTGCGTCATCAGTAGATTTAGAATTTTTAAAATAATTCTGCATGCAACATTTTATCCTTATGCTGCTCTTTGACTGCAGACATCAGCAGAGGGTCTGATGTCAAGAATGGTTGTTCCCATTTAAAGGCCAGCCTGCATTGTTTCAAAGGGAGGTGCACCGTGACTGCAAGAACTAGAGGGACTTCTTTAAAACATGTGTAAATACAAGTGCCAAGGTTTTCAGACAAAGTACTGGAAATCTTAATGGATGAGCTGGAAAGAAGGAGAGTTATTCTGTATCACTAGGGGCATCGGGAGACCCCAGACCTATGTTCAGGTGACAGTGGGAACAAATAGCTGTTAAGCGTAATGCTCTCATGTGGTTCCAAAATATGTTTACAATGCAGGAAGACATTTATCAATCTGACACAAGAAATCTAAATGAATGATTTATGTATCGCTAGCCTCATTCACCATTCAAATCTGTACACTCCCATCGCGTACCTACAAGAAATGTCGATCAATCATCATTCAACTTGACAAATAATTTGCCCTACCTCATCCTCATAGATTTTGCATTATAGCAAGAGCCATACACAAACCACAGACCGTGCAGGTTATTAATATTATTCAACCATGACAGCTACATCACAAAACACATTGCAAGACACTCAATTCATTTCACTCTTTTTTTACATGAGAGGGTGGCACAGAAAAGGCAGCAGAGGGAAAGAACTACAGGAGGGAAAGTATCTGTATTTTGGTAGAGATTTTCATGACTATAAGACATCTCAAAGCATCCTACAGTCAATGAAGTACTTTTAAAGGAAGTAGACATTATAATATCACTGCTTTCTCACATAATGTATTACTGCTATAAGGTAAGAAAGATAGTGAGACAGGTTTATCTGCATGTGTTATGGAGGACACAATGTTGGAGAATAATGGGTAGACTGTCATGAGCCTATGGGTCCTGGTGAGTCTGAAGGGACCTTTAATAAGGGTAGCTGCCTGCCCAAACCTCTTTTTCTCATCTAACTTCTGTCTCATACTATGATCACTTCTAAGTCACAAGATAATGTAAGCGTGTACTTCTTACCCGCCCATGTCCCCTCACCCATGTTACTTTCTTTTTTAAATTCAGATGCCTAATAACTGAAATCATCCAGGCGATGGAGGGAAAAAGGAAGGAGACATGATGATGAAGCTATATATTAGCCAATCCTACACTTGAGTTTCGTTATTGACATTGCATGTTATTTGAGAGGCTATGATAGAGGAGGAGTCTGCCCATGGTGAGACATCGGGCACAAGTGCATTGGGACCAGAGTGACGTTAAAGGAGAGTGCAGATACCAGCTTATCAGAGGATGTGCTGTTGTTTATATCTTAGCAGAAGCTTGCGGTATGTAAATATTAACAGACACAGCCACCTTGCCAGGGTCAAGCAATTTTTTCCCTGCCCTACTTGAGGTTGCAGTTGTGGCTGCAACAGCTGTCTGATTTCAGTCATAATTTCATTTGTGGAGTGAAAATATCTGAAGTTAAGGTAACAGCATGGCTCTCTAAAGATCCTCAGTGGATCTGGCTCATGGCCCTTCTGCCCCAGCTCCTTCTCTTCTATCTTCTACTTAATTGTTCTCCTTTTTTATAGAATAGAATCCCTGCAGTGTGGAAACAGGCCCTTTGGCCCAAGAAGTCCACACCAATCCTCAGAGCATCACACCCAGACCCATCCCCCTATCACCCACCTAATCTACACATCCGTGAATACTACAGGCAATTTAGCATGGCCAATCCACCTCACCTGCACATCTTTGGACAGTGGGAGGAAACCAGACCACTCAGAGGAAACCCACGCTGACATGGGGAGAATATGCAAACTCCACACAGACAATTGCCTGAGGGTGGAATTGAACCCAGCCCCCTGGTGCTGTGAGGCAGCAGTGCTAAACACTGAGCCACTGAGCTACCCTAAATTTGACACACTTGGTCAGTGTGTGGATTGAACACTTGGTCTTGGCATTATTAGCACAACGCTCTAACCAGCTGAGCTAACTGACCACCACACTTTTTGTGATCTCTCCTCAGGCTACCCAGATAGCTTATTTCAATACGTGCATTGCAACGATCAATAAAATACTTCAGCATCACAAAGACCAATTCCTGAATTTAAACTCTCGCCAATATAGGAATACTCCAAAAATGAATGTATGACACCAGCTGCCAGAAGAAATAAAACAGAAATTAACCCAAAAATAGTTCATGATCCCTTTAAGCGGTAGGAGGTGGAAGGTTGTGTTCAGCTGTGTGAGGTTAACACAAGGCTCTGGCTGGAACATGGCATTTGAAAACAGCAGTATGTTCTGATGTTAATCCGTGACCCTCTGCACTTCTTGGAAAATTGGAACAGACCATAAAATCTCAGTCAATTGACACTTTAATTGTCTTAATTCCTTCATTTTAACTCCACATGCTGTTCCATCTATGCATGCCGTGTGCTCCTCATAAAATTGGTACTTGGCATCCTGACACAAGCTCTGTTCTTTCGCCTTCTCCCTCCCACTTCCAAGGCCACCCTCAAAGGCACTGGAAAGGTATGCCATGAACAGAAATCTGAAGAGACAGAAATTGTGTTGGATGTAAGAGTACAAGCATGTTACATTAAGTGGACATCAATTAAATTCATTTGGTTAAGTCTTGCTGCTGTAGGAGAGTTTAAAACATGTAATACCAGTCAGCAATCCTCCCAATTTTTATTTCCATTGAAGTCAAAAACTGGAAGAGTTGTAGAAAACATTGCCAACAAATCTGTTTAAAACCATCATGGAATGTCAAAATGGCTCCTTTGTCACTAAACTCAAACACTGAGCTACATGGATCTTTGAGTCCTAATTTTAGAATAAACATGGGCAATTTTGATTACAACTTCATCACTGAGGAAGAATCTCTGCCACTAACTTGAATTTAGAACAAGCGAGCCTATAATTCTTGGTTGGTTCTATCTTTGGTATTGATTATAAACTCTTGTTTAATTCTATGGCCCACTTCCACTCTGCAACATTAGGCCCATTGTTTACTGTATACTAAACAACATACCAGATTCCAAGAAGTGAATAAATCAGATCAGCACCTTATCAGTCACTCAAATCACATTTCACAGTTCAGCCATAACTATTAGAATGAAGATGGCAAGCTTCCCACATACTGGGTGAAATTGGAACTATGTTACATGTAGGTTATAAACAGCAACATCTGTTACTTAACCTGACACTAAAGTTTTTCGCAACATTTAATTTTGTTTCTTAATTTAATAGTTGTATTACAAGTATTAGCAGTAAGTTTATACAATGGTCTAAAATGTGGAAATTGAGTAATTTTAAATTACACCCTGTACAAATCTTTCAAGACTAGAAAATTGGCTGCCCATGCATTACGTTCTGGCCAGCCAAGGTGTCCTACGTGGCTCACCAAGCTGTTTTTCTAAAGACAAGTTAGCGTAGCTGGATGATTCCATAGAAAGTGTGTGATTGGTGCAGTACTATGTGAGTGCTTTCGCTTAGCGTGATAAATCTGCCGGCTGGATTTCAGAGTGATGCTGGCTTTGGGAGAAGGTGAATGAGAGTTGGTTGCTGCCTTGGAGTAGTGGGGTGATGGCTGTGGGAGAATGAGAGTCAGTACACCTTGGTAGTGGCGTGTGATGGGAGTACTGCTACTGAGAGTGGAATGGGGGCAGCAGGGACAATTAAGAGTTAGGCAATTAGACGGATGAGGGGGAGTGTTGGACACGGCATGAGGAAGCATGTCTTGGTACTTTCATAGCAGTCACATACTGTTCCTCAACAAAATCTCCCAGGCCTGAGTGTATAGGACGTGTTGGTGGATGTGAGTAAATGGGGATGGGGTGGGTGGGTGTTAGTGAATGGGTGGGTAAGTTGGTGTGAGTCGGTAGTTAAGTGTGAGTGAATGGATGAGCACGTGGGTGGATTTGGGAGAATGGTTGGGTGTGAGATTGAATGGAGGATGTGTGAGTGAATGAGAGTATGTGTGTAAATTGGTGGGTTTGGGGCTGAATGAGTGATTGGAAGTAGTGAGGTGGTGGATGCCGTTACATTGGTGGTTGGGGGTGTAAGTGATGGGAATGCCCGTTTAATTCTACTTGTGTGGATTTCTTTTGGAATTTTTCCCTTGTAACATTATTCATTGCAGTGTACAAACTGTAGAGTAATGAGATTAATATCGGAAGCTAACCTGATGGTGATGTCAGAATCAAAGATTAAGTATCGCAAGCTGGAAGGGAGAAGAAGCTCTCTTTTAGTTTAAAGAGAATGTGATGTATATATCACAGCTCTCAATAAAAGGCTCCTGCAGAAAGTCCTGCATTCTTTGGGCTTCTAAACAGAGTCAGACCCAAACACTTAACAAAATGTAAATCATTCCCAATTTCGGATGAATTGTGTGATTGTTTGTTGGCCAGTGAGTACCTTCATTGATATAACTTGCTGGTCTATTTAAATCTGTTGACCACTTGGACTCACAATGACCCTGAAATTCCAATGGCCTGATGCTTGATACTCGATAATGCCACCTTCCTGACCCCAGTGGACCCTACTTGAACCCACAACCCAACACCTGCCCTGAGCCGCACCCAACTCCCTCATCCAAACCACTGGCTCAATCAAAATGCTCCCCAGCCACCATTCCAATCAAATAATCTTGGTCCGAGCCATCCCCTGCTAGACCTGTCTTGACCTGTCCATCCAGAGAAATCTCCCCACTTGTGTCTTCCCCCACCACTCAAATCAACCTAACAGCAAATCCAGGTAGACCCGGTACCCCCACTGAACAAAACCCTCGTCCTCTCCCGATATAATCCAAATGCTCATCCATTTGTCCGGCACCCTACCTCATCATGTACACGAGACCTTAGCTCCATAGCCCTCCCTATCCCCTAAACCACCTGATATTCTAAAGCTCACATCCATTTGTCACCTCCTCACCCATCTGGCACTCAAACCAACAAACCAACAGCCACCTTCCCTGGCCCCCTCACATACTACCCCCTTACCCACATGGCACATCGACTCAGCGCCTACCCACCCTACCCACCACCCTAATGCACTTACCTTTCTCAGTAGTTGGCAATGTGACTTTAGGACCTTTCAACAACTTAACTTGTGAAATATGTGCTAAAAAGAGGGGCATCTCTCAGCCTGCAACAGTGCTCCCGTGTTGAACACAATTCTCCCCAGTTTGCTCCAATGAGATGCCAGGCTCAGATATGAATAGGAAAGATTTAGAGGTCTATGAGCCAAATGCTGGCAAATAGGTCTGTTCAGGATATCTGGTTGGTGTGGACGAGTTGGACTGAAGGGTCTGTTTCCACACTGTATGACTCTATGACTGTATTTGAATGGCAAAACCACTGAAAGGGATGTGTTTAATCTCAAAGAGGATCACTCTCAGTGAAAACTGTTCAATGATAATTGGAAAATATGGGCCATTTTTTGGATCCAAGCAAAATAGAGGAATTATAGCCTGAAAGATTGAATATATGTTGGTATGGAATGAAAACCAGGAAAGCTGCAAGCTGGTTGGAAAGCTGGCTCCATCCTCTCAAACTTCATGTTTCAGTCAAATGTTTTAGGCTGTCTATGAGTAATACCTTTGGGAACGGGTGTGCTGCTGAGTTGCATAGACTCATTTCTTAAATAGAGTTTAATTCATTTTCGAATTTAAGGATGTATCCACAGGTTTTTGGATCTTCCTGAAATACCAGTAAAAAAGAAGGCAAGGTCACAATAGAAATTGAGGTGCCTGATTCAAGCTTATGGAAAAACTTTATTAAACACTCCCTATTTTCAGCTGATCTTTTAATTGATTGTGGGAAAGTTAGTAAGAGTTTACTCTTACATATGAAAGGTTTTCTGGGTTGCGGTACTTTACTCTCCATAGATTAGAGATTACACATTGACTGATGTTTCCAGAGCAGCAACAACAGCAATAATAGCTCCATCTGTGCAGCTCCTCAGGGCAGTGTCCTCGGCCCAACCATCTTCAGCTGCTTCATCAATGACCTTCCCTCCATCATAAGGTCAGAAATGGGGATGTTTGCCAGTGATTGCACAATGTTCAGTACCATTCGCGACTCCTCAAATACTGAAGCAGTCCATGTTCCAATGAAACAAGATCTGGACAATATCCACCTTGGGCTTTAAGTCACAAGTAACATTTGCGCCACGTAAATGCCAGGCAATGACCATCTCCAATAAGAGACAATCTAACTACCACCCCTTGACATTCAATCATGTTATCATGACTGAATCCCCCACTATCAACACTCTGGGGGTTGCCATTGAGCAGAAACACAACTGGACTTGCCACATAAACACAGCAGCTACAAGAGCAGATCAGAGGCTCGGAATACTGCAGTGAGTAACTCACCTCCTGGCTCCCCAAAGTATGTCCACCATCTACAAGGCACAAGTCACTAAGGTGTTGGAATATTCCCCTCTTGCCTGGATTGATGCAGCTCCAACAACACTCAAGAAGCTTGACACCACCCAGGACAAAGCCGCCCACTTGGTTGACACTACATCCACAAAAACTTACTTTCTCCACCAACGATGCTCTGTAGCAGCAGTGTGAGCTATCTACAAGATGCACTGCAGAAATTCACCAAAGATGCTCAGACAACACCTTCCAAACCCACGACTACTTCCATCTAGAAGGACAAGGAATGCAGATTCATGAGAATGCCACCAACTGCAAGTTTTTCTCCAAGCCACTCACTATCCTGACTTGGAAATCTATCACCATTCCTTCATTATCACTAGGTCAAAATCCTGGAATTCCCCTCCTCAGGATATTATGGGTCAGCATGTGGATTGCAGTGGTTCAAGAATGCAGTTCGCCACCATCTTCGCAAGGGCAGCTAGGGATGGGTAAGAAAGTACTGATGAGCCAGTGATGCTCATGTGCCATACATGAATAAAGAAAAAACAGCAGTAATATTAATCAGAATGAACAGGTGCTTGGGTTTGCATCTTTGAATGGCTTCCCAGAGTTGTAGGATATCAACAACTACATATATGTGCCAATGTGAGTAGACCCATAATAACCATGGATATTAGTCAACCACAAGATCATTCCTTAATTGTTCAAATACAAAAGGATATTTATGCAAGTGAATGCAAAATTCATGGTGTACTGCCTGGTCTTCTGCTTTAACAGTCCAAGCTTCCTGAAATATTCAGACCTGCTTAATAAGTAGCTGACATGAGGCAATGAAGATACACTTCAAGCTTGGCCGGTGATACTCATCAGAAATCCAAGAAATAAAGTGCCACAGTGAATGCCATACACCATGAGTGATCAGCCAAATGTTGGTAAGTTGATGAAACACTTCAGGTGCTTAGACCAATCAGCTGGCATCCTCTGGAATGGTTTCCCAGTGGAATGGTTCATTAGACTCCACCAAACATTGTACAGCAGCAAGATTGGGATTTTTGAGTAGGTGTCAACAGGTGGGAAGTGAAAATGCTTTGAATTTCTTCTGTTCACTTATAAGATGGCGTAGGTGAGGCCAATATTTATTGCCTGTTTCTAACTGCCTTTGAGAAGGTGAGGAGAAGTAGAGTCTATATTTCAAGTCTCCTTTTGCCAGCATCCCTTGCTTGGCTGAGCTTCATTTCACTTCCTGGAAAGTAAAGATCAGTGCAACATTGTATGGCCAATGCTTAGGTAATTGTCATTCCACGTAAGGTAGCTGACATGGTGTTATAAAGAGGGTACATATCTGTACTCAAGGCATGCATGGGCTCATTTGATTGTCGTCTTTGACGTTTTGTGAAACTGATCACTCTGTCCATGGATAACACATCATCATAATGCTCTATAATATCAACCCACTCATGCTTGTTGTTAACTGTTCTGTTTTCTCTGTAATAATGGTCATTGTGCTTGAGGACCTGTCACTGCATTGCACATTCCCTACTGCTGCTTAGTGACTGTTCATTTTTATTGACTGCTTCAGGGTATTGCATCTGTGTCCAGTGCAATTGAACTTAAAGAGGGCTCTACCTTCTGCTATAGACTCCCCAAAGCTGATCTCATTATCTTGTGAAGTGAACAACCAGGTGCAAACCCAGCTATCCAAGAGTTTCAGCAAATGGCGAGTACCTAAGCTACTACATAGTATGTGTGAGCAAAAGAATCAGCTCCTTTAAGACATGGTCATCTGAGGTCTCCATTGATTTCTGCTACATGTGAGGCCCTGTTGTAGAAAAAGGGCAGGAGGAAGCACAGTAGGTCAAAATGTAACTTATCATTAGGAAGAAGATTATCTTTCACTCGCTATTGAAATCAAGTCAACATGACTGAGTGCCAGATGACTTCAAGACTATCAGATGGATGGAAACACCTCACCTCCTCATCTCTGTTGGCCAGAGGCATCAAAACTTCATTAATTTTTACATCCTCCATGTCTATTGTTGCTACAATATGACAGGAGGAGTTACTTCAGTTTTGTCATTCTTCCTAAAGTTTCATGCTCTCTCTCCTGAACTGGGGGCAGAATACACCATGCAATGGTGTAATGCGTAATGGATTGTTGAGCGTGAATATCAGACTGTATGAAATTGTATAAAGATGAGGGTGAGTGGAAATGGATGCTGGGTGGAAGTGAATATGAAACAGAAAGGTGGCTACAATTGCATAATAATTGGATGTAGGGGACGAGGTAATGGAGTAGGCTTAACAGAATGAGGGGTGGGGATGCTATGAGGACACTGGTGAATGAGTTCTTACTTCATTGTTACCTTCATGATTGATCATTTAAGGCACTTTCTGCAATAAATCCAGGAATGCAACACAACGGGCAACCACCAAACATGCTTTCCTGTTTTTAACAGCACTGTTTTCCCATGCATTGCTGAGCCAAAGTAACTTTCCACACAGACCCCAGTGGCGCATGAAGTGAGGAACATTAAACTGGGACTCAGCCATAGTTTCTCCTGGCTTCTTGGCAAACTTCAATCTCCTTTAAACTCTATCTCTGAATTATTCCTTCAAATATATTGTGCACTTTCTCATCATTCCCACACTAGGAAACAAACGTGGAAGTGAAATGTCATTGAACTAGCTGTGTTAAAAGCTGACAGATGCTGTACAACTTCTGAGACATCCCACTCCCCAGCATATCTTTTAAACAATAACATGGACAACACTTCATCAATTTATCCCATTATTTATAGATATTCTGATCAGTCCATAGATGTGATTAAGACATGAAATGTGAATATACCAAAGAAATATAATGAAATGTCAATCCATAAATGCTTTTGATTTATTTATTTTATAATCCCGGTCCAAAATTCAGAGTTAACAATGGGTTTCAATGTATCAATGTTAATGCCACAGTTTAGATACTCTGATCCAAGAAAATTTGTGCATGATCTCTTGACAATCTGTTTCGACATTTATAAGAACTAACCTATGGTACATTCTGCAGAGTCTATCCTGGTACAATCCCATAGAAGTGTCTGAGGGAATTAGGTAAGGTATATTCGAGGGAGAAAAGCACAAGGTTTGCATTAGCTGGAACTATGAGAGTGGTTGGCATGAAATTATGAATGACTACCCCAGAATCAAACGGTCACAAACCTCATGCAGAGCTAGAACTAAGGCTTTGGAGCAGGTATGTGGAAAAACCCACAGGAGCTCTGCAGTCAGTAATATCATGAGGCTATTTGTTCTTTTATTTCGCCAGCAAAAACAAAACACTTCACACGCAAACAACAGACTTTCTTATTTAAGAACGAAAAAAGTTTTAGAAATTTTAAGAAGCATTAACAGTCCTTTTGCAAGAAGGATAGCAATATTTTGAAAGCCAAAGGTTTTAATTACATTGCTTGTTATGTTTTTGTATCTTATTGTCCTCCTGCATAAATTTTTGGTTTCCTGATGAACTCCATCTGAATCTGATCTCTGAGGGTGGGAATGGATGAAAGCACTGTGAGATTCTCTGCTTCAGTGTCACAGTGTTCTACACAGCTGGAGGATTCTTCCTTGAGTTGAGACTCACCATGTAATTCATTTTCACACCAGGTTTCTAAACATAGGCATCAGGTAAAGGCAAAATTAAAACCATATTATTGGCAGGTTGTGTAAAACGGCACCAACTTGCATCTATATATTGTCTTTAAGATTCCTCATTGATTCCTAGTAATTATCAAACAAGAAACCACTATCAAATCTAAGGAGGGGTGCTCTTTCATGAGCAAGCAAAAATTATGGTCAGCAGTGTCAAAAAATAATGTCCAAACAACAATTTGGAAATATCCAAACTGCTTTCAGAAAGTCAGTGAAGCATGGTACTACAAGTGGTGGGAATTACCTGCAGAATGAAGTTGAGTTTTTGAAAAAGGACTTAAAGGTACATGAAGCAGTAGTCCAAACTGCCGCCCAGCTTACAGTGTGCTCTGCAGGAACTTCTTATAGATCCTGGTCCAGATGTTTACTTTTTTTCTTAATCAATCGTGATGTGTTTGAGTTCTGGAAATGTTCTTGTCTTTGAAGAAGCTGCCATCCCACTCCAGACTGGCACTCAACCTCCCAGATAATGACAGGGAAGTACATATACCTCATCCATCCGACAGAATGAGAGTGCTGTTGGAGGTTAATGCTTAATGCCTCAAGTGCAAGAGATCTGTCAGTGCAGGGGTGGGATGGAGTGGAGGGTTGAAGTGGGAGCGAAGATTTAAGTGATCAAAATCAAATGCTAATGGTTCAGATGGATACTGGAAAAGAACTCCAGGGGAAATAAGGAATAAAGTATTGTTTTACTTTAAGAATAGCTGCTGAGCAGGGTGATAGGAGTTATGCCATATGATGTCAAGTCAGATGGAACTGGGACCTGAATCTGTAAGAGTTCAGCAAGATGCCCCCTTTATCATACGTTGTAAATAGTTATGGTTAATAAATGTTCATCCTTGTGAATGAATAGTTCATCTTACTGCCATGGGCACACACCTATTGTGGCATCTGAATGGATTAAAAGAATCTTAATGAAGAAAGGGCAACTTTTTCTTTATCACAGAATCACAGAAGTGTTATGGTGCTGAAGGAACCCATTGTCTCTGTCCAGCTCATTAAATGAACACCATGACTTAACACAAATATCCTGCTTTCTGCCATGTTCTTGCACATTATTTTATTCAAATGATCAGTCAATGCCCTTTTTAATGCCTCAATTGTACCTGTAACCAACACACATCCAGACAGTGCATTCCATCCTCTTACTACTCACTGAGTGAAGAAAATGTTTGCTCACATCAACCTTGCTTCTTTTGCGCATCACTTTAAATCGATGCCCTCAAGTTCTCGTTCCTTTTACAAGCAAGAACAGTTTACCCAACCTACTCTATTCAGTCCACCTGTTATTTTGAAAACCCCTATCAGATTTTCTCTTAGCTTTTTTCTCTCCAAGGAAAACAATCCCAAATTCTTCAATCTATCTTCGTTACTGAAGTTTTATCGCAGGAAAAATTCTTATAAATTGCTTCTGCACTATCTCTAACGCAAACACATCCTTCCTATAAAAGGACATCCAGAATTATACACAGTACTACAACTGAGATCCAAAAAGTGTCTTATACAAGCTCAACATCATCTCTATACCCTTCTAATCTATGTCCTAATTAATAAAGTTAAGGATACTGTATGCTTTACTTACTGCTGTCCTTACCTGTCCTACCAACTTTAGTGATATGAGCACAGAAATGCCTAGGCCCTTCCGCTCCTGAATCCCCCCCACCTTAGAATTGTACCCCCTTCAATATATTGTCTTTGAATGTTCTTCCTACCAAAATACATTACCTCACATTTCTCTACCTTGAAATTCATGTGCCACCTACCTGCCTAATTCACCATCTTGTCTATGTCCTTCTGGAGTTCTAAATACCCTTCACATCACTTACAATTCTTCCAAGTTTTGTGTCATCTTCAAACTTTGAAATTGCCCCTTGCACACTAAGATTTAGAGCATCAATATATGTCAGGACCGCAGACAGTTATTCGTGCTTGGCTCTGTTTTGTGGGGCCCATACGGAGGGAGACAAGGCTAATTCTTGATGACTCTTTTCCGAAACATCTCTGGATGCTTGACGTCCCCATCCCAGAAACTAACAATTGTCCTCTTTCCCTTTCCTGTGTACCATATTTATGTATTTGTACCAGGGAATGAGTACCAGGCAATCATCACAGCAAAGATAATGACTGAGATCAGGTAGAAACGTTACAGCCTGCTTCACTGTCCAATTATGGCCTACTTTCCGGTTTTGGAATGTAATTTCAAGCATAAAATATACAACATCCGTGAATTGTTTGAAAATTTGCTATTAAGTAATGGATTGGTAACAGATGGTCACAGCTGTAGCTCCCGTCCAAAGTTCTAAGCTCAAGTCTGTCTTAAATGCCTCAGTCACCTTCCATGCGCAATTTAACATGATTTTCAGTTAGGGCAGAACTGCTCAAGAAAACCTGAAATCTTGACTTAGAACATTTGTGCCACCGTGGTAAGTAAGTGCACCACCTGCTGGCTGAGAGGGAGTAGCGTGAATGAACGCTCTGGAATAGCAGCAGCAAGTGGCTGAGACAATAACTTATCCATAACTTTAATGAAGATAGAATAAAGAAAGATGAATTATAGAACATGACAGGAAACATTTTTGCTTCTACATGGCTACAGATTGAATTTCCATCATCACCTTTAATAATCCGAATTTATTCTCTGTTTATCAACAGGAATTTTTAGCTTGCAAGAAAGAAATTCCTGATGACATAATGCCTTTAACCTCTGCTCTTGAACCATCCCAGAGGTCTTTAGTTTTTTTTTAACATGAAACAGATCCTTGAATAGAGTAATTGTCTTAAACTGTGCTTTGTGACTGTGAATTCTCTTAGGCATATTAATTAGTTCTGTGGCAGGTATGACATATGGAGGTATGAAAGAAAGTTTGGAAAGACTATTCATCTGAGTCCTGAGTTTTTACTTGGAGACAGTGGAGTAGATTTAGACTTTGTGTTTGCGTAAAGTAGGTGACAACAGAACACCAAGCTATTTTATGTCTCTCACAAGTTTTGTGTCCATGAAATCTGAAGAGACAAATTTGGAGCCTTTGTCTTTTGTTAAGAGTGCCTCCTTCTACACCAAAATAATTCTGTGATTCAGAGTTGCAGACAGTGATTGAGGCAAATCTAATGACCCAAGTGGCTGGTGTGGCTCAATACATTTTTCTGTATGTAATTAGGTGCAACTTATGAAGAGAAATCAAGCTGTCTGATAGTAACAAACAGATAGTTAATATTCATTTACAACATTTAATAACAATTAAAGAAGCTAACTAGGTTAGACTGCACCACAGTCTCTACACTTTTGTATTTGCCAGTTGAGATGAGCTTCGTTTGGTTTAGCAGATGATCAGTGAACGTGAAGATTCCAACTTTGAAGGTAGGTTGTGGTGGGGTTCAATGTAAATGTATGAGGAAAGTTTTAATTAACTCCCAACCTATGAGACTCTTTCAAATCACCCCCAAGCACTATATATCATTCCTTATATGGTGCTGTCAAAAAGAACATGTCAATATGATTATTAGTCAACTGAAGTTTGATTTGCTGCACATGCCAAGATGCCCACCAACCATTTTTTTCAGACATGAGAACATGGAACATAGAACAGTACCGCACAGTACAGGCCCTTTGGCCCACAATGTTGTGCCGACCTATTATCCTACTCTAAGATCAAACTACCTTGCATACGTTGTTGGACCTACAAGTTGTTGACTCTGAGAAAGTCTTCAGAATTGGTTACATTTACTTGGTTAGAGTTATTTACATGCTGAAGATGTAAAAACAACTAATATACCAAATGTTCACTTCTAGTGCAGTGCTAAGAGGCTAAGAGCTCATATTGGAGAAATAACAGACATAGTGCTCATGACTTTCTGTTCATAATGCAGCATATCCGTAATGTCCTGATATAAAATCTCTACAAAGTAGATAGTGGCCATTCAGCCCATCAGGTCTGCACTGACCCTCCAAAGGACATTACACCCTGTATTAAACACCTAGCCTACACATCCCTGAACACTACAAGGCAATTTTTTTTTAAGCATGGCCAACCCACCTACTTGCACATCTTCGGCCTAAATGAAAAAATTGGCAAACTTGGAGGAAACCCATGCGGACACAGGGACAATGTGCAGACTCCACAAAGACAGTCACCGAAGGTTGAAATCAAACCCAATTCCCTGGCACTAGGAGGCTGCAATGCTTACCACTGAGGCACCCAAGGGCATGTTAATTTGCATTATGATGGTTGTTCTGCAGTGTTAACTCAATTTCTCTCCACAGTTACTGCCTGACCCGCTGAGCATTTCCCACATTCTACTTTTTTTTGAGTCCAGCATTTGCAATATTTTGCTGTCGTAAGAGTACTCCATACTTCTAACAGTTTTAAGGATTTCCAAATTACAATGCAGTCACAAACTGGGAAAAAAAACCTGCTAAGGATTAGAACTACAACTTTGCCCCAGTTTTTTGGTCATGATATGACCAGTCGTGATATACAACTGTTTCTCTTCAGATCAAGTTAAGCAACATATGAAATTCATATACCCATCTCACCTGACTTGTTGTGGAGCTAGCTAGTGACCCTGCCAACACTGCTCTCTGCTCAATAACACTGCTGGCCAGTTCTGCACACAGAGGGGAGCCTGGCAGCATGGTTTGTCATCAAAATGGTATAGACAGCCCATTCTTTCTTAACAGCCAACTGTTTCTCAAAGGCATTGCTGAAATAGAAATTAGTGGAAATTGAACCCAGGACAGGCAGGGAATCAACAGATACAATGTTGGAGACATTAGTAGTGTTGAGGGTAGGGGCAAGAGACACCTTGAGTTTGGGGGTAGAGTCCTTCAAGGATCAGCATCAGAAGGAAGTGAGACCAGCTCTGGATCGAAGGTTCTGGTGATGATTCCACAATAAGTCTAATGTTCGTGTAGGTGGTCAAGGTCAGTGAATGATCCTTCATTTCACATCTTCTACTAACAAAATGTAAGGTCAATAGGTGTTTTTGATGTTAGATGGGTGTTTTGTGTGTGGTTCTACAAGGCACTATATTTGACTACTTGCTTTTCACAGCATATTGTGTTAAAATCAGTCCCTGGGTGAGGATCTCTAAACTTGTTACAGTTTCAAATGGGATGTCTCAAACTGTTAAGCTCCTGAGTGAGGAGGGATGAATTGGCTCCCCTTGTTTTTCACCAGAAAACTTGGTAGATCACAGCAAGGTTATTATAAATGGATGCCTTCCCTTGTGAAAATCTTTCTTACGGATCTAAATGCACTTATGTTTTAAAAGGAAACAATTTAACCAAGCTTTCTTGGATTCACAAAAAGCGTGAGTTTATGAATAACTAAAAGCTAGTAGAAATAGTAGCAATAGATTAGGAGCAGAAGATTGTAAAATTAAGAAATAAGAACAGGCTTTTCAGCCCCTCAAGTCTGCTCTGCCATTCATGGCTGAATCCGACATTCCTCACATCCAATTTCCTGCCCTTTCCCCATGACCCTCAATTTAGCTGGTGATTGAGAATCAATCTCTCTCAGCCTTAAATGTACACAAAAACTCTGCCCCCACAGCTCTCTGTAGCAAGGTGTTCCAAAGACTCATAACCCTCCAATGGAAGAAATTCCTCTTCGTCTCAGTATTAAATTGACGCTCCTTTATTCTCAGGTTATGCCCTCTGGCCCTAGACTGTCCTATGAGGGAAAATATCCTCTTAGCTTTTGCCTTGTCAAAGCCCTTAAGAATCCTATATGTTTCTGTGTGATCATTGAGTATGGAAGTTGGTGTGTCATGCTGCAGTTGTGGAAGTCTTTATTTAGGCCATATTTGAAGTACCGTGTGCATTTGTGATCAACACATGTGCATGCTTTGGAAAGGGTGCGAAAGAGGTTTACCAGGATGTTGCCTGGATTGGAGTGTGTCAGCTATAAGGACAGGTTGGACAAACTTGCATTGTTTTCATGAGAGTATCAGAGACTGAGGGGTGACCTGACAGAAGTACGGTGAACATTATATTATCCGGCAACTGTGGGACCAGGAATGTGCTGATCGATCAAATATTCTGGATAACCAAGTGGTCCACATCATCAATGTAAAAACACAGACTAAGTAATAGAAACAAAATGCAGAGGGTATACAAATCACAATTATACTTTATTTACAGCATAAATCACTTAAATAATAATGCAATTTTTCCTAAAATAATATTTACCAGCAGAGAGCTTCTCACGCACACCTTCAACTGACTACTCGGAAATGGCAGTATTTGAGGAGAAATTGAATCAAAATTGAATCAACTGTTGATATTTCGTGTGGCAATTCAATTGAACAATAATTTTATTAATATTGAGGTGAATGAATTAAAAACCTATAATAATTGGACAGAATAATACAGTAAACTTTGTGGTATTTGAGGTATATAATTTTTCCAGGTTTATCAAGAGTGCTGGTTCATAAGGTGTCGATTAAAACAATGTTTGCTGTATATAAAATATGAGGCATGGAGAGGCTGGATAGTCAAAGTCTTTTTCCCAGGGTGGAAATGTCAAATACTAGGTGGACTAGGTTTAAGTTGTGAGGGGAAAAGTTTAAGGGAGATGTATGAGGAAAGTTTGTTATACAGAGGGTGGTAGGTACCTGGAACATGCTGTCAAAGGAGGTGGTAGAAGCAGATACATTAGCAATGTTTATAAGGCATTTAGACAGACACATGAGCAGGCAGGGAATAAAGAGATACAGTCCACGTGCAAGCAAATGGGATTAGTGTGGAATGGCATTATTGCCAGCACAGACATGGTGGGTTGAAGGGCCCGTTCCTGTGCTGTACTCTTCTATGTTCTATATGTTCCTTTGCGCCATTATATAACATTATTACAGCATCTTTTTGTATCATGCTTATTGCTTGAAGAGTGATGTATGTGCCAGAACTTCAGATTGCGCTGTGCGCCCGTGTGCGTGTGCATGTGCGCATGCGTGTGCGTGTGTGTGCGCGCGTGCATGTATATATATATATAAGGGGAGGTGATGGCCTACTGGTATTATCACTAGATTTGTTAATGCAGAGATCCACATAACATTCTGGGGACCCAGGTTCAAATCCTGCTATGACAGATGGTGGAATTTGGGCTCAATTTCTTTTCTCTTTAGAACGATGAAGGGTGAGAGGTGACTTGATAGCAGTGTACAAAATGATCAGAGGTATAGACAGAGTAGACAGCCAGAGACTATTTCCTAGGGTGGAGGAAGCTATTATGAGGGGGCATAGTTTTAAAGTGAGTGGAGGTAGATATAGGGGAAACATCAGAGGTAGGTTCTTTACTCAGAGACTGGTAAGGGCGTGGAATGCATTACCGGAGAGGGTAGTGGAGTCAGCCTCATTAGGGGCATTTAAGCGGCAATTAGATAGGCATATGGATGATAGCATAAGGTAGTGGTGGAGATTAGATAGACCTTAGTTTTAGGGTAAAATTTTTGCACAACATCGTGGGCCAAAGGCCCTGTACTGTGCTGTACTGTTCCAAGTTTTATGTTCAATAAATGTCTGGAATTAAAAATCTAACGATGACCATGAATCCATTATCGATTGTCGGAAAAACACATTTAGTTCACAAATGCCCTTTAGGGAAGGAAACTGCCATCCTTACTTGGTCTGGCAACATGTGACTCCAGACCCACAGCAATGTGGTTAACTCTTAACTGCCCTCTGGGGAATTAGAGGTGGGCAATAAATGCTGCCTCGCCAGTGACACCCTCGCCTTGTTAATGATAAAGGAAAAAAAATGCCAAGATAGCAAACATTCAAGTCTTTCCAGTGCATGCCTGCAGTAAAGCTATACAAGGGAATCCCTAGCTTCCTGCTTTGAAGGCATAAGAATAAGCCAGAACATATAAATTAAGTATAAAATCATTCATTGAAAGCAGAATAAAGAGGGAGAAAGATAAAGAAAAGGCAAAAAGAAAAGTTAAATAAATATCTAAAATCCATAACAAAATTGAATGCTTCAGGAATGAAGCTGGACACCTGTATAATTATATTTTTAGTGGCAGAGTGGCACAAAATAAATTTATCGCATCATTGAACATTGTCTTATCGGTGAAAACAACATCCTGTTTTTCTGAATTGTTTAGTGAATGGCAGGTAGGTAACCTCATATTCTTACGTATCGAGTTACTGCGTGGGATACTGTGATAGTGTAGCCTGTGGAGCAGCAGGTTAACTCAAATGGAAACTTATTGATTTCTTCGTTTAACTGCGCATGTGCAGACTGCAGGCATTTCTGTCTGACATGTTCCATAATAATGCTGAACTCCGTTAGCCTCACTGTTATTATTATCCAAAACGCAAACCAATATTATTTCTCATGCAAATCTGGAACTTGGCACCATGTATATGCATTTGTGTGTGTGAGATGGTGCGTGAAAGAGTGAGTGAAAGGTAGTTTTCTTTAGAAACCTTCAAGGCAAGGGTGTGAAAAGTAAGCTAGTCTCTTTTTTTTCACAAAAAGATTACTGCTGGCTTATTTAAAAATGACTTATTACTTCAAGGGTAAGAAATACGCACATCCACATACGTGAATCACAGGTAATTTTAAGAAGATGCTTTAGGACTATCTATGACAAGAAGAAGAAAAAATAGGGGATCTGAAAGTGAAAGTGGGGAGAACATCTGGGAAATATTAACCACATTTTAATTTGTTCTTATTGAAAATGGATTTAAAGATGATTCCAAGATAAAGCTATCCAACTGGAATTTAACAGAGTGCAGTGAATCTCATATAGATTAATTGAATAGAACAAACAATGAAACAGCGAAGAGAGATATTTAATTATGAAATAGCTATGATACAGGGCAGATCTATTAGAAATAAACAGGATCCATCAAAGCCAGAGGTTTTAAGAATAACCAGGGAGGCTTAGACAAAAGTGAGGTGCAAGAAAGGGGCATACAATGAAAACAGAAGACATGAGAAGTAAATAACAATAGAAAGAATTGTCAGTAAAAATATATAAAATACAAAGTTAACAAATTCAGAAAAGAAAAACGGAAAAGTGACTGGAAGAATAGAAGCACTTATGGTTAATGGAGTGAAGACAGAGCTATTAGAATGAATGAACAACATTTTGGTGAAAAGTGTTGTGTCTGGAGAAGCATTTTAAGCAAGGACGAAGAATGCTGAGTTAGAGGAAATTAGAGGTGAGAGGTAAAGAGGAAAGATGGATGAATTTAGAAAAGTAATTCAAGGATATTGGGCCTAGGTGGATTGCGGTACAACCACCAAGAGTGAAGTGAATGGAAAGGTGTCTGAACAAAAGGCCATAGGCATAGCCAAAGGATTAGAAAGTTTGATAGAAGGATTGTAAGAGTTAAGCAGATTACAGAGATATGGAGGGAAGTAAGATTTGAATGCAAATTTTACATTTGAGAAATTGGGGAACCAAGAGACAAGAAAAAAAATTCAGTCATCAATAGCCTAATTGCTAGTTGTTCAAATGGAACTTCTTTTCATTAAACAAATTCATTTTAGGTTTGTTCTACAGAATAATATAGGAGGGAGCAAAATGGTAGTTCAGTCTGTTCGCGCAACAAGGTAGATTCCTCATAGAATCCCTACAGTGCGGAAACAGGCCATTTGGTCCAACTAGTCCACATTTACTCCCTGAAGAGCATCCCACCCAGATCCTTGTAACTCTGCATTTCTCATGGCTAATCCACCTAACCTACACATCCCTGGACGGTAGGTACAGATGGGATGACATGGAATATTTTCAGATCACAATACAGTGAAATTTCAATCTCACTCATTTCCTAAATGAAATATTGTGTAATATTCACATACTTTAATAAGGAAGAGCAAAAAAAAAACATTGAGATTATGGAACTTATTATCCATTCCAAAGCTCAGTACTGCCAGAAGTCTGGAAATAGGTTAGCTCTCTCTCCTGTTTATTGAAAGAATACTGTGTGCTTCAGGGTTACCTACAGGGAGGGAGAAGTTAATTCGAAAATAAGATGATAAAAGTTATTCTAGTTAGCAAGAATTAGCAATGTCATTTCCAGTCAGGACCCACAATCACTTTGTTTCTTTAAAACGTCACATGGTGGTTTTGAAGATTTGCTTTCAACATTTAATTTTATTAGATCCTGATGTTTGTTTTTTCTGCCCTCAAGTTACTGTACTCAGTCCCACTTCAGCAATTACCAGCACACTTTATTCTATCATATCTAGATACTGAATCAAGGAAACCTTTCACTTGGGAACTGGGCATATTGAAATTGCCATATATGAAGATCTGGCAGGCTCATGTTTGACAAGGTGCATTTATAGACTATTTATAGTTTGATTCCACAATATAAAACCCATAGAGGACATGTCTTATTTACTTGCAAAGTTAAGGTTTATCAGTTTGGAGAACAAAACACTTTGAGAGTCCAGGAATAAATCTGAACCTAAACGTAGTTTTGTAGGATAGATACAGCTTGGCCACAAGTGGAGTTAATCTTCTCATTCTCCATCTCATACGTTTTAATCTTTGAAAGGCAGTTATCACTGCATTGGTGTAAATTTATTTTCTAAATTAACCATTCTTTTACAAATTGAGGCTGGCTGTTGAGTATGAAAAGTTGTTTTAAAAACAGTGCAATAGAGAGATGTGCATTAGGAACTGAGAGAGAGGCTGAATAGATTTGCATGTAGGACTGACGGTGAAAAGAATTGAATTGTTTAGTCTGTGCTACACTTAAACTAGATACCAGATGTAATGGAACAGTTTAACAAATGCTGCATTCTTTGTGCTATAATTTAACAAAATTATAATATTAAATATTATGAACAGAAGTTGTAACAGGTATGTTGTACTTTATCATAGGTTGGTTTCTTAAGAAATCGATTGGTAAATGGATGAGCATTGTAGACCAAAAGGAACATCTTTGATTGTGGCAGTGTTTGGAAGTCAGCTAAGAGTATCAGAGATGGTCTTTTGGGGAACTTGGTTTGTACTATATTTCTAAACTGTACTCTTGCATCTTCGATAATAGATCTTATCAAAAACCTTGCTTGTGGATCACATCAAATGCATTACCCTTATCAACATTATGGTTGTCACCTCAAAACCTTGATCAGATTTGTCAGGTATGATCTTCCCTGAACAAATCCATGCTGATTCTCCCATGTTCTCCAAATCCAGATATATTCCATCCCTCAGAATTCTTTCTAATAATTTCCCCACAATCGAGGTTACTGATTGGCCTGAAATTTCTTGGTCTATCTCTTCTTCCACATTTTTAATAATGGAACAATGTTAGCAGTCCTCCAGCCCTCATACCAGGGGGCATTTGTAAATTAATGCCAGGGTCCTGATATCTCCTCCTTTGCCTCCGTCAACAGCTTGGGAGACATTCCATCCAGGCCTACAGATTCAACCATTGATAAGGCTGCTAAACTCAGTAGTAAATCATAATGGGAAACAAAGCGATGGCAGACTAATTAAATGCATAATTTTGATCTATCTTCACAAAAGAGGCCACAAATAACATCCAAAATATATTGGGGAACATAGGTCTAGTGAGAGGCAGGAAAGTAAAACAACCTGCATTAGAAGGGAAATGGTATTCAGAAAATAGATGGGATTAAAGGCTGATAAATCCCCAAGGCCTGACAATCTACATCATTGAGAACATGAGGAAGTATCCCTAGAAATAATGGATGCATCCATTGTCATCCTTCAAGATTCTATAGACTCTGGGATGGTTTCTATGGATTTGAGGGTAGCTAATGTAACTCCACTATTTAAAAAAGGAGGTTAAGAGCAGACAGGAAATTAGAGGTTGGTTCACCTGACATCTGTTGTAAAGAAATGATGGAGTTCATTATAAAAGATTTAATTGTTGAGAAACCATGGCAGGATCAGACAGAGTCAGCATGAATTTACGGAAAAGAACATTATGCTTGACAAATCTACTGGAGGTTTTCAAGAAGGTAACTCGTAGGGACCTGGACATCCTTGTACACCTGCCACTGAAAGTAAACATATGAGTGCAACTGGCACAAGGAAGGTAAATGGCCTGTTGACCTTCATAGAGAAAAAGAGAGAGAGGATTCAATTACAGAAGCCGGGATGTCTTGCTTCAATTGTACAGGGCCTGGGTGAGATTGCAGGTATTGTGTACATGCTTCCCTATCTTAAAAGTAACCTCCTAGCTATGGAGGGAGTATGACATAGGTTTACAAGAATGATTCCTGGGATGGCAGGACTGACATATGAAGATAGATTTGATTGGTTAGGAATATGTTCACTGGAGTTTAGAAGAATGAGTGGCAATCTCATTGAAACCTATAAAATGCTAACAGAACTAGACAGAGTAAATGCAAGACGTTCCAAATGAATTGGGGTCCAGTATTGAAGTCACAATTTAAGGATATGGAGTCGGCCATTTAGGACTGAGGTGAGGAGCAATTTCTTCACTCTATGGAATTTTCTGCCTCAGAAAGACATTGAAGCCAAAATATTGAATTTTTTCAAGAAGGAGTTAAATAAATTTCTTGGTGCTAAGGGGATCAAAAGGCATGGAGATACAGTGGGAATATGGCATTAAGGTAGAGGATCAGTTATGATCCTATTGAAAGCAGAGCAGTTGCGAAGAGCTGAATGGCCTACTTCTGTTCTCATTTTCAATGTTTCTATGTTTAGTACCTCCTCTCTCTCTATATTGGGGGGTTTGGGGGAGTCAGTTGGCACAGTTAGCTGGTTTGTATACGGAGTAATGGTAATAGCATAGGTACAATTCCTGCACCAGCTAAGATTGCCATGCAGGACTTTCCTTCTCAACCTCTCCGCTTTCCTGAGGTGTGGTGACTGTCAGGATAAACAGCCACCAGTGTCTCTCTCTAATGAGGCAGCAGCCCTATGGTCCAATAGGAATATAATGGCTTAGTCTCTCCCTCTGTTAATTTCTAATATTTCACAGTCCTCCAGTTTGATGTTTATACTTGTGTTGTCCTTTCCATTGAGAAGACCAATGTAAAATATTAATGGACAACTTTACCATCTCTTCTTGGCAGATTTCTCCTTGTACAGTTTTTTAAATAAAACCTTTGGACTTTCCTTTATTCAACCTGTCAATGCTTTTTCATGCCGTCTCTTTACTTTCCTAATTTTCTTTATAAGTTACCCCTGCATATTTTGTACTCTTCTCGGGCCTCTGGCATACTGAATCCTTGGATTCTGCTAGAAGTTTCTCTTTTCTTTCTGAATCCTAATATTTATTACTTTTTTTGTTAGTTTTATATTCTATCTAATCTTTTGACCTACCACATATCTTTGCACAATTACACATCTTTTCTTTGAGTATTACACTACCATTGACTTTTTTAGTTAATGACCGATAATGTGTCCGTTCCTTAGAATTTTTTTTATTTGTTGGACTGTACCTATTCTGCACTTCCTGGAATATTCCCTTAAATATTTGACACTGAAATTCAAAATAGTACTCTTGAACCCGTATTTCTCTCATTTAAACTATATGCAAAATGTACTCATGTTATGATCACTGCAACACAGATGCACTTTCACTATGAGGTCAGTACTTAATTCTTTCTTGTTGGTCAAAAGCAGATCTAGAACAGTCTGCTCTCTAGTTGGTGCTAAAACATGCTGGCCTAAGAAATTGTCCCGAAAACATTAAATGAACCCCTCATCTAGGCTATGTTTTCCTATCTGATCTTTCCACACTACGTGTAAATTGGCCCAAAGGACTGGTATATAGAGGCGCATATCCCAGATACTGCTCACCCTGACCAACTGACTGTGTTCAAGTCCCTGGACTAATATTGGATGACTCCATTGACCTATTGTGCCAGAACACCCTTCGAGGCTGTCTCCGTTGACCTGACTGAGGACTATTCCCCTTAGATATTGAAACATGACTATTTGGTTGAAGCACATGTGGTGTGTTTGTTCCATCAGCTGTTGGTCATGCTGCAGGTGTGATGTAACATGGTGCTGTACAGCCACATATTCATCTCCTTTTCTAAACAAGCATGACAACCTACCTGGCTTTGTGTCTGCATTAAAAAGCAAGACATGACAGATAAAACTTCTCTTAAAGAAAACAGGGCAAAAGAACCTCTCAAAGTCAAGGTATCATCACAATTGCCAGAGGAAGTGATAGATGCAGGTACAGTTACAACAGTTACATCATAGACAGGTAAATGAATAGGAAACATTTAGAGGGATATAGGCCATATGTAGGCAAACAGGACTGGTTTAGTTTGGAAAACCTGGTTGACATGGATGAGCTGAGCCGAAGGGTAGTTTTTTTGCTGTATGACTTTAAGGCTCTATGACTCTAAGCACTGTGAGACTTTAAGTTCTGGCTGAGAGGGCAAAAAACAAAAAGTCAAGGTTAGGTAGGGTAGATGAGCATCCAAGTGGGTACAAAGTTTATGAGCACTAAGAGAGCAAGTCAGGATCTGTGAGATATTCAATCCATGAGATGGAAATCTCTCCCTGTGTGCAAGGGTAACAGCGTTCCAATGAAAGCTGCTAGTGAGATCCACAGTGCAGCATTAAAATGGAGAACTGTTTTGTAATTGGGTCAAAAATGTGTCACGATGATGCAGTGAGGCTGGTACATGTCTGATGCCAACCTCTGTGAACTGGGTGGAGAGGTAGTGTGCTCTGCTGTAACAGTCCATGGAGTGTGCCCAATATTAGGGCCTGCTGTCCAATATGAAGGCCTTGGGGAGTGGGCAGCTAGTTCAAGTTGTCAGGTTCCTGCCCTGACTTCGTTGTTGGGCATTTTTGCAGTTTAGTTTCTCACTAGCACAGGGGAGAATAGAAAAGTGCATATCAACAAGGCTTGATTAGGTACTAATAGGATGCAAATGGATGCAAACAATAATCTCACACCCACCATCACCACTATCACCACCCGACACTACCCTCAACACTATACCCTCACTACCTCAGCCCATTCCTCCAGATCTGACCATTCATGATATAATCCAACCTCACTGATACAAACCCAGCATGAAATCCCTCCAAACTTACCCTGCTCCCTCACCCAGTTACCTGCTATTCTAATTCTTACTTGCCCACCTTCCACACTGCCTTCTCATCCACTTACTTACCACACTAGGCCCTCACCCATTTACCTGCCACCCTACTCCCAACCCTACCTGCCACCCTGCTCCTTCACCCACTTGAATGCTTATCTTGTCTCCCTAATCTATCAAAGTGTCTCTGCAACTTAAAACTGTGGAAAACAGCAGTTATGGATGTGAAACAAAGGTGATGTGTAGCTTGACCTTCTATACCGGTCCTACAAATGCTGGAAAACATCTAAATCAGGCACACACTGCATTTCTTGAGAGGTCCCTTTTGAAAAGCTGGTAAGGATCACAGATTTCCGGGACAGGTTAAGACAGATGGACTGGAATGGCAATCCAATATTGATAGTCACTTCTTGAAAATTCAAATTCATGGTAAGATCTGTTCAATCAGGTGTACACAGCACTCAAACAAAATTCCATTAAAACCATAAATAATATGGCTAGATCAGAAATACTTAGCAATAATTTTTGTAACAAAATAATTACTCAATAGTCTATTGATGTTTTTTATTCATTTACCCACTTTGGAGTTACGCAGCCAACTTTAATGCAAGTGCAGGAAAATTTGAAAGTTCGCCAAGTCTGATTTTTACACGTGAAGCAATTTCCCTTTTGTTTCAAAAGAAGGTAGAGTGTTTATCAGCTAATCCACTATGGAAGTATAAGGAGCTCAAGAAAGTAAGCCATTTTCCTTCCTCCCTTGCACGCCAGCCTCCATACCCCATCAACCACTAACTCTAACTTAGACAATTCATTTCATGCATCTTAAAAGGTGTGTTACTAATAGTTTGATTCCATGTGGAAAATGGCAGGAAACATTAAAACCCACCACCAGTGAATGCTCCTCTGAGGGTCCTGTCAAACGCATGCCTTTGTTTAACCTGTCACTGATGCAAAATGGAGAGAATATCAAGGTAATTTTTTTTTGCTGGAGAAGGCACAAAGGACGTAAAGTAGATTTTGCCCTCCAGTCACCTTAAAATCATTAGCAAATTCTGTCAGTTGTCCAGTATCAAAAATCATTGACTGCTTTCGAAGTTATGCTGTTTCTCAAAGTATTCTTTTGTACTCGTGAACTTTGTGACCCTATGTTTTACAAATGCAAAAACAATTCAGAGGCCTCTGGTTATTGTAGCACAAAGCAGGAAAGCCTACTGTGATCTGTTTAGGATGAGTGTGTGTCATTTATGAAAAATCTGTTCATGAAATGAATTTGTCTTCCCACAACAATGTGTAAAATGTATTGCAGAGGATTAGATGTACCTTCTGATCTTGTTTGCAAATAGGTTAGTTAGCTATCTTTAAGGCATAATAGTGCAGCAATGAGTCAAACAGAGGAAGAGGCTCGGGCTGTCATTGGATGCTGTCTCAGTTTTTACATTTGGGTTCAGGATAGATTGTGAATTGTTGTTTTTGGCAGTCTGGATTCTTCAGGCTCGCAATTTGGCTCAAGTATAGAGCATTGAAATGGAGCAGCTTATTCCTGCCTTTGCAGCATGGGGTGCCTGAGAGGCCAGCATTGAACAGGCTGAGACTTAAGTAACTAAACTTTGTGTATATTATTTTAGTGTAATAACGTATATCAGATGTCGTTCGCCAGGGCAGAAGCTTGAGGCTTTAACTGGTTAAAAAAACTGATGGCAAATAAAATTTTCCAGCAACTCACCCAAATTCATAATTAGTGGTCTAGTTATTCAAAAATTACAATGATCGTTCATTATAAAGGCTTCCTGAAATCTCACCAGCTCTGATAGAATGCAGGTTTGGCCCTGGTTAATTCATCTCTTGTGCAACTAATTATATTAATTTGTGACTGACTGCCTTGAACAAAGGTAATTTTTCTTTCTAATTTTATAACTATATTGAAATGCAAATTCAAAATATGTAGCAACAATAAACATAAATAATATTGCTTAATTGCACTGGCAATCCACTCAGCAATGACTTCACTAAAGAATCCATTTTATTTCAGAACACAATAAGGTATTATTTTCATAATTACTCTTACAGCCACTAAATTCAATGCAGAAGGTGAGGGTATGTTTCCTTGTTTGGCATTAACTTATTTAATGATGGGATCAATGGTTGAAATCATAAACTTAATATATTTGTGAAAATTATCTGGTGGTCAAGGTAGGGGATTCAAATTGTCTTTCCTTAAAACTGAACCCGAGAAATACAATGACATAAACCTTTAACTGTATTAACCTAAGAAGTGAATGTAACCTCCAAGATTGTCTTTCAGCAATTGGGCCTTTTACAAGGCAGGGATTCAAAATAAGAGCAGGTAGGTTCCAATATCACTCTGATTCTTATTAATTAAATTGCATGTCGTCAAATGCTTTGGCTGCATCTTCCGGTATATGCTTTTGAAATGCTCCACACCATAGCAAGGATATATTAGACTTGGAATTAGTAAAACATAGGTTTACAAGAATTGGATTTCAGGGGTTAAGTTATGAAGAGAGATTATACAAATTGGAAGTCTTCCCTCTAGAATTTAGAAGGTTAAGAGTTATAAGGGTGATCCAATCGAAGTCTTCACTGTTTTAATAGGAAAAGACAGGGTAGATAAAAATAAACAATTTCCACAGCAAAGATAATGCAGGAATTAGGGCCAGACTGTTCAGGAGAGATGTTAGGAAGCATTTCTACACACAAAGGGTGGTAGATGTTTGGAACTCTCTGCCACAAATGGCAGTGGATGCTGGATCAATTGTTAATTTAAAATCTGGGATGGATGATGTTTGTTTAGTAAAAGTATTAAGGGATATGGGCTAAAAGTAGGGACATGGAGTTAAGCAACAGATCAACCATGATCTCATTGGATGGTGAAAATAGGTTTAAGGGGCCAAATGGCCGACTCATGTTCCTATGTTCCTTAGTTCAGAGGCCCTGTATAATAAGTCTTCACACCCTTTTATCACTGGTTTGTGCTTGGAAAATAAGGACAAAACAGATGCAAACCATGCCTCACATGCTCCAGCATAATTAGAAACGCACGTCACTCGCACCATTCAACATTCAGGTCTTTGAGAATGCTTGAATGTGTACCACAGATTGCAATTTGCAATACTTCCTGTAATGCATTCTTCTGATTGCAGAGAGATGACAGGTCAATATGACTAATTTCCATATGGAAATTTTCTAATTAAAATAAAAACCCATAGGAACTCAGATGGAGGACAGATCAATAGATTTACAGACGATGAATTATGCAACTGAGCAGAAAATATTGAATAAAATTTAATTGCATTAGCTGCAGAGTACTGTGCATTGTTTAAACAAATTGGTCAAATCATAAGTATATAGAGAATGAAATTACATTCCTACAGGGAGACAGAGAAAGCCACTTTCAATGTCTAGACAAATGGCAAAGCAATTAAAATGCTAATAGAATTTTGGGGTATACAGCCAGAACAGTACTGAAGGTCTATAGTTTGCTAGGTTTATGGTGCATCTGCTGCGAACCCTTGCTGAACATTGCATTCAAGTTTGGTCATCTACTGACAAGAAAAAAGTCTAAGTTTTGAAGAGAAAAGAGTAACATGAATAATGACAAGTGACATTCCATGAGGAGCCTCTGTTTCAAAGCAATATTTTGCTTGTGTTTCTTTTTATCTCCTCTTCAGAGAGATCAATGACATCTTTACACAACGGATTTGACATGCTGTTGAATTATCTCAACAAGCCAAAGAATGGACACGGTTTTGGAACAAACAACTTTCATCTAAAAGCCTTTCCGTAAATTTGCAGGGATACAGTTTGCCAAAAGCAGGTGACAGGATATAAGGAAGCACCTTCTCTACAAAAGGCCCATTGACTGCCATTGGACCTATCACTGTTCAGAGCTGTTGGCCTAATCAAGGGGTCAGTAGCTCAAAAGCAGTGCTGTCACATCCCAAAGCTTTTCCATTGCCATGTTCCTAACCTCCTGTTCCCAAAGAAATGGTAAAATTTGGCTTTGTATTTTTAAACCTTTTATCGTGGCAAAAATATCTGTGGACTTCTGTATAAAAATCATAAAAGATGATCATTGATGAGCCTGGAAAATGGCTGGACAAGGACAAAATTGTATCTGAAGGGCATGTAGAAAATAAAGATTTGGATGGCTAAAGAGAAAATGGTGAGTGTAGGAAAGAGATTGTAAGATGTGCTGTGTGTTAAAGAGGAAATGTATAATGGAAGTATCAACAAATGCAAAGTATTTTAAATGTACATGAGTAACAAAAGGAAAGGGAAGATCGGGATAGGGAGATGAACAAGTAAAACTTACAAGTATGAAATTGAAAAAGTCACAATACTGATTAGATGCTGCTTACTTTTCATTTCAAAGGGATTGATAAAGATGAAGTGAATTGAATGCAAGAATTTGAGGGATATTGTAAAAAGCTTTTCTAAAAGATAAGTTTTCAGAAATGTCATTAAAGAAAGAAAAGCAGAAAGGCTTAGACAAGGAATTCTGCAACTTAAGGCCTAGGCTGAAGTTAGGTTATCAGCAATGCAGTGATTGAAATCAGGTACTTGCAATGTGTGTGTGTGGAAATAGGTGGTCTCCTATATGATAGGAAGCTCTTCTGCAAATAAAGTATAACATCAAGTTTACAAATGGTCTAATTCAGTATCAAGAAGTCACTAGGAAGTGGGATCAAATCAATGCTTTAATGGAATGTAGATGTAGCTGGCAACAACTTTTGTTGCCCACCTCTAACTGCCTTTAATCTGGGTGAAATGGCTGAATCAGTCAGAGTTTAATTAGGAATCAATCACTTGACTGTGGATATGGAGTCACATGTAAGCCGATAAGAATGGATTATTTCCCTCCCTAAAGTGTATAATGAATTTAGATAGAGTTTTTTATAACAGTTGGTGATAGCTTCATGACAACTTCCAGCTTGTTGCCACTGAGATTGCCTTTCTGCTTCACCAGCATAGCTATCTCCTGGTGTGACTACCCACGTTCTGTGCTAACAAGGCCTCCAGCCTCAGGAAGCTGTTTATTGACCTTAATAGGAGACTGATACGCAGAAGGTTATGTAGCAGGTGCACTGATGATATTAACAGCCTCTGGACACCCAGACTGACCTCAAATGCTTGCCGTCCACCAAAAATCCCACTCCATGACTTTGGCCTTCCCAATAATTAGATAAGGGAAACCTCAGGAAAACAGTGCCGAAACAGAAATGGCGAAGGAGCCAAAACATTGTTGTGAAGTATAGTTGGGTTTCCTTGACATATAGGGGAGTGTTGATCTGTTTTTGGACTATGTTACCAAAGAACAGCATAGTAAAGAGAAATAGGAGGTGCCCAAGGGTATACTTCTTCAAAATGTGGATGCCACTGTCAGAGTCAGCATGGGTGGCTTGACATGCCATTTTAAAGATCAGATAAGAGTCAATCACATTGCTTTGGGTCTGCAGTCACGTATAGAATGAACTAGGTAATGACCGCAGACTTCCTTAAAGAAACTCAGTGACCCAGATATGTTTTTGTCAATGATAATTCCTCAGTCACTTTTGCCAAGATTATGGGTGCAATCTTGTAGGACCTGGAACGACATGAGCTGCGGTGAGGAATCTGGGAGAATCACCTGAGAAGTTGGGCAAGGCCTTTCTCTAGGTCAGGGGCAACTTGTTGCATTTTCAAACAGAATTCTGTGCCTCAAGATGAGCTCCTTGCTCAGCAGCAGCAAGATGCTCATGAATGGGATTATTGCTTGTTGTCATTTTCATTAATGTGCAACTTCCCATCCTACTACCCACAGCGAGGAAAGTAGATATTAACAATTCCCAAAAAGAAAATCAGAGCAGGTATGTGGTGACTTCAGCTCTCCGCTTACTCCTCTGGGCCACTACCTTGGATACCCAGCACACCCGAAGGCAACAGCCTGATGACCCCCATGTCCACAGGTGCTGGCATCCAACACCTGGCTACTTCTCTGGAGGCACCGTTTTGATTCATTTTCAGGATGCTCTGAGCTTTAAAGCTGGACTACCATTCAAATGCTGCAGCAAGGACATTTTGTATACAGGGGAAGGCACCCTGCTCACAGGTAGAGCCAAGCTGAATCTCAGGGCTGTTCGCTTGCTCTCTCAGCATTCACTCACATTGAGCCTACCTGCATGCTCAAGCCTTCCCTCTGCTTTTTGCAGTACCCTCTTTCCAACCCACACCCGCACTCCCCCCACTCCCCACCCCACCTCACGCCAGCCAGAGCTCCCAGGCTCACAGTATTGTTGCACCTTGCCATTTAGCGCAAAGTCAAAACCATGATTGTCAGCAGTCTTCATTCAAGTCAAATGAGACTGTGTTCAGTTGGAAGTTCCAGTACAGTATATCAGTGGCAGCTTCTGATATCAGTCTGGGGGCTTGGCCAACTCAGGGTCAGAATCTTCTCCTCATTGAGGTGAAGAGCTGAATGTTGGGCAGCATATCAAATCATCTTCATTCTTTTTGCTTCATTGGTGAGTTGTTTTTCCGGGGACAAGAGAATGAGAGTGATTGAGTGAGATGAAAATAGGTGACATGTGACCCAGTCGTAGGGCTGGGGCAGGTGTGGAAATGGTGATGAGTTGTCCCAAGTGAGTGAGTAGGCAGTGCAGAAGGCATATACTGTTGGCGGTGTTGGGTGTAAGGGGAATGGTGGCAAGAGTGTGTGAGGCAAGATGTTGCATTCATTAGTGAGAGAGACAAGGCATAGGCATTGGTGGGAAGTGCGTGCACTAGCAGTGATCATTGACTGTCTTTCCACTGTACTGAGCAATCATCAACACAAAGACCCCACTGATCATGTAGCAAACTGCATCCAGGTTGGCAGGACCTGATATTATGCCCGTCTTGGGGAAAAGAGGACAGACCTCCACTGCATGATTCCATCCGCTAGGAACTCCACGACCTGCCAATAAAATGAGGCATCAATTTTCTCTTCTTTATATCTGGAGCAAATGTCAGGCACTGTGCAGGGCAGCTCAAGATTGACAGTTCTTGCCTGGATTATCATGGCTTTTTAAAGATGGGACCAGTGCCAGGGATAATGGTCTACACCAACCGTATCACCATCGGGATGGGGTGGATAGTTCATGAAGCAAGTTTGGGACAATATGGTGAGATATATCACAGGGCCTCACTGAAAACTTCCATAACACTTGACAAAATGGATACTCAGTCAAAATCTGATTAGGTTCAGCCCAAAGTTTCAGTTCCTGACTTTATTATTTGAATTTAAATTTCACCTGCCATGGAATTTGAATCCATGCCTCCAGAATATTCAACTGGTCATCATGACATTACCACAGCACCACCATCATGGCAATAAATAGCCGAGGACCTCCAGAGGTGTGGAAGAGTGGAGTGAAGTCATTGTTAATAATTAAAGCTTAGAGTTCTGAAAACGGGTCACCGGACCTGAAACGTTAACTCTGCTTTTTCTCTGCAGATTCTGCCAGACCAGCTGAGTTTTCCCAGTAATTTCTGATCTTATGTCAATGCATACAGTTGGGCCACAGGAGTGCAATCCTGCCTGGCTGAACTATGGAGTAGAGGTGCTGGAGGAGGAGTGTATGGTTGATCATGTCAGAAGGGGCAGACAGGAGAAAGGATGCTTTCCCATGGTTTCAGTCACATGGGACGTAATTTGTCTCTTTGATAAGGGTCAGTTAAGTCTTGTGCTGGGGTGAAATCCTGATTGAAGGCATTCAAACATGAAGTGATGGTAACGTTGTCATTGGGTTTGGGGAGGAACCAATGCAGTGAAACACTAGTATCACGTTGAAGGTTACATTGCATGTTTGGACAAGTGACTCTGTCAGCAATTCAAGCACTGCTGAAATTTAAATTTAAAATGAAAAAAAATTACAGCTTGCACTTTGTTTTCATGTGACTTTATTTATTAACATTTGTTTGGCTTCCTGAACAGGCTTTGAACTTTAAGCAAGTTGTGTAATTTTATTTTAGCATAACATTTTAGACTTAACAAAGTATTTTAATGACTGTTTTTCTTTAAATGACTTTAATCATCTTAACAGATCTTCATACGTGAAGTTACATGGAAACAGAACAGGTGGTGTTTTCAGTAAAAGTGATTACATTTTCCACAGAGACACTTAGACAAATACGTAATGATGTGGTTATGAGGAAGTTGGAAATAGGGCAGTGGTTTGTGAAGACAGATCAATTAGAGTAATAACTGTGATCAGAGTAACTGTTAAAAGATCAGATAACAAAACATCCAGAAATGAAAGGATAGGAATAGAAATGTGAACATGAAATTCTGAAAGCAACTTGATGTTCAGTCAACCTTATTGAATTATTTGCCCTTATCCACTCTTTCTGCTTCAATGTGGTTGATATGGTATTTCATGGACCTTCAGAAGACTTGCAAAAAAATAATAATCAGAGACTCAAAACAAAGGTCAGGATGTGTTGAGTCAGGGGCTAGATAACAAAATGGACTGTACAAAACTGGGAGGGTGGCAGTTAAATGAAGTTTCTCAGAATTACAGAGAATGGTAGCGGTGTCTTGTAGGAATCTTTGTAGGGTCCTGCTGCTATTCACTATATCTGGAAATGATTTTGGCGCATTGACATTTGTAGATAATACCAAATTGAAAGTATAGCTAAAAATGTGGTGACCTACACCAAAATATGGAAAGACCTATACAGACTTGTGCACTGAATTGGTAAATGGCAAGTAATGTTCAATAAAATGATGTTGGGATGTTCAGTATGATAGGGGGAGAAGACGAAATATGAGGTTAAGCTAGCTAGTAATATGAGAAGATTGCACAAGCATATTTTAGATGTATAAAAGGTCAAAGTGGACCTTGAACTGCTGGAAAATGAAGCTGGAGAAGAAGTAATGGGAAAGAAAGATATGGCAGAAGAACTGAATCAGTACTTTGTATCAGTTTTTACAGTGGAAGAGACCAGCGGCATAACCAAATTTTGAGAGTCAGGGGACAGATGTGCATGCAGTGGCCATCACTAAAAAAAAGGTGCTGGGGAGGCTGAAAGGTCTGAAGATGGATAAAGCACCCGGACCAAATGGACTGCACTCTGAGTTCTGAAGGAGATGGTTGAGGAGATTGTAGAGTCGCTGGTGGTAATCTTTCAGGAATCACAGGAGTCAGGGAGGGTCCCAGAGTTCTGGAAGATGGCTAATGCAACACCCCTGTTTAAGAAGGGAGAGAGGCACAACACAGGAAACTACAGGCCAGTTAGCCTGACCTTGGTTGTTGGTAAGATTTTGATGTCTGTTAATGATGAGATTGCACAGTACTTGAAAATGCATGGTAAAATAGGGCTGAGTGAGCAGGGCTTTGATAGGGGAGGTCATACTTGACAAATCTGTTAGATATCTTGGGGAGGTAACCAGCAAGCTAGACAAAGGCGAGGACTGGACATGAGCTATTTGGATTTCCAGAAGGCCTTTGACAAGGTACCACACGTGGGGCTGCTGAAAAAGATGAGCCCTCGTTTTAGGGGCAACATTACTGGCATGGATAAAGGATTAGGTGACCGGCAGAAGGCAGAGATTCGGAACAAAAAGAATCTTTTTCAGGATTGCAGCTGGTGACTAGTGGAGTTCCCCAGGGGTCCATGTTGGGATCACAACTATTCGTATTATACACTAACAATCCGAACGAAGAAACTGAGGGCATTATTGATAAGTTTGCTGATGACACTAAGATAAATGAAAAAGCAGGTAGTGTTGAAGTGAGGAAGCTGCAAAGGACTTGGACAGGCTGGGAGAGTGGAAAAAGTGGCAGATGGAATACAATGTAGGAAAGCATGAAGTTAAGCACTTTGGCAACATCCCTATATTTTCTACTAATCAAGATGGCAGCGGAGTAGCAGGGTTGAGCCCAGGGCTTGCCCATTCTGTTGGCTTTCTTTTCTTTCTTTAAAGGCTAGAGATGATTGGAGAAGGAGGAGGACTCGGGTAGCAGTGGCAGCAATGCCAGGATGCGCCAGACACAGCTCCACTCCAGCCTGGGGTCTCCCAGCGAGTGAAAAGCAGGTCCTGGGCTGAATCCCTCAGCTTGGATTCGCAGGCTGTTAGGGAGGGAGTTCTAGGATATGGCCTCGGCAACAACGAAGGAACAGTGCTATATTTCCACATCAGGATGGTGTGTGACTCGCAAGTAATACTTGTGTGTGCTGACTGCCCTTGTTCGTCTAGTTAATAGAAGTCATGAGTTTGGAGAGTTGTGTCAAAGGAGGCTTAGAAAGTTGCTCCTATTCATCTTGAAGCAAGGACACTACTGTGACAGTGCAATAGTGGTAAAGGAAATTAATGCTTCAGGTAGTGGATAGAGCACAAATCGAGGGGAGTGCTCTGTCCTGGATGCGGTCAATTTTTTTTGTTCGTGAAGTAACAGTTGGAGAGCATTCTATCACAATACTGACTTGTGTATTGTGGATGGTCGACTGGCTTTGGGTGTCAGCAGTTGAGGTACTGGCCTCAAAATTCCATCTTTGATCTGCACTTGTAACCATAGTTATTATATGGCCAGTCAAGTTTCTCTTGGTCTTGGTAATCCCATTGTATATAAAGGGAGGAGGTTAGATGTCCCTTAATGGAAATGGTTGTTTCCTGGCACTTGCTTGACACTTGAATGTTACTTGTCGTTTATCAACCTAAACCCAGTTTCATTGATACCTTCTAGGAATCTTGAAGGCACACTTGGAAAACAAAGGGATAGCGGGGAAAAGTGTTGTCAGAGTTAAAGTGGGAAGTGGCTTATGGATAGTATGAACTCCATCATTAACAAATTGGATCAAGCAACTTGTTTCTGCTCTATAGATTCTACGTAATTCTAAAAAGGAGTACAGAAGCATTAAACTACTCAACTGTTTAAATAAAGTGTTACTTCAGAACCAGAGAACATAAATTTAAATTAGTGGAAAGTAAATGTGAAACAGATATTAGGAGGTATTTCACTAAAAAAAATATGAAATGGAATGAGGTGGAAGGCCAAAAATGCTAAGATTTTTAAAAATATTTTGGTTATTATAAAGTATTAGAGGGCTTTTGAGAAATTAACCTTTTTGAAGAGGAATGAATAGAGTGGTGTTACAGAGGCAAATACCATGTGAGCATTGCATCAGTCATAAGAATTCTTAAGCTGTGTTTGCTTCTTCTCAATGTGTAGCTGCATCTTGAGGAACAGTATTGAAGTTCCAGAAAAAAATCTAACATTATCCTTAGGTATATTGCACTTTTTGCTAGTTCTAAGATCCAGCACCATGGTAATCATGGTGTAGACAAATCACAAATCAAAACTATAGTAAAATATGATTATTACACGCAACTTCATAAAGTTAAACATAAGGATTTAAGGGAAATGAGTATAGTCTTTATTAAATCTCCAATCTCTGATTAGAATCAAGAACCCTGAAAACATTTTGTTCATATGCTATCCAAATTGAATGATCCATCTATTGTCCTTGTGCATTAAATGTTTCCAAGAGCTGGTTAATTCTTGCTTAAAGTAACAAGCAAGTGCCTCCAATCCTTGGGATGAGATAGGATCGGCTATCCAATAAGCTTATCTACTGACAGTATCTTAAGGCAGCTGTATTCTCAGAATATACTCAAATTAAAAATGTGGTACGGTAATTCTGGGAAGAGTTAAAATCTGGCTAGGACCTTGCATGCTGAGAATTAGAAATGTAGATTTGATTGATTTCTGCAGCATAATAAGGAATACGGCTGAAGCATTAGAGTCACTTAGTGCTTTTTCACCCAGATGAATTTTAAATAGAGAACAAGCTGTGGGGAAACAAATGGGTCTTAGAGAGTTGTTTAGCCCTCAGCTCTCAAGGGTAATGACATGAAATTAAGAGCCTTTAATAAGGCCATAAATGACCGTGTTCTGGAGTAAATAACATGTGATATCTAGAAATCTTGTTTTCTAGCTGAGGTCAATGAAATGATTTCTGGGCAATCCGCTCTCCATGGCAGGCAGATACTGATTTGCATAAGATGGGCAAGCACCCAGGGACTTGTGCCCACCATCCCTGTGAAATCTGTTGGGGGTCTGCACTTCTCAGCCATGGAGAAGTGGATAATAACCCAAGGACCTTTTGAGAAATAAAGTTTAAATTTGTCCAGATACCAAAAAAGTCAAAAAATAATGTATGAATGAGGAGAATGGATTTGGTGGATGCTGTTCTGTCACATCAAGGGGGACCTTCTCTTTTCTGTGTATTTGCCTAGAATGGTTTACATTTGGGGAAAGAAAGGTAACCAACCTGAAACTTTAGGTTTTTCTCTCTCCTACAGATGCTTTCTAATCCAATGAATATTTTCAACATTTCACCCTATTTATTTTAGATTTCCACTATCCACGCTGTGTTAATTTTATCACAGCCTAAATGGTTGATGGATAAACCTTTCTGTCTTATTCTCTTATAATTGTCCTTAACCTTCTTTACTTGGCAAAACAGGATATGTGAGGCTCACTGCTGCAACATAAGAATGAATTAAACATCAGGGAGATTGCAGAATGTTAAAAATAAAACATTGTGCCCAAGATCCAAGATGTGCTGGACATAACTGGAGAAATTTTAAAATAATAGTATACATTTTAATCTTCTTCACAATTTTAACTCTGCTTGTGTTATTTCCAAACTGCATTCTCGTTCAGTAAATGAATGAGAAAGTTGACTGCAATCTGTGCCAATGGGCCTGTTCAAATCCTTAAGTGGGCTTATCTTCTGAGTTGCAGCGACCAGTGATAACTGGGTTGAAATTTCTCTGATTTTTATTATTTTATTTAATTTTGAGAATTAATGGGGCAACAAATTTACTAAGGTGACATGCACAGAAATCTGATATGAATTTTCAAGTGAGGATCTTGGGAGTTACTATGTCTCAGAGTCCTCATATAAGCCATAATTTCGTGAACTGTCATTCCCAGATGTAACCTTTCCATGGATGGGTCAGAAATGAATTAGGAGGAGATGTGACTGTAAAGATTGATGACATGAAGTGGGTTCTAACTGAGGCCAGAATAAAGACAGTTCTTGACCAGTGTACTTATTTAAACTTCGAATGGGATAAATTCAATTAATTGTCAATTTGGTTCTGATCTCACCCCAGCAGAAATTACATGTAATAGAAAATGGCCATGGAGATGAGTGTCTTCAGACCACCTACTGACGTTATATCCTAGGTGTGGTGGAAAACCTACTTTGTATCTTATGTATCACTTCAAAAGTTCCAACCTATGAAAAGAGGTATATCTTTAACATTTCCTCCCTCGTTCCAATTTCAAACCTATTTGATGAATTTTTATGTTCTTTCTTGTTCTTCAGCCTGCAATGGAGAACCAGAGAACACAGTTTTAATATGATTTTGCAAACGAAGCAAATGTGAAGTATTTAAAAAGAACTTTTTTTTCAACGAATGGTTAGGTTTTGGAATGCAGTACCTGGGAAGTGTGGCGGACAGAGGTTCACTTGAGGCATTGAAAAAGGGATTGTTTCTGTTTAAATAATGATTTAAATGTGCAGGGTTGCCAGGAAAAGGCACTAATTCAAAGCACTCAATGCCAGTGAAGACACTGAGCTGAATGGTCTCGGTCTGCACTGTAACCATTTTGTGATTCTTTGGCTCTGATTTTTCTTCCCCCGTCATCTAACACAGCAGTGACTACACTTCAAAATTATGTTTGGCTGTGCAGTACTTTGGACACTTTTTGAGACCATGAAAGGTATGATGTAAACACGAGTCTTTATGTCTTTGATTTGTTTAAATGAATAAAAGAATTTGGCTGCCAAGCACAGCCATAGTCACTCTGAATCTCTATTTGTAGCAGAATAAGAATTTTAGAGGTGGTTTCTAATTTCATTGAATTGAGAACAAAAATGGATCGGTCATTTTCTCCAGCTGAGGTCATTTAACTATTAGAGCTTAAATCTTCCCCTTCCTTTCTGTTAGTGGTAGCAATTTGTTACAATGACAGCTTTTTTTAACATTTTTTTTCCCAACGTTTCACCGTCCCCACTTTTTGTAACTTTTGGATTCTCACATATTTTGCAAGATTTTGCACTTTTATTTCACTCAATTAGTGGTCTTCTGTCCCGTTGTTACAGGAACAGTTTGTAACAGTAATTGCATCTGGAATTGTTTTCTAATCTTGATAACTACAATCTGCTATTGGAACTCACTCACTTGTCTTTTCACAATCACTAATTTGGAGCACTGTCAATTTTAACTTTTTTTCCCAATGTTATTTTTCCAACATCCTTAAACCAGTCTGTTTTTTTTTCAAAACTACATTTAGAATAAACAATTCTGTGATCAAAAGTCTCTTTTTTCCACAAATACACCAAATCTGCAATTATTTCAGTTTCCTCAATTCAAGGAACAAAAGTAGGCCACGCGGTCCTTCAAGCCTGCTCTGCCATTTAATAAAATCATGGCTAATCTGATTTTAACTTCAACTCTCCATTCCTGCATACCCCTTTGGTAATCAAGACTCAATTGAGCTCTGCTTTGAAGTTTAAATATTCTGCATTCACTGCCTTTTGATGAAGGGAATTCCAAAGACTCTAAATCCGCTGAGGGAGAAAATGTTTCCTCATCTGTCTTAAATGGACAACCCCTTATTTTTAAACTATGACCCCTAGTTCTAGATTTCCCTACAGGGGCAAACATCCTTTCCACATTCACTAGGTCAAGTTCTCTCAGGATCGTGTGTTTCAATTAAGTTATCCCTGACGTTTCCAGACTCCAGAAAATATAGGCCTAGCTTGTCTAACCTTTCTTCATAAGTTTATCAGCTTATTCCAACTATTCGCCTAGTAAACTTTCATTGGACTGCTTCTAATGCATTAACCTCCTTCCTTAAGTAGTGACCAATACTGTACACCATACTTTATGTGTGGTCTTAACAATGCCTAGTATTAACTGGTGCACAACCTCTCTACCCTTGCATTCAATTCCAGTTGTAATAAAATATAAAGTTCTATTAGCTTTCCTGATCACTTGATGTAGCTACACACTAACCTTCTGTGATTCAAACTCTAGGATACCCAATCTCTTCGTGTTGCTTCTTTTATTCTTTCTGCCAAAATGGTCAATGTCTCACTATGCCACATTGTACTCCAGTTCCCAGATCTTTGTTCACTCACTTAACCCCTATCCAGTATCCTCTGAATGTCCTTTTTTTTGATTTGATTTATTGTAGTCACATGTACCCAAGTACAGTGAAAATCTTTGTTTTGCAAATAGTGCAGGAAAACCATAGCAGAGAATGACATGCAGATCATCGAGCGCTTAGACAGAATGAGGTGTACAGGTTACAACTGCACAGGAAGTGCACAAAGTATCTGAAGTTAGTGTCCATTCAGCAATCTAATAACATCAGGGAAGAGGCTGTTCTTAAACCTGTTGGTGCACGTGTTAAAGTTTCTGTATCTTCTACCTGATGGAAGAGGTTGTAGGAGATCATTACAGAGGCGGGAGGGATTTTTGATGTTGGCAGCCTTTCCGCAGCAATGGTGTTCACGGATGGGAGATTGGCTTCCATGATGGTCTGGGCTGTGCACACAACCTTCTGTAGTTTCTTACAGTCCAGGGCAGAGCAGTTGCTGTACCAGGCTATTATGCACCTGGATAGTATGCTTTCTATGGTGCATCTGTACAAGTTGGTGAAGGTCCTTATGGACTTGCCAAATTTCATAAGCTGTCTGAGGAAGAAGGGGTGTTGTTGTGCCTTCCTGACCATCACATCTACATGGGAGGTCCAGGATAGATTGTTGGTTATTGTCACCCCTAGGAATTTGATGCTCTCGACTGTCTCCACATCAGCTTCGGTTGATGTAGATGGGGGTGTGTTCATGACTTATTTACCTACTTGTCATTATGCCATCAGCAAATTTAGGGACCACATCTGGTACGTTCATCCAAATCACGTATAAGTCATAAAATGTTGAGACTCCAGTAACGACCTCTGCATGTGACACATTACTTCCTTCCAGCCTGAAAAAGAACCATTTATTCTAGGTCTCTGCTCCTGTTAGCCAGCCAATCTTCTGGCTATGCCACTCTTAACCCAACTCCCCCACCACCCCCAACACCGAGAGATTCTATTTTCTACAAATTCAGTCTGACTCTTTATTTTTGTAGTGGATGAAATTTGGCAAGAACCAAAGATTTTGGACTAAGGTGTTCCTTTGTGACTGAGAGAAATTAAAGCCTTTCTGTAAATTATGGGCAGAAATATTAATTGTCAATGGAATAAGTGTGTTGGTGGATGGTGTTGTGGCACAGCAGTTTGCCCAGAACAAGCTACCTCTGGGCTACCTTCATAGAAGCTGAATGAGTTTGCAGGATTACTAGCTGTCAAGTGGCAATTAGTCAATTAAAGGTCTTAAAGGACTTTAAGACCTCATGCCAGCTTTGAGGCCCTAGATAACTGCCCAAGAGACTGTCCTTTGGGGAATGAATGTTCGACCTCCCATCTTGACCTAACTGCTGAAGATCCTTCTGAATGTAAATGGTGGCTTGAGGTTGCCTCTAAATGGACATATTTAGTAATAAAGTTGTTTTTTACACAATTGACAATTATACCATGAAGCTCTCACTGAGACTAACATAATTTCAGATTTTATTTTAAAACAATGTCACTTACTATTTAAATTTTACGAGCAGCGAAGGTAGGATTTGAACCCATGTTTCGGGTGTTAGCCTGGGTCTGTCAATTGCTAGTCTCCTATATTATCACAGCATTGCCACTGCTACACTATCAGCACTATCACCTTCCTCCTGCTTTGTTATCTGTCAGAATTAGAATTAACCTCTTGTCACATATACTCAATGAGTAGAGTGAAAAGTAAATATGTTGTCACTTACAGCTACTTCTTTAGTTACAAGGTTTCAGACTGTAGAGAAGTAAAATGTCCAGCATCGCAGAAATAAAAGTTCAGAACAACAGCCCACGCTGGCACCTAGCCTCCTGTCCACACTGGGCCCTGGTTCTAGACCATGCCAGGCTTCACCTTGAGGACTACGAGGCTGGAAGATTGCTTCAGACTGCCATCTTGGGCCAGGAACGCCATGCTAGTTGGTGAGGAGTCAATGCCAGGAGGCCATTACAATAGGCAGGGAGGTGGCTATGCCAGGCCAGTAGGTTGCCATGCCACACTGGGATGCCGCTAAGGAAGGCCGCCAAGCCAGGCTGGGAGGTTGTCGCATCATGCCAGGACATCGTTGCGCCAGGCCAGGAATCGTCAGACGCAGTGAGAGGGGAAGATAAAAAAAAAATTAAGGGGGGAGAAAATAGAAGAAAAGAAGAACAGGGGGAGCAGATGAGCTCCAGCTGGAGTTTCTTACTCTGCCACCATCTATTGTTATGGCAGGTCAGTAAAACAATAGGTAGACGTTTGTGCCTGATGCTTCAACATATGGTGACAGCGCACACAACAGGTCAGTGTCATGTTTTTCAGGGTGATGGCTTCAGGTATCTTGTGGTATTTGCTACCTCGGTCAGTGCGTATTATTGGATAAGGGTTGTTTCGAACTAGTTCATTGCAGCCAATTCTCCTTTGTCTTTACTTCGGACTGTCTAGTGATTAGTGGTCGAGGATACATCACTGTAGATTAACAACAGAAGAGGTACTGCTTTTAAATAATGCAAAGGTTTATTGCATTATAGCAATAAGTACACCTATGTTTGGTCAGTCATAATTACTAGGACCTTAGGGAGCTAGTACAGATACATCTGCTCCCTCTGAAAGTTAGAGTAGAATTCCTTGTCTCCTCCAACAGGCTATATGTAGAATGAGTGACATCAATGAAACATAAACATTAAGCAAAATTAAGCAATAATTACCAAAGCAATTTTTTTTTGAATTACCATCTAATCATCACAGTTTTTACTATTTGCAATGACCAGGACACATTACTTTGTTAACCCAGGTGACTGGCTATTTTTTAGGCAATGATTCTGAAGGAGCTAGAGTTAGAGTCATAAAGATGTACAGCATGGAAACAGACCCTTTGGTCTGACTCGTCCATGCCAACCAGATATCCTAAAGTAATCTAGTCCCATTTGGCCAAATGCTGGCAAATGGGAGTAGAGTAATTTAGGATACTTTTTGGCATGGATGAATCTGACTGAAGGGCCTGTTTCCGTGCTGTACATCTGTGTCTATGACTGTAACCCCTTCAGAATCATTGCCCTTTAGTCACCAAGGCCAACAGAACGATGTGTCCTGGGATTGCAAATTGTAAAATCTATGATAATCAGTTGGTAATTAAAAGAATTTTTTTTTGCTTTTGTAATTACTGCTTAATGTTGCTTCAATGCAAATACAAATCCAAGGTTTTGAGTCGTTATTTGCTCACTAAATTACTGTTTCACACTTTCTTCTACATGCTGTTGTAAACGTATCCACTCATGTTTCAGACAGTAGCCACTCCTATCTAGAATGTTTGTAGCAATGTCAGTGACCTGCAATCCTGCGGATAAGAAATGGATCTATGGCCACCTTGACCAAGAGTTTCTTGACAGACCATTTCATTGCTCTCTAAAGTTGGAGTTCAATGTAAAATATTACCTTGGCTTGTTTCCTGGGTCCAGATCACAATATATTGTACCATTACTAAATCTAAGAATGCCTTATACAACATAAACACTTCCAAATAATTAAAATTGAATGTACCACTGGAGTAATTTTACTGTTGTGCATTATATATTTAGTTTAGAAATGGGAAAAATCATCCATCCTTTATGAAAACAACTTGGTGATGACATTCAAGACAAAAACAGTATGCTATTTTCACATCAGTCTGCATATTACTTAGCCACACTCATGTCTTTTCATTTCATGTATATTTCTTCTCTGTCAAACTGTTGCCACTTCTTGAAGCTTTCCTGAACACAGTTTGAAGTCTAGACTCACTGAATTATGGTTTGCATCCATCCATTCAAACAGATTTGATTTCTGCCAAGATAAAATCAATCTTCTCCCTTTTGTAAATAGCAAATGGATTTACCAGCACATTCAGGGACCACTACCACCAGGTATCCTTAGCAGTCAGCACCACTGACTTGCCTTAAGGGAGACGGAAGCTGCTAGATATATCACAATCCTAACAGGAACCTATTGTGGATATATAATTGTCAGCTGTTTCAAAACTTAATTCTGTAAAGGTAATACTTAAACATGAGCCAAACTTTACTTCATTCTGTAGAAATTACACCGTCACTTAAACTAGCAGATGGTAGATACAAATGTGAAATGGTATTTTGTTGTATTAACTTAAACAGTGCTAAAGATTAAAAACAGAAGTAACCATGCTCAAGACCACTAGTTTGATGTCTTTTCTCTTCCTGCAAAGAACTGCTGAAGTCTGTCAGATGAAAATTCCAAAATTGAAATGAGAGGTTTTTGTTAATCAAGGATATTAAAGCATATGGAGCCAAGGCAAACGGATGGAGTTAAGGCACAGATGAACCAACGAAATTGTAGAAGAGCATCAAAGGACTAAATTGTTTATTTATGTTAACATGTTACCACGAATTACAGTAATCAATGTCTGAAGCACAAATTTTAAATCCCATACAGTAAAAATGAAATTGAATGAAACAAATCGTTGTAAAATAGTGACCAGCATATGTGCAACTAAGACTCTTTGGCTATTTCGTTATAAGTTTAAAATACCTGATTATAGCTCAAGTGATCTTTCGAGCAACATTTGAGTTGCTGCAAATGAAAGCTTAGCTGTTTAGTTCAATGTTAGATATAATCTGTAAAGCAACAACTAAAATGAGAATTATCCCTCGTCACATTTGATGGAGAACAAGAAATTGTAAAATATGATAGAAACAGTCGAAGATCCAAAATAATGTTGCTGCACAAATTAAAAATGATAGTATCCCCAAGGTTAGCCTTTACTGTTGAAAAGGAAGCAGATTAATTCAGATGTGCATTATTCCCTTAGCTGATGACTTAGCATGTAAATCTTATTATGTACCTGTGTATTATTTACTATTCTATGAATTGCAGTGAGACTGTGTTAAAGATGTTATATGAATGCAAGTTGTTGTCATTGGTGAAATGTTTTCTTGTATGTAGTCTGTACTAGAACAGTAACTGAGTCACTTTCAGAATAATTATCAAAGTCAGTAGACTTATGCCCCAAATCAATGCACTTCATTGCATTGTGAAGCCTGTAGTTGTGAGTTTAAATTGTTTTGATCTGTTAAATTTGAGCCATTAAGGAGAATTAAGTGTGCATCTAAGTTGCTCTCACAGAGCGCCAATTTCTTCCTAAAATCAAAATATAACAGTATATCCACAGGCATGTATGTTTATCGGATATGGTTTGAATATGATTATATTTGCTGAGCTCCAAATTCCAGAGATGAATATCCAATTATATACCTACCTACACTGGTGCTCCATTGTTGATTAACAACATTGTAATGCAATGGGGCATAAACACCATGAAATAAGTGGAAGAACCGAGGCCAACACACAGTAAGATGAACAATATGATAAATTACATTCTAAAAAATGTTAAAGAAAGCCAATACTCTTTTTAATCCAAATAATGGCTGAAAAGGACGACATCTATTTAGTTTTGGAAGACATTATTTACAATATACACTTTCACTGTTTTGCGGTGTTTTCATTGAAGCAAATGGGACTCCACCTTCATTTTTCTTTGTGGTGTTCCTATGTTTAGTGGATGATTTTGCTCTGACCAATTATGTCAATGTAACAATGTCATTTAATGTATGTCTAAATTTGGCCTCAATGCAACATTGATACAGAACCATTAGCCTTTGGCTGGTGAACTAGATTCTTTAGGAGGCAGGTGCTATTATGACAAGCAGATAGCATTGCAGCGCCCAACTGAGAAGCTATTGCCATGGTCGAAGCAGTTCTATCCCTAAGGTATTCAGCTTGCCTGTGATGCAAACCAGTCCATGTTTTAATATGGACCAACAAGAAAAATCAGAGGGCTCATTAACAGGATGTCTTCATCAAAGCATTGAAAATAATATCTCTGCCTTACTTCCTTCTACATACTCCATCAAATGTCACCAAAGGACGTCTCCGGCTCAACAAGACCTTTCAAGAAAACCTTACCTACGTGAAGAAAGCCAAATCTACTGATGGGGTTATTTTGTAACTTATTGCAGTATGTGTTGATAAAGGACTATTTCCAAACAATCATTTGCTCTATTTCAAATTAAAGGCACAGAAAACTGAGTGAAGATATGGCTATCATTTAATGATTCTGTAGCAATTGTGATTGGAGAGATAAAATGAGCGGTCTAAGCAATTGGCATATTCACATGGGGAACAGAACTTTGAGATTTTGCAAAGCATTCCATGCAAGTTAGGGGAGTTATAGGTATCGTTAATTAAAATTTAGAATGAAGGATCCCTAATGCTAGTGTCACTTTAAAAGGGTGAAGCAGGGGATAGGGGATGTAGGGAATTACTTCCTTTTAGCAATTTCTTAATTATTCATAGGATGTAAATATTGCTGGCAAGCTGAGCACTTATGATCCACCCATGATTTGCCTTGAGAAGGTGATGGCAAGCCACCTTCTTGAGCTGCTGCAGTCCATGTGGTATAGGTGCATCCATGTACTGTTAGAGAGTTGAGGACTTGGACCTGCCTACGTGAAGTGTTCTCACTTTTTATTCTGTACTGTAGATTAATGTAATCAGGGTATTCAGGGTGTTTGAAGTCAATGCCAACGCCATTTCCTGCAGACAGCACGTCAGATGATGTTATCCAGTTTGTGTGATATCTACAAAATTATCACAGTTAATGTTGTATCTAATATTACTGAAGAAACCATTATTTCAATTCCTGAGAAGTAGGCTGGCCTAAGAAGCAAAAAGATTTTATCTCACTTGTATAATACTCCAAATGGTTCAGTGCAAATGAAAGCTCTGTATGGTAGCATCTAACAATCCGCAATACGGAAATCCCTCAAACACTATTCCCTTAAACACTCAGGATGCCTTTTAAGCAATTGATAATCTTTTCTATAAATAAATATTGTGCAGATTAACTTCAAACAGCCACATAAAAACAACAAGGCAGTTGCCATTGTTAGTTAGTTGAACCAGTTGGTTTCTCTTCAATCTCTGAACTGTGCTGAATTGCTACTGGTCTGCTATGTATCTCTATGCCCATTAGGGTTTTTTGAATCCCTTATATTCATATGTGAGTATTGGCTGTTGAGGTACCCCCTTGAAAAGATTAGAACATAGAACATAGAACAGTACAGCACAGTACAGGACCTTCAGCTCACGATGTTGTGCCGACCTATTGTCCTACAAAGATCAAACCACCCTGCACACCCTACATCTCACTATCATCCATGTGCCTATCCAAGATTCACTTAAATGTGCCTAATCCGATTCCGCTACCACTGCTGGCAGCGCATTTCACACGCCCACCACCCTGTGTAAAGAACGTACGGCTGATATCTCCCCTATACCTTCCTCCAATCACCTTAAAATTATGCCCCCTTGTGATAGTCATTTCCACCCTGGGGAGAAAAGTCTCTGGCTATCCACTCTATCTATGCCTCTCATCATCTTGCACACCTCTATCAAGTCACCTTGCTTTCTTCTTCACTCCAATGAAAAAAGCCCTAGCTCCCTCAATCTTTCCTCATAAGACCTGCCCTCCAGTTGAGGCAGCATCCTGGTAAATCTTCTCTGCACCCTCTCTAGAGCTTTCACATCCTTCCTATAATGAGGTGATCAGAACTGAACACAATATTCCAAGTGTGGCCTAACCAGGGTTTTATAGAGCTGCAGCATAACTTCGTGGCTCTTAAACTCAATTCCCTGCCAATGAAAGCCAACACATCATATGCCTTCTTAACAACCCTATAAACTTGGGTAGCAACTTTGAGGGATCTATGGATGTGGACTTTAAGATCCCTCTCATCCTCCACACTACCAGGAATCCTGCCATTAACCCTGTATTCTGCATTCAAATGTGACCTTCCAAGATGAATCATTTCACACTTTTCTGGGTTGAATTCCATCATCAGCCTCTTCTTTGCCCAACTCTGCATCCTGTCAATGTCCTTTTGTAACCTACAACGCTATCCACAACTCCACCAACGTTCATGTCATCAGCAAACTTACTAAGTCACCCTTCCACTTCCTCATCTAAATCATTTATAAAGATCACAAAGAGCAGAGGTCCCAGAACAGATCCCTGCAGCACACCACTGGTCACCGAGCTCCAAGCTGAATACTTTCCATCTACTACCACCCTGCGGCGGGAGAGGTGAGAGCGCAAGCCAGGGGCAGCCAGGAAGGTGAGATTTCCTTACCAGAACTTGCCTCATGAGTCAGCGGCCTACTTGCTTTCAGCGGTGGGAGAGCTGAGAACGCGAGCCAGGAAGTGAGCTATTATATTCGGTCAGTGGCTAAACCCGAAACACTACATGAATAGTGTCTCCCATCCATCCTCCTCCTCTAACCAAAAAAAAAGACAAATTTCCCACATTGTACTCCATTTGCCACACCTTTGCCCACTCACTTTATTTATTCCTTTGCAGCATTCTTAGGTCCTCTTCCCAACTTGCTTTCTAAATTTTCTTTGTGTCATCAGCAAATTTGATGACCATACCTTCTGTCTCTTCTTGCAGCAGCAAACTCTGCTGCACATCACTCATTAGGTCTTGATAACTTGAAAAAGACCCATTTATGCCTACTCTCTGGTTCCTGTTAACTAGCCAATCTTTTGTCCATGTTAAACATTGAGCTTTTACTTTCTTTTCCAATGATCTTTGACATTATGGCGCTTTATGGAATTTAAGTGCAGGACCTCTACCAGATCCCTTTTTATCCATAGTCGGTGGTACCTCCTCAAAGAACTTCAATGGATTGGTCAAACATTAGTTCCCTTTCACAAAACCATGTTGACTCTGCCTAATGACCTTAAATGTATCTACGCGCCCTGCTTTAACTTATTTAGTAATAGTTTCTAACTGTTTCCCTGTTAAGCAAACTGGCCTGTTACTATTAATACCTTCCTCCCTTTCTGAATAAAATAATTAAATTCACTATGTTCCAATCTAATGTGACCTCCTTTTAAATCAAGGGAGCTTTGGAAAATTAAAACAAATGTATCAACTATCTCACTACTCAGTTTTAAAAACAATAGGATGAAGCCATAAGGACCTGGACTATTGTCAGCCTACGGCTCTGACTATTTGCTTCTCTGGTGACTATGATTTGCCTGAGTTCTTCCCTCCCTCCCATTTTCTGATTTATTCTCGCTTCTGCAATGCTCCTCTATAGTCAAGAGTGATGCAAAATAACTGTTCAAGAAATCTGCTATCTTCTGATTTTCTATTATTAATTCTCTAGACTTCTAGATTCTAGAATTATTCATTCTTAATTCTTAATTAATTATTAATTACTTCTAGAATTATTAATTCTCTAGACATTGATCTTAAGATCCATGCTCACTTCCTTAATTATTTTCTGTATTAATCTTTAGAGAAATATCAGTATCTGCTTTTACGTTTTAGGCTAGCTTCATATGCAAACGGAATTTTGGTCAAGATGAGACGCTACCAAGTCAGGCTAATAATCGGCCTCCTCATTAAGTACTACAATTTTGAAGCAATGAAATAATCCATTAGCTGTTATGCCTTTCAGTCTATACCATGTTTTTGTTATGTGGCAAATTTGTGAATATTGGAGATTATTTATTCATATACTCTTCCACTTTTCGAAGAATAATCATTTAATGTGAATATTGCTGAAAAAAGACTCTTTATTGAAGCTTTTCATCAGGGACTCATCAGGACATTTGCAAAAATACAAATTGAAGGGCAAAACCAACATTTATATGCATGAGTGGAGAGTGTTGAATAGTTGGTAAGTGGACTCTGTTTGGTAGAGACGTTGCCAAGAATGCATCTATTAGTGCTGAATTTTTTTAACAGTTAGGCTTCGTTAAATTTTAAACCAAGCAGATCAACTAAGTTATAATGCTCATTTAAGGAGCTGACTTTTTTTTTCCTTTATTCGTTCACAGGATGAGGGCATCGCTGGCTAGGCAGCATTTATTGCCCACCCCTAATTGCCCAGAGGGCAGTTAAGAGTCAACCACATTACTGTGGGTCTAGAGTCACATGTAGGCCAGGCCAGGAAAGGATGGCAGATTTCCTTCCCTAAAGGACATTAGTGAACCAGGTGTGTTTTTCCCAAGAGTTGGCAATGGATTAATGGTCATTAGATTCTTAATTCCAGATATTTTATTGAATTCAAATTTCACCATCTGCCATCAGCAGGATTCGAACCCAGGTCCCCAGAATGTTATCTGGGTCTCTGGATTAACAGTCCAGCAACAGTACCACTAGGCCATCATCTCCCCGGCACGATGGACTGAATGACCTTCTGCACTGTACCACTTCTGTGAAAACGTTAGTCTGATTGGTCAGGGCATTGCCCTGAGAAAGGAACCAGCGAATGGTTGTCATTTATTTTGTTGTGTTGAAATTGGTGCAGAGCATATACATGTTATTTCTGTCTGCAAAAAACAGAGCCCTGTTGTATTAATATATCAATTTCAATAGGTCTCACAGTGCTGATACTTTATGTTAGCAGAAGTTGCAAGAAATTACTGTATGAATTCACCTTCACAGATATAAAACCCTTGTTTATCCAAACCTCAAATAGATTTATATTTCATATTTCCTATAAAGAATAGGGACAGTTCACAAATTTTTCCAGATTGACACTCCCTCCCCCTCCTCACTTTCTTAGCTAATTGTTTAAATGTCAGTTATTTGATGAAGCTGTAGTACTTGTCAGCAATTAGCTCCACCACAAAATGCACCCCAAAATAACTGCTTTCCACCCACTAAATACAAGTACGTGTAACAATCCCACCGTTTATATCAAACTAAAAACATTCGGTTCATAATGTCACTTGACAAAGAAATGGGTGTATTATGACCTTCAACCATCACATGCTGCAGAGCACTTTGTAAAAACCCTGTAGTGTAGCATTTCTACATTATAACAGTGCTGTTTCATGGCATAAAGGCTAGCATTTCACCTGCATTTAGTTGGCTTAACTTTTTCTAAATTCTAAAACAAATGAAATCCAAGGACAGAATTCCCTTGTACACTTTGGGTAACAAAATTGTAGTCATTTATAAACAAATTATAATCTTACTATATATACAGTACAGAGAACATACTAATTCTCTGTTTGTTCAAGTCAAGCTTTGCTTTAAGTTTCTCTGAGATGGCACTCCCTAATTTTACATGGTGGTTTCTAGACTTGCATAGTCTTGCATTGTTAAATGAAGCAATATACTCCCTCCCTTCAGATAGTGGAATTATTGAGGTTATTTGTAATTTGAGCAAAGATCTCGGACAAGATATTCGTACAGGCATCTGAGTTCCAGTCAGGCTGAAATGAGTGTCAGAAGCTGACACTATGTGGAAACAATAATTCACCTTCAATTTTTCCCAGTGTTGACCAACTAATGGCCAAAGCACAGCGTTAAGTGTCCGAATGGAATCATAAGAGCTTTTAGAAGGAGTAGGCCGTTTGGCCGTAGATTCTGCTCTGTTCTGCCATTCAATAAGGTCACGGTTCATCTGATTGTGGTCTTAACTCCACTTTCATATCTGTTCCCTTTTAACCTCTAACTCCCTTGTCAATGAGAAAATGGACTTCAGTACTGAGGTTCCACCTAACTGGAGGAGAGAATTCCAAAGACTAACATCCCTCAAAGAAGGAATTTCTCATTTTTCCCTACTTTGAATGGAAGACCATGATTTTTAAATTGTGCCCCATGGTTCCAGAGTTCCTAAAGAGAGCAGATAACCTCTTAGAATTTACCCTATCACCCCACCAACTCAGATTATCTTATGTTTTAATAAGATCACCTTTCATTCTTCTTAACTCTAATGAATACGCACCTAACTTGCTCAACCTTCCCTCATAAGACATGACCTTCTTCTCGGCTATTAGCCGAATGAAATTACGTCAAGTCTTAAATGAGGTCTCAAAAATTGTACACTGTACTCCTAGGTGCAGTGTCACTGATACCCTGGCCAGTTTTAGCTGTATATCCCTACTTTTGTATTCCATTGACCTTGCAATAAACACCAATAATCTGTTTGTCTTTCTCATTATTTGCTGTACCTTCATGCTAACTTTCTTGTGATTTGTGCTCAAGGATGCCCAGATCCTTCCAAATTCCTCCTCATCTCAATTCCAAAGGGTCATCCCTTCACTCTGAGGCTGTGCCCTTGGGTCCTAATCTGTCCTACTATTGGAAACATCATTTCCACATCTGCTCTATTCAGGCCCCCTCCGTATTCTGTCAATTAGATACCCCCTCATCCTTCGGAACACCATCAAGTACAGACCTAGAGTCCTCAACTGCTCCTCGTAGGACAGCACTTCATTCCTGGGTTCATTCTTGTAAACTAAAATGAATCAGATATGTCTTTCATCATAGGGTCAAGCCAATTTAATGCAACTTAGCACTTGAATATGAGGATTAATTGATCAAGAGAGTTAAGGCAGGCAGGGAAAGAGGTGTTTGATTGCTTTTGCTTTTTCTAAACTTTTTTTTCAGTTTCAGAAATTGATTCTTACACTGCTAGAGGAGAAGAAACTATTTGGTGAGTATCTAGTAAGTGACTAAGGTATATTCTATTCTCAAGGTTGAACATAGTACAGCAATTGGTGGTAAGGTTAACAAATTATATAAATATAACTGAGGATATGATTGAATAAAATAATTAAGTGATCAGTTAGAACACATTAAGAGTGGGAAATGGGTGATGTCACTGTTACAGAATGTGGATGTTCCTGGATGCCAAAATGGTCCACATCAAACATGTCTGTGGAAAATATTTGAATGTCAAGAAGTTGGGTTTGAATACATTCAGTACTGAGTCCCCACCCAACTGGGGAGCTAGTCAGTTTAGGAAACCTGCTTGGCGTAGACGAGTTGGGCCGGAGGTCCTGTTTCTGTGCTGTACAACTCAATCTCTCTAAACTCTGAGGGGAGAAATTTCTCCTCATCCCTACTTTAAATGAAAGACTGCTGATTTTTGAATCATGCCCCTTTCTTGGTCAGTGCTCGGGGGAGGAGGGTACGATTCTAAATGAGGCAAGTAAGGGGATCCAGAAGGCAGGACCCTCAGTTTTCACAATGAGGCAACCTTAAACTTGTTGGATAATGAACTAACTAGCAATGGCACCATGGTATAGGAAACCATTCAAAGAGAGGAAGTATAAAGGAATACAGTTGCAGGTAGGAGACAGTATGTTGAAGAGGATGGTGCCCATCTCCATCAGCAACGTGCAAGAGTCTAGTTGGTTGAATTGCCTGCCTAGTGCTAGGGTTTGAAACAGACTGGAGAGGAACTTGTAGTCCAAGGGGAAGGACACAAAGACACAAACAGGACAAAGAAGGAATTTCTTCACAGCATGAGGAACAAGACACTGTAGTAAGAAGCAGAAACTCAAAGACCATAATCTCTGCATAGGGTCTTAAAAGAAGTAGCTAGTGAGAAAGGACTATAACTTGAGTACTTTAAGGATAGTTTTTACCAGACTAATACCTGGAATGGAGGTGGCGGGGTGTCTTAGGACGGAATGTTGAACACGGTAGGCTTATATCTGCTGGACTTTAGAGGAGTAACCAGGCACTTGAATGAAACATAAGATCCTGAATGGTCTTAACTTGGTAGGTGGGGAGAAATGGTTTCCCCTTATGGGGAAAATTCAGAACTTGGGGTCTCTGCGTAAAACTCAGGATTTGCCCATTTGAAATAGGAAAGAAACCATTTTTTTTTACCCCTGACAGACATGAGTCTGATCTTATTGAGTGACAGAGCAAGTTTGAGAGGCTGAATGGCCTAAACCTATTCATAATTCACATGCTCATATATTCTATCTTTTTACCACCAGCAAATGTGACTATAATACAGTCTGTCCCTTCATCCAAGTCATGGAATTGGAGGCCCTCCAGCTTGGAAGCATTGGCAGATGCTATTGCATGTAAGTGGGAGGAGAAAAGTGAACCCAATTAGAAGATCCTTCTCTCAGAGCCTTTCAAATAAAAAATAAAACTAAACCTTGCCATCTGGGCTGCCAATGGGTACGTTGTGAGAGCTATATGGGGAGGTGAACCCAAGCAGGCAGCAAGGGCCTTTACCCTGACTGCAGAGCTAGGCCCCCAGCCTGGAACAAGGAAGTCACCTTCAAGCAGCTGGGCTGTCCTTGGCCCCTATGAGGACCTGAAAGCTGACTGGAAATTCCATGAGCTACACAATTGGCCTTTAATAGGCTTTCATTTCACTGGGTCAACTGGCTACCCATCACTTGCAGGCAGGTAACCTTGCTGTCCTCCCATTCTGTTTGCAAGAGAATGGCACAGGGCAGGATAATACCAGAGAATGGTACATTGAACACTGGCCAGAATCTGTTTCCTGTGCTCACCTGCCTCTGTGCCCACTTGCCTCTGTGCCCACTCCAGACAGGCAAATAAAATCTTACCTTTGCTGTCAAACTGTTGATTTTTAATGTGTACATAACATGGTTTTATTCGCTTAAGAAGAACTGGGTTCTCACACTTTTTAAAGAAGTTACTAGTTCTTGGCCAGATTGTAACATAAGTTTGGTGGTCTGATCCAGGATCATAACAAACTGAATAATGTCTAGGCCCTGGCTATTAAATAGTAGATAACATTCCCATTCCCATTGGCCAGCCAATGACCAACTCAAGTGAATGGTCATTCATCCTATTTGACCTCCAACATTGTACATCCCTCACCATTAGCATCTTGGGGTGACCAGACTTGAACAGTTCCAACCCTATCAAAAGTACAGTTACAAGGTAGTTGATGTGTCCTTAACGATGAGTGTTTCTCTAACTCTTTGAAACCTTTCCACAATCTAGGAGGTTTATTTTATGCGTGTGGTGGAATACTCACACTGATGTAGGAACATGTAAAAGGCTGTCCTCCAGGACAGAGGAGTTGTTGGCTATAAACAGAACCAAATGGGCCAACTTTATGATTTACATTATCATGAAGTGGACTTCAGCATAACAACATCTGGTACAGTTCAATTCACTTGTTAAGCATAATTCAAAAATGGGCTGAAATCAGAACCATTTCAAATGCCATTGGGAATGCAGTATTCATCACCAGCACAAGTCTAATACAAAAGGATTATCAGCCCAAACGTCATACATTTGGCATTTCAAAGAACTGATAGCTAATTTGACCCTGTTTTCAATAAGAAAAATTCAGCATCAGAGCATAACCCTTGGTGTCCTCAAAAGTATAATTTCTGTCTGGGAAAGAACACAGAAGATGTCTGAATTACAGGAACATATATTCTATTTACTCACCCTGGTGTGAACCTTCATCGACAGATTTTAAGTCATCTGTAAAAACAGCAGAACTTTAAAAAAAAACAAAGCAATCATTTTTCTTGTCCAAAAGGTCATTTAATTTTCTTTTAGTGGAAACAGGCTGACCTTAAATCTTTCTTTTAAAGCTCCCAGTTTCCACACTGATGTAGGACAAAGGCTACATTTTCCAGACTGCATCAAAAGTTTACTGATCTTGGATTTTAAAACAGTTCTGGTTAAGAAATAAAAATTCTGAGCCAATAGTATTGTTTGGTTTATATCAATATAGGGACTGGTGTGTGTGTGTGCCAGGGCTAGAAAGAATAGTTGTGAGGTACTTTGATCTTGGTTGGTTTCAACTCAACTTCAGGAGTACTGCATTTGTCTTTCCCAAGTGATAAGTACGCTAGATAGTCATCACGTAATTGGTCTGCATAGATCTTAGGCACGCAAACACAGGCATCTCTATGTGCTGGGGTTTTACCCATCTCCAAATAGTGCAAAGGATGGGTCTGGTCAACTATTGTGGACAATTCTATGAACATAGGCTGAGCCATAGCATTTGCCCCTTGTTTCTATAGGTAAACACCATTGGGTGGACATCTATTAGGTAGTGGTCTGCATTTAAAGTTATTGTGAGGGAGGTGCCTGTGTAATGGCAATGTCATTGCTTCATAATCCAGAACGCCGGGCAAATGTTCTGAGGACCTGGTTTTGAATCCATGGCACGTGATGAAATTTGAATTCAATAACATCTGGAAATAAGTTGTTGATTCTCATTAAAACTCCTGTTTCATTAATGTCCTTTAGGGAAGGAAATCTGACCTGCTTACCTGGTCTGGCTGACACATGACTCCAGACCCATAACAAAGTGTTAACGCTTAACTGCCCTCTAAAGTGGCCTAACGAGCCACACATTAGTATCAAAAGTGTTATAAATCCTAAAGAAAGGAATGAAATCGAATGGAAGATGTAAGCACCAGAAACGGCTTTAAATTGTTACCCATTATGGCCTTCCTGGCAGGAGAAAAGATTATAGGCTGCTTGTCAGATGAGGAGGGGATTGGATGGGTCATAATTAAAGGCTATCAGTACCTAATTGGGGGCCTTGATGTAAGGTAGGTTCTTGTCCTTGCTTTCTGCTCCCCCCTCCCTATGACCTCTACCCCTGGAACTACCTACTTACATTGCTCGCAGATCCTTGGGCTTCAGGGCTGTTTTCTCTGTGATAGTCATGACCTCTTCCACCGTGCTGCTGAACAGAGTAGTTGCTGTCGTATGATTGGCACCCTGGAGGGTGAGACTTTTATACCTGGGCCTTAATTCCAAAGGAAGTCTCAGCACTGTACACAGAGCTATCTATTTGGCAGAAAACTCAGCGCAGCTCCTTAGGAGCAGGGCAGGCTCTCAATCTGATGGCCAAGAATCACATTACCTACAGAAGAATCCACCCACCATGTAGGAAGACATTGAATTGGATTGTACATTTGTTTTGCTAATGCCAATCCAATTTGAACTTATTTTGTGAAGTAATTTTACAAGCTCTTATAAATGTTCCCCCATGATATCTAGTAAGTAATCTCATGTACTTTCCTGCTGTTCACCTCATTGTGTGCACACAATGTCTTTAGGTGCTATACTTTGTGCACTCAACAGCAGCTGAAGTGTTCTCCAATGCTAGAATCTTCTGGGATGCACACTACCAGTGCCATATTTGAAACCCATGCCATGAAAGGACCATCACAGTGCACATAGTAGGATGGATATAAAAAGAATACCTCTTAGTAGCTCACAGGTAGCACTGGTTATACTTTATTGGAAATAGAAGCTCGCTTTCATAAATATATTGCCATGTTGCATCATTACTTCTCTAGTTCACTATCATTGTTGTGACAGCAAAAGGGGAGTTAAGCTGTTATAAAGGGTCATCACCATCTACAAATCCCAACAAATTCCAACCTCCCATTGGCTGCAAAAGGACACGAAGCTGCTTCCCTCTCACACTCACTGTAAGTATTTGCCAACACACTTTTTAATATGCAATGCTCTGAATTCTTCACTTGCTGTCATCACACTCACTAACTCTGAGTCTATCTGGATGCTCACAGCACCTGCCTTTTGTTGCCTGACCTTCCCTTTGTGCATTTTGTCTGTCGGCCAGAGGTACCAGGCTCATATTACTCCTGCCTTGCCTTGCCGTTTAGCCATGACACGAAGCCAGGAAATTTGTCATGGTTGTAAGCAGGTCTCAGTGAAGTGAAAGGAGATCACATTCACTAAGGGGGTCCTGACACAGTAAGTCAAGGATAGTCTCCAATATTACCCAGGGAATGAGACATGGTCACTTGGGAGCAGTTCTACACATAAGGGGTGAGGAACCAAATGTTGGGCAGCCCACCACCCCCTTGACTCTTTCTGCCCTATTGTGGGCTGTTTTCCTCACGGAATGAGAGACAGGCAGGGATTAAGGGAGAAGAAAGTGGGTGGCATAGCCATTATGCTTGATTCAGGTGGAAGTGTTCCTGGTGAGTGAGTAGACAGCACAGAGGACAAGTAGGGTTGGTGGTGTCAGGGATGGGATGACTGAATCTGAGTGGAGGAAGATGTTGACAGTAGTAATGAAAGCAGTAGACCATGAGTCTTGTTGGAATTGGCACAGTAAGAGAGATAAACTGAGTATCAAAGAGAAGATGATGGCACTTATGCTGGCAGAGCTACAGACATTCTTACTACATTGTTGGGCATTCTTATAGGTGGCTAAGACTACAGTGACCCGGTGACAACCTCAGACAGGCTGGCGTGGTCTGACATCACGGTCTCTACTGTTAGCCCTGGGGAAAGAGGAAGTCTCATCTTTATTCCTTTGGGAGCAGGGTCTCAATTCCCTACATGAAATGTGATTTGCCAATTTTCCCATCCCTATGCATCATATTCAGTCAAATTTCACGAACCATGCAGGTGAGCTGCAAACTGATAATGCTTGTTGGGATGTTCAACACATTTTTAAAGATGGCATATATACAAGGGATACTGGTCTTTCAGCAAATGTGGCAACTTGTTTCGTGAACAGCAGGGGTAAGATAGGGTTAGAATGTGAAGGCTGCCTTTGGTTAATGAAGTCAGAAATCAGACGACACTAGGTTATAGTCCAACAATTTTATTTGAAATCACACACTTTACGAGTGTAGTCACATCGCCTGAATAGCGCACAGGCACAGAATTTATAGGCAGAGAGACCAAAAGATCATACACATAGTGTGAGCGGAGTGTCGAACAATAAGTCTCTGTAGGTGATCAAAAGTGGCAGATAGTGCGAGAAAAGTGTCAATAGCTGAATAACAAGTGAAGGGACGGCCTATAACCCAACTAAATGAGGCAGACAGATGATTACAAAAAATTAAAGTAAGGTGATGCTGGAGACAAACTAAATGACTGGAATAACATGATAGACCCTTGGCCTGTGAGTGTTATACCTAAGCAAAGTAATAATTAATCCAAAACTGTACAAACTAATCAAGGTAGAGAGATCATAATAATTTATCAAGGTGACGGTGTCATTACCGGACGGCAAGGAAGATTTCACAGATACAGAACAGTGTGGTGGGGTGACCTGTAATGCGACATGAACCCAAGATTGTGGTTGAGGCTGTCTTCATGGGTATGGAATTTGGCTATCAGTTTCTGCTCAGTGATTCTGAGTTGTTGTATCTTGTAGGCTGCCTTGGAGAACACTTACCCAAAGATTAGAGGCTGAATGCCCTTGACTGCCGAAGTGTTCCCCACTATGTGTATGGTCTTTTGGCCTCTCTGCCGTTGATCTCTTTACCTATAAATTGTGTCTGTGTGCTTCTCTCTCACTTCACCTGATGAACAGACTATGCTCTGAAAGCTTTTGATTTCAAATAAACCTGTTGGACTATAACCTGGTGTCGTCTGATTTCTGACTTTGTCCACCCCAGTCCAACACCCGCACCTCCACATCTTGATTAATGAAGAGCGTCTGATAAGATATGGCAAGAAATCTCACATGGCCTCCTGGCAAGACTCCCTCCAAACAAAAACCAAAAGAACTGCGGATGCTGTAAATCAGTAACAAAAACAAAGTTGCTGGAAAAGCTCAGCAGGCCTGGCAGCATCTGTGAAGGAAAAAAACAAGAGTTAATGTTTCGGGTCCGATGACCCTTCCTCAGAACTGAAGAAAATCTCAGAAAAAAGGGGAAGGGGATGGGGTAGGGAGTAAATGATAGGATAGAGCCTAAAGAGAGAGAAGAGCAGTTGGACAGTTCTCCCTTTCTTTCTGCGTATAAACTCACATTTTCCCAGCTACCATCAGTTCTGAGGAAGGGTCACTGGACCCGAAACATTAACTTTGTTTTCTCCTTCGCAGAAGCTGCTAGACCTGCTGAGCTTTTCCACCAACTTTGTTTTTTTTCCCCCTCCAAACAAACTTGACCCAACCTGCACTTTGCCAATTAAGCATAAAATTCAGCCTGAAGGGTAGAAAGGGAAAAATGGGCTGATGAGATGTTTCTTTCTCTTTCTTCCAATTCCATTTTGTCTTTTAACATAAGGTTGTTTGTACACTGATGCTCCATTCCATTCACTGGTTGAATCATCAATTTTGAAGATATTTTATTCCTTTCTTAACAGGGAATTTGCAGAGAAAGGTGAAATAAAGCCAACTAACTGTTATTAGAGACTTTCTGCTACCTTCACACTCTCACTGATGGCTACAAATGGACTGCTGTGTTCAGGATTAATATGAGCATGTTCTTCTTTGTATTTTTTAGTGTTTGAAAATAGGTGCAATGTTTAAATTTCTATGCCTATTCTTGCTAAAGATTTCATTTGTAAAGGATAAAAAGAACCATGATTCTTTCAGTTCAGATATGGAACTTAGTTTCCTATGTCAAAATTCAAGTCAATTTCCTTTAAAATATCAGTCACTGGATGGCTTCCCTATGAAATTGAGGTCTGTAAGAAACAAAGTTATTAATCTTAAAATGATCATTAAGAATCTGGTGTTCTCCAAACTGTTAAGAATAAAATGTTGGCTACTGTTTGCATGAGTATAGATGTCCAAACGTGTGATATGTACCAAGGTATTCATAGAATGATTTGATTTATTCATTGGTTCAGGTCATAAATTTTCAAAATTTTTAATAAACACATAATCCATTTTCAAAGGAAATTAATGACATTTATGGCCATGCAATCAAAATCCCAACTGTTGTCTGATTATTATTTTCTTTTTGTAAATCCTAAACTGACTGGCAACTAAAACTCTTTTGGCAAAGTTTTGCCTCTCTTAAGTACAACCATATTTATTTTACAAACCATGTAAATGGTTACAGACTAACTACTTCTAACTATGTTGCAAGGAACAGCACCTGCGTACTTTAACAAAAGTCTGATGAGGGTCAGTTAAGCCCTTCAAAATTGAATTATTTAGCTGTCAAACCACGAACTCCATAATATTTTTATTTTGTCTTTAGTGTATAGTTAAAGGAGCTTTCTCATCAGGATGTTCGTAATAGCAAACATAAAAAGTAAGGAGATTGATATTTTGGAGTATACAGTACAGGAATAACATCTATGTTTTGCCAAAAGGAGCTTGTATGAAATAACACTGGAATGTTTGAAAATTTAAAAAGCACACAGCGAGAAACGCATGCCTATAAACAACAGCAAAAGAAGTGCAACATTTATCTTACCCCTTGGACTGTATTTCTGTTTTCATCCTTTCCACATTAATGGCAATGCTTTGGGCAAACATTTTGGACTGACATCAAATGAACATAATTTTAAGGGGTCTCTTGGCCCCTGTTGGTTCCTACTACAAATAGTGGCACATTGTGAAATGGACCACTGTACATGCTATGCGTTGCGCATATGCGCAATCTGTAAGGAATTCTGTTGATAGTTATGAAAGGATTATATTTTTACATCATATTGAACTAATAATCACAAGCTCCTTAAACACATCTATAATTGTTTCTGTAAAATTACTTTTCAATAAAATTGGTTAGATCATTGGTTAGAGCACGTTGTGTTGCCTTGAATATTTAGTGATACCTCTGAGTATTAGATGGATGATTCATTCAAAATATTTTCCTAATACTAAAAAGTTATTTTTATTTATCGCTAATGACTAAACGTAAACCCATTTCATGATAAAGCTAGTCAAAATCAAAGTAATTCTGGAATAAAGATGTTTACACTAAGACAACAGTTTTAAAATAGAGTCAGAAATATTACAAATTCTGAGAGCTAACTGTTTTCAAAAACAAAATAAATACTTTGGAAGATAGTCTGCAAAAGATATTGTTCCTACCTTGCTCTTTAGTGTGGACGTGCCGGTGTTGGACTCGGGTGGACCAAGTCAGAAGTCACGTGACACCGGGTTATAGTCCAACAGGTTTATTTGAAATCACACAAGCTTTCGAGCACAGCCCCTTCATCAGGTGCAGTGAGAGAGGAGACTACTCAGACACAGAGGTTATAGGCTGAGAGACCAAAAGATCATACAACTGGTGTGAGTGGATTGTCAGATAATGAAGTCTCTGCAGGTGACCAAAAATGTTAGATGGTTAATAAAGTCTTTATAAAGTCAATGTCAGTGTTGTGCTGTCATGACAATCAGGCAGGGACAGGGGAATATACAAAAGGTGCCATTTCAGGTCAAACACTGACTTGTAGGTGTGAGGCCTTGATCAGAATCTGTCTCAGAGTTTTGGAATCAGGCTGGTTTTGTTCCGGAAGCAGGAATTTATAAGATGACTGACTGAATGTGACTACAAATTGTATGTGTTTTGAACAAAATAGAACGTATCTGCAAACAAACAAACATCTTGGATGAAATGATTCACCCCTGTATATATATAGAACATAGAACATAGAACAGTACAGCACAGTACAGGCCCTTTGGCCCATGATGTTGTGCCGAAATTTTACCCGAAACCTAAGGTCTATTTAACCTCCACCGCTACGTTATACTATCATCCATTTGCTTATCTAATAGCTGTTTAAATGCCCCTAACGAGGCCGACTCCATTACCCTCTCTGGCAATGCATTCCACGCCCCTACCACTCTCTGAGTAAGGAGAGTAAACTCTGAGTAAACGACCTCTGACATCTCCCCGATATCTACTTCCTTTCACTTTAAAACTGTGTCCCCACGTAAAAGTTACCTCCACCCTAGGAAAAAGTCTCTGGCTGTCTACTCTATCTATACCTCTGATCATTTTGTACACCTCTATCAAGTCACCTATCATCCTTCGTCGTTCTAAAGAGAAAAGCCCTAGTTCTCTCAACCTTTCCTCATAAGACCTTCCCTCCATTTGAAGCAACATCCTGGTAAATCTCCTCTGCACCTTTTCTAAAGCTCCCACATCTTTCCTGTAGTGAGGTGACCAGAGCTGGACACAATACTCCAGATGTGGCTGAACCAGGCTTTTGTCTAGCTGGAGCATAACTTCACGGCTCTTGAACTCAATCCCTCTATTAATGAAAGCTAATACACCATCCGCCTTCTTAACAACTCTTTCCCCCTGGGTGGCAGCTCTCAGGGAACTCTGAACATGAACCCCAAGATCCCTCTGCTCCTCCACACTGCCAAGAATCTTTCCGTTAACCTTGTATTCTGCTTTCAAGTTTGTCCTTCCAAAATGAATCACCTCACAGGTGTGTGTGTGTGTGTGTGTGTGTGTGTGTGTGCGCGTGCGTGCGTGTGTGTGTGTGTGTGTGTGTGTGTGTCTGAGAGAGAGAGAGATCGTGTGTCCACATCATGGTTACCATTAACAACACAAACTGTCGGCACAATGTGGAGAGGATCTCCAAGAAGATCATGCATATCGACACAGACATCAGGTTTCTGCAGAAATGCAAGAAAGCAGAGAAGATCCCAAAAGGATGACAGATCATGAGCTCACTCAAATTGACCTACAACTGAGACTGTGTTGAGAAACTCTGCTGTCGCACCTCTTGCAAATTCCTCAATTACCTTGTAACCATCTCTACAGCAGGCGCTGCAAACTTGAAATTGAGATAGAGTCCATATTTGCAGTTTGACCTCAAGATACAGCAGCACAGTTACAAGACACTGCCAAGTACACAAAGCAATGGGACTAAACTACCTACATGCCAACCAAGAACAAGAAACTGGAGAACCTTGGTATCACCACCAGCATTAACCAAGCATTGCCCTGGTACCATCTTGGACTCTATTATCAACTTATCTGACCACATCCTTCAACCGGACAAAATCAAAGTTCTCAGCCGAGGGCTCAATTTGTGCCCCACCACCAAAATGGACCCCATTGGTCTTGTGGCAAGCACAGAAGAATTCACCAGGTGAATGAGGCTCCAGGAATTCTTCCACCAACCCCAAGGTGTCAGCAGCGAGCCCAATGAGACAACCAATGTACCGGAACAGTCAACAAAGAGATCCGTGGTGCGGCGTCCAAAGAAGGAGTCAAATTGGACCCCCCCAGAAAACCATCAAGCAACATCTTGATTTAAACTTCTCATCCTTCTTTTCAAATTCTCCATGGTCTTTCTCCTTGTGTCACTGTGATCTCTTTCAGCCTGCACAACTTTACACCATCCTTGGTAGCCATGCCTTCAGCTAACTTGGTCCCAAACTCTCAAATACTCTCCCTACACTACAATTCACTTTCCTTCACTGAGATATTTCTTTATAAATTTAATTTGTTGTGTGTGTATTGATACACACACACACACACACACACACACACACACACACACACATATGTAATAGAGAGAGATTGAGAGAGAGCGAGAGGAGCAGATTTCCACAGTAATTTTCAGGATAAGCCAGGAGTTAAGCTGTTGATTGCTGGGGGCAACTTATAGAGTCATAGAGCTGTACAGCACGGAAACATGCTGTCCAACTCCTCCATGTCAACGAGATATCCTAAATTAATCTAGTCCCTTTTGACCCATACCCATCTAAACCCTTCCTATTCATGTACCATCCAGATGGCTTTTAAATGTTGTAATTGTACCAGCTTGCACTACTTCCTCTGGCAGCTCATTCCATATACGCACCAACCGCTGCATGAAAAAGTTACCCTCAAGTCCCTTTTAAATCTTTCCTCTGTCACCTTAAACCTATACCCTGTAGTTTTGGACTCCCCAGCCTGGGGAAAAGACCTTAGTTATTCACCCTATTGATGTCCCTCATGATTTTATAAACTTCTCTAAGGTCACCCCTCACCTTCTGATGCTCAAGGGAAAATAGCGCCAGCCTATTCAGCCTCTTCCTATAGCTCAAATGCTCCAATCCTGGCAAATCTTTTCTGAAACCCTTTAAGATTCACAACATCCTTCCTACGGCAGGGAGACCAGAACTGCATGCAGTATTCCAAAAGTGGCCTAACCAATGTCCCATACAGCCAGAATATGACCTCCCAACACCTATACTCAATGCATTAACCAATAAAGCAAGCATACCAAACACCTTCTTCACTGTCTTGTCTACCTGTGACTCTACTTTCAAGGAAATATGAACCTGCACTCCAAGGTCTCTGTTCAGCAACACTCCCCAGGACCTTACCATTAATTGTATACGTCCTGCCCTGATTTGCCTTCCCAAAATGCAGCACCTCACATTTATCTAAATTTAACTCCATCTGTCAGTCCTCGACCCATTGACCAATCTGATCAAGATCCCTTTGTACTCTGACGCTACTTTCTTCGCTGTCGACTACACCTCCAATTTTGGTGTTGTGTGCAAACTTACTAAGTATATCTCCTATGTTCACATCCAAATCATATATATAAAAGATGCAAAGCAGTGGACCCAGCACCGATCCTTGTGGCACATGGCTGGTCACAGGCCTCCAGTCTGAGAAGCAACCCTCTACCATCACCCTCTATCTCTACCTTTGAACTTGGGTATGAAAATAGTAGACAGGGAACGTCTTCAGGGAAAGGGATTCAAAAAATGCTTTTCCAAGAGACTATCAAATACAAAGACACAGAGAATGGAAAGAGATAAATGATATCAGAATAAATAGTTCAAAAGTTGGTGGAATCAGAGAGGGAAGAAATGAAAAGCATACTAAGGCGGGTTTAGAATAAAAGTCTTTTGATATCTTATTGGAAAATAAATGAATAAACAGAAGTTGCTCAACAGGTTAGTTGTGATCCCGAATGAACATCCAATAAGAAATTTCAATGGCATCCTCTCTTTAGCTGGTGAGACCCACCTTCAATTGCTGCAATATCACTGGGATTTCACAGAGCAGTTGTGGTCTCTGTCTCAGTGGTACAACTTCCTCTCGGAGCCAAAATTATTTTTATATTATATATTCTTTGACCTGCGCTGCAGGGTGAAGTACTCCACTGAGGCATGAGAGCAAAGAGCCATGAGATACAAAGAAAAAGAGAGACTAATGACATGATAATAAATTGTTTGGAAATAGGCGACATCTGACAGGGAAGGAACGCATAGCAGATGATGGTATCATTGATTGCAGCGTGCAAGGTAAATAAGGTTGGTGAGCTACAGGAACAAGTAGCCATGTGAGATTATGAAATAACAGTAACAGAGACTTGAACAAGGGAAGCAATACTTTAAATTCATCTCCATGGAATAAGGGTGTAATTGAAACTTCAGTTTATTGTTAGCTTTGATGCTGAGGTTGTAACCTGTTCAGTTCAGTTGATGTCATGAATGTGGGTAATAGCTTGCAAGGGTAGTGGGATTGAAGCAAGTCATATTCATGAAACACAATTGCCAAACAATGACCATCTTCAATAAGAGACAATCTAACTATTGCCACTTGACATTCAATGGCGATGCTATCACTGAATCCCCTACTGCCATTACCCTGGGGTTACCATTAACCAGAAACTGAAGTGGCTATATAAATGCGATGGCTCCAGGAGCAGTCCAGAGGCTAAGAACCCTGCAGCAAGTAACTCACCCCGACTTCTCAAAGCCTGTCCACTATCTACAAGGCACAACTCAGGAGTATGATGGAATGCTCCCCACTTGCCTGCACGAGGGCAACTTGAGCAACACTCAAGAAGCTTGACACCATCCAGGACAAAGTGGTACATTGATTGGCACCACATCCACAAGCATCCATTCCCTCCACCCACTGACACTCAGTAGCATCAGTGTCGACAGCATCGACAAAATGCACTGCAGAAATTCAGCAAGGCTCCTGAGACAGCATCTCCCAAACTCCAGAAGGACAAGGACAACAGGTACAGGGGATTACCACCACCTGCAAGTTCCCTTCCAAACCACTCACCATTCTGCCTTGGAAATATTTTTGCCATGCCTTCACAGGTGTTGGTTTAAAATCCTGGAATTCTCTCTCTAAAGGCACTGTGAGTCTACAGTAATTAAAGAGGCAGCTCAGCACCACCTTCTTAAGGGCAACTAAGAACGGGCGATAAATGCTGGCACAGTCAGGAACACCTACCTCCCATGAGTGAATAATAAAAAACTAGCTTTCTTGAGATGGAATTGGGATCATTTTGTTTACATTATTCTTTCAAGGGATGTGAGCGTCACTGGTAGGGTCAACATTTACTGTCCATTGAACTGAATGGTTGCTAGGCCATTTCAGAGGGCAGTTAAGAGTCAGTCACATCATTGTGGATCTGGAATCATTATGTAAGTCAGACTGGGTAAGGATAGAAGATTTCTTCCTGAAGGACATTAATGAACTGGGACCTTTTTTCCAATAATCAGTGGTAGTTGTCATGGTCAATATCACTGAGACTAGTTTTCTGTTCAAGATTTATTAATTGAATTTAAATTCACCAAGCTGCTATGATGGGCTTTCAACTTATGTCTCCTGAGCATTAACCTGGGCTTCTGGATACTGGTCCAGTGATATTACCACTATATCAACATCTCCCATGGCAGGTATGAAAGGGGTAAAGGGCTGTCCACGCGGAGAGGGAACCATTTACAATGCCAGGTGACATTGAGCACTTGGATGGTGGGAGGAATGGTAAAGGATGTGGGACTCATGGACAAGATGAACTCAAGTGTGCTTATGAGGGGAGATGGGAGATGAACAAGGGAGATTAGAGACAGAGAGACAGAGGGACAAAGAGAAAGATGCAATGTATTTTCATGACCACTTGGAATCTGAGGAGAAATTAAGAGAAATATTTTTAAATTCATAATAAACACCACCTTAATAAAGGGAGCCTCCACCTACGCTAATGAGCGTGTGTGAAATTACAGGTGGAGATGTTATTTCAGCAAAAGTCCAGGGAAATAGGCTGCTCCCTTTATTTCCTGGCTTGTGAGGATCCCAGACCATTAATTGTGAATCTCATTAATGGCGTGTGCATCAAATAAGGTCAAAGGTTTATTGCATGTCCCTGAGAGATTATCAAGCATAGTTTAGTTTTGAATCTTTTTTTGGATGTTTTTCAAACCCATCAATAATCATTGTTCTAAGCTTCAGCATGGATATAATTTTATTGTTGCTCTGACTCATCAAATTAGCTTATATTGCTTCTAGAAATTGTTTGAATCAGATCTCCTGATGAAGATTAAATATATCCTTATTATAAGGTCATAGATTTGCTAATATAATTACCAAGGAAATTAAAATATTACTCAGAAACAACATGCAGCTTATTGTCTTATCCACGGGAAATTAATCTTTGCGAAAAATAGTGTTCTCCCTGTCAAAGTAAAAGCGCAGCTCTGATCTTTATCAGACTTTGTGCCATTCCATGTTGCAAATTTTCCAGAAATGGGGCAGAAAATTCCGTCGCTTTCATTGCCACAGGGTGCATTCAGATCACATAAACAACCCCGTCTCTGAGCTTTAGGAAGGTTTCTGTGTGGGTCTTCAACCAAGCTGCTGAAGGTGAGGGACAGAGTTTATGGCTAATAATGAGAAAGTCAAGAAAATACGGCAAGAAAGAAAAAAAAAGACGCTCAGCATCATAAAAGAATGTCCAATGTTTCCCTGAATGTTTTAACAGTCAGATGAGAATCCAGCCAGTAAGTGGTGAGGGTCCAATTTGTGTCTTATTATTAACCAATCTCAGCTCATGTCTGGGCAGGTCATTATTCTGCCAGGAATCAATAAAAACAGTGTCTTTTTCCAATGGCAGCTGCAAAGCACACCTTCCCCAGGATTCCATTTTGGCCGGTGCTCCCCAATATCGCGGGGCATTCTCCATGGACGGGCGCCCCCCCCCCCGCCTCCCTGTGCCCTCTGACCCCAGAGGTCAGTTTTGACATGTGCCAGCCCCACCACATCATCTTTGCTTAATTCATGATTACAGTTCAGCATTTCGACACTCCCCTTTGGACCTCACCAACACTTTACCCCTGCAATGCTATTGCAGGCCCTTTGGAGGGCAGGGGCATATACCCATCTCATGCATTGAAACTGTATGCATCTCCGTTCTCGTCACTTGCTTTCTTAGTGCTCAGTCACTTTGTGTTTACTTGAATTCTCACAGCATCCCTGCCATGCGTTGCCTTTTTGCACACTGCTGCTTCATTCAGAACGTACAGGCTCACAGTAGCTCCCACTTGCTTTGCCCTATAGTAGAGTTACAAAGCCAGGCAGCTTGTCACGGTTAACAGTACTGAACAGCCATGTTGGAGGCCAAGTTGGTGTGCGGCACGTCAGTGTCACAGCTACAACATGTGCCAGCAGCTTTAAATGGCAAACATACTGCATGTGCTCCAAGAAAATGGCCATGTTTGATTGACAAAGGGAACGGTCCTTAGTGCAGACAAGGTGTTCTATGATCAGTCAGGGGGAGTTACAACAGTCAGTCAGAGACATTGTCTGATCTGAGTCCAGGGGATTGGTCATGGTCAATCACAATTAGTCAGGACCAAGGTATACCAGGATCCAAAGATCCATGTCCTTACAGTCTGGGTATTGTGCCACAGAAAATTTTGCAAATCCAGAGCAACCAGTCTGGGTATTTCCAATAAGTCAGTCAGGCAGCTGCACAGAAAGCAGTCAGGGTGCTGGGCCAGCCTCAATTGGGGCTGTCCTCCCAACTTGGTTGTGGGAGTGGAACATGGTCAGTCCCTGAGGATTTGGGCAGTAAACATCAATGGAGCTAATCAGGTGATTTGGGAAAATGTGGTGACTGGAGGCAGTACACTGGGATTCAGAGAGGACAATCATTATCAAGGGGAGCAACTGCAGATATAAGGGTCGGAGCTAATTTAGGATGGAATGACACAAGGTCTTCATAAGTTATTGTCCTGGCTTCAGCGGGGTCAGTGGATAATGATGTTGGCTATGATTACACGGTAAGCCTGCAACTCAGGGGAAACCTGATGGAATGGACAGGTTATGACTTGACATATTGAATGGAACTGAATAATCCCCACATAGAGGAGTGGTGAAGGGGTAGTTTGATCAGACTATGCTAGAGAAACCTTGTCATCCTCTTTTCCAGTCTCCAGTCGAGCTCTGGGCTGGAAAGGAAGCAGTTGCCAAATCCATTAATTCCAAGCCACATCTAACATGAGGGACATCTGTATTGTTCCCCATCTGTAGTTAATATTAATTCCTACATTATTATAAAGAATGCTTCACTTCAAAGACTGACCTTGAATGTTGGCAAACCTAAACTCATATATCAAGCCAGTTCTGGTTAGGCAAATATTCCAACTCTCATTTTTGTTAATGGAGAGACTAGAATATGTTGAATATTTCTCAGACCTTTCTCGCTTCCTTTCTCAAAAAGGCCACTATTGACAACAAAGTCCAACACTGCATCAGCTGAGCCAGCTCAACATTTTACAAGTTACACTTACAAATGTTCAAAAAAGAAGGCCTCCACAAAGTCATCAAAAATCTTAGTGGTCATGAACACATCCTTGTATTGCTGTTGACTGTATCTGGGAGATGCATAAGAACACTCAGAAGATTCCACCAGAAAGCCTCAGCTACATCCTCCACATTCAATGGGAGCATGAACAAACAAATAGTTTTTCTTGACTTCAATTCCAAAATCACCCAGGCAGAAGTGCTGAAACATCCCTGCAGTGTGGCACAGTGGCTCAGTGGTTAGCACTGCTGCCTCACGATGCCAGGGACCAGGTTTGATTCCACCTTCGGGCAACTGTCTGTGATTTTGAATGTTTGCACATTCTCCCCATGTCTGTGTGGGTTTCTGCCAGGCACTTCAGTTTTCTCCCACAGTCCAAAGATGTGCAGGTTAGGTGGATTGGCTATGCTAAATTGATCATAGTGATCAAGGATGTGTAGGGTAGGTGGGTTAGCCAAAGGAAATGCAGGGGTCCAGGGATAGGGTCGGGAGGTGAGTCTGGGTGGAATGCTCTTCAAACAGACGGTGTGGACTTGTTGGGCCAATTGGCTTGTTTCCACACTGTAGGGATTCTATCAAATTCAATAGACTAGATGAAATGTTTTTCTCACCTTCAAATAGCCAATGTTCCAGGAGAGGACAAAAGAAAACACTGCAGCAACATGCAAAAGCCTTCCTTGAAACACAAGAGCACTGACCTTGATAATGGAGAAGAATTTGCCATTGATATTTCAGAATGAAGGCAATGGTCCATTAGGCTACGTCCTTCTTTGTGTTACGTTGTCTAAATGTTGAGGCAGAGTGGCACCAGAGTAGAAAGGAATGGGAGCAAGTTCTGCAACTTGGATTCCGCTACCACATGGGAAACCTTGCATTGTGTACTTAAGGATCTGTTTGTTGGCCTGTTCAGTCACATGAAGACGCATGGCAGAAACATATGATCCTGAGTAGGCATCATCTTCGAACCAAAAGGCAGTCAAAGACAATGATGATTCAGAGATAAATGTACAAATAACTGAATCATAGCTGACTCCGAATACGCCACGAGTTGGTTTTTTTTTGAGTAGCTTGATCCCTTTGCTGACTTTCTGAATCTTCTGCTGTGACTATTATTTTGTTACCACTTATTAGTACTGGCATTAAAATAGAAGGATGTGCTCTAAGGGGCCAAATATCTGATGGCAACGGACATGTTTATAAAACATCAATTTCAATTTAATTTGCTGGATTTCAACAGGGGACCTAAATGCTAAGTATTTCATAGTTAATAGGTTGGGAGGGCAAAACATTTGACGACATCATTCTCAATTCTTCAAGTGGTAACAGATCTAGAGAAATATCATACAGTTGTGGGCCATTTAATTTGTTTCTTTTTCATGGATAAACGATGCTAAATTGCCACCATTTCAATAATACATTTTCCAAGACCAGCTATAATTTTATTACAATATGCGTAACTATATCAAACCTAAACATACACGACATGTTTTTAACTAAATGAATAAGAAATATTGTCTCGGAATTTCTTTGCAACTGTTCACATTTCACAACTGAAACTTTACAAAAATACAGCAGAAGGTCTGTTTACTGCATAGATCCAGCAAAGTTGCATGATTGGGTTTTGTGGTTACAGTGAGGCAGAAAAAACCCTGAGAAAATTCTAAGCCATGAGTCCCTCACTGAATTATCCTTTCATCCTTAACTTATCTTCTTTATTGTTTAATATTTGATATTACTTTTTTCTAACAATTCATCCTACCTTTCCTCTGCTCAAATAATTTATTTTGTTTGCTTTTTTTTCTTAGCTCCAATCATCTGCTCAGAAATAGAATTGCAGTGCCAATATTTTAAAACTGTCAAAGCAACCTCCTTCACACAACATTACTGATAATCATTAAGTACTCATTTTGATGTAAAAATATAAGCCAGTTTTATGTATGCCACTCTTAAAAATGAACACAAAATTTCAAATGTTTAAAAGGTTTGCAATGCATATACTTTGGCTGATGACAATTTTCACTTCTAACATTTCTCTGACTAATACAGCTTACAGTAATTTTAAAAAAATCAGGAGCCAACTGAAATGGTTAGAAAAGCGTAAGATCTTTGAAATAAGAAGTAAATAGAAATGTTTAGCAGGTCAGGCAGCATACTTGGAGAAAGGTACATGGTAGGTCAATGGCCTTTCAGTCCTGATAATGATGACTGACTTGGACTAAATCTTCCTGAAAATGCTGCCTGCCTGCTAAGAATTTCAAGAACTTTCTGTTTTTATTCTAAATTCCTGTATTCATGGTATTTTGATTTTGTGTAAGATATATGAACCCTGGACACATTAGATAAAGACCTAGCATGTCAGAACAGGATAAATTATCTGAAAAAAACTTGTAAATAAGCCTGAAAAATTCCAATACACCAACAATGTACAGGAGTTAGACACGTTGGTATGGAGTTTCCATTCTGAGGGTGGTGAGTAGTTAGAGGTTTCAGCACTAGTTGTGGGGATCAAAGAGGGAGGGCGGGTGGTTAGTGTGAGTCCTTAGATGGGGTTAGTTTGAATTGACGAGAACTATCCATGGGTTTGTCAGGAAGAGGAGAGGAACTACTTGTAGAAAATTCAAACACTGCTGGGCAATTCCTATTGATGTTAGCATCAGGGCTCCCACAATATCCCCACACGTTTGGGTTTCAAGTTTGATCTCCGACAATCCAGCCCTGCAAGAAGCAAACACCACTCCTTGGACTGACCATGAGCCCTGATCAAATGAATCCGTATTCTAAGTCTTCACTCAGCGTGCTTGTTTGCTGGTCAAAGTGACTTGAAAAAATAAGCTAGTATTTTCAGGTGCAAGGAAATTAATAAGGGCTTTTCAAAGAGCTTTCATCTATAATTATTTTAATTTACTAAAAATCAGATGACTGTACATGCATATTGTTGAACATGGTTCTGTGCAGCATTTTAAAACTATTTTCAATTATTTAAAATCAGGTTATTTGTGGGTAAATGGCGAACTATAATTAACATGCTCATATTTTGTGATAAAACCGTTTTCAGCTGTAATAATCAAACTGCACCAAGGTATCTTAAGACGTACTTTGTCAAGCAATTTAAAAACAAGCACTATTAAATTCTAAAACAATGTCCAATTGTGCTATTGATGACATGTTTCATATTTGATGACATGCAAATGTGTTTGAGTGGAAACTGTAGAGAAAGCACACTTCTGAAAAACAGGCACTTTCAGGCAGCATTTGTGCTTGGATCACTGACTGTGTCCAAAACGGATACTATAGCACTTTGTGTTTATTTTCTGAAACTCACCACCTCTTGACACATAGTATATGTACAGTTCCTTCTTTCTGTCTGCCCATTCAATGGATTTTCCCTTCTGCTGTTGTACACATTCTAATTAAGAAATGGAATGTTACACGGAGGAGGGAGTCAAGTTAGGAGGAAATATAAGGAATGACACAACATTAGATCCTGCAGTTGCCAGTGCACAGAATTGTTTGTTCATTCTTAAACTGTCTTTATTTTCTTATTTATTCATTCCTGGGATGTGAGTCTCACTGGCTGGGCTGCACTTACTGCAGGTTCCTGGTTGCCCTTAAGAAGGTGATGGTGAGCTGCCTTCTTTAACTGCTGCAGTCCACGTGCTAGAGGTTGACCTGTAAAGCCTTTGGGGAGTGAATTCCAGGATTTTGACCGAGTGATGGCAATACATTTCCAAGACAGGATGGTGAGTGGCTTGAAGGGGAAATTGAAGGTGGTGGCGTTCCCATGAATTTGCTGCCCTTGTCCTTTGAGATGGAAGTGGTCATGGGTTTGATACATGCTGTCTAAGGATATTTTGGTGAATTTATGCAGTCCATCTTGTAGACAAATTACATTGATGGTCCTGAGTGTCGATGCTGGAGGGAATGGATTCTTGTGGATCTGGTGCCAATCAAGTGGACTGCTTTGTCCTGGGTGGTGTCAAGCTTCTTGAGTGTTGTTGGAGTTGCACTCATTCAGGCAAGTGGGAATATTCGATCACACCCCTGACTTGTGCCTTATAGATGGTGGACAGGCTTTGAGGAGTCAGGAGGTGAGTATTCCTAGCCTCTGACCTGTTCTTGTAGCCACTGTGTTTACCTGGGGAGTTCAGTTGAGTTTCTAGTCAATGGTAACCCCCAGGATATTGACAGTAGGCCTTTCAGTGATGGTAACATCATTGAAAATCAAAGGGCTGCAATTTGATTGTCTCTCGTTGAAGGTCATTTCCTACCATTTGTGAGGTGTAAATGGTACTTTCCAATTGTCAACCCAAACCTGGATATTATCCAGGTATTGGTGCATTTGGATGTTGACTTCATTATCTGAGGAGTCATGAATGATGCTGAACATTGTGCAATCATCAGTGAACATCCCCACTTCTGACTTTATGATGATACTGCAGATGCTTGGACCGAGGACACAACTCTGAGGAACTCCTGCAAATATGTCCTAGATCTGAGATGACTGGCCTTCAACAACCACAGCCACCTTCCTATGTACAGATATGACTGCAACAAGCAAAGAGTTTTCCCACTTAATTCCATTGACTCCTGTATGCTTGGGCTCTTTGAAACCAGTCAGCAAAATGCAGCCTTGATGTCAGGGGCAGTCACTCTCACCTCATCTCTGGAATTCAGCTGTCTGCTCCATGTTTGAGCCAATGCTGTAATGAGACCAGGAGCTGAGTGGCTCTGGCGAAACCCAAACTGGACGTCACTGAGCAGGTTATTGCTGAGCAGATGCTGCTTGATAGCACTGTTGTTGACACCTTTCATCACTTTACTGATGATCGAGAGTAGACTGATGGGGAGGTAATTGGCTGGGTTGGATTTGCCCTGCATTATGTGCAATTTTCCACATTGTTAAGTAGATGCCAGTGTTCTGGTTGTACTGGAATAGCTTGACTAGGTGTGTGACAAGTTCTGGAGCACAAGTTTTCAGTACTATTGCCGGAATGTTGTCAGGGCCCATAGCCTTTGCAGTATCAAACTATTTCTTGATTTTGCACGGAGTGATTCAAATTGGCTGAAGACTGGCATCTGTTATGCTAGGGACCAGCGGAAGAGGCTGAGGTGCATCATCCACTCAGCACTTGTGTTTGAAGATTGTTGTGAATGCTTCAGTCTTAATTTTTTGCATTGATGTTGATCAGAGGTTTGGATAGAGTAGAGAGCCAGGGTTGCTTTTTCCTAAGGTGGAGGTAACTATTATGAGGAGGCGTAGTTTTAAAGTGAGTGGAGGTAGATATAGGGGAGATGTCAGAGGTAGGTTCGTTACTCAGAGAGTGGTTGGAGCGTGGAATGCGTTGCGGAGAGGGTAGTGGAGTTGGCCTCATTAGGGGCATTTAAGCGGCTATTAGATAGGCATATGAATGACAATGTAAGGTAGGGGTGGAAGTTAGATAGACCTTAGTTTTAGGGTAAATGTTAGGCACAAAATTGTGGGCCGAAGTGCCTGGACTGTGCTGTACTGTTCTATGTTCTATGTTCTATGTTCTATGATCTCTGATGTTCTGGGCTCTCCAGCCATTGAATCTGTCTCCTACTCCAGTGAATTGTTCAAATTTCTCACCACTACTCACAACTGGATCTAATCTGATCTGTTGGTTGTAGAATCTTTTAGCTCTGTCTACCATTTGCCGCAGCACAGAATTACAGAATTATTATGGTGCAGAAGGAGTCTGTTTGGCCCACCATGCCTGCTCTAGCTCTGTTATCTAGTGCCTATCCTGCCTTGTTTCCCAAATCTCTGCAGACTTTACTATCCATAAACCATCCAATGCCTTCTTGAATGCCTCAATTGAATCTACCTCCACCACATTTCCAGGCAGTGCATTCCATACCCGAACAACTCGCTGAGTGAAAAAGATTTTTCTTGCATCACCCTTGCTTCAATTGCACATTACTTTAAAACTATGCTTTTGCCATTTGGTATGCAAGCAGTCCTGTTTTGTAGGTTCACCTGTTTGGTGCCTCACTTTTTGGTTATGCCCAGTGCTGTGCCTGGCATGCCTTTCTGCACTCTTCATTGAACTAGGATTGATTCCTTGATTTGCTGCACACAGATGCAGCAGGTAATCAGGAAGTCTAATGGAATGTTGACCCTTATTTCAAGGGGGTTGGAGTAAAAGTGCAGGGAACTCCTACTGCAAATGTAAAAGGTGCTGGTGAGACCACATCTGGGGTACAGTGAGTAAATTTGCTTCCCTTATTTTAGGAAAGTTATTACTTCATTGGCAGCAGTTCAGAGAAGATGCTCTGGAATGGACAAATTGCCTTATGAGGAAAGGCTAAACAGGGGTTGGCATGGTGGCTCAGTGGTTAGCACTGCTGCTTCACAGCACCAGCTACTGGGGTTCAATTCCACCCTTGGGCAACTTTGCACATTTTCTCTGTGTCGGTGTGGGTTTCCTCTGGGTGCTCTGGTTTCCTCCCCCAGTCCAAAGATGTGCAGGCTAAATGGATTGGCCATGCTAAATTGCCCCATAGTGTTCAGGAATGTGTAGGCTAGGTGGGTTAGACATAGGGAAATAAAGAATAGGGGAATGAGTTGGGGTGGCTTGCTCTTCAGAGGGGCAGTGTGGACTTGTTGGGCCAAATGGCCTGGCTCCACACTGCAGGGGTTCTATGAATAGAACTCCACTCAGTGGAGTTTAGGAAAAGTGAGAGCTGATCTCATTGAAATGTATAGGATTTCTAAGGGCCTTGACAAGGTAAATGCTGGGAGGATGTTTGCCCTCATGGAAGAGTCTAGGACAGAGGGGCATAGTCTTAGAATAAAATTTAGGACTGACATGAGGAGGTATTTCTTCTCTTAGACATTTGTGAGTCTTTGGAATACCTTGCCACAGGGACCTGTGGGGGAAAAGTCTTTGCGTATATCAAGGGTCATGGGAAAAACACAGGAAAGTGGACGTAAGAAATGTCAGATCTGCCATGATCCTTTTAAATGGTGAAGCAGACTCGAGAGGCTGAACACCCTATTCCTTATGGTCTTGATGGTAGTGATAGGGTGGGCAATTTGCTGAGGTATTAGGTTGCAGATTGTGTGCAGATGGATTTTGTCTCCACAAGGACTTTGTGGTAGTCACTCTTACTAATACTGTCATGCGCAAATACATCTGCAGCAGGCAGATTGGTAAAGATTACAGGAACTTTGTTTTTCTCTCCTATTAGTCACCTGTCACATACCCGGTCTAACAGCTATGTCTTTTGAGACTCAAACAGCTTAGTCAGTTGTGCTGCAGAGCCATCCTTGATGGCGGACATTGAAATCCTCCACTCAGAGTATATTCTGCTCGAATTTACAGAGTATATTCATATTCAACATGAAGGAGTACTGATTCATCAGCTCAGGAGGTTGCCGGCAGTAATCAGCAAGAAGTTTCCTTGCCCATGTCTGATCTGATGAATGACACTTCAGGTGATCCGGAGTCAATGTTGAGGACTCCCAGGACAAGTTTGCTCTTTTTGTGCTCCACAGCACTGTCATCATTGCTGTGTTTGTGCTACTGGTGGGACACAACTTGTTCGAGGATGGTGTTGATGTTGCCTGGGACATTGACCACAAGACACAATTCCATGACTATGACAACAAGCATGGGGCTGGATGAGCACAGCAGGTCAAGCAGCATCATAGGAGCAGCTCCAGCCCCATGCTTGTTATCTCGGATTCTCCAGCATCTGCAGTACCTTTTATCCATGACTATGACAGTTCCTTGACCAATAGGAATACTACAGACTAGAGGAATACTAGAGAATTATAGGAATAGCATTTTTTAAAGTACGTCATGTGGACATTTATAGCTTCCCTGTGTATTTTAAACCACAAAGGCAAGCAGTATGGCACTGTCACCCTCTGAAAAAGTGCAGCTAAATCTTGTGACTGCCTGATTACAAATGGTTACTTTCAATAAGTGGGAATCATTCACTGTGAAATTTGTTTTCTGGTTAGACAATATGATAACATTTCTGCATTGTAAACTGAGTATTGAATGTGCTTGTTAGATATTAGATATAGTAAATTTTTTCTTTAAACCAACCTGTTCGGAGATGTTATCACACACCTCCAGAGCAAATGGGTTTTGAACCTTTTAGGCTCAAAGACAGGGACACTACCACTGCACCAGAAGAGTCCCTTTGTGATTTCTCTTTGAGCAAATTGCTTAATAGTTAACTGATATTAAATAAAGCCAGTTTTAATGACTTTAATGATGTCTCATTCTAAGAGTTAAAAAGTGAGTGAATGCTGTAACAGGTTTGTTAGGAGTAATTAATCTGTAACAGTAATGTGGCTGTTTGACAGTAATCGTACATTTTTAAATGACTAATAATGACCATAAAAATGCAATAGTCAAAGTTATTCAAAACCAATATTGCAGAAAAGGTTGTTTATATCAATATTTCTTGGCTTGTAAAACAGAAATTTTCAGAAACATAGTCCCTTTAATTATTTTCAGTCCTATCTCATTTGATGCACAACTGCAAAATTGACACACCAGAACAGTATAATATCATAATAACAGCTTAGCCAGGAAGTGGGCATGGTAGGGGAGAGACAAACAGTCTCTAACATGACACACTCTTCATCTCTTATCCCCAGAGCCAGTTCAAACTTCATAAATATTATTTTCTGAAAACAAGTCATTTTTGAAAGAAAATAATTTTTTGTCTATTGAATTCATGAAACCATGTGATTTTGTTTAAAATACTACTTTATGCCCTAAAAGGTAGTTTTTAAACTATAGAGCAGTATGCTTGAAAGTAGTGTTGTAGGTCAATATTAATGCTGGTGCTACCAGTAAGGAATTTTACTAGACAGAGGCCATGTGATTTAGTTCAACATGTTAAGTATTTGCAAGTCATAAAAAAGATATTTACTATAATGTTTCATTCCTTCTGGTTTTGAAATTAGAAGGATAGTTTTAAGTCACTCATGACTTTTGATTGTATTCATACTTTGATTTATAATGCATTGCAATTGCTTAAACAAGGTATACAGTCATTTCTGTAATGCGCATTGGCATTCAAACAAATTTTGAGCGGTAGTAGTAGCTGTGCTTCCCCTACAATGACAGATTTGGACAGACAATATCCCATTTGCGGTTCTTCCTAGATTTCACTTAATCAGTTTTAGAGTTTGTACTTTGTATGATGTTCCATTGGATGGATTTCAGCAATGTTATAATGGTGTTGGGTATTAAACTTATTGCTAGAAGAAATGGGCCTTTATCAAAATAATAGGAAGACTAGCTAGAATTCCACTTTCCCCTTCCATGGAGAATAAAACACATGCCAACCTATAAAATACACACAAACTAATAAATACCACAACCAAAACTGACACAACTGCCATGTGTTTGAAAAAGTCAATGTAAAACTGATTACTTTCCGTTAATGAAGGCCTACTAAAAAGCTAAAGTAATCTTTATTCAATTGGATTTTATAATCTTGCTTGGTGTATGATGATTAAACCTGAAATCCATTTTTTTTGTGAAAATTGAAGCTCAATGGTCTCGTGTGTAACATATGAAAACAATTACTTAAAATGGAAATACAATGGGACATGAACGTACCTTATTGAAGTTGCAGCAAAAGTCCACCAGTGAGTGAAATAATAACACGAACAAATGCATACATTTTAACATAGCAGATTTAGAAATTGTTGATAGAGAAATTAAGTTCTTATGGGAAGCATTAGAAAGCTTGTCTGCAGGGAATTTTCATTTTTGACGTTATTCCCAAAATTTTAAAGCATACTGAAATTCTGCCATTGGAATGTTTGTCATTTAGAAAGATGGCAGCAATAGTGCTTATTGCATGTTTCTCTCCTCCACATTAAAGCGCGGTTATTTTTAAAAACTAAGCATTTCACAAAAATAACTGTTCACTCTTTTAAAAATTTGCCTAATGGCTAATGTTGTGCAACTCAGTCTTCGCCCAATTATTTTAATGGCACATTAGATGGATTTTCGTATTAATTGCAATTAAACATATCACAGAAATTTGGGGCTGAACCTTTATAACGATGATTCAATGCCAAACTACCTTCCTGGTCCAGAAAGCATATAATTCAGACCATTCAATTTCATTCTCTCATGTCATTCAATATTGTTAGAGGTTTTAAACATACCAAAATTAAAACAAAATATTTTATTACTCCTTTCCGCCTCATTTGCTCGTCCCCCTTCAATTTCTTCATCCCTCAAATCCTCTTTCTGTACTTAATTTGGCTTCGATTCATTGTTCTACTGTTTTCTTCTCAATTCTCAATTAAGTGTCTAACAAGATACATTATGCTTGTTGATACTGTTGAAGCCCATGTGATAAAAGGGCAAATAGCAGCATGGGTACAAACTCATCTAAAGACTCTAAAACAGGTATATGTGCTCAATTACTCCATTTCAGACAGGACGAAGTTTGCAGCTGAGTTCCCTAAGTGTCCAGTAGTAGGTCCATTCTGTTTTTGTCCTATATTAATGACTTGGACATGGTGATCCAAGTCTAAAATTTGGTATCTATTTAATGTCTTTTAGTTGCGAAAGCAACTTTAATAAATCTGCTTTCACCAGCTTACTAAATATCCAATTCGAATGTGAGAACAAATTCCAAGAAAATTGGTCTTGGGTGAGCTGGAAACCGGTTCCAAGGACTTTTGCCTCCAACTGAATTTTTTTAATATTCATTTGTGGGAATATTGACATATCAAGACTGACCTGGTTGCTGCCAATAATTGAAGCTGTTTTGTAATATTGTTGTAATTATCACTGTGAAATTGCTCAGTTTCCATTCACTGCATCCACCAAAATGATTATTCTGCTTGCAACCCTGTATTTAGTAAAAATACCACAAACTCTGATTTCCACAGTCATCACTATGCAACTACACAAACACCAAAGAAACCAATACAGACAAGAGCTCAATAAAAAATGTAACCCAGAAACTTGATTGTGCTCAAAAATGAGGTAATCTCCCTGTTTTATTTCGTCAATGGTGAATATGACGTGTGTATTCCTCTGATATCCTTGAAAGAACTGAGGAAGGGTCACTGGTCCTGAAACATTAACAATAAATCAAAAGATGTGGCAAGAAGAGGTGTAAATGGTAGCGAGACTAACAGCAGGGAGGTGATGGCCTAGTGGTATTGTTGATAGACTGTTAATCCCAGAGACCCAAATAATGTTCTGGGGACCCAGGTTCAAATCCTGCCATAGCAGGTGGTGGAATTTGAATTCAATAAATATCTGGAATTAATCATTGAATGATGACCATGAATCCATTGTTTGTTGTCAGGGGGAAAGCCCCCCTGGTTCACTAATGCCCTTTAAGGAAGGAACTACCATCCTTACCTAGTTTGGCCTACATGTGACTCCAGACCCACAGCAGTGTGGTTGACTCTTAACTGCCCTCTGGGCAATAAATGTTGCCTAGCCAGTGGCAACCTCATCCTGTGAATGAATAAAGGGTGGGAAAAAAAAGCTGCCATCTAAAAGCAAGAAGGGACCAAATGAACATAAAAACAGGAAACAAGTAGAAAGAGATGGTCTGAAATTGTTGAACTCATTTGAGGCGATGACATAGTCCATGTGATGACTGCCTTTTTTAATGATTTAATCTGATGCTTATTTTTAATTCTGCAGATGCTTTAAAGACCACGGTTTATATAGAATGACAGAAATTACAGGACAGAACCAGGCCCTTCACAATCATCGCCGGTGTAAATGTACCACATGAACCTCCACTACCTCAACTTATTTCATCTCACCCTATCAACATATCAACATATCCTTTCAAGATAGAAATGTGGTGAAATATATGGTCTTTCTCACTTGTTGGTTCCAAAAGATGCACCTACATTAACTTTCTCCATTTTATTCAGCCTCCGCAGTAAACTACTGTGTGAGAAAGTGGAAATTGGCATTTTAATGATTTAAAAGTCAGCGTGTAATTACCACCTAATAATTCCCAAATAGCCTGAGCAGCTGCAGGCAGAGCTATCCTGCCAATTTTTCGTTTTCACTGTTAAATCTCTGCGCAAATGGTCTTTTTTTATACCTTAGAGATGGCCAGAGTACTTAGTATAGGAAGGAGCAAATGTAGCGATTCCTTCACAGTAACATTATGCTTGAATAAACCCCTGACCACAGTGCAGCAGCTCCACTCATGACGCTACTGGTCTGGAATGTCAGAATGCTGCATCTAAAAATGATTTCAATCTCTGGCTGCTACTAATTTTCAATTAATGTGTAGCATAAAAGTCACAGAAAAAGTATGTTCAGATGTTTTCCTTTAGAAAATTAGGAATAAAGAAACATTTCAGTGCACTACACGTTTTCCCTTATCATTACTACAAATCTACTTCCCTTGTGACATTTTATACATTATTATTGATTCTTTTTACCTTTTTTTGCCCATTTTCCACAGTGAGAACATCTGTGTGTTCTTGTGTTTTATGAGATTGTTCATCTACAAATTTGATTTTCATCATTTAAAGATGTCCATGACTACAGTTATTTACTGACTGCAATGCATCACAGAAACATAGACATTAGGAGCAAGAGATTTTTCCCTTCAGGCCTGTTCCACCATGCAATATGATCATGATTCAACATCCAAATCAGTATTCTGTTTCCCCTTTCTCTGTATCCCCTTTGATACCTTTAGAACTATAACTCCTTTTTGTATACATTCAATGTTTTGGCCTCAACTGCTTTCTATGGCAGAGACTTCCATGGGCTTACCATTCTCTGGATGAAGAATTTTCTGTTCATCTCTATCCTGAATGACTTACTCCATATCCTAAGACTGTGCCACTGGGTCTGGACTTCACCGTCATGTGGAACATGCTTCCTGCATTTCCCCTGTGTAGTCCTGTTAGAATTTGGTAGATTCCAAAAAATTCTTCCCTCATTCCTCTATTGTCTTAACTAATCCAATCTCTCTTCATACTTCAGTCTTAACATCTCATGAATCCATCAGTGACCTACTTTGAAAGAACAGAAGTAACATTGGAATTGAACATCAGAAAAGCCATATAATTTTGCTGATGAGAACCAGAGACATTGAACTGGTTTCCATGGCACCCGTAATTTCAATGGGCAATGCTCTGGTGACAAAAAATTACATCCATGTTCACGTTTGTCCATTTCTGTGCTGAGTGGCATCTGAATGAGGGTATTACTGTGGGCATTAACAGAGTGAGCCTGAAGTGTGCCAAGTCGGCAGATTGTTTTGTTGGTCTGCCAGCAGTTTTTTTGCAGCATTTTAAATGCCCTTTGAAGCTGCCAATAGACTGATAGGGAGAAGGTAGGAGAATGGGGTTGAGGAACATATCAGCCATGATCGAATGGTGGAGCAGACTCGATGGGCTGAATGCCTTAATTCCATTCCCATATTTTTTAGTTGTGCTACTTAAAATGATTGGCAGCTATTGACAGTTTGGTAGCGGAGTGATTTCAGTTGGTTATGTCTGACTTTATAGAAGTCCTTAATGGTTTGCAGAGTTTGTTAAAATTAATGAAGTCCACATGGAGGGGGCTGTATGTGAGAAGCCCATGGATGTAACATTACTGTTCTGGTGAGATCTGATTCTCCCACTTATGGGTGCTGCAGGTGATCTCCTTGACCTACAGCATGAAATGCCGATGAAGCAGAGGCAGCAGATATGAGGAAAAGGATTACCAACAAAAGGCCTCATCCACGCAGAATCTACTTTCTGTTCATCAAAAGCTTGCACATCATTTATACTTTACAAAAAGAGGCGCTCACAGGTCTGTGCCTGGTAGAGACTGGATATCAATGAGGCAAGAATGGAGCTTAATAGGATTAACTGGAACCAAAAGTTGGTGGTAAAATTAATAGGTGAAAAATTAAAAGAGGAGATATTGCGGGAAAAGTCAAGGTATATTCTTTCAAAAAGGAAAGGTAACGCAAACAATTCCAGAGCTCCCTGGAGGACAAATGAAATAGAAATGAAGTTAAAGAAGAAAAAGTGTGCTTATGACAGGTATCAGTTAGTAGATGCAGTTGAGAACCGAGCTTAATATAGAATGTTCAGAAGGGAGATTAAGAAGCAAATACAAGAAACAAAGAGGGATTATGAATAAAGATTGGCGGCTAACATAAGAGAAAACCCCATAATCTTTGATAAAAATAGTAAATCATTGGTAAAAGAAGTAGTAAGGCAGATTAGGGATCAAAAAGAGAGTTTACAATTCAGGCAAGAAGAATGGCTGATATGCTAAATGAATACTTTGTATCCATTTCTATCCACAAGGCAAATGCTGTCCACCCCATAGGTCACAGAAGAGGAAGCTCAGTCATGAGTGGGCTTTAAGATTGAGAAGGAGTAGGTATTGGATAAGCTGTCAGTACTTAAAGTTGATCAGGTACCAGGATCTGATGAGATATATTCAAGGACATTGGAGGAAGTGAGAGTAGAAATTGTAGGGCACAGGCAATCATCCATCAATCTTTCTGATACTCAGGGATGGTCCTGAAGGAGAACTGTAAATATTATACACTTATTAAAAAGAAACATTGTAAAAATTAGCCCAACAATCACAACTTTGGAAAGGGCAAACTTCTAGAAATAATTATTCGAGATAGAATTAACAGTCACGTGGAAAAATGTGGTTAATTTCAGAACAGGCAACATGGATTTGTTAAGGGAAAATCAAATCTGACTAATTTGCTGGAGTTTTTTGAGGAGGTAACAGAAAGGGCTTCAACCTTCTACATTGCAGTGAAAGAAGTCCCAGCGTACACAGCCTCATCTTATAACTCAACCCTCCAGTCCTGGCAACATCCTGGTAAATCTTTTCTGAACCCTCTCCAATTTAACAATCTCCTTCTTATAGGAAGGTGACTTGAACTGTATACAGTGCTCAAAAAAAGGTTTTACTAGCATCCTGAACAATTTCAACATGATGTCGCAATTCCCATACTCAATGAACTGAGCAATGAAAGCAAGCATGCTGAACACTTTCTTAACCACCCTGTCCACCTGTGATGCAACTTGTAGAGAACCATGTACCTGAACCCCTAGGTTTCTCTGTTCAACAATGCCACCCAGGGCCCTACTACTAATTGTATAAATGCAATACATTGCATTTATCCAAATTAAACTCCATCTGTCACTGCTAAGCCCATTGGCCCAATTGATAAAGACCTCTTTGTAATCCTAGATAACCTTCTTCACTGTCAACTATATCACTAATTTTGGTGTCATCCACAAACTTACTAACAATGTTTCCTAAATTCTCATCCAAATCATTCATGTGAATTATAAACAAAAGTGGATTGAGCACTGACCCCTGTGCAACATCGTTGGTCACAGGCCTCCAGTCTGAAAAACAACCCTCCACCACCATTCTCTGTCTCCTATCGTCAAGCCAATTTTGGATTCAATTGGTAAGCTCACCCTGAATCCCATGCGATCTAATTTTACTAATTAGTCTACCATGGGGAATCTTGTCAAAGGCTTTGTTAAAATCCATGCAGACAATGTCTATCACTCAGCTCTCATCAGTCTTTTTGGTTATGCCTTCAAAAAACTCAATCAGGTTTGTGAGACACAATTTCCCACACACAAAGCCATGCTATCCCTGATAAGTCCTTGCCTCTCCAAATGCATGCAAATCCTATCTCTCATAATCCCCTCCAAGAACTTACCCAACACTGATGTCAAACTCACAGGTCTGTAATTTCCAGGCTTCTCCTTACAGCCTTTCTTAAACGAGTTCACAACATTAGCCATCCTTCAGTCCTCTGACACCTCACCCGTCAATGTGAATGATATAAACATCTCTGCAAGGGGACCCGCAATTTCTTCTGTAACTTCCCACAATGCCCTGGGATACACTTGATCAGGTCCTGGAGATTTATCTACCCTTATGTTTTTTTAAGACCTCCAGATTTGTGCCTTATAGATAGCATACAGGTTTTGGGGAGTCAGGGGATGTGTTACCTGCTGAGGAATTACCAGTCTCTGTCCTATTGTCATAGCCAAGATATTTACATGGCTGTTCCAGTTCAGTTTGTGGTTAACGGCTACCCAAGGATGTTGATAGTAGGGGATGCAGTGATGGCAAAGGGAGATGGTTATATTCTTCCACATTGGAAATTTTCATTACCTGGCACTTGTAAGGTGCAAATTGCTACATGCCACTTGTCAGGGAAAGCCTGAATGTTGTCCAGGCCTTGCTGTAAATGATCATGGACTGCTTCAGTATCTGAGGATTTACATATGATGCTGACTATTGTTCCCTGATGACTGCACACTCTCACTTCTAACCTTATGTTGGTGAAGGTCATTAATGAACCAGCTGAAGGTGGTTCAGCCCAGGTGGGCTATCCTGATGAACTTCTGCAGCGGTACCTGGATCTGATATGATTGTCTTCCAACATCTATAACCATCTTCCTTCATGCTTAATGTGACTGCAAACAGTGGAGAGATTTCCCCTAATTCTTATTTAATTTTACTAGGGCACCTTAATATCACATTCAGTCAAATGCTGCCTTGATGTCAAGAGCAGTTGCTTTTACATCACATCTTGAGTTCGACTCATTCGTCCACTTTTGGACCAAGGCTGTAGAAAGGTCAGGAGCTGATTATTTTTGTACAAGTGCCACTTAATTGCACTGTGTATGAAAGTTTCTATCACTACTGATGATTGGAAGTAGACTGATGAAGTAGTAGTTAGTCAGATTGAATTTGTTTTGCTTTTTACATACAGGATACATTCGGGCAATTTTCCACATTGTTGAGCAATTGTCAATTTTCTAACTGTGCTGGAACAACTTGACTTGGGCACAAATCATTCTGGAGCACAGGCTTTCAGTGAAAATATCAGGATATTGTCAGAACGGAAGAATGGTCATTGGACCCGAAATGTTAACTCTGCTTTCTCTCCACAGATGCTGCCAGGGGCCCACCTAACATTTATCTCGTAAAGGTTCTTCTAGAAATGAGTAACCGTTCTATTTGATAAGGAATGTGATTTGATTTTAGAAGTCTGACAAACTTCACAACAACTGTCTCCATCTATTTACATAAATTAAGCTCCTCATCTCTAGAACAATTTCTATACATTTTCTGCCCTTTCTCTAATGCCTTAATATTTTTACTGAAGTGTGATACCCAGATCTGGACACAATATTCCAATTGAGGCTGAACCGATGTTCTACCTAACTTTAATATACATTCCTTGCTTTCAAACTCTATTTTCATACTCTTCTAACCTATTAACAAAGTCTACACTGCTGTATGCTTCAATCAGCTTCAGTCATTTAGGCATAAATGCATCCAGGCCCTTCAGCTTCCATACCCTCTTTAGAATCATGTTCTTTATTTTATATTGTCTCTCTGCATTCTTCCCACTGAAATAAATGACTTCACACCTGCAGGACTGGAATCCCAACACAAATTCCCATCATGTGAAGCTATGTCCCAACAGAGTTCAGTCAAATCCCTGAACTTGCAAACATTTCACACAACATATAGAACTTCTGCAGAACGGGTAAATATGCAAATTGTTAGCTTTTCTTTTATTGATAATTTTTCGTTGCTACTCACATGTTAACTCTGCTAAATTCACTCTTATATGGAAGATATTTGAAAAAAGTGGAAAGAATACACCAATCACTTGTGGATGTCATGGATATGAGAACTTGAAACCAGTAGAACTGGTTTTTAACTCACAAGCTACACAGATTTGAAAATTAGGTAGCATCATTCACCATCATAGTTGGTCCTGTGGTACTGTGCCCTGAGACCCACAGAGACTTTTTCCTAGGGTGGACGTAGCTATTACGAGGGGGCATAGTTTTAAAATGAGTGGAAGTAGATATAGGGGAGATGTCAGAGGTAGGTTCTTTACTCAGAGAGTGGTCGGAGCTTGGAATGCATTGCCGTAGAGGGTAGTGGAGTCGGCCTCATTAGGGGCATTTAAGCAGCTATTAGATAGGCGTATGGATGATAGTATAAGCTAAGGGTGGAGGTTAGATAGATCTTAGTTTTAGGGTAAAAGTCTGGCACAACATCATGGGCCGAAGGACCTGTACTGTGCTGTACTGTTCTATGTTCTATGTGTCTGGAAGATTTTAAATGGGTTTCTGAATCACATTCTTACTTAAATCCCTCAAACCTTGTAAGAATGTTATTGGGCTTCTTCTGATATATTTAACAGTTTCTTTTTCAGTAAAATTGAAAAGTAATAAAACTCAACTCACATATGGTTGACAGATTTTGTTTCTTCCTCCCAGGAATTAATTTTGTGGTCACAGTAGTTGTGACGTGGACATTTGCTACTTCAGAGTTAATTCCTGTTGCTTGAAAGGTGTGGGTAATTTTCAAGCACATAAGTCCATTTGTACGATAAACTTTCCAACTGAATACCCTCTCTCTCAAAGGTCAGCTGTGAAATCTAACTCTGGCAAAGTTAAACACGTTCTCTTGGTGTTCTTCCTACCAGGGACATTAAGAACCTGAAAGGAATTTATGATGACAGCAGAAGAGATTCAGTTGATCACAATTCCGAAAGAGTTTTACATTTTAAAAAGGCAAAAGGTTTGTAAAAGCTCTACCGGTGATCAATCACATTTTATTTTAACTGTACTAAAGGAAAATGTGACTTGATTGCTTGGAAAGTGCTTCAGACAATTAAAAAACAAACAGATGTCTCAAATTCAGCTTCAAAAATATGGGTCTGCATGTTGCTGGATTTGGGAGAAGTTGTGTGGAGACGAAGTTTAACAGAAGCAGGTTATGTAGGACTACCTTATCAATATTATCCTTGACAGTTATGTCAATGTTGGTTTGTTGCAAAAGCTAAATTTAAGGAGCTGGTCCATTTAATCCACTAAGTAGTTAACCACCAACCCGATAATAATCAGCGTTAGAATAGATGCTGCGATGAGTACTTTAAAAGTTATAAATGCATATATATTACAATTTGTTATAGAACCATCAGATACTGAACAGTACTTCAGAAATCATGGTGAACCATGTTTGTGAGATCATAACAAACCTTGAAATCTGCTGCTAAAAACTTTAACAATGGAAAGCAATGGCTGACGTTTCTGCTCTGTATGGGAGGTATTGGATTTATAAATAAATTAGATATTCATTGGGCAGGATTTGCTTTTTTGCTTGCAATGTACATCATGAAAATGCCATACATTCTGCCTTTGATTTTTTAGCTCTTTATTGCTTTTACTTTACCCTTGGCATAACAGGAAGCAACATTGTTGCTTTGAGTCATACTTTTGTTGGCCACTGACAGGTTGGCAAAGCATTTTATTGTGAGAGCAATTAAATTTGAGCCCAATCCTGTCCTCAGCTGGCAACCACACAGGTCGTCTTTCCAACAGGTCATCACTAAATAGCAGGATCAGGAAATCTGGCAAATTTTCCTTTCCTTCTCTAAGTTGGAAACATTGGGGTGGATATTCATTTTTATTGCCTGTCTTTGAAGCCTTGCCTGGGTAGGCTGCAAAGGGAACAATGGGAAGAGCAGATTAAGTGCAGTTAATAGAGTCCCCCCACCCTCACCCTGATCTTATTTCCAATGAAAATCATAGCCGAAAAATCAAGCAAGCTCTACTATAGATGTATGATCCTGCCCCTCCAGTTTCTCACTCCTCACTGTACATGATTCCTAAAGATTCAGCAGTGAAGTGGAAAATCCCATTCCATTGCAAGCACATTTAATGATCCGCTTCAATTTCAGCACAGTTAGCTCACACAATACCACCCATTTGGTCAAGTGAGTATTGTAAATTTTTAAAACATTTAGATCAATTTCAAAGTAATGTACTGATGGTTGCAACAATTTATCTTCACATGTTTTGAAACACAGGACTGTTTATTTACTTTAAAGATCTAAGAATCCAAAAGCAGAAACTAAGCTGCCAGTTCAGTGGCCCAAGTAAACTTGAAACCTTTTGGAGGTTAAGAAGATCTTAATTTGTGTACAGCAGCAATAGCACAGCTTCCTTCCAGACTCAATATAATTATAACCTCACATAATTATTGTTGCTGGATTCAGTAAGTGGACTAAGTACTAATTGGCATAATGATATCTGTATTAACTAAAGAGAGCACCACCAATGCACCATATACCCATTCTAAATAGGCCTTGAACAACTAATAATTCCTTGGCAGTTTGCCAAAATTCATTCGGATATGTTATTAGTTAACTTTCTTTGTTATCGTATGACAGATTTTCCGTTAATGAAGATTTTTTGTCTTTTGGGAAATATGCTCATCATTTATTTTTGAATCGTCACTTTACGGTAATAAACTAAGGGATTTGACTGAAGCAGGCAGCTAAAAGTTGCTGAAAATGTAATTTGCATCAGCATACATTTGTACAATTCTAGAACAAGAGGTTGAGCTTATTAGCGCTGTAACTAATAAGTGCCTGTAATGTTCCAAAATGGTGCCTTTATCAGGCATGCACAGTTGAGAGGTACCACACAGTATCGCACAGTACAATTCAACAAGAATTAAGTCCATTTTTCTCTTTCTTTCCAGATATCGACAACTACGGCATGATCATCAGCCATTCCGTTGGTACAGAGTTCCATTAGCTGCACACACTTTGTTTTGAAGATGCCTCATGTCAACTTGACCTATACTAAATTAAAATGCATTCCACTCCCTCAATGTTCAGCTGGTGTTTGACCACAGATAGAGAATCAAGCAGGGCACTGTCCTCTATACTGTCAGTAGGCACGATGCCCTCATTCTACTGATAGCCACTGTTCTGGCTATTTTTCAGGCACCATGATACACTAACTACTCACAACTTTGAATAGACAGTCCTTTCTGCTGGGGCTGGAGCATGGCGAATAGATAGAGCACGCTGAAGAGTCTGAGGAAGAAATGGAGCAGGAAGAGATGTTAACCTGGACAAACCCTTTCTGGCCAGACTGGCTGTGAAGAATTCATCTAAGTAACCACAGTCCCAGCTTGCCATCCATCAACAGTCCTACACTATGCATTTCTTCTGTCACTGTACACTAGCATTGCTGCAAGTGTAGATATTAAAGTCCCGTAAAAAACATTTTAATATTTTTTCAAATTTTTCCAAAATTCTCAAAGCATTTCATAATGCATAATTAAATACAAAAGTAAACTAATAACCTTTGTGCATTCTCTTAGTACCCAAATTCCATGCGCCTATGACTTCTCTAGATGAGAGTTGGTGGCGTGGCAAATATTGAGGAAGAAGGCCTTAGACTACAGGATGATATAAAAGGCCTGGTCAGATGGGTTGAATAGTGGCAAATGGAATTTAATCCTGAAAAGTTTGAAGTGATGCATTTTGGGAAAACTAACAAAACAGAGGTACACACATTGAATAGTAGGACTCTAGAAAGTACAGAAGATCAGAGGAAATCTTGCTGTGCATGTCCATAGATCCTTGAAGGCAGCAAGACAGGTAGATAAGTTGGTTTAAAAGACTTGTGGATTCATGTCTTTATTAGTCAACGCATTGAATTCAAGAGTAAGGAGTTTATGGTGGAGCTGCCTGTGACTTTGCTTAGGCCACAGCTGGAGTACCGTGTGCAGTTCACGTTTCCACACAATAGGAAGGATATATTTGCACTAGAGAGAAGATTTACCAGGATGGTGCCTGGGCTGAAGAGTCTGAACTATAAGGAAAAATTGGCTAGGCTGAGGTTATTTTCCTTGCAGCAGTGAGGTTGCAAGGACACCCGATAGAAGATTATGAGGGGTTTGGATATTGTAGATAGGAAGGGATGTTTCCTATTAGTAAAGAGATCAATAGCCAGAAGGACAGATTCTTGTAAATTGGCATTGACACAAAGGGACAATTTGCCTCCTTCTGCGCTAGAAACATCCATGAGGAGTGCCAACAAACTTTAAGCGTTGTTAGGCATACACAATGCTGACCTCCCTCTGATAAATCCAGATAATGAGGATTGCGATAAGAATTGACTGGACTCAGAAATCATTGAAATAAACAAGTAATACAAAGTTTACTTGCAACCAGCATTCAAATCAATGGGGATGAGTTAATTTCTCACCACAAACCCCAGTTTTGTTCACAGGTCTGTCACATGCTTCATGTCTCTCATGTCTCCCATGTCTTCCAGTAGCCCCCATAATGATTTGGATGTGTTTTCATGTTTATCACAGCCAGTGAACTGAGGTAAAATTAAGGAATTGCTCTAATATACTGACTTAAATGCAGATGCGATTTTGTTGACACATAGAGAAGTTGTTTGCATATTGGGTGCCACCCACTTCTACTTCAGAAAACAGATCCAAGTGACTAAAAATTCTCAAGGCCCCCAGCTGGCATTATCACACTAGAGAAATTGATGACACAACAGTTTTCTGTTTGCTGGTCTTTCACGTGGATATAGTAATGCTAATGATATTGGACTCACCACTGGAGCAACTTTAGAGCAAGTTTGTTGGAGAGGGCGCGGTAGCAAAGGAGATGCATTTAATCTAGGTGCTATCTGCAGACTTAAATTTTCTTTATGAAGTTCGGAGTTGGAATGATATGGTTTCCAGAACAGTAAGCCTGTTGTAGCTCAATTACCTATTGAACTGTTGATTGAGAAAGGCCAGGCAGTTTCTTCCATGTTGATGTGCTGTCTGTACTCTTTCTGTCTAGACTACTTAATTCATCCACATTATTATTACAGAGTCTGACTCCATCTCGATTCATGGTGTGCTTCAGAATCACCCAATACTCATTTTACTTTGCTGCTATTTTTGTTATTTGTTACTCAGTAGAAATTGTCCATGGGTGATAATTGCAATAATTAATTTGACAGATTCAAGTTAGCAACTTATCCATTGTTGATGTAAAAAGGCTCGTTCTACATAATTTTTTTATAGATCCAGTAATAATTAAGGCAGACATGTCCTCTTTTTCATTGACATAATCTAAATGCAGTATAGATATTCTGCTCTACACATAGATGTTGTATGTATGGGTTTAGTGTTTTGTTTCCATCAAATAGAATAAAGAATGTTCAGAAGTAAAGAGCTTTGCGATATTATACTTGGACAAAGCCTGAGAACTCGTCATTTATACAAACTTGTTTGATATATTTAATTATAGATCAGTTATTTCATGTTAATTTTTTCTAATTATTTTAAAGGGCAGCTATTTTTTCTACATTTTTGTGTCAATTATTCACATTTGATTTTTACCATATGCAGCCTGTACACACTCACATTTGACATATATAGATTAACAGTTGTATTTCAGCCACTGGAAGGACAGAGGTCATTGTCTCATACTTTAACATAGATACTCCCTGACCACATGATGTTAGCAACATACAGGAATTGCTCTCTCTTTCTGATAACCTGAGACATAAATCAGAAATGACTCTGGATTTCCTGTAGGAAAAGGAAGTGTTGCAAAATTAAAATCACATCCACATCATAATGCATTGATTTTGAATGTAATTTCCTTTGAAATAGACTTATTCAATGACTCGGGTTTCCAAACTGCCACTGCGTTGAGATCAGTAGCTAATTACTTTCTACCTTTCTGTGCAACCCAAGTGTAAACATGAGTAACAGAACTAGGAGCCACATACACTCAAACTTAAAACACTTCATCTTTCTTTCTGTTCTGAAATGTTTCTTGATTTCTGTTGATTTTTATTTCCTGTTTCGTATTCAGTGTATTTCTTTCTTTAAGATTCTTAACTTCCACATACTTCTACATTTATTAATATTTTAAAAGTAGTTGCTTCCTTCTGCTCTGGGCTAGTCTGGTTATCTTGGGCCGATCTTATCGGGGCCTGAAAGATGTGGGCTAAGGGGAGAGATTTTTGCATAATGCCATGAGAAGTCCAGCAAGGACTCTCTCAAAGATGGGAGCAACTCATTGCATCTTTTATGCATCTGATAAGCAGTGAGGCAAGTTTCTCAGAAGGCAGTGACGATTTGCCAAAAAAGGAGGGTTATTGCTGGTTGAATGTCTTATTAACTGCACATCCTGCCTTATGAATACACAGCTTTCCAGCAAACAAAAAGACATTGAGAATTCTCAACGTAGAAGTCAAAGTGTCTACTTAGTGACAAAACAAAAGCCCAAAGGACTGCAAATGCTGGAAATCTGAAACAAAAACAGAAATTGCTGGAAAATCTCAGCAGGTCTGGCAGCATCTGTGGAGAGAAAAACAGGAGAACTAACATTTCAGGTCCAGTTCCGAAGAATATTCACTGGACCTGAAACATCAACTCACCTGCTTTCTCTCCACAGATGCTGCTAGGCCTGCTGAGTTTCTCCAGCGATTTTTATTTTTATTCTTGATTTCCAGCATCTGCATTTCTTTAAGGATTTTTTTTATTAGAATTGCCATACTGAGTTGCTTGTCTCTGCAAATACACAGGCCTCTTGTCAGTAGGGCGTAGATTGATTGGGGGGAGGGGTGCGGAATGAGAGCTATCTTGTAGCATGGATCACTGGAACAACACTGGAACATGCCAGCTGCCTGCACGGCAAGCACACTACCATTTACGCAGCTCCAATAACACTCAAGACATTTGACACCATCCAGAACAAAGTAGGCAACTGATCCACAAATCTCCACTCTTTCTACCACCAACACTCAGTAGCAGCAGTGTGTACTACCTACAAGGTGCACTGCAGAAATTCATTAAAGATCCTTAGACAGCACCTTCCAAACCCCATGACCATTTGCATCTAGAAAGAGAAGGGCAGCAGATACATGAGAACACCACCAACTGCAAGTTCCCCTCCAAACCACTCACCACTCTGACTTAGAAATATATCACTGTTCCTTCACTGTCGCTGGGTCAAAATCCTAGAATTCCCTCCCTCAGGGCATTGAGGATCAACCTACAGCACGTGGACTGCAATGGTTGAAGAGAGAGTTCAACATCACCTTCTCAGGGCAATAGGATGGGCAATAAATGCTGGTCCAGCCAGTGATACCCACTTTCATGACTGCATGTTTTAAATTTCAACCAAATAGCAATGTTGGAGACTGGGGGCAGGGCTCGTTCTCAGTGCAGTAAAATGGGGGGAGGGGTTGCTGTCTGTCAGGTGGTTCAGTAATGTTAGTCATGGGCACAGGCTGCACTCAGTCCAGAGGTTTATCATGGTCAGCTGTGCTCTTGGTTGGGTCGCTGTCAGGGATATGTATGGGAGGCAATGGCTTAGTGGCATTATTGTTGGACTGTTAATCCAGAGACCCAGATAATGTTCTGGGGACCTGAGTTTGAATTCCACCATGGCAGATGGTGGAAGTTGAATTCAATAAAAAAAAAACCTCGATAAGAATCTAATGATGATCACGAACCATTTGTTGACTGTCAATTGTTGGACAAACCCACCTGGTTCACTAATGCCCTTTAGGGAAGCAAACTGCCATCCTCACCTGGTCTGGCCTACATGTGACTCCAGACCCACAGCAATGTGGTTGACGCTGACCTGCCCTCTGGGCAATTAGAAATGGGCAATAAATGCTGCCTGGTCAGCGAAGGCCTCATCCTGTGAATGAATAAAAAAAATGCCCAACAACTGTCTCGAGAATGGGCAACAATTGATCCAAAAGTGACACTGTAAGCAGTCACAGGAAATGCAACTCATCAGTTGGGAGACACAAAGAAGAGGTCAGGAGCTAGTCAGTCATATCTAGGGGCTACTCGGCAAAGTCAGTCAGAGGTCTGGGTGATTATAGTCTTTGAGGTTCATGTATTGATTGTCCAAGAGACTGCAAGGGGGAGCTGAGGAGCAAAGTTAGATCACTTTCAAAAGGGGTAGGACAGTCAAGGCTGGAGAGCACATGCTGAGGTGGGGACATGGATAGTAACAAGCATAAACACAAGGTATAAGGTGAGCAGAACAGCATTGGAAGACATGGTAGGGAATTGGGCAGGGTGGTGCAGGTGCTGGATATAAGCAGTGATCACCAAAGGGAGAATGTGGATGATCAAATGGGCATTATTAAGGTCTCACACTGGGGCTTGGGGGCAGTGAGGACAATTCAATATAATGGCTCTCCAAATGGGGAGGACAGGGGCAGGAAATGAGTGGAAATGGGCTGTCCCTAATACCAGATGGAGTGAGGTGCTGATGGTGCTCACCACCACATGCTGTGTTACCTATCATCACTTACCGTTTTCGGGATGCTAACTACAACTAGAAAATGACTCAGACAATGCCCAGGGTGGGCAGAATCAGTGTTAGTTTGATGGTTGAAAGTACAGAATTCACATCCAGGATATTGGGGAGACAAAGGCATGAAGTAGTTGCTGTTTGTCAATACATTTAATTTCCAAACATTTCTTCGTTCATTTGCATTGCATTTAAAAAAAAGTGAATACAGGCCAACAGCATCCTGTCACCTATGAAACATCCAAGGATGCTGTGATAAGAAGGGAACTTTGCTTCATCCTCCGTTATGTAAATATTAGGATGGACTCCACTGTATTTAATGACAATGTTCATGGTTGATGTGGGTCTGGGATGGGAAGAGGCTCAGTGTGCAGCAGGCATTCTCCTCCTCCATTTGGTGCACATACTTTAACCAGAACTATGGTGGAGTAGAGAATGGGGCTGGTGAAGATGCAGTTTCGCTGTTTGGACTAGTCTTGTGGTTGTGCTACGTCATCCTGGCATGCTGTGCTCTGCATAACTGGAGCAGACAATGAAGCAATGTGCTAGATGCAGAGGAAAAGGGAGAATGGGAGCAACCTCTGAGGAGCAGTACGAGAACACTGGGGAGGAGGAAACAATCCTTGTGTATGACAGAGCTCAGCTGTATTGGACACTACCAGCCTGACAGGACCTGATTCACACCTAGTTCTGGTAGATAAGAGCTGGGTACAGCAATCACGGAATATAAAATAGTGATTACACATGATGCATTTGGTTCCCACCTGATGGATGGATGGATGGATGGATGGACGAACGAATGGAGGGGGGGTAGAATGTACCCAACATTGCCCTCATCCTGATAGCCAGCTTTGTGTGTGGCTTCATCAAGTTGTGCATAGAGTCTTAGTACACAAATGTCAAGTGTCAGTACGTACTGAGATTCCACATGTCCCCACTGTTGCGAAGGATGGGACTGGCCTTGTTGCCACAGAATGCTCCAAATAGTTGGACTGTTCTTCACCTGTCCTTCGTAGCGAAATTTGCAACGACAAACACCTTTGGCCTTGAGAACCTGATGGAAAAGGAGAGGGTGGATCCGGTCACATGGTTTCCCGAACGGACTATCAAAGTCATTTGGCAGAATGCCTTATCACCAGAACGTTCCAACAAGTACCAAAATATCGCTCGGCTGGTGGTGAGATCTTTCACATACACCCGGTTGGTCTAAGCCCCAGCACGCTGCCCTCAAAGTAGCAAAGGTGGAGAGGGTAGTGTTTTGAGACTGTCACACATCTCCTTCTGGAATGTGCCTTTACAAAGTAAGTCTGGAGAAAGATGCATTGGTTTTTGTTGAGGCTCGCCCTAAGCAGCTCCGTGATGCAGGACTTTGTGCTCTGTGGTCTATTCCCTAGGATATATACTGAGGCAAACTTTAACTGTGCCTGGAGGACCATCAACTCGGTGAAAGATGCTCCTTGGTCTGCCCAAAACTTGTTGGTGTTCCAGAACAAGGAGTTGACCTCAACTGAATGTTGCAGACCGGCACATTCCAAGGACCAGGACGATGTGTTGAGGGACGCACTAAAGCTTGGGGCAGCCACTGCCAAGGTGCAGTGGGGAAAGACCACTGTCTGAGGCCTTCCTGCTGAAGGTATAAGGGAGTCCATTCAGTTATCGGACCCTCTGGGTGCCTCAAATGCATGTAAATATTGTCAGGTTCAAGTAAGAGATGCCTTTAGTTTGTTGAATAGATTCAAGCTCCAATGTTTTTGTGTTTCTTTGTTAAGCTCCTGTACAGAACTGAACTGCATCTGTGACAAAGATAATTTTTATGAATAAAGTATATTTTTGAAACCGAGATAGTGTTTAGACAGGATGTAGCCAAGGGCAGTGTGGCCTGGTAGTTAAATAGCAACTAGTGTGAAAGAATGGAGTTGCATGTTGGAGGGAATGCTTGCCAGGTCAATTCTGCTGTGCTGTGAGCAGCGAAGGTTGGTGTTTGCTGTGCCATTATGTTGCCATTTAAGATTGCTGACACTTGTCTGAGTGCAAGCGACCTTTTAAAGATGGCATAGGTTCCAGGAATGGTGGTCTTTTGGCAGCTAGCTGCTGAATGATATTCCAGGAATGGGGCTAGAATCGGATGAGAGGGTTGCCATGGGGACAGTGTAGGTAGTTAATGAGAAGAAAAACAAAAACAAAGCTCAGCAGGTCTGGCAGCATCTGTGAAGGAGAAAACAGAGTTAACGTTTCGGGTCCGGTTCTGAGGAAGGGTCACTGGACCCAAAACGTTAACTCTGTTTTCTCTTTTACAGATGCTGCCAGACCTGCTGAGCTTTTCCAGCAACTTTGTTTTTGTTCCTGATTTACAGCATCCGCATTTCTTTTGGTTTTTAGTTCATGAGAAGAGTTTGGTAAGAGTTAGTGAGAGGTCTTACTAGGCAAGACTAATTCTCAAAACAACTGAATGCAACTGACAGCCAAAAATATGTAAGATTCAGTCCATTGTATTAACACACAGCTGGTCAAAGTCTCATGCTCTCCTAGTGACAAAGCAACCTGTAATTAGAGACCCATATGTAAAGAAAGTCATTACAGCCGACAGATATCTGGGTACGTGATTCAGTTTGTCATGATTTGAAAGATCTTGACTCTAAACTTTGAACTCTTGTTTACGTGATCCATGCAAAATATTTTTTAAAAAATATATGAATTCTTTCCTGTCTTCTCCAATAATTTTTCACATCTAACATTATGTAGTCCAAACATTTCCATCTCGTATTTCGAGTACAGACGGGGACTTAATGTTTTACAGGTGGCCCTTGGCAAGGAATGTGCTGGTTGCAAACCTTTTCCAGATGGCCACACAGCATGAGTAATAACATAACCTCATTAAATCGGTTAGTCCCAGCTACAGTCACTTAGTAATCAAAGTGGAAGCCTAAGGTAACATCAACCCCACCTATGCAACATGAAAAAGATTCAAATCTACTCAACCAGGTCTTGTCACAGGACTGAAATTTGGCCTAGTTTGATGAATATAATACAACCATTCACAGAAAATGAATTATGCTCAAAGACCCTTCTATATTACACTTTCCCAGGCTATGATTTTAATGAGACTGTTCTAGTGGGTCAGTGAACACATACAATAGTATCAGCTGTGTGTTTCTTGATTAGGTATCCAAGTTAAGTTTTTATATGCCAAAAGAATAAATGCACGTAATTGCATGTACCGTTGCTTTTGGTGAGAGGGTATAAATGCAGTACCTAGGATGTAAACGTTAGAGATAATGTTTTATCAGTAAGAAAAGACACAAATTAATTGGGAAGAGACTGTTTACACCTGATTTATTAGGTGGACATTTTAAGAATGGCATAAACGTTAGCTGATCCTATAAATTTTACTCATGACTATATGTTAAATATCATTACTGCATCTTTTTCTATAACCCCCATAGTTACAGATACTGTCATTTGGTACCAAAAACTCACCTCTCCATGCAATTTCTTGACCTTCAATTATTCAAAATTCAAATAGTTTCAGTCCTAAATACTTTTCTAAATTAACAGGTAGGGAAATAACTTGAATACATTTCACTTAACCCAATGTATTTTTAATTGGACTTTTCCTGTATTTTGCATATTGTTTATATTCTATTGGTAATACTGTTTACACGGTAGGATCTATAACTTTATGAAAAATGTATAGCAAATGTGTAGCTGTTAGTTTTGTAATGGTTACAGTCATACATCAGTGAATCCAAATGCCCCATGAGTCATAAACCACTCTTTAATCTGGTTTGCAGCCTTCCCAATTGCATTGTGGAATTAGAATTTAAGAGACTAGAAATTGGATCATGCAGAATGAGTTTTACAAGAAAAGGAATTGTCTAAGTTTCACTTTTCAATGTACATGGTTCTGTAATTGCTAATTTTGGCATGGTGGTTCCTGTTTGCTGGGAGTTTGCAGTTACCTCTGTAACTCTGTAAGGAGAGAGTAGCCTTCTCATGCATACTCCACAGGCAATTCCATTAAAAGTGACATGAGATGCTATGAGAGATAAAAGGTACTGCAGATGCTGGAGAATCCGAGATAACAAGCGTGGGGCTGGATGAACACAGCAGGTCAAGCAGCATCTTAGGAGCAGGAAAACTTAACGTTTCGGGCCTAGACCCTTCATCTCCTATGAGATGCTATGAACTGGGCACAGCCTTCTTTGATTAGTCTGCTGCTTCCCAACCCACTAACTATTCTCCCCCCTTGTGTGGACTTCTAAGTTGTACAACTACTGGTCCAATGTTTTGACGGGCTGCTGCATATTCTGCTGGTTCTCCTTGTCCTTTTCATGTGATCAAACTAAAATACCAAGGTACAACATAAACCTTATGCTTATTGAGGACATACAAGCAGATCTGATGTTGAATAAAACAATCTTAAGGCTGTGTTGTGGAAATCCAAAGAACACTTGCAACAGATTTCTGCAGGTGGCTTTCCTTCTAAATACTGCTTTCAACTGTCATTTGGAAAGTCATCTTGTTAGATTTTACTCTAGAATTTCTTTGCAGAGCATAACTTCCCGTTATTTGTATGGCTCCAAAGTAGCAATGTAAATCTTCCCTCCTCAAGATTGCACCTCAGATGCCTAAAAGCCTATGTGGATAAGATGGCAGCAGGGATCAAATAGGATCAAGTAAGTCTCTGAACTGACTTTAAAACTTTTAGCACCCCATTACCATTGTATAGGGGGATTTAAAATCACACTTGTAACATTAGAAGTCTGTAAGCCACTAGTCCATTCATAATAGCAGAATTAATAGTCAGTAAAACATAATGACGAATGATCATTACTGTTTAGAACGTGGTGTATATTTTAAACAGGGAGACTAAATCGGGTGAGAGATAACAAGGTGTAGAGCTGGATGAACACGCTCGGTTCACGCTAAACGACTGCACCTTCTAGTCGCGAACCATTTCAACTCACCCTCCCATTCCGCAGACGACATGTCCATCCTGGGCCTCCTGCAGTGCCACAATGATGCTACCCGAAGGTTGCAGGAACAGCAACTCATATTCTGCTTGGGAACCCTGCAGCCCAATGGTATCAATGTTGACTTCACAAGCTTCAAAATCTCCCCTCCCCCTACCGCATCCCAAAACCAGCCCAGCTCGTCCCTGCCTCCCTAACCTGTCCTTCCTCTCACCTATCCCCTTCTCCCACCTCAAGCCCCACCACCATCTCCTACCTACTAACCTCATCCCGCCCCCTTGACCTGTCTGTCCTCCCTGGACTGACCTATCCCCTCCCTGACTCCCCACCTACACTCACCTTTACTGGCTCCACCTCCGCCTCTTTGACCGGTCTGTTTCCTCTCCACCTATCTTCTCCTCTATCCATCTTCTATCCGCCTCCCCCTCTCTCCCTATTTATTCAGAATCCCCT
>JAHRHZ010000038.1:5370331-5381356 GCA_024137785.1 Ginglymostoma cirratum | reverse complement strand
CCCCCCCCCCCCCCCACCCCCACCATTTCTGAAGAAGGGTCTAGGCCCGAAACATCAGCCTTCTTGCTTCTCGATGCTGCCTGGCCTGCTGTGTTCATCCAGCTTTACACCTTGTTATCTCAGATTCTCCAGCATCTGCAGCTCCTACTATCTCTGACTAAATTGGATAGTCTCCAAAAATGAAAACAGCGATCATGGTATTCAATGTGTAACATGGTTGAAGAAAATGTGACCTGGGAAGGATTGAGTAATGAAATAAAAAGGATGGGTGGCTTCCAAGGTTTTCAGATGATGCATTGGAAGTCTTGGTATTTGAGCTGGAGAATTCGGGCAGCTATCCTGCATGGAGGGCGCTGAGGAAACCATCCAAACACATGCATAAGATACTCCAGAGTCAAAACAGAGGACTTAGATGTTGTGCTAGGAAAAATTCATTCACCTGAAATGAACGGGCAAGGTCAGTAAATGTATCTTTATTCTACCATAATCTACCAACTGCAACAGTAACCTCAAACTTTGCTTAAATCACCACATTCTCATCTCTCAACTACCAGGAATGTGTATCAATTGGGCCTCAATCTAACACTTATGCATCACTTCACCCTCACAAACCTAGCACTGTTGTAGTTTCATAACTACATTGCATAGCTTGTACACTGTGCCAGCAATGGTAGCCATATCAGCTGAACAGATTGCACAGCATGAACTTTGCTCTCTTTTGCAGGCCAGGTTGCTTCACGATTGGAGGTAGACAAAGCTAACTGCAGGAGAACAAACATTCTTTGTATATTCTAGCTCCATTGAGGAGATGATGTTGCCCATTACCAGCATGTCCACTCCTGAGACTGCTGCTTTATCTTGTGCTTTAAGCCTATACAGCTACATACACATCGAGGTACTGCTCAGGAGCATCTCAGGCTGTGTGTCTGTACATACACTGTATCTGAAGCTATTTGTTCCTTATCTCTAAGTAAGGCTCTTCAGTAAAGAATCACAGAATTGTTATGGTGCAGAAGGAGGCTATTCTGCTCACCATATCTGCTCTAGCTCTACAACAAACAATGAGTTAACGCCATTCTTCTGCTTTTCTCCGCACACTTTTTATATTCAAATAATCACCAAATGGCCCTCTTCTACACCTCAGTTAGCTTTATAAAACATTCTGAGGGGATTGCTTGGGTGGTTTCTGACAGGATGTTTCCCATTGTGGAGAGAACCTAGAACTGGGTGACACAATTTCAGAATAAGAAATCTTCTATTTAAAACAGAGATGTGGAGGAATTTCTACCTCAGAAAGCTGCTAATCTGTGGAATTCAATACTCCAGAAAGCCCTGGCCATTGCATGGGTCACTGAATATATTCAAAGCTGAGTCTGAAAGATTTTTGATCTGCAAGAGGGAGTCAACGGTTTTGATTCATGGAGATGGGAATGCTGTCAGAAAAGTGAAGTGAAAGCCATGATCACCTATGATTTACTAACATGGTAATGAGGGCTGAAGAACCATATGATCTACTCCTGCTACACTTTTATATTTTTATGTTCTTGAAACATGGAAGAAATCAACCTGCAACTACCCATCAGTCTAGGATTGCAAGATTGCTTTTTCAGTATGATATAGTTTTTTTAATCACTAGGCAGTTTTGAATAAATTATTGAAACTGATCACTTTTGAAAGTTGTTCCGCTTTAAAGATCACCAATAACGTGTAAAATGATCTCACCAATTTTAGAGATGAAAGGCATAGAGACAGGTTCAAATTTCAGAGAAGGTTCACAGGGTGCAGGTCAAATTTTCTTCACCTGTAGATTTGCCTCATATCTAGTTCCTTGATGAATGACAGAGACAACTTGGGCTGTACTACTCATGCACAGATGAACTGCACAGTCATGAAAACCTCAATAATATTTTGTTACTGCCATAATTCAGGCTACAAAGTCCTCTTATTTAGTGACAGTTTTATGCTGTCATAAACTTGCCATTAAAGATGAGTTAATGATTTATAGGTCATTTTACTGCTAATGATGAGTTAGTGTTCAAACTTTCCTTTAATACTGTTGGCTCAAAATGAATTACAAGAGTGTCATAGCATTCTGGCTTGATTTACATTTTGCAACCAGCAAAAAAAAACACAAAGTAGAATGATGAAAATCCATGTTGATTGGTTTTAATAGTATCAGGGTTGAATACATAATCAGATCAGCCATGATCTTACGAAATGGTGGAGCAGGTTAGAGGGACTGAATGTTGATTCAAACTTATACGTTCATACATCACTCTCTCCTCCTTTAAGATACTACTTCAAAAATCTCTCTCTTTCACCAAGCCTTTGACCATTTGCTCTCATATTTCACATGACTCATTAAAAGTTTGCCTGATAACAATGCTTGGAGTATTCCAACATATTAAAGCCGATATATAATTGTAAGTTTTTGGTGATATAATTTAACATATCAGATACACTTTTTTTATTGATGGGACATGTGCATCACTGGCTAGGCAGCATTTATTGCCCATTCCTAATTGACTAGAAAACAGTTAAGAATCAACCACATTGCTGTGAGTCTGGAGTCATATGCGGGCCAGACATGGCAATTTCCCTCCCTAAAAGGCATTAGTGAACCAAAAGGGTATTTCTAACAATAGACAATGTACTTGTGGTCATCATTTGACTCTTAATTCCAGATTTTTTTTATTGAATTTAAATTATACCATCTGCCGGCATTCAAACCTGGGTCCCCAGAACATTATCTGGGTCTCTCGATTAACAATCCAGCAATAATACCTCTAGGCCATCGCCTCCCCACTTCAACCTTAGGATTAGTTTACTGTAATCCAGTGGAGGAATCCTGATGTGGCACAGTTGGTGTCTTGCCTGTGACAGATTAACCAGTGATAGTGAGAGACCAATGTTGCCTGTATATGGGAATGACCACTAAACCACACATCAATCAGCCAGAGACAAAGACCTTCCCCTGGAATCATGACTCCCAGGGATTCTGCATTCAATGGTGTCACAGAGACCATCTCCTCTACCAGAAGAGCAGCCCCAAATTCCCAGGATCATGTAGCCCAGGATAAAGGTAGGTGATGTTGGGGGTGAGGGGCAAGTTTCTCAGGCACAGATCGCAGGGAGTGGATATGAACGAGCATTCACTTCCCAATGTCCAGTTCCACAGTCACGCACTGATCATCTGACCCAAGGTCCTGCAACCCAATGTGACCAGCAGGGTAGCAGCTGTCATTTCCCTGCAGGGCAAAAGGCCAGTTTGTAACTGGGATATTCCCAGGGGCAGGATGCAATAGTACGAACTGCAGATGCTGGAGTCAGAGATAATAGTGTGGAGCTGGAGGAACACAGCAGGCCAGGCAGCATCAGAGGAGCAGGAAAGTTGATGTTTCGGATCAGGACCCTTCTTTATAAAATAAGGGCCCTGACCATGTTTCACAGGAGCAGGATGAGGCTCTGGAGTGGTCTAAATTGACATTTTAATTGTCTCAGTTGGTGGAAGTAGGAAGGCAACAGCACACAAGTGCTTAACAAAGAACAAGTGACCTTCCTGCTTTCAGGTTTGCCACCTGTGAGAGCAGAAGCTTTCTTTTGTGCTGAATTATGTCGGTGACTGACACTAATAAGAATTGTAATATTTCAACTATGTGGTTACCACACGTCAAAGGAATACCACGAGTTACAGATACCAGTGAATCCAAAGAAAATGTTCAAATTGTTATGATTTAATGGGGAATTTGCCAGAAACAGAGAGAGGACTTTTGGCACTATAATAGCAAAAGACATGAGCATGCAGCATTTAGCAATTTGCACTCTAAATCACCTGTTTCTTTAAACTAACGAAGGCAAAGAAATTCCCCCAGCAATATTGAAAACTGTTAATGAAAAGGCAAAGTTAATCAGTCACCGGTGATAAACCTGGATGCTCAATCCCTAAAGATTTAGAGGAAGGAGTGAGAACTTCCACTTAATTCCTCTGATGCTCATATGTTGACAAAATCACTCTTTGTATTTAATACAGCTTACCTTACTGCCTGTTAAGAACAATGTGTAGGCTGTTGTCCTGTTATATGTCACACGATTCTCTGTGCAGCCATGATTGCAACACTTGTGGACAATTGGCCCTTGGCTAATTAGTTCCTAGTTTTTTTTTTACAGATAATCCAACAATATTGACACCTGGGACAAACTGAGTTGCAGTAAACGACTGTGACTGGAATTTTATCAGCCCTTTGAGGGTTAGAAAATTGGTCCAGTAGTTTGAGTGTGTTATCCTTGCTGATGGAGCTGTTTGGAGTAGCCGTTCCTGTTGTATCCAGCAATGTGGCAAGTGTTTTTTTGGCTAGCTTCTTTGGACCTGTGCCTCACCATACACTTCATCTTTAACAGCCAAATATACAAACAAATCAATGACACACCTATAGGGTCACCCATCTCAGGACTTATTGCAGAGGCAGTCATGCAAAGACTGGAATGCACTACCCTCCCCCTCATACAACCAAAACTGTGGATCCGATACGTGGATGACACATCTGTCATCATTAAATGTACCAAGTTGGAAGAAACACACCATCTCATCAATAACGTTTTCACAGGGATCAAATTTACGAGAAAAGAAGAAGACAACAATCAACTTCCCTTCCTAAATGTCAGGGTAGAACCAATGACCAACGGTGAGTTTCAACCACAGTATATAGGAAAGCAACCCACACTGACCAAATCCTCGATTTCCACAGCAATCACCCCAAAGTCCACAAACAAAGCTGTGTTAGGACATGATTCAAACAGGCCACAACACACTGCAACACGCCAGAACTACGCAAGGAGGAGGAAGAGCACCCATACAAGGTATTTGCTAACAACTGATATCCTAACAACTTCATCCACAGGTGCCTACTAGATAGACAATGCCAAGAGGATACAGTATGCCCCAAGACACTGGCCACACTACCTTCTCACACGAACATATCAGAACTGACAACAGGATTCCTGCGACTGCTAGGAATCATGGTAATACACAAAACCACAGTCACACTACACAAACACTCACAAGGACCAAAGACTCCCATATCCATGACATGCAGGACCAATGTAGTTTACAAAATACCTTGCGATGACTGCAACAAACATGACATCGGCCAGACTGGAAAGAAACTAGCCATCAGGATACATGAACACCAGCTAGCAGCAAAATGACAACAAACTTTCCCTCATCTCAGTGCACACGGACAATGAAGGCCATCAATTTAACTGGGACAATTGACCATCCTAGTTCAAGCCAACCATAAACTTGCACAGGAATTCCTAGAGGCCTAGTTTTCAACTCCTAATGCAATCAACAAACATGTGGAATTAGACCCCATATACAAACCCATGCAAAAAAGAACTGGAAGTTACACAACCCAAATTAACAGACTGGATCATAAAAATTCCAAGTGGAATGGAACAACATCGCTTCATCAGAGGCCGCATTGATGATGATACCTAGCACGGTGACGAAACGTCTGTACAATAACCAAACAGCCCGGCGAGCAAGCCAACAACATCATCCACAAATCTTCGCAAGAACCTTAAAGGCACCTATAAGCTACTCGCCATTGTGCCATTTTGCCAGCGAAGGAAAAACAACAGTTGGCAGATAGGGTGCCTGTTGAGAACTTAATTGAACATTTGCCACTTTCCACCTTGTTCAGTGGATTTCCCATACAAGTGGGAACCTGAGTAAACAGTGGGGACATGGCAACCTCCAGAAAAGGAATCTCATTTTCAACCATTCCACAGTCCACCCTGAGGTATCCTGGCAGCAGTGGCTGCTGATGTGACCTGATTCCACTTCCCAAAGGTGCCAGGCCATGGAGGTCAACATAAATGGGGATATCTGGAAGAAGGCAAACAAAAGTCATATGGTATGTAGATTGAATGGTCAATCTACTGCCTGAACTTTTCCAGTGGATGTATTGTGTAAGACCAGAACTGTCCCCTCCTTTTGGGCTTTCTCCAAATAGGCCAAAAAAATTCTGCTGGGTGCAATTTAAGAATTTTGCTCCCTCCCCACAATGCACACTAAAACATTGCAAATTACCATTTGAGTAAATCCTTTACAATTACTTCATTATTATTCTAAAGTTTGGTTATATATTTGATCTTCTACCTCTTTCTGATAATTTGGAAGTCAATCGTACTTTTCCAACACTATGTTTCCCTTTTTTGTGCCTTTTACTTCCACCCATATGGCCTCATTTTATGATTCTTTCAAGATATCATCCTTCCTCACTCTATAATTGATGTGTTCATCAACATCTCAAAGTCATGATCCCAGGGCCTCGAATGCCCTCCCTTCTGCACCAGATCTCCAGCACACATATATCTGCTCTATCCTTCTATTCCAATACTCAGAAATGTGTGGCGCCGGGAACAATCCTGCTTTTCAATTTCTTACCTGATTCCCTAATGTCTGCTTGCAGGACCTCATTTTTCTTTCGTTCTAGGTTATTGGTCTCACCACACCCTCTGGCACCTTCTCCATTTAGAATGGCCCACCGTTGTTCCATGATGTCCGTGACCCTGGCGCATGGGAGGCAACATATCATCCTGGAGTCACATCTATGGTCACAGAAATGCCTTTCCATTTTTCTCACTGGTAAATCCACTAACTATTGCCCTTCTGCACTTACTGCTTCCTCTTCCCTCACAATCCCCCCACTTCTAAACAGGTGGACCACCCACAGTGTCATGGTCTTCATTCTGGCTGGCATCCGCAGAGAAACTGACCTTCTCACCATTTTCCAAGGCTCAAAAATGGTTTGTGAGTGAGATGCACTTGGGGGATTCCTTTACTAGCTGCCTGGTCGCCTTCTGTCTGGCAATCATCTGATCCCTCCCTGCCTGCATTTTCCTAAGCCGTGGGGTGACCACATCCTGAAATGTGCTATCTGTGAACCTCTAATCTCCGTTAATGTGTTCCAGTGCTCTCAGTTGCTGCTCAAACTCCAAAACCTGGAGCTTGAGTTGCTCCAGCTGGAGCTACCTCCTACACACACAGTCATCAAAACCACCAAGAACATGTAGGATTTCCCACACAGAGAACAATATGCAAACCAGGGCCCTGATCTCCCCAAACTGATTCTACGTTTGATCTTTGAAGATCTTCTCTCACTAAAGTACTGATGCCTTACCTTATTAAAAGCGTTTTACTTCGCCACCTTTCCCTTTTTATCTATCCTCTCTGAACATAAAATATACATTGATATTCAATCTGAATTTCAGTCCAGCCACGTTCTCTGTAATGAAAGTTAAATCATATTCATTTACCTCAATTTTTGCATTTAAATCATCAACTTTTCTGTGAATGCTATGTTCACTCAGGTAGAATGTCTTTAATTCAGTCTTTTTAACGTTACTCTCCATTTTGGACCTACTTGATGCTTGACATTGTGCAGGCAGCATAAGTTCAATATCCTGCTTCTTAACCTGTTTTATCCTCAGTGATGTACAACAAGCAAAAGATAATTCTCTGGATACAGTGCAGTTAAACAGTCAACTAAACTTTATGTTATTCTGTGTTTCTTGCCACTAAGCCCCCTCTTCCTGTGCAGGGTTTCTTGCCTAGGGCAGAATTTGCTTGCTTATTCTAGTTGAATGATTGTAACTGGAAAGAGGATGTGTGACAAAGTTTTATCCTCACTGGTGTGGCATGGGAAATGGTAACAATAGGGGGAGGGTGCGGTGCAGGGGTGGGAGGAATATGGAGAGATGAAAACAAATCAGAATCTCAATACAGAAAAAATATTTTGCAACAGTGTCCGTAAGGCTTTTTTTTATTTGTTCATGGGATGTGGGCATTGTTGGCTAGACCAGCAGTTATTGCCCTTCCATAATTGTCCAGAGGGCAGTTCAGAGAGAGGTGCATTGCTGTGGATCTCAAATCCCATGTAGGCCAGATCAGATCAGGAAGGCAGATTTCTTTCTCTAAGGACATTAGTGAACCAGATGGGTTTTCACAATTGACATTACACTACATGGTCACCATTGGTCTTTGTATTCCAGATTTTCAATGAATTCAAGTTTCACAATCTGACATGGTGGTATTCAAAGCAATGTCCCCAAAACATAGGCCTGTGGTTCTAGATTACTAGTCCAGTCACATTACTACTGTGCTACCATCGCCTCCTACCACGTTAAATAGCAACTTCAGAATCTTAACATTGAAAATTGAAAACATTATTTCCATGTATTTACATCTCTTTAAATCCCAACTCTCCTTATTTATATAGCACTTCTAATTCTCCTTTGCTCCCCTCTGAAACTAAATGGTGCAAATTCTCAACATGCAGGTCACTGCACATAGCCTGTCTCAGTTTATCACCCAACTGTTTCTACATGACAATGTCTACATGCTCCAACAACACTATTTCCTCAACCCTTCATCCATGCATGTCCGTAATGGGAAATTACCGGCCCACTACAACATCCTGCCTGTTCTCGAACCAACTCACACATCACCTTAGCTCTGCAACACTTCACTGTGGAGCTCAGGGACACCTATGACTTGCATGTTTCTGCCGGGTATTCTGCATTCCTGTAGTCGTATGCATTTATACAGACTGCATGTTATGTTCATGCCTTGTTTTCTTAGTGCTCACTCACTTTACACTAACTAGGAAGCTACCAGCCTTTGTCTGATTCCCATTGCTTTCTTGGTGCACACTCATTGACTTCATCACTGACTTTCAGGCTGCCAGCATCTCTATGAGTCACATTGTTTTTTAGTGCATAGGGTCATCCATGTTCAGATACCAGTCTCTATGCTTGCATTGCTTTTTAGTGCAGAGGGACAAGTATGCAGCTTATGACAGTGGGGAGCATTCGACAGTTTAGCGGGTGGGCATATGGTTATGCAGCGTTGTGCCACATCAACATCACAATTACAGCATGTGACAGTGGTTCAAGCTTCAAGGGAATGGCCATTTGTGAAAGCCAATGAGGAGCAGCCATTAGTCAGGTGAAGGGGGCTATAGTCAGTCAGGGAGTACCAGCACAGTCAATCAAAAACACTGCAATAGGTTGGCCCTGGTCATTTAAGTTCTTGATCCAACCAGAATCTGGGGATCCATGCCCTTGCAATCCAGGGAGCCATGGTTGGTCCTTTGGGTCAGGTCCAACCAGTCTGGGAAGTACAGGCAGACCGAGATGCTGTGAAGAACATCAGTCAGGGAGCTGGGCCATGGTCAGTCAAGTCAGTCTGGGACAGTGGTGTTTGGTATTTGATGACTAATAGTCAGCGGGCTAATGAGGGGACAATGGAGTCCTAGAGAAAGCAGGCAACTGTGATCTGGCAATAAGCTTCACTGTACTGCGTCACAAAGAGAATGATAAAAGTGAGAGGGGGCAATTGGTGATAGGTGGGTGGGATCTCTAAGTAAAAAGATGATCCTAGGAGCTCCAGAAGGTGGGTCTGAAACAAGTCATGGTAACTCTGGCCCCTACATGGGGAAGATGTAGGGCCACCAACGGCATGAACTTCGGGGGCAAGTTGGAGATTTAGTAATATAACAGTTTAATAAATTTATTAATTTACCAGTTATATAAAGGAACTGAAACAAAATGCAGAGAGGTTGGAAGGTCAAAGGGGCCTCATGGACAGCAACTCAGAAGGAAACATGAAGAATGGGAGGATGTTCAATGTCACAGATAGAGCATGCTCGTCACTCACACCGAAACAACATTAAAACCTCGTTGTAGCATATCAGAAGTCAACTGTGCAATATGGCTGATACTGTGTGCAAAGTAGAAACAGTAAGTTACTGATTTCTGGGGATTATGGGACAAAGCTTTTGGTATTTGAGGCCCTGCTCCAGGTATGTGAAATAATAATGCCTCCACTGATTCGGTAAGGCCACCCATCTGGCTTCAATTGACATTTCATCAGCAAGCCATTCATTGTCTAAGAATGCACGTTTATAGTCTCAGGTAACATGACCATTACATTATGAGCACTAATTGTCTGCTTGTCATGATTGCTAAGTAATTTTTATCATACGAAATCTCTTAAAGCAATTCCTGAGCTTTCCATTTCACAAGTACATTCCATAGCTAGCACTGAAAGATGCTGCTTTCGCACTCTGAACTGTAAGTATGCAAGGATGTGGACTTTGATGTGGAACGTAGGCATTTTGGGGCAGGTGGGCCATCATGTTGGTTAACTAGCAATGCTTTACTTCCCCAAAGTAGCATGAAAACTTTAATTGTACAAAGTATGTTTGAATAATGGGGCAAAACTCAACATTCCTTCTGAAAGCATGGCAGTGACTTTCTTGGGACGTCTTCATGTTATACCGTGTAAGGACATAATATGACACTGCATTCTGATGCATGAGTGTGCTCAGGAGTTCCTTCAATAAATTTGTGTTATTCTTGTGACATTTACCACAAAGTATCTGCTCAACAGCACTCTGCACTAATGAATTCAGCAAACTCACTACCCTCTGATAGAATAAATTTTTCCCAATCTCTGTTTCAAATGGGAGACTCCTTATCCTAAGATTATGCTATCTGGTCCTAGACTCTCCCACAAAACAGAACAACCTCTCCACATCTACGCTGTCAAGCCACATATATTTCAATAAGGTCATGTCTCATTTTTCTATATTCCAATGAATACAAGTCTTACATACTGAACTCCTCGTAAGAAAATTCATTCCATACCTGGAGTCACCCCAGAGAATATCCTCTAGACTGTCACCAAAGTCAATAATTCTTTCCTATACAAAAAGGAACCAAACTTTTGCTGTAGTCCAGCTGTGCTCTGACCAATGCCTTGTATAATTTTGGCAAGACGTCTCTATATTTAGTTCATTTTATTTGAAATAAAGACCAACATTCCATTTGACTTCCCTAATTCCAATTGAATTCGAAATGTTGATATAAATGATTCTAAAAATAACTTCAGAGACAGTAGGAACTGCAGATGCCGGAGGATCTGAGATAACAAGGTGTAGAGCTGGATGAACACAGCAG
>JAHRHZ010000038.1:5352074-5365331 GCA_024137785.1 Ginglymostoma cirratum | reverse complement strand
TCCTGCTTCTATGATGCTGCTTGGCCTGCTGTGTTCATCCAGCCTCACACCTTGTTATCTCAAATGTTATCTAAACTTTGGTTACAAAGGGATTGGAGTCAAAGAGTAAAGAAAGCTTCCTACAATTATACGGGTTATTGTTGAGGTAACACTGGGAGTATTGCTCAATTTTTAGCCACTGTAATGTAATGATGAACATAGTTCAGTAAAATGTTTCGCTTGCAAAGACCTTCTCTACATCTGTCTCTGAACATGTTTTCTGCAATCTCCTTACAGGAGTATACTTTCCCTGGAGGGAGTGCAGCAAATATTGATTAGGCTGGTTCTTTGATAAAGAGTTGGCCCGGTGTGAGCAAATCAGCAGAAATGGTTTAGAAGAAGGTGCAATCTAACTGAAATTTCAATATTTTTAAGGACAAGATAGGAAATTGACTTGCCAAGATGGGGAATGTGGAACACAGTTTAGGAGTCTCAATAAGGACTCAGTTATTTCTGATTGAGATGAACAGAAATTCCTTCACCCAAAGAATTGTAAGTCTTTGGAAATTCTCTATTTCAGAGGGCTGTGGATGTTCAGTAGTTAAGTATATTCAAGACAGATGCCAATAGATTTTGGACATAAAGCAAATGGACAATTATAGGAAGGTGAATTTGCGGTAAAGCACAGGCATGATTGTGGTGAATGCAGGGCATGCTTGAAGGGCCAACCTGCCTTTTCCTGTTCCTATTCTTGAAGTCGCCAGAGCAAGAGAATTATTGTTTCATGACAAGACATTTTTGTCTGATTGCGTGACTGTAAATGTACAGAATATTTCTGGAAAATTGGCAATAGGAATCATGAATGATATATTTGCAAAAGTCAGTTGATTCTTCTCTTTGTATTAACCTGGTTAATATAATTACATCTAATCTTTCATTCTGGTGGCATTTACAGGCAAGCACTAATATTTATCAGCCAAACAACCTTAACCTGCCTCACATGAGCTAATCTTTCTACCATTAGGCTATAATGTAGTATAACTAAATGTGAAAGAATGACTCAGATGTTATTCCAACTTTTAAATCTTGGTTTTAACTTCTGAAGCTCAGAATGAGACTAGATTTATCTTCGTTAGTTCTAGCCTCAAAATTCCTGCGAAACATTTGAAAAACCTACAAATAATGCTGATACAAAAGGATAAAATGTTGCTTTAAGGTAAATTGTAAGAGAACCAAATGTGACATGACGGAAACATTTTTTGGATATCAAGTGATTAGGATCCGAAATGAAAATTCTGGCCTTCAAAAGGGAATTGGACCATTATCCAAATAAGAAATATTTACGGGACTACTGAGAAAAGGTGAGAAGTGGAACTAGCTGATTTGCACTTAGTGAGAGCTGGCCTTCTGTTCTCTAACTATTCTATGATTCCCTGACTCTATTCCACTATGAAACCTAGCAAATTTATTTTCCGTAGCACCTCCCATCTGCAGGTTGATTTTTCTTTTGTTGCCTGTTTTCAGACCTGTTAGAGTATTAAAACCACTTACATTTGGTTCTATCTCACTTAGAGATAGTAAGAACAGCAGATGCTGGCGTTAGAGATAATACAGCATGGAGCTGGATGAATACAGCAGGCCAGGCAACATCAGAGGAGCAGGAAAGTTGACGTTTTGGGTCAGGACCCCTCTTCAGAAATGGGGAGGGGTCAGGGAGCTCAGAAATACATAGGGAGAGGAGGGATGGGGCTGGGGAAGGTAGGTGGATTGGTGATAGGTAAGTGCAGGTAGGGAGTGGTGGGGATTGGTCAGTGAGTTGGGAGGGGCGGATAGATGGGAGAGAAGATGGACAGGTTGCATCAGGTCAAGGAGGTGCGGATAAGAGGGAGAGTTGGTCATGGGATGAGACCAGGGGTGGTGAGAAAGTAAGCTGTGAGGAGGACACTAAGTAGCTGCAAAGGGCTTAAACAAGTTAGATGGTGGACGAGAATGTGGCAGATGGAATAAAATGTGAATATTGTTGAAGCTATTCACCTGAATAGGCAAAATAGAAAAGTAGACTTTTTTAAATGGCTAGAAGCTGGGAAATATTCGTAGGCAGAGGGATCTGGATGATTTTGTACACAAATCATAGAAAGTTAACAGGCAGGTTAAGCAAGAAATTAAAAAGAAAATTGTACATTCACCTTTATTACTGCTGAAATTAACCTTGAAGAAATCACACCTGCAGTACTGTGTACAGATTTGATCATCCATTAAAGGAAGAATATACATGTGTTTACAATGAGGTTTCACTTTCCTTTTTGCTTTTGAGGATGCTGTCCCATGTAAGTTAAAGTAACTTACATTCTTTACAAATCACGACTGATATGTGGTTAAAAACCAGCAAGACATTTGTACAGAGTAAGATTTCAAAGCAGAAAATAAATTTGGTCAATCATCTAATGTTTGATGCCCCAGAGGTCGGACCTAGGGCCCAAAACTGAACCTCCTGCAAAAAAGGCCTGAACCATCACCATCCACCACCACCCTCCTCCGCCTGGCCGAGCTTATCCTCACTTTGAACAACTTCTCTTTTCACTTGTCTCACTTTCTTCAGGTCAGTGGGGTGGCTATGGGTACCCGCATGGGCCCTAGTTATGCCTGTCTCTTTGTGGGGTACATGGAACATTCCTTGTTCTAGCCCTGTTCTGGCCCCACCCACAAATCTTTCTCCGATAGAGTGATGATATCATTGATGCTGCTTCCCACTCTTATCTGGAACTGATGTGGAGGCGCTGCAGTTGAACTGGGATGAACAAGGTTAAAAAAAAAAATCGCATGACACCAGGCTATAGTCCAACAGGTTTATTTGAAAACACTAGCTTTTTGACCTCTGCTCCTTCCTAAGTCGTAGTGTGGAAGAGGAGGTATACCAACACAGAATTTTTAAGCAGAAAGGTAACGACCATAAAAATAGCTTGCTGATCGCCTCCTGTTGAAACTTTAATTAGTCAGAAAGGAGACGCAGGTTTCTGTTGATTAATATGCAAATCCCAGAATTTCTTTCAAGTCATTGACCCAAGATAATTAAAGGTTTTATTAGTATATACAAGAGGTGACATCTCAGGTCAGACAATACATTTTAGGTCTGAGGCCTTGTTTAGGGCCTGTCTGTGTTTTAACCTGGAATCAGGCTAGGGTTTTTTTTTGAACAAAATAGAACATATCTGTAAAATACACAAATATTTTGAATGAAATAATTCACACCATAAATTTATATGTATGTGCTTTGTGTGTGTACAACAGCGACACAGTCCTCCTTGTCCTCACCTACAATCCCATCAATAAATACATCCAGAGGATCATTAGCCACATTTTCTGCCACCACCAGACATGTATTCCCTGGTCCTCACTTGTCAGCCTTTCACAAGGACCATTCCATTCGGGACGCCCTGGTTCACTCCTCCTTCACTCCCAACAGCACCCACAGACCCATTTCATCTTCACCTGCAATGGCAGAAAGTGTAACAGCAGTCCATTTACCGCCTCTCTCCTCAGTATCCAAGGGCCCAAGCCCACCTTCCAGATGAAGCAGTGCTTTACCTCCACTCCTCAGAATCTAGCCGACTGTATTCACTGCTCATAATATGGTCTTCTCTACATTGGGGAAATGAAGAAAAGACTGGGTAACCGCTTTGCAGAACATCTACAGTCTGTCCACAAAAAAGACCCTGAGCTTCCAGTTGCCTGCCACTTCAACACACCACCTTATTCCCTGGTCTACATTTCTGCCTCAGGCCTCGTGCAGTGCTCCAGCGAAGCTCAGCACAAGCTGGAAGAACAGCACCTCAGTTTCCACTTGGCAACTCTACAGCCCTCTGGAATCAATATCGAGTTCAACAATTTTAGGGCTTGAGCCACCTTCTCCAACATCCTTACCGAGCCCCCACACAGGTCTTGTCATCACATGGTCTGCTATTACACACAAACCATTGTTAGCCACTAATTGTCCACTAATAGCTATTCATTCTCTCAGGCTGATCATTATCCACTCCTTTGCCTGTCCAACTATTCTTCTCCCTCATTGGGCTCTATCTCCACCTATCATGGGGTGGCATTGTGGCACAGTGGTTAGCACTGCTGCCTCACAGCACCAGGGACCCAGGTTCAATTCCGACCCAGGTTCAATTCCAACCCCTGTCTGTGTGGACTTTGCACATTCTCCCTGTGTCTGTGTGGGTTTCCTCCAGGTGCTCCGGTTTCCTCCCACAGTCCAAAGATGTGCAGGTTAGATGGATTGGCCATACTAAAATTGCCTGCAGTGTTCAGGGAGGTGTAGATTAGATGGGTTATAGGGGGATAGGTCTGGGCAGGATGCTCTGTAGTTCAGTGTGGACTTGTTGGGCCAAAGGGCCTGTTTCCACACTGTAGGGATTCTATGATCATTTACTCCTTATCCTCTCCACACCCTCCCCACTATAAAAAAAAACATTTTTTTTTCCTACCTACCATCAGTTCTGAGATAGGGTCAATGGACCGAAATATTTACTCTGATTTCTCTCCACAGATGCTGCCAGATCTGCTGAGCTTTTCTGGCAATTTCTGTTTTTGTTTCTGAAGCTTCTGGCATTGGCAGCACTGGATAATTTTCCTAGCTGCCCATGCTCAATTCAGCTGCCATAGATAAACAGCTGTCCGCCATATGCAGACCAAAAGTAGAAATTAGGCAAGCATTCAGCCACTTGCTTTGCTCAATTGTTGGCCCATTATACCACAAAACAGATGTCAAGGCCCACCTACCTGCAGCCATGTATACCCAATCTAAACATGGTATACATGAGAGTAATTAATACACATCTTGTTGGGGAAAGAACACACTGCTAGCTGTTGCTAATGAAAGAAGGGGAGGAGAAGGTGGATCTCTTTGCCTTCAACATCAGTTGGGAACAGAGGTGCTATATCAACCCAGTCTCATGTCAGTGTCCTGCGTATTAAGCTCATTTAACAATAAACAGGGCACCACTGTCATTGGTAGTGATTCCTTGTTTCTGAGTTTGGTTGACTCTGCTCACAGAATGTGATGTCCAAATAAGATTTTATTCTTGAAAAATTTTGATTGGTGGATGCCTTGAAACATTCTTGTAGATCCAAAGGCCTTGGGTCCTGATTAACATTCAAAAACATTTATTAGCTGGGACATAGAGTTTAAGAGCAGGGAAGAGGTAATGGAACTGTGTAAAACATTGGTTAAGCCACAGATAAGTTATTGCTTTGAGTTCTGGAATCCACACTGTAGGAGGATGTGATTGCACTGGAGAGGGTGCAGAGGAGATTTACTAGGATGTTACAAAAACAGAAATTGCTCGAAAAACTCAGCAGGTCTGGCAGCATGTGTGGAGAGAAATTAGAGTTAATATTTCAGGTCCAGTGACCATCCTTCAGAGGGATCACTGAACCCAAAATGTTAACTCTGATCTCTCTCCATACATGCTGCCAGTCCTGCTGAGTTTCCTTTGCAATTTCTGTTTTCAGTTCTAATTTCCAGGATCTGCAGTTCTTTGGAATTTTTGTTTAATACTAGGATTTTGCTTGGGATGAAGACATTTAGTTATCAAGAGAGATTGGATATACTTGGAGCAGAGAAGACTGAGTGAGGTTATGATTGAGATGTATAAAATTATGAGAGGCATAGACAGGGTAGACAGGAAGAAACTTTTCCCCTTAGTGGAGGGATCAATGACAAGGGGGGCATGGGTTCAGGGTAAGGGGCAGGAGATTTAGAGGGGATGTGAGGACTTTTTTTTAACCTACTGGATGGTGGGATTCTGGAACTGTCTAACTATAAGGATAGGTAGAGGCAGAAACCCTCATAAATATTTAAGAAGTATTTAAGACATACACTTGCGATGCCAAGGCATATAAAGAGATGTATCAGTTGGAAAATAGACTTAGAATAGTTCAGTGCTTGTTTTGTTTGACACTGGCTTGTTGGGCTGAAGGATCCTTTTCTGTAAACCTCTATGATTCTATCCTTTGCCTTAGAGGGATTTGAAGGAAGGTTAGCAAGAATCATTCCAGCAATGATGATTTGTTTTTATTTTGCTGAGGATTGCTTAGACTGAGCTGATACCCCCTGGAGTTTAGAAGAGTGAGAATTGATTTCATCAAAACATATAAAAATTCTTCAGCATCCTGACAAGGTAGTTGCTGGGCAGATATTTCCCTAACTGCGGAGTCCTGACTTGGGTTCAGGATCAGGAATTAGTCATTTAGGATGAAGCTCAGGTAAAATGTATTTGCTCAAAGTGTTGGGAACCTTTAATATCTGCCCCAGAGAGCTGTGTTCATTTTTGAATATATCCAGGGAAGAGCTTAATAGATGTTTGGATAATAAGGGAAACAGAGGAAATGGTAAGTGCAGGTAACTGAATTAGAAGAACAGCTCTGACCTTTTTTGACCAGATTCAAGGAGAAGACTAGTTTACTCCTGCCCCTTTTTCTTGTAGTTGCATTCTCTAATGTTCTTCTTGCTTACAGGCTTGAAAGATGTACAACAACATTGAGATCTTCCAACCGTTGTCCAAGAATAACATCTGTCTGAAAAAGGACCACTGCTGATTCCTCTCCGATCCTTCAAATTGTTACTCAGCTAGTGAATTAAAAGGGAATGAGGTGGAAGGGCCAGAAGCATTTGTATCACTTTGCTGGATTGACAAACCCTAGCTTCATGGGTGGTAGCGTCATAATGTCACTGAACTAGTCATTCAGAGATCCCGACTAACACTCTGGCAACATGGGTTCAAATCACACCAGGGCAATTGGTGGAATTTAATATTCAATTAATAAACCTGGAATATGAAGTTAATTTTAGTCATGGTGACCACAAAACTACTATGATTGCTGTTAAAAGCTGTCTGCTTCACTAGCGTCATTTAGGGAAGGAAATCTTTACCTGGTCTGGCCTACATGTGACTCCAAGCCTACAGTAATGTAGTGGACTATTACCTGCCCTCTCCTTGTAAGCCATCCAGTTCAAGGAGGTATAGAAATGCTGACTTTGCCGGCAATGCCTACATTCCATGAAACAACAAACAAGAAAAAAGTCTGTTCCAATGTAGATGTAACCAGTTTGCTCATCCTCAGTGGATATCCAAAAAGTCCTGTAGCAATTCATGGAGTTAAAGATCCAGCATATGAATTTCCATTTCTACTTCCATGATCAGTGTTTGAGAAAGAAGTAATTCTCCCCTGCTAAGTATAGGTCATTACAGTAGCATTCACAGGAAGAAATATTTGTATACATTGGGATGACCCAAACATGGAATCAGAATTCATATCCAGTCAACACTTCCAAAAATCAGAAAACGTTGAATCGAAAGAGTTGGGTCAGATTACAAATGCACTAGTTTTAGCTGACTCATGGCGTGCTCAAATCAATACAATGATAAACAATGTTTTCTCTTTCACTCCTCATCCTTTCCCTCAAAAGTTCATTGCACCTCAATTCCAAAATGTTACTTCAAATAATGCAACACAAATATTGTCTGGGCCTCTTCAACTACCACCCTATTTTCCCTACTTATGATATACTCACAACAATCATAATGAAAGATGTATGTGTAGATTCCAAATGCATATTCTGGTTTCTTCTTGACAGATTGACTTACTGATCCCATGAGCTTTGAGAGAGACCACAGGTCGCCATGCACATAGAAGAGAATGTTGTCATGGCAAGTGTCTGCAGGTAGATATGGGAGAAAGCAAAAAGAATACATGTGAACTTTTGCCGTTTTCTTTTAAAATTCTAATGTTTTTTTAAAATATTTTTCTACTACTCGGTGCAAAAGGGAAGTTAAGTCAAGCATAACTAGAAGCTCCAGGGATTTGACTTTTGATAGTTTTGAAATACAGTCTATGGAGATCAACAAACAGACACATTGTAGATCTGAAAGCACTGGCCTGATTTATGCAGTGTCCTACCATGAACTCTCCTGTAGAAGGTTTGAGCCAATGCCCCACAACTACCAAAGATTTTTTTTAACAGCAAAGGCATCAGCATTCAAGACGAAGCATTAACTTTCCACCTTCTGTGCCGCTGGCAATGAGTGATTTTAAACAAACCTTACTGTTTCCACTTGGTGTGAGGCCGATTCTCTGGAGACAGTAAAAGTATAGCCTAGCTGTCACGCTAACTTGTCAGCAAGGGCAACTGAAGTTTAACATTCTCTCCCTTCCCAAAAATAACAAAGAATTGATATAGAATCCCATATTCTTCAATTGTAAATCCACTATTTATCACCAAAGTTAACCCTCTTCTGATAATGATTTTGCAGCATTCACAACTATTATGCAGACAAGTATTTATCTTTCAAAATGAAAGGTGGCAGGGCTTTTCATAAAATCAGCAAATGATACCTCACTAAAGGCTACTTGGTTCATCTTATCTGTGACAGCTCTTTGTAAGAACTAATCAGTTGATCCTGCTCCCCTGTACTTTCCCTGCAGTCTTGTAGTCTTTTTATTCCTATCAAGTATTAATCTAACTCTCTACACAATGTTACAAGTGAGTCTGATTCTGCAACCCTTTAAAGGAATACATTCCAGATCACAACATCTGTAAAAAATCACAGAAACGTACAGCACAGAAGGAGGTCCATTGGGTCTGTGCCAGCCCAGTCCCCTCTCCAGCTCTTTCCCCATAAACGTGCGACTTGATTTTTTTCTCAAGCATTTATCCAATTCCCTTTTGAAACCTATTGTTGAATCCACATTGACCACACTTTGAGGTGGTGCAATTCATATCCTCTGGTTGCGTAAAACTGTTCCCCCTCATGTGATAGTTGATTCTTTTGCCAGTTAAATCTGTGCCATCTGGCGACCAACCCTTCAGCCACTGGAACAGTTACTTTTTATTCTAAACAAATCCATCTTGATTTAAAACATACAAAGTCTCTTCCCGAGTGTTTTCTTTTCTAAAGAGAATAATCTTAGCTTCTCCAGTTCATCCACATAACAATAACTCCTCAGCCCTGGAACCATTCTACAAAATTTCTTCTTAAAGTCGCAGAATTATCATAGCGCAGAAGAGGTCATTTAGCTCATTCTGTTAACATCGACTCTCCGAATGAACAATTTACTGTGCGATATTCTCCTACCTTCTCCTAAACCCATTTTCTTCCCTTTTTTTAGATAACAGTCGAATTCCCTTTGAACGTTTCAATTGAGTGTGCTTCCACACATACTTTGGCTGTGCATTCCAAACCCACTGGGTAAAATAGTTTTTTTTTCATGATGCTTTTGCTTCTTCTACCAATTATTATAAATCTGTGCCTTCTTGATCCCTTCACAAGTATTCTGTCTGCACTCTGCTCTGACTAGATGCTTCATGATTTTAAAGATCTCTATCAAATCTCTTCAGGCTTTTTTCTCCAAGCAGCATTGTCCTAACTTCCCCAAACTATCTTCATAACAGAGATCCCTGATCCTTGGAATATCTCTGCTTATTCAAAAACTTTCACATCTTTCTGAAAGTTGGATTTGGAAATTGCTTGATACACCAATCGGGCTTGGATTACCGCTTTGTATAGGTTTTGCAGAAATTCTTGGTTTTTGCACTCTATGGGGAGGAGCTTTAAGCTGCCAGAGTACACAGGTTTTGGTGCTTGTAGGGGGATAAAAGAATATGAATGCCAGTGTTTCAACAAGCCTGCACAAACTTGCCACCTACTGCTTTTAACTCAAGTGTGGTGGAAAATCCCCTTAAAACAGACATTGAATTATCTCTCTTTGGGCTCTATCCTATCGTTTACTCCCTACCTCACCCACCTCCCTATTTTCTGCATATAAACTGACGTTTTCCCAGCCACAATCAGTTCTGAGGGAGGGCCACCGGACCCGAAACGTTACCTCTGTTTTCTCCTGCAAAGATGCTGCCAGACCTGCTGGGCTTTTCCTGCAAGTTTGTTTTTGTTCCTGATTTACAGTATCTGCAGTTCTTTTGGTTTTTATTGAATTATCAATGTTCATCTGATTACCAGTAAAAGATCATCGTGAATGTTTATGCAAGATAGCGAGGGAGCTGTCACAGTGCCATGATTCTGCGCTGGTCAAGGTTCCCCGCAGGTATTCACACCATCAAGCAGAATCAGGGTGACCTGATAGAAGTAAATAAAACCACAAGAAGCACGGAAAGGTGGATAGTCAGAGTCTTTCTCCCACAGTGAGAATATCAAATACAAGGGGGCTTAGGTTTAAGGTAGGATGGGAAAAGTTTAAAAGAGACCTGTGAGGAAATTTCTTTACACAGAGGGTGGCAGGTGCCTGGAATGCATTTCCCAGACTGCTTAAACATGATGCAAACAATGACAACACCCTTCCCAGACTGCTTCACTGTAACACCGACTGTGAGGACACCCTTCCCAGACTGTTGCACTGTGATACTGACTGTGAGGACACCCTTCCCAGACTGCTTCACTGTGACACCGACTGTGAGGTAACCCTTCCCAGACTGCTTCACTGTGACACTGACTGTGAGGTAACCCTTCCCAGACTGCTTCACTATAATACCAACTGTGAGGTAACTCTTCCCAGGCTGTTTCACTGTAGCACCGACTGTGAAGTAACCCTTCCCAGACTGCTTCACTGTAATACCAACTGTGAGGTAACCCTTCCCAGGCTGCTTCACTGTGACACTGACTGTGATGTAACCCTTCCCAAACTGCTTCACCGTGACACCGATTGCTTGGATATTCTTCCCAGAATGCTTCATTATGATGCCAACCATGAGGACTCTCTTCCTAGGCTGTTTTACTGTGATACTGGCTTTCCCAAACAAGGAATACGGTGGGTTGGAGGTAGCAATGAGGAATGGGTGGGTATGCTTTGAACCGATTTCTCCATCTGTCCTTTCAAGGTGTGGAGGTGCCGGTTTTGGACTGGAGTTGGCAAGGTCAAAAATCAGACAACACCAGATTATATTCCAACAGGTTTATTTGAAATCACAAGGTTTGGCAGCCCTGCGCCTTTGTCAAGTCCAGTCAAGACAGCACGCAGGTACAGACTTTGTAATCAGTGAGATCAGAAGATCACACAAATATGGTGTGAGTGGAATGTCGAAAGGCCAAATGATAGGTCTCTGCAGGTGATCAAGAGTGTCAGACATTGTGAGTAAATTGTTAACAGCTGAATAACAAGAGAAGGGATGGCCTATAATCTGATGAATCGATGCAGAGAGATAATTACAAACTATTAAAAATAAAGTGGTGCTGGAAACAAACCAAATGACTGGAATAACATGCTTAGTAGAAGATTCCTATGCCAAGGTTCTAACCGAAGTAACAAGTAATCCAAAACTGTACAATCTAATTAAGGTATAGAAATCATGACAAGTTACCAAGGTGATGGCATCACAGGACAGTAAGGAAGATTTTACAGAACATTATAGTGGACCCACATGTAGCGCAACATGAGCCCAAGATCATAGTTGAGGCTGACTGGCTCAAGCTGTCAGGAGGTGCGTTAACGCCAGATTCATCAGCCACACTCATGTCACTGAGACACAACGCAACACCATCAATGTTCTCATTACCAACTGCAATATCATCGCCAAGGCAGCAGAAAAAGAAGGAGCCATCGTCATACAGAATAGAACGGACTACAGTAAAGAAGCATACCGACAACTGAACAACCAGGAACACTACGGACAATTACCTGCTGACCTGACCAAAGAACACACCCGTCAATTCAACAAACTGATCAAGACCTTTGATCCAGACTTTCAGAGTATCCTACGTCCTCCCATCCTGTGTACTTCTCGTGTAGTGGAATTCTACTACCTTCCGAAGATACGCCCAGATACCTGGACGTCTCATCGTATCAGGCAATGGCACCCTGTGTGAGAACCTCTCTGCCTATGTCAAAGGCATCTTGAAACCCATTGTATGAGGAAGCCACAGCTTCTGTCTCTGTAATACTCTGATACTGATTTCCTCAGCACCTCAGGACATTAAAAGGGATCAAGGGCTATCCGTGTTTGTAATATTGTTGAAGCGGAACAGTTTTCTGTTTGCAAAGGCACCTACTGCTTGAGGGAGTTTTGGGGTCACCGGGATATAGTCTGTAAGCCAGATACACCTAAGAAATCCAACAACAGCCTCAAAGCCAACCAGCTCTCAGCTTGATTGGTTACAATCCAAATCTACTGTCCTGTCCAAAGGTACATGGCCTCCATGACAACCTTGATTCAGTAAAGGATAGATATTATGTAGATTTCTTGATTATCCCTGGAGCAAACCATTGATGAAATATTGCCTGTCAATATCACCTTTAAGGCTGGAGGCATGTGAGTGCTTTCTACTTCATCTCAGCATCAACTCTTGCTCCAGCACCATCACTCACCTGGGGAGATGCTGCCTTCATAGACATTGGTGCTCATCCAGGTCAATAAAGCTGAGCCTCTGAGGTAGAGTCTTTCAGGTGATATTGCATCTACTGTACAGGAGACTAGCCTCTTGCTGCCCATGCATCTTCTTGACCCAATCTAACTACTTAAGCCACAGTATCTCACCTAGATGCTACACAGATATTCCATGTGGCTGCATCCCCATCTCTATGTCACTCTTTCTCACTGAAGGGGTCAAATTTGGAGTGTACAGCCAGATAAAACTTGAACTGCAATTAACCTTTCAAGTGCATTACCCTACTTCCAGTGGTTGCTATGAATGAGATATTTTTCTTCTAGCTGTACTTTACTCACCTCTCCTTCTTCATGGCCTTCAAACTTAATAGAGTTACTTCTTGAAGACACAATGTGCAGATAGCTTCAACACGTATCTTGCAGCTCCCTCCACAATTCAACTTTGATCAGATTTTGTCTTGTTTGAATGGGTGAAGATCTGAGCCTCCATGCTTCCTGTGTACCACTGTTAAAATCAGCGTTAGGTGGGCAAGTTACCAGACAATTAATTGCTCAGCAATTTTAATTACCTGTCTACCACTGATCTGCCAGTCCCTGACCTAGCCTGCTTTCTCCACGGAAAGCAGAGGGAACATCAGGGAGCTGGACTGATGCTACTTTACATCTATCCCCATACCTACAGGGTGGTAGAATTCAATGGCACCACATGCCATTGCCACCTTCACATAGCCCACTACAGTTTGCACAGCCCTACTTTTGGAGAAGATGGCTATAAATCAGTTACAGTGATTTATTAGAGATAGTAGGAACTGCCAATGCTGGAGAATCTGAGATAACAAGGTGTAGAGCTGGATGAACACAGCAGGCCAAGCAGCATCAGT
>JAHRHZ010000038.1:5168627-5351674 GCA_024137785.1 Ginglymostoma cirratum | reverse complement strand
ATCACTGCAGGCTTAGGCCATACAAGTGTCACATTGTTCATTGGAGGTGAAAGTGCTTAATTTTATTAAGCCAGTGTTATAGCCTCTCTCCAGAATGCAATGCAGAAGGGGAGAATTTGAATTTCAGTTTATTGTCTCCTTTTTTAAGGTGTTGTGATGATTGAGGTCAAAGAGATTTGCTTTTTGAATCAATTTTTCATGGGTGGTGTTAACTGTCTTTCCACTTGGGTCATTATAAGTGACATAGTTTTCACGAGAACCTGCTATCTCACCTTACCAATGTGTTCACATTCCAAGGGTATGATAAGAAAGCACATACAAGAGACTCCTTCAAGTCTTCAAGAATGCCAGGAGCACAATTAGAGATTGATTCCGAGGTGAAAGAGACTTGGAAGAGGAGAAGTCAGAAGTTAGATAAAAACTGTAAATACTTAGTGATGTTACCTGCTTGCAGGAAGAGCAAACTAGGGTGACATACAGTTTGAGCCACAATATGGAAGGACACATTAAAAATTGAGTGAAGTTTTCTCAAAGCACCTGCCTTTTGCAGTGGGCTGATCTGAATTGAGTCTCTAAGTCCTGAGTGGAAAGGATTATACTGTAACTCAGAAGTCCACACGTCCTCCCTTCAGCCCCAGGATTTAGAATGGCTAACTTTTTGTACATTTAGACATGCAAAAGTGCTATGGCACTTCTATAGGAGTTGAGTTATATATTTATAACTTACATGAATACGAAAAAAGCACAGCTTTCCTGATAGCTTCAACTGCAGTTTATAAAGCTAGGTTAACATAAATATAGCATATTTTTAGTATGATTGCAGCATGAGCCCACTTCAATCCCTGACACTCTCTTCTGCTTTAATTATTCCAATAGCAACTCAACTGTTCATTATAACACTCTTACTTAATTCAGGGTTTTTTAAAAAGCCAATCCCAAGGGAACAATTTGTTGATGAACTTCATGAAGTACTGTCTCAATTTGTCATCAAAATCTATGAGAGAATGTGGCTTGTTAGCTGAAATGTGTCAAGTAGTGTGTTATTAACTCACACTTTTAGGTCATTCCGGTCGTACACATTATTCTGAGATAAAAGGTACTGCAGATGCTGGAGAATCCGAGATAACAAGCATGGGGCTGGATGAACACAGCAGGTCAAGCAGCATCATTATTCTTATAGCATTTGCTTAAAAACATTCATGATCCAAACAAAGTTCTAACTGAAAAGGTTAGATTGCCTGAAACAGGTGGGAAGCAGCAGCTAGCTGGTAGGTGGGAGTCAAGTTTTATGTGGCAGGAGGCTGACAGTCAACACCATAGAAACAATTGCATCCGACATTAGCCATGGAGAGGGTGTTTTAACCAGCCCTCGCTAGAACGTAAGGGAGACCTAAGCCTTCATTGTGGAACGCAGATGAGCACCCCAGACCAACAAAAACTAAACAAAATTTATGTCTGAGCCTATTCTGGTCCCAGATTCTCTGCCCGCCATCTTTACTTGGTGGAAAAGCCGCAAAACAATCGCCACTCAAGTTGCTGACAAAAATTGCAGTCAGTGCCCAAAGTTATTGAGTTATGAGTTGCTTGTTTAATGAAAGACTATGTCAGCTTCAGGTGGACCCCCTGGCAAACTTGTCAGAGGAGCAAGCCAACACAGAAGGCAATGTGAGGTATTGGAAGGTAAATTATCTGGCTGCCACTGGCCTGTCCAGTTTCTGCTAGGCAACTAGGGTTAACAGTACTCCCTAGTTTCTGTTTCATTTTTGAGATAACATTTAAAAAAATAAATGAAAACAAGAACTTGTCAGGTAAGTGTTACAATCCTTTCTAATAACAAATTAACAATGATGTATCACATTTTGCTTCAGCTGTTAAAATGAACATAAAGAACAATGTCATTATTAACTAATAAAGTACATCATTGCTATACATACCAGATAACCCATGTCTGGTTGTACAGGACATTGGTGAGGCCACTTTTGGAGTACTGTGTGCAGTTCTGGTCGCTCTGCGAAAGGAAGAATATTATTAAATTTGAGAGGGTACAGAAAAGATTTACCAGGATGTTGCCGGGTCTGAATTATAAGGAGAGGCTGGTTAGGCTGGGACCTTGTTCACTGGAGTCAACTTTGTTGAGGGGTGACCTTAAAAAGGTTTATAAAATCATGAGGGGCATAGATAAGGTGAATAGCAAAACTTTTTTCCCTAGGGTGGGGGAGTTCAAAACTAAGGGGCATGTTTTTAAGGTGAGGGAAGAAAGATTTAAAAGGAACCTGAGGGGCAACTTTTTCACACAGAGGGTGGTTCATATCTGCAGTGAACTGTCGGAGGAAGGAGTAGATGCAGGTGCAGTTACAACATTTAAAAGACATTTGACAAGTACTTTAGAGAAAAGGTTTACAAGAATATGAGCCAAGCGCAGGCAAGTGGGACTAGTTTTGTTTGGGGAACATGGTTGGCATGGATGAGTTGGTCTGAAGAGTCGGTTTCCATGCTGTATGACTCTGTGACACTATGACTCTACGTCATTTTGAACCAATTTACCAGCTATTCCCCACCACCACCACCAACACCCCCCACCCCAGCCCAATCCTGAAGGTCCTGGAAAATTCAACTCCATATATTTTCACAACGTTTTTAGTACCCACATATTTGCAAATCATTTTATTTTTTCTGAGTTTGCATTGGCTGCAATTCAAACCTATCATTCCTGTACATAATTATGCACCACATAAAATGCTTTTACCATAATTCATAATATCTTCACAAAAAGGTCTGTGTAACAGCGTCAGACTAAATGCTGCCAGGAATCTTTTAGAGAGCCGTAAGAAAATGTCTCAAGCATTGCTATCATCTAGTAATTGTTTTTTTTAAACAACCTAAACATTCAGAGGTAACACAGTGTGGAGCTGGAGGAAGACAGCGAGCCAGGAAGCATCAGAGGAGTAGGAACGTTGACGTTTCGGGTGGGGACCCATCCTCACTCCCTTCCTCAGCATCAGCAGTTCTTACTAGCTCTAAACTTTCAGAGGGTCTTTCTCCTTCAACAACCTATCATGCAGATTATCTTACAGTGTGGTGTTAAGATGCTTTTAGCAATATGAAGAGTCTCAACTCACCAAATAAAGCTGCAACTACTAATTTATTTTCAACTTCATGATCATGAGGATTTGAAAACATTACACTCATAGTTTTTTTTTAAGTACCCATAGGTAATTCTCTCACTCTCCAGTGCCACTCCCTATATCATATGAGGTTGCCATCTCACCCTTGCCATGCCCTTTCGAGGTTATGGCACCAGTTACAGAGGAACTTGCCTTTGAAATGTTGTCAAGCCTCTGTCCATCGTCTAAAAACATAGCTGAGATCTGGAACGGAATGTGAAAAGTCACAGATACAGAGAAACCTGCCATTGGGTGTACAAAGGTCCACATTTTGGTGATGTTTGCTTGTACTGTACAAAGTTGTCATCAAACTCACCCGCACGGGTGGTCAATGTGGAAAATTGAGGCTTCACACTTGTACAGCTATGGCTGTTTCTTATTCTGAAATTGACTCAATGTTCCGTGTTGGACAGAGTAGTGTAAGTTTATTGAAGCGATGCAGGGTCTAAACAAAAACAGAAAGAACTGACCCTCAAGAAGGCTCACTCAACCCGAAAATGTTAACTCTGATTTCTCTCCATAGATGCTGCCATACCTGCTGAGGCTTTCCAGCAATTTCTATCTTTGTCGAAGCACAGTCTAATCTCTGGACACTAAAAGAGTTCAAAAAGGAGGAAAAAAATACAGAATAACTTATTCAACGTTTCTGATAAATGCTCACTAGCATGCATTCCTAAAAAGTCTAATGGTGATGTAAAAACATAATGGATGGATACAAATTATCTATTTTATTGTGTTTGGTCAGGATGCACTGTAGATTCAGCTCATTTGTCTGAATCAGTTATGTAAAGGAGTGGAAATCCTGCTGCAGTATGTCTGTAACATTGGGAGCAACATGACCTGACCATATGACCCAGGTTCATTACGAATGCTAGGTGATGAGCAGGCCTATTGATTTAATCATCTCGTGGCACAGGTCCTGGATGAAATGTGGAAGTACTGGAAGCCTTTCACCATTCTTTTAATCCCCCAGTGCAAAAACAGGGAGATTTTGTGTAAAAGCACTGATCCATCTGTGACCCATCTGTAGTTCATCCATCATTAATCTGTGGACAATAGATTTTCACTTAAATGACTTAATAATTACTTCAACTCCTCACATTCAAATCAAATACATTATTAATAGTGACTTCCTCCCATCGGATATAAACATGAATTAACACACTGGTGGCCATATGAGTTCTTGTAGAAGCATCCGTGAGTGCTGGCTGGCTACAGAATCTTAAGAATTAACCTTTTCCTAGTGAAAGACTCTAGAAACCTGACATATTTAAACATGAACAAAACTACAGTATTGCAGCAGGAGCAGAACGCAGGGAATGTTTTGAATCAATTCAGCTATCCATTAGATAGTTCTGAGGAAGGGTCACTGGACCTGAAATGTTAACTCTGATTTCTCTTCACAAATTCTGCCAGACCTGCTGAGTTTTTCCAGTAATTCCTGTTTTTGTATCCAGTAGATGGATTGCTACTGGAATGACAAAAACAGTAAAAGCAAGACGTCAGCAGCTGGAATGAGTACAGCATAGATGGACGCTATTCAGCCATCATGTTTCTGTTGCCATCTGAAGGAACAATTCAGCTCATGTCACTTCTTTCCTCATTGCCCTGCAATGTTTTCCTTTACAGATTATGATCTACTTTTCTCTTGAAAGCCTCAATTGAACCTGCTTCCACTTCACTTTTAGACAGGACATTCCAGATTCTAATTGCTCACTACTTGAAAAAGCTTTTCCTTCGACACCATTGCTTATTTTACCGATAACCTTAAATGTGTACTCTCTGGTTCTTAATCCTTCCCTAAATTGAACAGCTTTTCTCTACCTATTCTGTCCAAAACCTTCATGATTTTGAAAATCTCTAACAAACCTCTTCTCAGTAGTAGTAGGAGTAGTACCCGATGATTTGAGGGTGGCAAATGTTATTCCATTGTTCAGGAAAGAGAATAGGGATAATCCTGGGAATTACAGACCAGTCAGTCTTACTTCTGTGGTGAGAAAATTATTGGAGAGGATTCTGAGAGATAGTATTTATGATTATTTGGAAAAGCACAGTTTGATTAGAAATAGTCAGCATGGCTTTGTGAGGGGCAGACCATGCCTCACAAGCCTTATTGAATTCTTTGAGGATGTGACAAAACACATTGATGAAGGTAGAGGAGTGGATGTGGTGCATATGGATTTTAGCAAGGCATTTGATAAGGTTCCCGTTGGTAGGCTCATTCAGAAAGTAAGGAGGCATGGGATTCACGGAAATTTGGCTGTCTGGATACAAAACTGACTGTCCAATAGAAGACAGAGGGTGATAGAAGATGAAAAGTATTAAGCCTGGAGCTCATTGATCAGTGGTGTTTCACAGGGATCTGTTCTGGGGCCTCTGCTCTTTGTGATCTTTATAAATGACTTGGATGAGGAAGTGGAAGGGTGGGTTAGTAAGTTTGCCGAAGACACGAAGGTTGGTGGAGTTGTGGATAGTGTGGAGGGCTGTTGTAGGTTGCAACAGGACATTGACAGGATGCAGAGCTGGGCAAAGTGGCAGGTGGAATGCAACCTGGAAAAGTGTGAAGCAATTCATTTTGGAAGGTCGAATTTGAATGTAGAATACAGGGTTAATGGCAGGATTCTTGGCACTGTGGAGGAACAGAGGGATCTTGGGGTCCACGTCCATTGATCCCTCAAAGTTGCTACCCAAGTTGACAGGGTGGTTAAGAAGGCATATGGTGTGTTGGCTTCACTGGCAGGGGAATTGAGTTTAAGAGCCATGAGGTTATGCTGCAGCTCTATAAGAACCAGGTTGGACCACATTTGGAATATTGTGTTCAGTTCTGATCACATCATTATAGGAAGGATGTGAAAGCTTTAGTGAGGGTGTAGAGGAGGTTTATCAAGGTGATGCCTGCACTGGAGGGCAGGTATTATGAGGAAAAGTTGGAGAGAAGAAGGATGAGAGGTGACTTGATAGAAGAGCACAAGATGATCAGAAGCATAGATGGAGTGGATAGCCAGAGACTTTTTCCCAGGGCAGAAATGACAATCATGAGGGGGCATAATTTTAAGGTGATCGGAGGAAGATTTAGGGGAGATGTCAGAGGTAGGTTCTTTACTTAGAGAGTGGTGGGTGCATGGGATGTGCTGCCAGCGGTGGTAGAAGAGTCAGATACATTAGGGACATTCAAGCGACTCTTGGATAGGCGCATGGACAATAGTAAAATGTAGGGTATGCAGTGGAGTGTGATCTTAGAGTAGGATAATTGGCACAACATCATGGGCCAAAAGGCCTGTACTGTGCTGTACTGTTCTTTGTTCTATGTTCAACTTTCTCTTCCTCAAAGAAAACTTCTAACTTCTCCAATCTTTCAATGTAACTGATATTTCTTCATCCTGAAACTACATTTGTACATTAGGCCCCCATTTATAAAGGCATGGACTCTACGTGCTTTATTAACAGGTCTCTCAATCTTTCCTGGCTCTTTCAAAGATTTATGTACGTTTACACTCACCTTCTTTGATCTGCTCCTTCACTACCTTGAGAATTGTAAACTTTATTGTATACAGTCTCTCTGTGTTCTTCTAACAGACTTATCAGATCACACTTCTCTGTATTAAATTTTATCTGCCCATTCCACCAATTTTGAAGTTCTATTCTATCTTTTTTGAACTTCACAATACTTCCAGACTTCATATCATCAACAAGTTTTGACATTGTTCCCTATACTCCAAGATCTGGGTCATTCCTATATATCAGAAAGAGCCAGTGTCCTTTCATCCGTCCCTGGGTTTTTACACTATAAACCTATCTCCTACCTGATAAACAATGATAGGTCTCTACTCTATGTCTCTATCACTCACCCAGTTCTATGTCCATTTTGCTGCTATTCCTTCTATTCCATGAACTCTAACTTTGCTCTCAAGTCTGCAAAGCAGCACTTTTTCAGGTGCCTTTTGGAAGTAAATGTATGTCACATCAACAGCATTATCCTCGTCTGCTACCTCATCAAAAAGACTCAAGCAATTGAGTAAAACTCAGTTTGTACTTTACAAATCCAAGTGGGTTTACCTTAATTAGCTTGCACTTACCCAAGTAATTTAATTTTTGTCCCAAATTCTAAGAGTTACTCCACTATCAGGTTAAACTACTGGCCCATATTTACTTCACTTACACCCTTTTCTCAATGAGGGGTTTAATATTTGCAACTCTCCAGTCCTTTGGCACCAGCACTGAGTCAAAGGGAGAATGGAATGTTGTCAGGGACCCACCTCTGAATCATTAACTGATCTTTCCTTTCAGATATGCTATGTAATTCCAAAAAAATTTCCATGAGAACTGGTTTCAGCTGCAGATTTATACTACAAGTATTAATATATCAGGGGCTATGATTTGATTCCCAATACACAGAAGCCAGGAGTGTGAGGTCTTTGAGCAGCATTGGCTTTGAACCGGATGTAGTCGAAAAGTCAGTATGAAATCTGTTTGATGTTGAAAATCAAATGCTCCTGTCTGTTCCCTTACATAACATTAAAAATGAGCTCTCCAGGGACTTCAGGTCAGGTCATGTAGCCAAACATGGACACACAGTGCTCCTTTGTTGCTGAGTTCAGTACCACCCGCAGTGAGTTACAACTAGCAGCCCAAGGTAACACTGCTACATAGTCTCAGACTAATGTCTATCGTATCAAGTCAGCCTATGAATTTGCACTTAAATTGTTTCTGCAGCGACCTAAATCATTCTGAAAAATGTCTTCCCCAACTAAGAATAAACTTATTTTATTTCCTTATGAGATATGGGTATCGTCGGAATTTTCAGTCTTGGGGGGCTGTAGAAGCTCAATCATTGAACATTCAAGCCAAAAATCAATTATTAATGGAAACTAATGACATCAAAGGACTGGGAGTTAATGCGGGAAGGTGGTGCTGAGGTCGATATTCAGCCATGCTCTAACTGAACAGCAGAGAAAATCTCACAGCCTTGAATGGCCTAATGCTGTTCTTGTTTTCCATTTGTTGCTTTGCTCTGATTGCCTTTAAGAGCGGTGGAGAATCAACTGCTGTATTGCTGTGGGTCGAGTCCCATGTAGTCCAGACTGGGTACAAACATAGGGCTTTCTTAAGAAATTAGTCAAACGCGTGGGTTTTTATGACAAACAGTGATAGTTTCATGGTCACCATTACTGAGACAAACTCTTACTTCCACATTCTTTAAGAGTTAATTGAACTTAAATTCCACCTACTGCCATGGTGTGACTAGAATGCACCAGCTGGTTTGAAGGTGGGAACTGCTCAGGATGGCCTGCCCATCTCCTCCCTGCCTATTCCATCAAATCTACTGCGGAGGGGGATGACACCAAACCTTCTGCCCATTGCACCCCTTAACTGGCCAATTAACAACCACATAGATTGCTATTTTACACATGGCAGAGGAAGGCCAACAGTACGTGGGTAGCCCAGGCTGGTATCAGGCAAAAGTGTCAGGTCCAAACTTTTGGAGACCCCTCAGGGACATACCGTTTCACATGGTCATACAATCCCTTTAAGCCTTCTGCCTTGAATCTCAAACCTGGCCCCAACCCCACTACACGCCTGTCATCCAGATTTGGCAGTTATCCTGAACTGAGCTGAAATATGGCCTTCATTAACTGCTCTTCTTTGGAACTGTAGAGCTCTTAATCAATTATCACCGGACTGTTAATCAAGAGACCCAGATAATGTTCTGGGGACCTGGCTTCGAATCCCGCCACAGCAGATAGTGGAATTTGAATTCAATGAAAATCCAGAATTAAGAGTCTAATATTGGCCTTGAAACAATTGTCGATTGTCAGAACAAAGCCTGTCTGGTTCACTAATGTCCTTTAGGGAAGGAAACTGCCGTCCTTATCTCTCTGGCCTACATGTGACTCCAGACCCATGGCAATGTAGCCATCTGGGCAATTAGGTATGGATAATAAATGCAGGACTAGCCAGCAACGCTCCTCCTTTTTAAAATATTGATTAATGATCTAGATCTTAGTGTGCAGGAGACAAATTCCAAGTTTGCAGATGACATGGAATTTGGAAGAATTATTTACAGTAAGGAGGACAGTATGGAACTCCCAACTGACAAGCTGGTGGCATGGATGAATAGGTGGCAGATAATGTTCAATGTGCAGAAGTATGAGGTATTGCACTATTGTTGAAATTACATTGAAAGACAACAAGGTGGTAAAATTCTACAGGGGATACAGGAGCAGAGGCACCCGGGTGTATAAATGCACAGATAATAGGGGTGGCAAGGCAAGTAGAGACAGCATTTACTAAATTGTATGATCTTCTTGGCTTCATTAATAGGAACGTAGTATATCAGAACAAGGAGGCAATGTTGAACTTGTATAAGACACATATTAGATCTCACCACAGCTGAAGTATTGGTTATAGTTCTTGATGCCACATTATAGGAAGGGTATAAACACATTGGAGAGTGCAGGAGTGATTTATAAGAATGGGCCCAAGCAGTGGGAAGTTCAGTTGCGAGGATTGATTGAAGAAATTAGGTTTGTTTTCCTTGGAGAGAAGAAGGTTAAGAGGAGATCTGATGGACGGTTTTAAAATCATGATCTGGATAACAAAGAAAGGGAGAAATTTTTCCCACTTGTAAAATGAACAGAAACAAGGGGGTACAGATTTAAAGTCATTTGTTAAAAAAGTAACAGTGATATTAGAAGTCAAATTTTCATTCAATGGGTAGTTAGAGCATAGAATTCACTGCCTTAAGACTGATGAGATAGGTTCTATTGAGGCTTTAAAGAGTGCATTGGACAATTATTTCGATAATATAATGTGGAAGGATATGGGGATAAAGCAGGAGATTGACACACTGTAATGAAATGTTGAAGAGATGACACAGGTCTCTTTCTGCACCATAAGATTTCTATGAAATGGCTGCAGGGCAGCAGGTATCAATGAGGTTCATTCACCATCAACTCACTACTGGTGGGGCGGGAAATCCACCATCGGAAAACGCCTACACAACATTCTAGGGCATTAGCCCAAGCCCCGGGATTACCAGTCTACTGACATTCTCACCGCGCCATCAATCTGCCTTACTGCTGATTTTAGCAGCACTCTGTGGAAATTTATTTTAAAGGTTAATTCTTATTACCATATCATGTCCTCTAACACACATGTTGTAATCAGATCCCAAAAGTAGGCCTCAGAAATCAACACCTCATCACACAGGAACACTAATACATGGTAGGAAATGTTTAAATAAGGGTCTGATTCCAGAAGTTCCAAGGAAAGCCAGTCACACAAACTAAGGAACAATTTTGGCACTGGGTTGAAAGATTCTGGAAGGATTATGGTATATCACTGATGCATAAAATAGAAACTCAGCTCTATATATCAGAGCTTTGCTGCTCCTCTCCTTTTGGTCACGGGGTTTGCAATGTCTTTTTACACTGACAGCTCTCAAGCCATTGCATCAGACAAAAGCAGATATAAATTCTGCGTCTCAATTAATAACGAAAAATGGTAAACCTTCAGCAGTCTTAACTGCACCTGAGATTCAATGAGTGGAAACTCTATTCCCCAGATTTTGAGGGGCTGGGAAAGCCTGTGAAAATCGCTCACTGTTGTAACTAGGTGCCTCCAACTACCTCCCTGCTCCAAGATGAGCAGAGGCCTCAAAGCACGTTTTGACCAGCTTCTTAACTGGATCTTAAAGAACAATGTAAAGAGACTATAGAAGAGATGGAAACAACAACCTAAAGAAAATCTGTCTTCAAATAATTTTAATATTCTATAAAATCAAACCTTTGAAAATCCCTTTTGACATTTCCTGATCCAGAATGAGTTGCAAAAGGGAAATCTCATGTGAAATAGGATCACATGCATTTTGAAAAAGGCTGGCAACTCATCAGCATTCCAGTCCTTTCTCATCAGAAAATAGGGAATAAATCACGAGCACAAATCCTCCTGTGGCCATTCTTGGAAAGGCTAAGCTCTATGAATGGTTCTGGGGAGTCAGAACTTCAAATTCTCCAGCTGGACTGTGTGAAATTGCTTCACCGTGAACATAAGAAATAGAAGCAGAGTGGATTGTATAGTTCATCTAGTTTGGTGCACCATTCAACACAATTGTGGTTGATTTTCTGCCTCAGATTCACTCTCCCGTTTGAATCTTACAAGTTTTGTTTCTTCAAGAGACTATGAATCTATCTCTGCTTTAATCATACTCAGTGATGTAGCATCCATAACTGCCTGGTGTAGGCAGTTCTGTGGATTCACAAACTGCTGAGTTAAGTAATTTCTCCTCATCAAAGTCATAATTGATCAATCTCTTATCCTGAGATTATGCAGTTCCTCAATATTCTGCATTACCTAGCCAGGGAAAACAAATCACGGTAACTACACTGTCAAACCCCTTCAGAAACTGATGTTTTGGCGAGATGATCTCTTTGTAATTCTAAAATTCAGACAGAAGAGAAACCATTTACTCAATCTCTCACTTTAGGACATACTTCCCATCCCAGGAACCGATCTAATAAATTTCATGATATTGCCTCCAAGTTGAGTATATCATTCCTTTGATATAGAGAACAGAACTGTGTGTAGAACAGTGTGCTGGTGTGATCACCAAAGCCTGACATAATTGTGTAGGGCTTCCTATCTCAAATTATTTCCTATCTCGCAATTAGGACTAATATGCAATTTGCCTTTCTAATTATTTACTGTTTTCTATGTTCCTTGTACAAGTATGCCCAAGCCTCTTTGAATACCAACGTGCCTTTTAAAAAAATGTTCTGCTTCTCTATTCTCATAAAGTTTCTTACTACTTAATCTCACACATCTTCACATTTATACTCCATTTGCCAGTTTGTTTGGTTAGCACTCTGCATGTGTGATGTACAGGTATGAGCGATGAACTAACTTTTCAGATTCCAGTCCTTTTAAATTACCCATTTACGTTTTTTAATTCAAGTTCACAAACAACTTCTTGGTACTAGATAATCAATTTCTTTTACAAATGGATATGAAATTTGATTGCACAGTGCCTGCTCCTCAGATGAAAAATGAACACGACAGTATTCAATAGTGAGTCACACACCATATTGGACTTGGCGTTGTTATAGTTGCTTGGTAACTTATACTGGTATTATGCTCATGCCTCTTAAACATTCTGCTTATACAAATCAGGGCCTTATCATCTGGTTCAAGCCCCTTTATGAAATTCATTGACAACTAAATGGAGCATATACCATGCACAATAAATGAAATTACTTTTCACTCTGCTGAACATGGAGGTCAGAATAAGCAAGAATGCTCCTCCAACCACCCACTTGAAAGTATAGATCTTATGCTAGCTTGCATTTACTCCCTCCCAACAGCTACCAAATGAGGCCTGTGTGTCATGGCCCTGGTCCTGATATGGTCATACAACATGCGCTGCATTTGGATCACAGCCCCACTTTTTTGTGATATCAAACTGGGGGATCTGGCTAATTAAACTCTTAATGTTGGATGGCTTTACAAGTTTTCAATTTATACACAATGCCGTTGAAGGAAACATTAATTTTACAGCTAAAACATACTCACATGTCTGGAGCAATGTTATTGCTGCAACATTATTGCAATCTAGAATCTTTTTTGACCTTGTTTCTCAAAAAAAACCTAAGAAAAAATGTGCATACCTTCTTTTGCCCATTTTTCATTTTTCAGGATGGAACAACTTTGAAAAAGTAGGCTTTGATTGATTGCATGAGGCTGTTTTCAATCAATCCAAACGTTTACCTTCGGAAATGCTCTGAAAAGTTTACTTTTACCCTCCCACAAATTAAACCCAGAATCGTTAATCATACATCTTATTCCATGGCCTCCTTGGTATGATACTTTCATGAACCTTTATATTTGCCTCAACGTCTTAGTATCTTTAACGCCTTTTCCCTTATCACTCCCATTAACAAAATATGGATTGTTTCAACTAGAGATATTTTCTAAACTGTTACCTTTACGTATGCTCTGGGCTCCTTGCTAAAGACCTGTATCAATAATACCTATTTCTATGCACCTCAGCAAGTTAAAAACTTGCCTTGTGATACCTCTCAAAGTTTCTCTCTTTTTGATTCCGCTGCCAAGTCTATGAACTTACCCGATTTCAGGATGGGCACAGGATCACATGTGAATTTGTATTGATTCCCCACCCCAAATATGAAGGAAGGTGACTGGCACATTTAAATGAGGGCCAGGAGTTAAATTACCTTTGGTGTCTTCTTATCCAGAGTTGCTGATGATGATTGAACTGACATCAAAACTCCCTTGGTTACAACAAGAATTTATACAGTACCTTTCATGCAGAGTAAAAAAAAGTGTGAAACCAAAATGAAATCAGATCAACATGTCCACTGAGTTACAGAAAGAAGCTGTAAGGTCTGTAGCCAAGACAGTTGAAGGTCCCATTACCAACTGTGTAGGGTGAAGGGATTGGTCATGCACAAATGTGCATAGTTAGAAGAATGAGAGTGCTTGAAGGTATATTGAACGGTAAGTGGTTTCAGTTATATGAAAGTGTGAGGCCATGAGGGGTGTTAAAATTGAAGATGAGAATTTTGAGTTCAAGGTATTGAAGAATAGATAGCATCCACGTTCAGTGGGGAATGGGGAAGGAAAATGGAATGATGGCCTTTGTTTTAAAAGGAATGGAATATAAAAATAGGAAGGCTTTGCTAAAATTATACAAGGTCCTAGTCAGAACACTGTAACAGTTTTGAGCCCCTTATCTAAAGACAGATATACTGGCATTGGAGGTTGTCCAGAGAATGCTCGTTGGGCTGAGACCAGGCATGGAGGACTGTCTTAGGAGGAGACGTTGAGTAGATTGGGCCTGTGATCATTGGAATATAGGAGAATGAGAGGTGACTTTATCAAAACATATAAAATTCTTATAGGACTTTACAGGATAGATATAGAAAGGTTGTTTTCCCTTGTGGGAGACTCTAGGACCAGAGGGCATCATCTCAGATAAGTAGTTGACTTTTAAGGCAGAGATGAGGAGCAATTTCTTTTCTCAGAGGGTAGTGAATCTGTGGAATTCTTTACAACAGGGGGCCATCGAGGCTGGGTCATCAAATGTATTTACAGATGAGATGGGCAAGTTTTTAATTAGTAAAGGAATCAAGGGGGTTGTGGGGAACAGGTCAGAAAGTGGAGTTGAGGATTACAAGATCAGTCATGATATCATTGAATGGCAGAACAGACCTGATGGCTGAATGGACTGTTTCTGCTCCATTGTGTTGTGGTCTTGTTAGCCAATATGGATCAGCAAGGGTAAATATAAACGAAGGGTAAATGGGTAGGCTGAAAAATGAACAGCAGAGATTTAGATAAACTATTGTTGACAGAACAAAGCAAAAGGAGTCTGACTGTGAAGACATTTCAATCTTCTAGTCTAGAAATGATAAAAGGATGGGATGAGACTTTGACAGCCGAACCAAAAGTTCCCTTTGACAAACCTCATGTGGCAAGTTAGAGTGGTTCTTGCTAAACAGGTTCAGGACCAGCCAGTGCCCCTGTGCAGTGATACTCCACTGCTGGGACCTCAAAAATAAATTCCTTGTGTACTTGCAGAGAGTCATGGAGTCATGAAGTCATACAGCACAGAAACGGACCTTTTGGTCCAAGTCAGAGGGAGGAAAGTTATGGAGATTAAAGTAGCCAATCTTTGTGATGGAGAGATAATGAGATTGGAATTAAAGCTCAAGTTTTAATAGGCTTCAACCTATGACAGTTTTAGAAGAATATAATCTGTAACAGAGGGGCCTAAATATTAACGTTTTCGGCCATGATGTAAAATCTGTGATATTGGACCAGCTACCTGTTATACATCTTTCGAGATTTACAAGAATATTTCATCTACACTATTTCCTATGAACAACCAGTTCCATAACCTTATTATTGTATTATTCTTATTACCATTTGATCAATTTCTTTCAGTCCAGCCTCATGTGTTTTGCCTTGGAGCTGGGTGGGTTGAGTGTAACATTTTTAAAGGCAAGTGAGATGATGAAACAAGTTTAGTTGTTTGAATGAGAAAAAGGCACTAGAGAATTGGGGAGAGAACTTATGTCCTTGAGTTTGCACTCTAAATGCCTTTGAATATTTACTTCCCAGTTTTATGTTACTAATTCTTTTATGTCTACTGCTTTAATGAAGCTTTTGACTACTCCTATTAATTTCTCCCTCTTTAGCATTCTTTTCACTTTCCTGATTCTTGTATGAAATGCCTTAGGATCTTTCACTGTTAAAGCTGCTTTGTAATTGCGTAAATTGTATTATTCTCTTGAAAATGTGCTGTGATTACTAAAGAGCATTCAGTTGCACCATTTAATTGAACGTAACACACTTCCATGGTTCTGCAAATATCACTCATTCACACATCGGCCAAATGACAAAAACCCACACGTTGGTTGTAATCATCCATGCTACACCTCACTTAATACAGCATGATGACCTTATTTCAGTGCCCCACATGGAGAAACCTTTATGAGCAAGTTCCAGCAAAAGACAATCTTTGAATTAGGCAATAAAGCAAAGAAAGTCACCAGAAGTTCCCTTTGACAAACCCCACATGGCAAGTGACAGTGATTTTTGCTAAACAGGTTCAGGACTAGACAGCGCCCCTGTGCAGTGATACTCCACTGCTGGGACCTCAAAACTAAACTACTTACACACTTGCAGGAAGTCATGGAGTCATAGAGTCATGAAGTCATATAGCATGGAAACTGACCCTTCAGTCCAATTCATCCACGACGACCAGACATCCCAATCTGACCTACTCCTATTTGCCAGCATTTGGTCCAATTCCCGCTAACCCCATCCTATTCATATACCCATCTAGAAGCTTTTTAAATGTTGTAATTTTACCCGCCTCCACCACTTCCTTTGGCAGCTCATTCCATACATGCACTACGCTCTGTGTGAAAAAGTTACCCCACAGAATACTGCACTTTACCAAGGAATGTACCCTCTACAGACTAAGTGATAGTTAATTGCTTTAAACTCAGCAAATGAAGAGGTTATTGCTAGTCTTTGAGGGTGTGCATTCACTAAATAAATAAAATGAAATTGAATCTGAATGTAGATGCTGTGGGTTCTATATAGCATACATTTTACAGCTTTTGTTTCTCATACAAAACTGAAAACAATGATTGCAGATTGACAAATAATGACACATTTCCTCTTAGTTACAATGCCTACGGGAGCATAAGTAATCCCATTTATTGCCTCGTTTTTAGATTTTTAGTTTCTTTGGAAGATAAACATCTGTTATCTTGTTTCACTACAGGCTGGATGAATTATTGCCAACCTCACACATAAGAAAAAAAATGTCTATGGGGTCAAATATTACAATTGAACCTACCAGTAATTTGCCTTTGCTCTAAACTGCTCATATGTATCCCCATTACACAGACACTTTCCTTCCTAAGCCTGAGTTGACTCGTATTCCACATTTTTGACAGCCTCATTAGTCTATTAGCAAAACCATACTTCTGCCTGCTGCATATTCAAAGCAGCAGTGGTTGCTTTTATTTTGTTTTGAGCAGTGTGTAGTTCTGGATTTGAACATTAAGCTTATACTAAGCACCAAGGCTGCTCTGTTGTAAATCGAAGTTTTAGTTAGGAAGAGTGACTTGGTCTGTTAGTGGCCTCTGCAGTATGACCAGGATCAGCTAAAATCCTCAGGACGTTTTGAAGAGACTTGGTGCTTCTAATAGTCTCCACTAATTAAATCTAAAATGAAAATTGAATTAAAGTAGGAAAATAATGAGGGCCTAACTACCTTGGCAATTCCATCAGACTCCCACCATTGCAATGGTGGAGCTCCATGGAACAATTCTGACAAATACCAGGACTCAGTTTTGCTGGGTCCAACCTTAGTTGGAAATCCCAATTAGCCTTGTAAGGTCAAATATGGCCTTCAGGGCAGGCACCTCTTGAGTTCAGCTGTTTTATCCATATTTGAACAAGTGCTGTAATGAGATCAGAAGCTGAGTCCATGAGCAGGTTATTGTTTGATAGCACTGCTGACGACTCTTTCCAACACTTCACTAATGATCAAGAGTAGGCGGATGCAGCTGGATTGGATTTGCGTTGCTTTTCATGGACAGGACACACGCATGGGCAATTTTCCATGTTGTCAGGTTGATGCCAGTGTTGCAACTGTACTAGAACACCTTGTTTAGTTCTGGAGCATGTCTTCAGTGCTATTGCCAGAATGTTGTCAGAGTGCATAGTTTTTGTGCATCCAGTGCTTTTAACCTTTTAATATCACAGAGACTGAATCAATTTGACTGAAGCCAGACATCTATGATGGTGTGGATGCCAGAGGACGTCCAAATGGATTGTCCACTCAGCATTTTCTGGCTGAAGGTGTTCACTTATGTTTCAGCCTCATCTTTTGCACTGATGTGCTGGGGTCCCCATCATTAATAAAGCAATATTTGTGGAGTCTCCTTGTCCAATAAGTTATTTAACTGTTCACTGCCATTTCCTACAGATTACAGAGCTTAGCTCTTATCTGTTTGTTATTGGATCTCCTAGCTTATCTATCACATGTTTCTTATGCTGCTTGGCCTGCTGACAGGCCTGACTTCACCAGGTTGATTCCTCATTTTTAAGTATGCCTTGTGTTGCTCCTGGCATGTCCTTTAATACTCTTCCTTGAATGATAATTGATCCTTAGTGTGATGGTACGAGGTTACAGATTGTAGCAGGATATAATTCTCCTCTTGCCAGTGGCCCATAGTGCCTAATGGAAGCCCCATCTTGGGTCTTTAAATCTATTCCTTTCTGCACATTGCTAGTGTCACACAACACAATGGATGAGATCCTCAATGTGAAGGCAGATTTTGTCTTGGTAAGGATTTTGCACGGTCACTTCTGCCTATATTGTCATGGAAGGTAGCGTCTTCAACAGGGAGATTGTATAGTGATTGTAATGAGGTCAGCCAGATGGACTTATAGAATATGTGTTCCCTGTTTGTGGCTGTTAATCTGGTCCAATCAGTGAACCCAAACTGACAGATAAGAACAGGAGTGTCAAACATTCTGTTCACTCTGAGAGCTGGTTATGAGGGAGCTGGATCAGTGTCAAGGACTTTCCATGTCCAAATAAAGTGTGACTTGGTGACAGAATGCCGGCCTCTGTGGGCTTATTTCAGATTGGTGAGGACAAAGGCAAATATGCTTTTCCCTCTTCTAGGGTTTGTCATCAATTGCCACAGGCTCAGTCTAGCAGCTATGCCATTTAGAACTTATCCAGATCTTGAAGTAAGTGTGTTACTGAGCTAATCTAGGTGAAGGACATTGAAGCTCCCACCTAGGGTATATTCTGAATCCTTTCCACCTTCAGCACTTCAAACAAGTTGTTGTCCAAACATAGTGGAAAACTGATTCATCAGTTGAGAGAGAACAGTACGTGATAATCAGAACGGGAATTGTTTGCCATTGATAGATCTGATGCCATGAGACTTCATAGGGTTTAGCATCAATGTTGAGAACTCACAGGGCAACTCCCACCTGATTATCCCATTGTGCTGTCACCACTGACTTGGGATTGAGGTGTCTGGATGTTGTCAGCCAGGTGTAATTCCATGAGTATAACTATATCAGGTTATTGTTTCACTTGACTATGAGATAACTCTCCCAATCTTGGCACAAGCGCTTGTGTCTTTGTTAGGACGTCATTAGAGGTGCTTTGGTCAATTCCATATGGCACATTTGGTTTCAATCCTCACCTTAGGTCTTTAAGTGGTTAGATTAAGTTGTTAGGCCATGTAAGAGTCAACTACATTTCCGTTATGTCGTCCATTTGAAGGCAGCAAATTTCCTTTCCTAAAGGTCATTAGTAAACCCAATCCTTTTAGATTCTATAAAATCTTTTTATCACAGTGTTTATACTTTCACTAACTTTTTAAAATTTCAGATTTACTAACTGAATTCAGATTACTCCATGTGCTATAATTGGAATGCCAGCCCATGACCCTGGAACATTGGTCTGAATCACTGGATTACTGTGCCAATCCCACTTTACCACTCCTGAAAACATGTCTCTTCAGATATCAGCAACAGTAGGAATTCTGACAGCTTGGAAGAGGACAGTCTGGCATGAGCTGTTTGAATGAGTCAATAAATCTAATACGTGTGGAATGCTTATTGTGCAAATGTGCCTTACTTGAATTCTTTCATTTATCACTTCCATGTTCCTCCAGAAAACTCAGGGACCGAGGAATGCTGAAGGATACACCGATTTGACAGCCTAAGCTCAGCCCTCTAACTTGTAGCAATTCTCCTTTAGAAAAAATGCTCTCAAAGGCCAAAACATGATTGGTCTATAATGCCTATAGGATAGGGTAAGACTCTGCACACAGCGGGAATCTGACACTGAGAATGAGAAATCACAGGAGACTTCATTTGCTTCAGATTGAATATATTAATGGAGGTCTTGCATTTTCTGTGAAAGAATATTTTCTCCCAGATAAAAGGCCCACATTGGAAAGGGAAAAATGAATGCCATGCTATTTTCCAGCGCCCACATTCTGAAACCTTAATGTTAGGAATGATCCTGCCTGGCAGAAAAGCTACCCCCTGGTGAGAAGGCGAGTAGATGGGAGTGTGATCAATCAAAGACAACAGGCTTGTTGGGTCAAATGTATTTTTTCCAAGGTCTCAAACATTCGTATGTTTTTATTTTATCATTCATTCAAGCTGAGCATTGTACAGCAATGGACTACAGGACCCCAGATGTCCAATATCGTGTCTCTTTTAACAAGATAATTTATTTTTTACCAAGATTTCCCATCAGGACAAAATGTCAATGAATCATACTGACTTTTTACTGACTTTCTTAGTAGACGTCCTCATTGTAAAATTATTTCCTGATATCCTGGGGTAAAACCACTGTAGGTAATTTATACATAATGTGAACAGTCTTTATAACTTTCCTTTCATATTGGCTGCAGTATTTCATTCTTGAATTTTTAAGAAAAAGTATTTCAAATATAAGCACTTTCATCTGTCCTTTCTGAACAACTAACATGTCCTTTGAGAAAGCACAAAAGGGAAAAGTTGGGTGGGATTTGAGAGGCTCTTGGGCATATTTTATTCTGCATTCACTTACTTGATGTAGTGTTTTGTTTAAGATATATACTCATAATAAATGCTTAAACTCTTTTAAGCTAATTGGACTGTTATATTTAATACATATGCATATTGTGTCTTCCTACTTATTGTTAATGAGAAATTGAAGCTATTTAAAGCAAGTCTAAGTTTACTACACTCAAGTGCTTATGAAATCTTTATTTTGCGTTTGGTTAGTTGGTTTGTTTTTTATTCCCTAGACAAATACATAAAGGTTGTCATTTTACATTTGCGTGAAATGTTATAGAATGAACCAGAATGATCCCATATTAATCCCTGCTCAGTACAGAGTTTGCTGATGTTAAACATGGCTGCAATATAAACACCACAATTGGCTTCAATGTCGCTCAGCTAAGGAGATGAATCAGCAACCACAAACCATACTCCTAATCAATAGCAAGTGACTATTATTGGAGAGTGCGCATCTGCGGATATTAGATGAGGACAGAATTAGGCAGGGGCTTCCATTTGATACATGAATAGTCAGTCAGCACTCACAGCCTAAACTAACACAGGAAGAATGTTTATTTGAGAGAGATAAAGGAGAGACCATAATCCAGCAAGAGTCAGCATTTTCTCAAAAGGAAGGGAGAAAAGGCTACATTTCCATAATCTGCGTAAAAGTAATATAGTCATATCATTGTATGAATGGCCTTTAAGATACGGCTTTGTTCAGTCTTTTAGCTAAAATTACTGGTCAGAAATAACGGTGCTTTCCAAAATTTCTGATTTACATTGTAATGGGCAAGATTTCTGCTGTAAAGACAGAGTGAAGACTTTCATTACATTACCCTGGACTCAATCTATACAAATTAAAGAGCTGATCAATCTTGATAGTTAGAGGGAAAGAAATATTGTGCAGGGTGATGATACGATACCTTTAATGGTTGGGAAGAACATATATGATTAGAGAGTTCAGTACACATTCTCAATACTGTGTATACTATGTCAATCATTTTCTAGAAAGCTATTTTACAGTGTATTAGCAACATTTTTCAGGAAACACCTTGTTCCCCAGTGATATGAAGCCACTTTTACTGCATTTGTTTTTATTAGCTAGGATATCCTTGAAAAATGCCATATTATTTGTCAATCATTTCAGAATTTAGACTTCGGTTCATTAAAATATATTGGGGGGAGGGTAGCAAAGGCATGATCTGAAATCCATGAGTTATGTTGCTAATGCAGTCAGGATAATTACTGTATAAAATATGGCTGAGGCGGGGGGGAATGTTTCTAGCTTGTAACCTGTAGCTTGGAAAGGTAATAAAAAGTGACTTCTGGACTTTGAAGTAATGTTACAGAGCGGTTTTTATTCTAGTGCACATGCGCAGAGGTGAACTTGCCAGATCTATTGAATCAATAGGAAATTCCCCCAACCCTCTCCCCAAAATTGACAGGTTCTGAAAACAACTTCAGATTTCCATCAGCATTCTCATGATCACCTTTAATGCAAATGATCTTTTACTAAAATAATTGAGGAAAGGAACAACAATTTTGAGAAGAAAAGAAAATTTAGGACTTACAATAAAAGGTGAAACCCTACAAATGCTCAGGCTATGGTCAATCGCTATTTTAAGAGTGATTTAAAATGCCGTTACATCATGAACCGTCACAGATGCATAATAAAATTTTCAAAAGAAAAGAAGTAATGGAAGAATCGGTGGAAATAAATGGCGATATTGATCAAATTGTACTGGTCACGAGATGGTTCAGGCCAGTTATTGTTGATTTGGTGGCAGAACCTAAAATTGTGCAGTATTAGACAACAGATACATTTCTTCAGTGTGTGGAATAGACTGACTAAAATGCTACTTCAACTCTCTGAGTAATAAGGATTAGAAAAATGTTCAAGAATTTGAAAGCTCCACCAGTTTAAATATGACGATGCCACATTAACTCTTTAAAAACAGTAGTCATTTCTTGAAAAATAACCAGATCCAATAATTATAACAGCACACATGTCGCATCTAGTTAATAAGTAGGTCATTAATGAAGAAAGCACAGATTAAACTGGATATGGAAAATAACAAAGCCATTGCATTTGGACAATCTATGAAAATGACATTTACACAAAATAATGCATTCCATTCTTTGATCAGAACTTCCCCACTAAATAAAGAAGTGTTGTTGACATCAGGAAGCAGAAAAATAATCAATTTTGTTTCGGTTATCTACTCATCCACCCTCCAAAAAGATAAACATCTTAGTATAGATTGCAGAAATAAGGAAGAATGCAATAGCTCAAAGAAGAAATGTGATATGGGGAATTTGCAAGAAATCCAAAGGACCCCATCATGGCCTATAGTAAGTCTGCTGTTGGCAAGGAATTTTGAACAATGTAGTGGCTATGGATTCAAAGGTGTCAGATAAGGAAAAATAAGATCCATTTTACATTTTGCAGGTTTGGCAGATTTAGTCAGTTAACAATAATTCACACTAAAATAAGAAAATATTTGTCAATAAGGTTAATGAAAACTGGATAAGGACAGGACTTGAATCACTGGCAAGGTTTCTCACCATTAACAGACAGGAATTTGCTCACAATGAATTTAGAGATATATGTGCAAGCGTGTACATAATTGCTCGGAATGTGGCAGTAGAAAGTCCTTTAAACAATGAACTGTGTGTGAGGAATGATGGAATGATGCTGTAATAAATGAAATGGTTCATAAAATTTTGGCAGATCAACCAAGCTGCAAATTATTTGCTGCTTTGCCATAGTATTAGCATGTTAAGAATTCATCGCAGATGTTCTGAGGATATTATCCATATCAGCTTTGGGTAGAAATCCTAAAGTTTTGTCAGCAATGTGATCAGTCCCCAGCTTGACAAGGCACTACAATTAGCTTTACTTTTTTGAGTAGTTTGATGTATTGTATACAGGCAGAAGAACTTTCATAAAAGTCAATGTCTCAGAAAGATTCAGAGAGTGCTGAGTCATAATGTAAGGCCAATGGAAACCAGTTTCAATCTAGGAGGCAAGGTTTTCTATAACAGGGAAGAGCTTAAAGTGTAGAGTGGCTTGAAAAGGTGAAGATGAAAAGTTAAAAATTGCATAGAAACCAGTTTCTAAAAGGGTTTATGAAAATAACAAAGAACAAGGTGCTTCTCATAACCATACTTAACACAACCATAAGGATTACACACTCTCAACTTGCCAGACGAAGGATAGAAAAGTTCTGATCATCAAACTGAGGTCATCAGTCTCAAAGGACAACTGTCAAAAATGGGAACTAAAATCAAATATTTATCAGACATGGCTGATCGGTGCAAAATGTAACTCTTTTAAATAGAGCAAGGAAGGCTACTGGAAAATTCAGCAACTGGTTGAATGAACAGGATGACGGACAGGTGGTTAGGCTCATGTATTGGGACCATGAAATCCAGACTTGGAAAACGTAAAGATGCAGCATAACCTCAGACAGAACACGGTCCTAGGAAGGAAAGGAATCCATTTAACAGAAGGTGAGATCAAACAGTGAAAGTTCAGAAATTGGTAGATGGCAAGGTAGAGGATCCAACTTAACAAAGTCAAGGAATATAGTACGGGCCAGGACTACTACCAGGACCAGAAGCCCATGTAATCAGGAAATCTTAATGGTTATAAACAAATTAGAAGCCAAGTTAATTTTAAAAAACTGCCAAACAGCAAGACTTAGGAAGCTGGTGAGAATCTGGGGTTTATAGAGAGGTGCTAGTTAGTGGACAACCAGCCATATCACTGTGGTTGATATGCATGGAAAAAGTGTTTACTGTAAGGACTTGTAAGGGACTTGTAAGGTGAAAATTAGGCGAGTAGCATGATGGTTTTGAGGAAAAACTGGGGGGTAGGAGGTTATGAGAATACATTTACTGATTTCAAGAAAAACAATTTTGAAGATTTCCTTGGCTTTGTTAGCAACAAATATTGGGGATGTAGATCAATTGATATTAAATCTGTATTGCTGCAAGGAAATCTGCTCAAAAGAGAATTGTTTGTTTGCCTTCCAGCAGAAACAGAAAATGCCGATAGGGACAATCTAGAAGTTAAATAAGTACATCTATGACCTAAATGATGCCTCTGGAGTTTGATATTTCTGTGTAAGGTTCATCTTATCAAAGTTAGGCTGTTTCTAGTTGCCAACTTTGCCATGTACTCCTGGCACAGTGGATGGCAGATTTCGGGCATCTTTCTGATGGAACTAAATTATTTTTTTCTGTGGAGTGGGAGCAGTGAATTTAAAAACATTGTCATAAGTGGGTATAAACCAATATTTTAAATTGGAATTAAGGCTCCAGGGGTTTTCAAGTACATTAGATTGTAAATCAGACAGAGCAAATCTTGTATCACGTTGCATCAGCAAACTTATTTGGAAAACGTTAGCCCCATTGATGAGGATGTACTAAACAAACCTAAGATGCTGTTAAATCTTTAATCAGTTAGATAGTTTTAAATGATTAATATATATATGTAGATCCCCAAATTCCTTTCAAGTCACGATCCTGAGAAAGCTAAAGGTTTTGTCAGTGTAAAGAAGAGGTGGCATTTTAGATCAGACAGGGCATGTTAGGTGTGAGGCCTTGTTTAGAATTAGTTTGTATTTTAGTTGGGAGTCAGACTGGTTTTATTTCTAAAGTAGGAATTTATAAAATGCCATATTGGCTGACTGTCTATAAATTGTGTGCTTTTTGAACAAAATAAAATGTATCTGCAAGCACAAATTCTCTCCATAGATTCACATGTGTGTGTATTGTTCATGTGTGTACTGTTCATTGTGTGTGTGTGTGTGTGTGTGTGTGTGTGTGTGTACACTACATCAGCAGCATCAACTTCATCAACTATCTCAGTTCCCCATAGTCATCGTTGGAACCCTTACTTTACTTAATGTATATTAATGCTGCAGACCATGTTGTACAGGCACAACTTCAAAATCTGTGGATGATATGATACTTGGAACCATTTTGATTTCTAAGGAGGATATTGAGGAATTTCTAAAGGACATAGACAAGCTCCTGAAAGAAGCAAATATACGGGTGTCGACATTCAAAGCAACAATGTGAAGTGAGATATTTTGTTCGGAAGAACACAGAGAGACAATATAAAAGAAAAGGACAACTCTAAGGGGGATGCGGGAGCAGAGGATGCATAAATCATTAAAGGTGACAGGGCAGCTTGAGAGAGCAACTAATGAAGCATACCTTATCCCAGGTTTTATTAATTGTAGCACAAAATACAAGAGCATGGAGGTTATATTCCCCATTAGCAGCTACTGATATCCCCAAGCTGACCCTTACCCATTCCTTTGTCTGTCCAACTCTTGTCCTCTCACTCTGGGCTTCATCTCCAACTATCATCTACTATCCCCACCACCCCCCCAACCCCTCACTCCATCTTCAACATAAATACTAACTTGTTCCTTGCTACAATCAGTTCGGAAGGGTCAGTGAACGCAAAACATTAACTCTGCTTTCTCTCCATAGATGCTGCTGTTTTCCCAGCAATTTCTGTTGCTGTTTCTGATATCCAGCATCCACAGTTCTTCTTGTTTTGTTTAACATTCCTATTTGTTTCCCTTGTTGTGGAAGGGATTATGATGTATAATGTTAAAGGCCATTTTGAGATGTAATAATGGCTTAAATTAGCTAGAACTGTTTTTGGTCATCAGCTTGTTCAAGAAAAACAATTTGTTTATTTAAAACATATGCCTGAATTGAACAAAAGCAGAACTCTGCATTCTTGCACAGTCTAAAGAAAGGATGCCCAATATTCCAGTTGAATGGATTGTAGCTGGGCGGGCCACTCAAAACGGCAGAAACAGATATTACACCAAGCATAACAAGCTTGGGGCTGGATGAACACAGCAGGTCAAGCAGCATCATAGGAGCAGGAAAACTTGACGTTTCGGGCCTAGACCCTTCATCAGAAGGGTCTAGGCCTGAAACATCAAGTTTTCCTGCTCCTATGATGCTGCTTGACCTGCTGTGTTCATCCAGCCCCAAGCTTGTTATCTCAGATTCTCCAGCATCTGCAGTACCTTTTATCTCTGATACAATTACACCAAGCATGCTGGGAAATCAAGCCAAGCATTTGCCAAAGTATCATAGAACATAGAACATTGAACAGTACAGCACTGTACAGGCCCTTCGGCCCACGATGTTATGCTGAGCTTTTACCCTAATCCTAAGGTCTATCTAATGTCCACCCCGACCTTAGACTATCATCCATATGCCTATCTAATAGCCGCTTAAATGCCCCTAATGAGGCCGACTCCACTACCCTCTCCGGAAATGCATTCCAAGCCCTGACCACTCTCTGAGTAAAGAACCTACCTCTGACGTCTCCCCTATATCTACCTCCACTCACTTTAAAACTATGTCCCCTCGTAATAGCTACCTCTACCCTAGGAAAAAGTCTCTGGCTGTCTACTCTATCTATACCTCTGATCATTTTGTACACCTCTATCAAGTGACCTCTCATCCTTTGTCGTTCTTAAGAGAAAAGCCCTAGCTCTCTCAACCTTTCCTTGTAAGACCTTCCCTCCATTCCAAGCAACATCCTGGTACATCTCTGCACTTTTCCAATGCTTCCACATCTTTCCTGTAATGAGGCATCCAGAACTGGACACAATACTCTAGATGTGGCCAAACCAGGCTTTTGTATGGCTGGCGCATAACTTCATGGCTCTTGAACTCAATCCCTCTATTAATGAAAGTTAACACACCATACGGCTTCTTAACAACTCTATCTACCTGGGTGTGTGCAAAGAAACTAAAATAAACACGCTGTAGACTCAGACAGGCAGGCTGCAGCTACAGACAGCACAATACGCAATTGACTAAGAGATAGTAGGAATTGCCGATGCTAGAGTCTGATATAACAAGGTGTGGAGCTGGATGAACACAGCAGGATAGGCAGCATCAGAGGAAGCAGGAAAGCTGACTTTTCAGGTCTGGTCCCTTCTTCAGAAATGGGGAAGGGGAAGTGGGCTCTGAAATAAATAGAAAGAGTGGGAGGCAATGATAGAAGGTAGACAGAGGAGCAGACAGTTGGAGAGAGGACGGACAGGTCAAGGGGGCGGGGATGAAGCCAGTACAGGTGAGTGTAGGTAGGGAGTTGGGATGGGGGTTGGTCAGTTGGGAAGGAGGGGTGGGTAGGTGGGAGGGAAGACAGACATGTCGAGGAGGCGGGGATGAGGCTAGTAGGTAGGAAGTCAGGGTGGGGGTTGGTCAGTGAGGTGAGAGGAGCAGATAGGTGGGAGAAAAGACAGACAGGTCAAGGAGGCTGGGACGAGAGGGACTGGTCTTTTAATGAGGTTGGGGGTGTGGAGATTTTGAATCTTGTAAAGTCCACATTGAGACCATTGGGCTGTAGGGTTCCCAGGCAGAATATGAGGTGCTGTTCCTCCAGCCTTCGGGTGGCATCGTTGTGGCACTGGAGGAGGCCCGGGATGGACATGTTGTCCAAGGAGTGGGAGGGGGAGTTAAAGTGGTTCACGAATAGGAGGTGTTGTCGTTTGTCACGAACCGAGCGTAGGTGCTCCACAAAACAGTCTCCAAGCCTAAATGATGAAGCCTATTTACCAGGACAATAGGAGACATCAAGCTGTTTACAGAAAAAAGAGACACCTCCCACTCTCATCTGGAAAGCCTACCTGACTTACATGCCCCTGACACTTTCAGAATGCAGGATCAAAGACCACCCCAACATCCGTATGGCACTGCCTGATTGGATCTGATCAATCAGGGTAATTAATTCGTGATAGATCAATTGGTGGGAATCGCAGATCCTTGCAAAGGGGTGTGGAAGCTTCCAAGGATAAGAATCACCACGACAGCACCCTCGGGTGTGGGAACTTGAGTTCAATCACCGTAAGAAGGGGCACCCCTGGGACCACCAGAAGCGGAAGACCAGACACCCATCACGATGTGGATCAAGGCCAAGGTCTGGTGTGGTGATGTTTGATCATTCCAAGTTAAGCCAAAGGTACTGACTTAGGTTTACAATGTTAATTGTCAGATTTATTGTATTAATTGTTGGTTTGTAACATAGTCATTATTATAGTATTAATTGTGTTATAACCAATAAAGATCAGTTCATATTGTTATTAAGAGTTGACTCACAGTACTTTGCGGAATATATGGACTAAACACACTGTGTAGCAAGCGCAATAGGGTTCAGGTATTTTGACTGGGAAAATTAGGGAAAACGCAGATGTAAGAAATTCTGAAATGATAGACTTTTCAGGATTTTAGTTAGTGTCTTTGAATAGATTAACTAACTCAGCAGCACTGCAGTATATTGAATAACAAGACCACAGATCTGTCATAGTGCAGGAAGAGGTGATTCATCCATTGTGTTTATACTGACGCTGAGTATTTTAACGCAGTGCAGGTCTCCTGCCTTTTCCCTGTAATTATTTCTGTTTAATCATGCAATTCCCTCAATGTCACATTGGAACCTACCTTCACCACACTTCCAGGCAGTGTGTTTTTCTCATCTCACATGCATTTTTTTTGGCAAAACACTTTAAAACTATGCTCTCTGGTTCTTCATCATTTTATGAGTGGGAGCATTGTGTCCCTATCCACTCTGTCCAGACTCCTCATGATTTTGAGAACTTTATCAATACTTTTCTTAGCCTTCTCCTGTCTGAGGAAATCAATCTCAACTTCTCGAATCGTTCCTCGTAAGTGAAGTGTCTTATCCTTGGAACATTCTCATAAGCCAGTTCTGCACTCTCTCCACACATTCATACCTGCAAGAGCTAATGGAATCCCTTACAAGTTATATTCACCGGGAGATAAACTGGATAACCTTGAAATAAAGCTCACGGATCATTATGTGTTATCAAAGAACAAAGAACAAAGAAAACTTACAGCCCAGGAACAGGCCCTTCGGCCCTCCAAGCCTGTGCCGATCCAAATCCACTGTCTAAACCTATCGCCCAATTCCTAAGGATCTGTATCCCTCTGCTCCCCACCTACTCATGCATCTGTCCAGACGCACCTTAAATGAATCTACCGTGCCTGCCTCTACTACCTCTGCTGGCAACGCGTTCCAGGCACCTACCACCCTCTGTGTAAAGTACTTTCCGCGTGTATCCCCCTTAAACTTTTCTCCTCTCACCTTGAACGCGTGACCCCTCGTTATTGAATCCCTCACCCTGGGAAAAAGCTTATCTCTATCAACCCTGTCTATACCCTTCATGATTTTGAAGACCTCAATCAGGTCCCCCCTCAATCTCCTTTTTTCTAATGAAAACAATCCTAACCTAACCTAATCAATTCACACCCATTAATTGAAATGCAGGCATCGCACTTTCTACTCATTATCATGATTTCTATATATAACCAGGTACCTTTTGGCTGCATACATCAATTCGGGGCCCAATATAATGAGTAACTAGCACTACTTAAAGCTAGTGTACACTAAAAGGAATGACCAGTAATTGTGACAGCTGCAGAGGTACTTTCATTCAGAATGATGTTGGACAACAAGGAAAGACAGATACTCCCCAGGCACCTCCTGGAAAGCAGCGGTAAGAAATATCCAGAGAGCTCAATACAGGAAAATAGTACCAAGATGCAATACACTAAGAATTTTAATGACATCACATGGTTGGGCAAATGTTTAGTTAATCTATCTTTTAATGGTATATCCTATATGCTGCACCACAAGCTTCACCCACTGTCCAATTCATTTAGTCCTAAACAGAAAAGCCCAAATATCTGCAGATGCTGTAAATTAAAAACAAAAACAGAAATTGCTGGGAAACCTCAGCAGGTCTGGCAGCATCTGTGGAGAGAAAGCAGAGTTAACATTTCGGGTCCGGTGGCCCTTCTTCAGAACTGATTGTAGATAGGAAAGGGTTGGTATGTACACCGAAGATGGAGTGTCGCAATGGGACTAGAAAGGATTGCTCCAAGTGCCACGTGCTAGTGAGATCTGGATCAGGAAAATAGATGACATTAATTTGTGATCAGAGGAATAGTGTAGGAGGGAGGGATTTAGATTCTTGGGACGTTGGGACTGATCCTGGTGAAGATGGGGCCACTATATGCTGGACAGGTTGCACCCTAGCAGGACTAGACCAATATCCTCATAGGTGTTAATACAATGAGGGGGAGGGCGTTTTAAACTAGAGTTGCAAGCATGCTTGAACATTAGCAAGAAGACAAAGGTAAGGGAAACAAAGATGGAATTGAAAGACGAAAGAAATTAAAGCCAATGTGGAAGGCAGAAGAAGCAGGACTAGCAGCAAATATGACTGGAGCACAAACAAAATGTGTAAAAGTATCAAAAAGACAAGTCCAACAAGTCCAATAGAGCATTCACAATGAAGTAGACAAACAAATTATGTAAACAGTTGTAAATGGATATAATATGACTGTGATTTCGGATAGCTTGCTGCAGGATGGCCAAGGCTGGGAACTGAATATCAAGGATATCCAGTCTCTAGGAAGGACAAGCAAAACAAGAAGGGAGGTTGATTAGCATTGTTAATGAAAAATTTAATCAGTGCGGCAATGAGAAAGGATATTGGTCCAAGAAATCTAAGTGTGGAATTTGCCTTGGTGAATCTAAGAAGCAACAAAGAACGGAAAACATTACTGGGAGTTGTCTACAGATCTCCAGATAGCAGGGATGAGGTAAGGAGAGTCACTAAAGCGGGAAATTAAAAATGAATGCGACAATGGTGCTAAAGTAATCATGAGTGATTTTAATCTACAAATAGACTGAGCAAACCACATTATCAATAATGCTGCAGTGGATGAATTCATGGAGTGAGTACAAGATTTTATTTAGACCAGTACATTAAGAAACAAAGTTAGGGGTGGGCTAACCTAGGTTTGGTTTTGAGCAATAATTTTGTTGTGAGAGGCCTTTTAGGAAAAATGGCCATAATATCGTAGAATTCTCCATTGGTATAGAAAGTGAAGTAGTCCAAACCAAACTAAGATCCTAAATCTAAATAAAGAAAATTGTGAATATCTGAGGGGTGAGCTGGCTGTAATGTGACTGAGTGACTTCATTAAAAGATATATGAGGATCCAACCAATCATTACCACAAACAACTCATTTATTCCTACTCTCTGTTTCAGGTCAGCTAACCAATTCTCAATCCATGCCAGGATATTACCACCAATCCTGGGTACTTTGATTTTGCACAGTAACCTCATATGCGAGACTTTTTCAAAAACTTTCTGAAAATCCAACTCACCACATCCAAGTGGTTTTCCCTCATCTATTCCACAATTATATCCTGAACAAAACCACAGTAGGTTTTCTAACATGGTTTCATAAATTCATGTTCATTTTGTGCAATACTAATGGTATATGTTAACTGTTCTGTTATCAAATCTTTTGTAATAGACTCCAGCATTTTCTCTAGTACTGATGTTAGGCTAACCATTCTGTCATTTCTGCTTTTCCTTGGACAGGGGTTCGGAAGAAGGGGTCATGGTCTCAGAATGCAAGTTAGGTCAATTCAGACTGAGGTGAGGAGAATTTTCTTCTCTCAAAGAGTGGTGAACATATGGAATTCTCTACCAAAAAGGTTGTAGAGGTGAAGTAATTAAGAAATAGATATACTTCTGGAAGCTAAAATTGTCAAGAAGCATGGGGAGAGCGGGGAGGTATAGCATTGAAATACAGGATCAGCCATGATCGAGTTGAATGGGTTCAATGAGCAGAATGGCCCACTTCCGCTCCTATTTTCTATATTCGTAACAATTTCAGTCAGTTAGAATTCATGTCTAGTATTGCTGTGCTCCACCTCACCATCATACACTTAACACTGTCGAAGACTTAATCCTAGTTTGCATGAGCTGGCAGCAACTCAACCATGGCAGCCATAGTACCCAATTATTAGATTGCTTCAATCCCACTACCTCTCATTGGCTTCTCCTTAAGTCATGATGCTCAGTCAATAATTTCCTGTCCATGCCCTGAATATAACCAATTCCTTGGTCCATTTCTAAATACATCTCATTCTCTGAGAACTGGGCAGTGATATTGCCAGTTTGCTTCAAAACTAAACAATTGGCAATAACCATTATAGAACACTCAATGACACACTTCCTCTGTTTTTCTTGAGGAGGTGATGCTCAGTTGTAGGCAGCAGCAAAGAACTAAGGAAGGGCACGCATGCCGATATACTTTACTACCACTGGCGGGACAATGCTAGGAATTATGGGATAGGCTATTGCTAAGGTTGTGGTCACCAGCAGGTTGAAGTGACTTTAATAGCTCATGTCTAATCCTACTTTCCCCTTATCTTTCGATCACTTTTGATGGAGAAGCTATTTGTCGTATAAGCCTGGACTTCCTTATCTCCATCAGCATAACCTTGCCTTTGTGTCTTTACTTTCAGAAGCTTAAGAGCAGGAAATTGCTTAGGTAACAGACGTGAAGAAAGAAAGCAGTGAAATGACAACGCAGGCATCAGCTTGCTAACTTGTTTTTGACTTCTAGTTATGCTGCTGAAGATTCTAATCATTGCTTGGAATAAACAAGTGATAACAGAATGTGGGTGGGTGTAGAGGCCCAAAGACTCGATGCACTGGAAGACTGCCTGAAAGCATATATTCAATGTCAAATAGCATGGAGGAGTCTAACAGCAACTTGCACAGAGGCCTTTGTGCAAATGTTGGAGCCGATCCTCTGTAATATAGAACAGGATACTACCTTCAGCAACATTTAATGGCCAATATAACAGTATCTATTGCAACATAAACAGCAGCCCCTGTTTGGAGAAATATAATTGCTCATAGTGTACTGTCCGGCTTGCAGTAATCGTGTGATCTCTGTCTCTGCTGTACATGCTTTCAATTTAGTTTGTGGCATGCATTAGACACATGGCTTGAAATTTAATGTCACAAGTATCCAAGATTGTAAGAAAGCCAGTCACTCTAAAGGAACAGGATGCAAGGATAAAAACTACAGTCTCCAACTGGGAAGTGGTGGATGAGTCAGAGTGACTATGAATTTTCCACGTCCTGCTTCTGTGGAAATGAAAGAAGCTATGAGGCAGAATTGGAATTTCAGCCACTTCAGCAAAACTACAAAAATAGCTGTAAAATTAAAGAAAAAGACTGAGAAACTGAGAGTAGCAACCCTGTTATTGAAGCTGGTATTGGAGTGCTATGTGTATTATTGCACTCTAGATCTAACTGAGGAGCAGAGAAGCTAAATGGAAGACATTTTAAATACTTCGAGGACATACTTTGAACACTTTATTAAAGTTACATAGGAAGGATCTGTATTTAACATCAGATTTCAATGGGGAGGGAGACTATTGATCATTATGTTTTGACACTGATACATCTCGATTATACCTTTGAGTTTAAACAACTGAAAAATAATCTCATCAGAGATAAGATTATCCTAAGCCTAAGAGATCCTATCATGAGAGTACAACTGCTAAGAAGGGTGAAACTTACTCTCAAAGAAATTATTTGAAGAAGATCTGTAGTTGTCAACCATCAGATAGGACATATTAATAGAAACACAGATGGGCTTTTGCATTATTCTGAACCATTCCAGATTGAATGAGAACCTGTTGGAAAAATAGAAGAAATATTTGCAGAAACGTCATCAGAAAGTTCATGACCAAAGTACAGGATCTAAATATACCACACAAATAAAAAGCAAGCTCATCATGGGAAGGTAGTGTTGTAACATAAAGCTCAATCTCATTGTAGTCAACCGTTTAGCTAGAATGAAGTATAGCAAGTTGATAAAAATTGTTAGAGAAATGTCAACTGATTAGATTGGATTGGTAATCCTACAGGGACCAAAGGAAATTTTAGGTCACCAAACCAATGACTGACAAGCAAATTCTACAAAATTATAATGATATTTTACAAGTCTTGAATGTCTTCCTAGTGAACTTTACCTCAAGGGGGATGAGTGTGAGATAAGTTTGACATCTACAGAGGAGAATTCCAGCAGCCTTGAAGTACATCCTGAAAAACAAAATAGAGGAAACAAAAAGGTCCTGAAAAAATGGAAAGAAAGATAAAAATGTCATGGAATCATTCTTTGCGGACCTGGCAGCTGACGATAAGCAAGTGAAGGCAGAAGAGTCAATCATCACAGAACTGCAGAAGGAAAATATGACAAGAGAAAGAATGGACCAATATGGAAAAGATGCCATTGGCGATGTCTGATGTTAAGTGCATAAGTCATGTACCGACTGAAAGAACTTTGCCTGGATCCTGATAAGATGAGGCCTGTGGCAGAGGTGAAGACATCAACAGACATGAAAGCAATTCAATGTTTGCTGGATTTATGAACCATCTAATAAACATGTTGCTGAATTTGGCATCAGAATGGGAATATCAATTCATATTAAGGAAATGCAGTGGTATTGGGTCTTAGAACAAAAAGCATGTTTCAATTGAATTAAAAACAGCAGCAACAGCTCAAACATGCTCTGGAAGTCATTAACCCCAGCAAAGACATTAAAGCTGAAAGTCTCTAATCTTGCTATAATCACATACTAGCAATGGGAATGACACTTCCAAGGGAAGGAATATCATTCCAGGAGCAAACTAGGTCCCTATATTAAGTACCAAACAGCCACTTAGAAGCCTGTAACTGTCCTTTGCAGGTAATGCCAACAGGAGTGCTGACTGCTGTCAGATATAAACCAGTGAGGGAGAATTTGGTGCGGGTTGTGGCATGTGATAGGTGAGGGCTACATTGGATGGCCAGTCTCTCAATCAGGCCCCAACAACAAGGAACGCCACCACCCTTTGAGCAATGCCAATCCCACAAGGAACAGGATTTGCTGCTAGGACTTCCTGTGTGGTTAATGCCTCACCCAGCACTGATTGAATACAAACTAATAGATCTACTCGCTGAAGGCCCCGATAGATATGGCATTCTATAGATCTGCATAATAACCATTCATTACCCCAGTCATATGCAACATCATGAGGAAGACCTACTAGCCCAGCCATGTCTGGAAGCAATTGGTATGTGTACAACCTTTAGATCACCAAATGTACTTCAGTATATGCCAAAATGTTGCCTTTGGATTACTGAACCATTTAATAAATATTGAAAGCCATTCAAAATTTAATGAATTACAGAATCAATCAAAAGAAATAATCTAGCAATTAACATCTTCTAAACAATAGAAGATTCCCTAGATTTGCACTGGTGGGAGTTCCATCCTGCTGAAAAAGGAACACCTGCAAAAGAGGCACATGTTTTATAGGGCAGTCATGATAGAGCTGACCGTCAACTACAGCTGCAATTACAAAAGGCTGGTTATACTATTCCAACGATGTTATCCTCATTCATTTGTGACTCACAGAGCAACGAAGGTGTTTTGGGAGCAAACAGCAAAAGGCCAAGAATTAAACAAGGTCAAAGTCAAATAGAAAACTAAATGCAAGACAAACTTCATTTGTGTAAATTTAACGATTTTATACGATTGTTCATTTACAAGACCTCTTCCGTAAATCTGAAAGAGAAGCATAAAAATTGAGAGATCCGAAATACAAGAAAAGTATTTTTTAAAATTTATTCATGGGATGTGGACATTGCTGGCTGGACCAGTATTTATTGCCCAACCCTAGCTGGCTTTGACAAGGTGAAGGTGAGCTACTTTCTTGTGTATGTCCAATAGGTAGACTCACAGAGCTGTTAGGGAGCAAGTTACCAGATTTGACCCAGCAACACTGAAGGGATGGTGATATATTTCTAAGTCAGAGTAATGAGTGGCTTGGGGGGGAGCTTGTAGGTGGAGGTGTTCCCATGTATCTGGTGCTCTTGTCCTTTGGGATGGAAGTGGTGGTGAGTTCAGAAGGTGATGTCTAAAGAATATCGAGGAGTTTCAGAATGTATTCACTCTAATTTGGGACGTGGACCAGCAACTCCATTTTCACAATCAACTGTTGCTTAGAAGTCATTTGACAAGCTATAGAGAATAATACCTGCGATTCAGATGTAATATCATCAATGCATCTTAACAAGTGAAAAATTATTCCAAACTCTGCATACTTATTATTCAATATTTTAGTATCTTTTATATCAGCATTGTTTTAAAGAGTAAAAAGCTTTATTAAAAAAGTTGGAACTCTGACAAGGTCAGTGTATTATGGAGAGGAAGCGGCCTGGCATTTTGGGTGGAGACTGGACAACGAATCACAATGCTTGCCAAGGGAGCATTGCCCTTCAGGTCATTTTTTTTTTGTCTTTTGACTTCAAAGGCTAGTGGGCGCAGCTTGTCTGGCCCTTTTTGTTTTTAATAAGCTGGAACAGCAGATCTCATAGCATGGCTGGTTAATTAAATACTTCCCCACATCCTTATCTCTATAAATTAGAATCTTTCAACATATTGTCACTTCTAAGAGCAAAAAGAAAATAAACACAATACGTCGGTTATTATGGGTGGAATCTGGAGGAAGCAAGATGAATGATGCCAGGGAACTCAATCAGGTGGGAGCTAAAAAAATTCAGATTCTCCCTGTAGGGGTAAAGTTTTGCAACTATCGCGCAAATCTCAAAAGGTGGGTTGACCACCCAGAACGCATGTGTTGGCAAACCTATCTGCATACAGTAACATTTCATTTAAAGCAGAATTCATTGGAATTGTGGTTGTTTCTCCATTAACTACCACCCAATTGGAAAATCCACCTCTTCAGATACCTCACCGATTGTAATAATCCAGGTAGGTAACCCTGTTTACCTACAGAGTAAAAAACTGATGGAAGAACAGAAATCTCTGGAGAAGCTCAGCAGGTCTGTAGAGAGAAACAAACTCCAAAATTCTGAAGAAGGTTCACCAGACCCAAAACATTAACTCTGCTTTCTCTCCACTAATGCTGCCAGATCTGCTGAGTTTCTCCAGCAATTTCTGTTTTTTTATTAGATTCCCAGCATCCGTCCCACCTTTCTCTGTGCTTTTTCAAGTACTTGATGTATTGTCCTTGTAGCAATACAGCTTAAAATGATACCTGGATTGAATTGCAGTGTATGTTCTTCAAGTATGACCCAGACATCAAAAGGAATAACAAACACTGACAGCTGCATTGTCATTATCCCTTGCTTTTGGAGTTAGAATCATAAGTTCCAATTTTCATCCAGGGCAGGATCAATGCATGGCTTGGGGAGAGATGGAGCTAATGAGAAATTTAGAGTACAGAGACTGGGAGAGAACTTAGCTCCCTGATCGTGTTGCCATAGCCAGAATTGGAGTGCTACCTTTCTCAGTAGGAATCACTGCTGAAATGGTGTCTGGAAGTAGGTTTTGGTCAACAGCTAAATGCTGTGGTGGACATCTCCAGAAACAGTCTCTATTAATGAGTGTAGGCTGTACAGCAGGAATCCTAATCAGCTGACGCCTTAGGTAATCAAAGCTCATGAGGCTTTAAAGCTCACAGAAGCACTCCAGGTCATTGGAGTCAACATCGAAACAGATTTTTTCTTAAAAAAGAGCAGTACCTTTCTTGGCCTCTTCTGGTGCTGACTGCTTTTCTCAGCTCCTCTTGCTGCTGCTTCTTTCTTGTCAAATTAAAACTTCACATTGGATCCTATTATATCATCCTGCCCTGCATATTTAAGCAACTTAGGTACAGGCATACTTGTACTGAAATGTAAATCTTCAGTTGGCCAGATGAATTTGGAAGAAGAACAGGTATTCCACTCGTTTATTTTAACTGGTCCCATCGTGGCTTTCTCCCACATGGCGAGTTTAAAATGACAGACATAGAACTGGACAACATAGAGGAAGGGATAATAAGGTGTAGAACTGGATGAACACAGCAGGGCAAGCAGCATCAGAGGAGCAGGAAGGCTGACGTTTCGGGCCTAGACCCTTCTTCAGAAATGGGGAAGGGGAAGGGGGTTCTGAAATAAATAGGGAGAGAGGGGCAGGCGGATAGAAGATAGATAGAGGAGAAAATAGGTAGAAAGGAGACAGACAGGTCAAAGAGGCGGGGATGAAGCCAGCAAAGGTGAGTCTAGGGGAGGTAGGGAAGAGATAGGTCAGTACAGGGAGGACGGACAGGTCAAGGGGGCAAGATGAGGTTAATAGGTAGGAGATGGGGGTGGGGCTTGAGGTGGGAGAAGGGGATAGCTGGGAGGAAGGACAGGTTAGGGAGGCGGGGATGAGCTGGGCTGATTTTGGGATGCGGTAGCGGGAGGGGAGATTTTGAAGCTTGTAAATTCCACATTGAAACCAGGGTTCCCAAGCGGAATATGAGTTGCTGTTCCTGCAACCTTTGGGTAGCATCGTTGTGGCACTTCAGGAGGTCCAGGATGGACATGTCGTCTGCGGAATGGGAGAGGGAGTTGAAATGGTTCGCGAATGGGAGGTGCAGTTGTTTAGTGCGAACTGAGCGTAGGTGTTCTGCAAGGTGGCCCCCAAGACTCAGCTTGGTTTCCCCGATGTAGAGGAGGCCACCATGAGAATAGCGGATGCAGTGTACCACATTAGCAGATGTGCAGGTGAACATCTGCTTGATGAGGAAAGTCTTCTTGGGGCCTGGGATGGGGGTGAGGGGGGAGGTGTAGTGGCAGGTGTAGCACTTCCCGCGGTTGCAGGAAAAAGTGCTGGGTGAGGTGGGGCTGGAGGGGAGTGTGGAGTGGACAAGGGAGTCACGGAGAGAGTGGTCCCTCCGGAAAGCAGATAATGGTGGGGAGGGAAAATGTCGCAAAAATTCAGCCTTCCTGCTCCTCTGATGCTGCTTGCCTTGCTGTGTTCATCCAGCTCCACACCTTGTTATCTCAGATTCTCCAGCATCTGCAGTTCCTGCTATCTCTGAAACATAGAGGAAGGCATTTGGCACATTATGACTGAGCTGGGTCTTTGAAGAAATTATCCATGAATTCCCTACAACTTGTAGGTTGTTTTTCAAATATGTATCTACTTCCTTTTTCAAATGTGGTTATAGATTTTACTTCTGCTCTAGTTTCCAGTTCTAATGACCTTTTTTGTTAAAAAAAGGTCTCTTAACTTCTCACTTAATTTTTTGGTGCTAATCTCAAGTGTACATCTTCCAAATGCTAACTCTCTGACCAGTTAAAATAGTTTGCCCTATTTTCATGTCAAATTGGATTAGTGGAAACATGTTGGCCTTTGACCTAACAGGTGATAGGTGTCAAACCACAGTGTAAAACGTAATTATATAAGTGGAGCTGACACTTCTTTGTACCACTGGAGGAACGTTGCATTATCAGGGGTGCTGCTGAAATAGAGCATAGGAACTCTCATTATGTCCTGAGCAACACACTCCTCAACCCACACCACTGAAGCTGATTAGCTAGTTAAATAAGAACAGGCATTTCTTTCATTAACTTGCCAGATATTCTTTTGACCTTCTTTGTTTTAATAAAAAGAGCCCACATTTCTCCTTTCTTTTCCCATAACGGGAGTTTGTGATTATTGCTGTTACTTCAGTTAATTTCTTTTATGTCTCTGTCAGGACCTTCTTTCCCAACTGTTATGATAGAAGTGTGTACAGCATTCTAATGGAGTGTTAATTACTAATCTGAGTAGGTTCGGCATCAGCACAGTTTTTATTGTCATTATCGTCAAATTTTGAATCCTATTTGTGTTTTTTTATAAAGCTTAAACAGAGAAACATAGAAGGTATGAGAAGGAATAGGCCATTTGTTCCCTCAGGCCTCCTGCATTGTTCAATATGTTCAAAGTTGATCATTCAGCTCAGTACCCTAACCCCACCCTCTCCAATATCCCTTCATCCCTTTAGTCATAAGAGCTGTATCTACCTCCATCTTAAGAACACAATATTTTGGCTTCAACCACTTTTTGTGGTCATGAATTCCACAGGCTTACTACTCTTTGGTTGAAGAAATTACTCCTCATTTCAGTCCTAAAAGTTTTACCCCTTATCCTTTACCTATGACTCCCTCACCATCAGGAACATCCATCCTGCATCCAATCTGTCTAGTCTTGTTAGAATTTAATAAGTTTATATGAGATCCTGCCTCAGTCTTCTAAACTCCAGTGAGTACTATCCTAACTGCCTCAATCTCACCTCATACATCAGTCTTGCCATTCCAGGTATCAATTTGGTGAGCCTTCATTGCACTCCCTCTATAGCAAGAATATCCTTCCTCAAATAAAGAGACACAAACTGCAAACAATATTCTAGGTGTGGCCTCATCAATGCCCTGTATAATTACAGCAAGTCATTCTTATTCCTGAGTTCAAATCCTCTCACTATGATTGTCAATGTACACTTTTTACTGCCTACTGCACCAGCATGCTTACTTTCAGCACAACGACGCCCAGGTCTTGTTAAACATTCCCTTCTCTCAATTTACAGCCATTCAGATTATAATCTGGCTTCTTATTTTTGTTTACAAAGTAGACAACCTCACATTTATCCACCTTATACTGCATATGCTCTGCATTTCCTGACTTACTCAGCCTGTCTAAATCACACTGCAACATCTCTCATCCTTCTCACAGTTCAACCTTCCGCCCTGCTCTGTGTCATTTGCAAATTTGGAGATATTACATTTCGTTTCATCATCAAAATTATTAACATATATTGTAAATAGCTGGGGTCCTAGTAAAAACATCATGGGGAGGTGATGGCCTAGTGGTATTATCGCTAGATTGTTAATTCAGAGACCCAGATAGCATTCTGGGGATCCAGGTTTGAATCCTGCCATGGCAGATGGTGGAATTTGAATTCAATAAAATATCTGGAAATAAGAATCTAGTGATGACCACGGATCCATCGTCAATTGTCAGGAAAAACTCATGCGGCTCCCTAATGTCCTTTAGGGAGGGAAACTTCCATCCTTACCTGATGTGGCCTACGTGTGACTCCAGACCTGCAGCAATGTGGTTGACTCTCAACTGCCTTCGGGGCAATTAGGGATGGGCAAAAAATGCTGCCTGGTCGGTGAAGCCCTCATCCCATTAATGAATAAAGGAATGACCCCTGTGATGCTGACTGCCATTCCTACTCATTTGTTTCCTGTCTGCTAACCAATTTTCTACCTATTTCAATACACTATCCTCAATTCCATGTGCTTTAATCTTACACATTACTCTCTTACATGGGACTTTGTAAAAAGCTTTCTGAAAGTCCAAATGAACCATATCCACTGGCTTTCCCGATCAACTCTACCAGTTACATAGAGTCCTTCAGTCCCTCAAGATAAAAATAAGCCCTTTGACCTATCACGTCTATGCTGGCCAGAAGACACCAAGTTACACTAATCCTATTTACCCGCACTAGGTCCATGCTAGGTCGAACATGTCTCCTTACATTTGCATTGTTAACTGAGCATGAATTGTCCATCTCTGCTGGCCTTTAGGAAACATTCAGTTCAAAGACCATTTATTATGGACTCCTGTCTGTTTTACAACCTTTACCAAACTTTTCAACTCTGCTATAATAGATAACAAGGTGTGGAGCTGGATGAACACAGCAGGCCAAGCAGCATCATAGGAGCAGGAAAGCTTGACGTTTTGGGCCGAGACCAATTCTGCTATTTTGTTTTCTTTAAAGCCATTTGCCTTACATTTATCAACAAGGCTCTTGTGCTGCGGTTTTACAAGTGTCTTTGGAAAATCCATATATACACCTTTCATTAGGAAAGCATTTCTTTAGTTTCTCAAAGGGACTACTCTTTCAACCACGTTTTTCACAACTTTCTGCTTGTTTGCTTCATTTACCCTGTGTTTATTAAAACTGTATGAATTTGTATCCCCAAAGTGACTTCAAGTGCCTTTGCCATTACAGACCCAACAAATTTATAGATACCTGCTTTATCCCTCTCCCTCTTATAGATACAGCTATTGCATTAGTAATCCTTCAGTGCTATTGCATGATGCATACATCTAAGGATGTCTGAATTGTTGGGCTCAGAGCCTGCCTCACTTCCTGTTTCACTTCCCTTAAAATTGTAGGCGGTAGGACATTGGGGATTACACTCCACTTTGAATTTCACCAGATTGTTCAATACAATTTCCTTATCCTGTCTGATTACTGAACCTCTGCGCCTTGAACCTTTGCATTCCTAGTATTACACTCTTCAGTGTAAAGCAAGGCAATTATTTCATATTTTTGCCAGTCCTTCATTTGCATAAGAATATTCTCCTTTCTTCTATTAAATGAGTTCATCATTGTGAAAGGCACTAAAATATCCAAACAGCAATTCAGTAGAAACTTCTTCAGCTGAAGTTTGATAAGAATTTGATCATGCTACTGCAAGGAATAGCTGTAAACAAAAGCACAGATGCAGTTGAGGTGAGAGCATTATGTACATTTCAGGGACAGAGGAATAGAGGATATATTGAAAAGGTGAGATGAAGAGGGATAAGTGGGTGAAATGAGTAAGTGAATATAAACTAGGTAGAGGACAGTTGGATGAATCAGTTAGGGATGAGATCAGGAGGGTAATCAGATAGTTGGAAAGAGTTTCAGATGGTCGCAGGGTGGTGAGGATGCTCATGTTTGAGAAGCGTAGTCAGCTATTTAGGGAACTGACAGTTGGAGGTCAGTTGGGTAATGAATGGTCAGGGTGATTAGACAGGGATCCGGAGGGTATTTTCATTGTCAGGGAGTTTGGGAAAAATAGAAGAGATTTTGAAGGCAGTCGAGTGGTCAGGACAATAATTGGTGTTCAGGGTTTAGGGGGAGAAGTGAGAAGATCCGAAGGGTTGTTGGGTGAATCAAGAAGATGGTCCGGAAAGGGGAAAGGAGTTCACTCTGAGTAACTGGGGTGTCAGTTCTGGAGTTACACAGACTAGAATTTTTCTTGGGCAACTATATCGGATGTACATCAGCACATCAGTAAGTACATCAGAACTAACTGAAGTTTTCAATTCTGAATTGGAGTCAGAGACATTCAGGGACAGTCCTGGGGAGCAGTGGAGTTTCCCAGGGAAAGTTGAAACTTCCCAGATAATTCCCATGGAGATCCATACATTGGGACTTGCACACGTGTCTCAGTTGTAAGTCCAGTCTTCAATGATGCAGAGTCTGGATGCTTTAGGCCTGTATAGCCAACAACTAAAGTACATGAAGTTTCCATGAGAAGATATTTTCAAAAACAACAGCTAAGTGTCTCTCTTCATCCAATCTATACCTCAGGAGAACCCACAGACGTGGCAAATTTTAAAGTACTTTTAAAGATTGCTAGAGCATGTGATTGTGATCAAATAGTCTGACATTACTATTGTACTGTTCGCATTATGAGTCAATCTAATAATCTGTACTTAATTTCTGTGTACCATAATAATTTGCTTTCAGCACTAAATTATGTATTGATTTACATGACCTAGAGCGCTTCAGTCAGACAATCTAAACAGTCCCAATGGAAGCCATCAGATGCTTACAAATATCTGCATGCAGCCAACTTTCTACATAGAGTTTGGCTATTACAGTCCACAAACGTTCATGACATCTCATTGACTGTCCAGATGTTCTGTTAGTACAGAGGAATAATACAGAGGAATACAGAGGAACCTAGAAGCTTCAGAAGAACCTAAAGGAACATTCATGTATCATGTAATTCAGCTGTTACAGAGCAAGGTTGGTTAGTAGTACCATTGGATCACTTTTTCACTAGAAACAAGTCTACATACTTCACCATTTTCATCAATCTTTTTGCGTAAGATTACAAAGGATACAAGTCACAGAAACTGACCGTTTGGCCCAACAGTTCATATGTTATTTAAGATCCACTGAAGATTCCTCCTACCTTTTCTTATCTAAATCGGCCATCATAACCATCAATTCCCTTGCCCCAAATGCTTGTGTGGCTTCCCCTTAAATGCATCTACATTATTTGTGACCATTCCTGCAGCTTACGGTATCTGCCATTTTCACCAGTACAGAACTGGGTAAGAGTCATTTGAGGCAGTGTGATGCCACTAATCCTCCATTTTCTTTGACATATATTGGGCCTACCTAGTGATCAATGGTAGTGGATGCACCACAGCAGGGTATTTGCTGAAGAAGCACTATTCTTGGAGTCTATACCACAGTAATAATACAGTATTTTCTTTGTTTAACAGTCTTTTTAGCTCTATATTTCTGTATTAAATTCTTCAATAATACATAAAATTGTATTATTGATTGCTCTGTAGTAAGTTACTGCTTTCAAGCTTTTTAAATGAGTTTACTTGTAATAACGTATCTCTTTACTGCTTACTGGATCTTCCCACTTTTTTTGCGGCTTTCCTCGTTCTTTTATTGATCAAAATGGTGTTTACCCACTTCTTCCAGGTTCTTCCTGCCTCCTGCAACCAAGATATATTTTTTTCCTGCTTCTTTCTACATAAAATAGACATTTCCCATCTTCCACTATCTAAAGCATAAAGCATTTTCTTCTATACACATGTTTAAATAGGGCTTTCTGGCTCTAGCCCTTATAAATCTTCTCAAGAAACTCCTGTTTAAGTACCAAGTCCCATCCATTTACATCTTTAGTTTTTCCTGACTATTTTTCTTTTGGTAGTTTTGTTTTAATTTGTTATTTTCCTGCTTCAATAAGTTCTAAGGCCTTCCTAATTATGTAATCTTTGTTTAATAGCCTCTCACTGTCTCATACCTAATGGACCCTAATCTGGATGGGGCCAATGCTTGTATGAAAGATTAGGACACTCTTTTACATTTCTGAAGTTTGTACTGTTTTTCATAAAGTTATTCCCTTTACCTTTAGGGATCTCTAATTTAGTAACGTAAGAACAGGAATAGGCCATTCAATCCCTTGAGCTTGTTCTGCCGTTTAATAAGATCAAGGCTGATCTGTGGCCCAACTCCATATAACTGCCTTTGACCTATATCCCTTAATACCTTTGCTTAACAAAAGCTTCTCTATCTCAGATTTAATACAAACAACTTATTTATTATCAACCGTGATCTGGGGAAGAGAGTTCCAAACCTCTGCCACCCTTTGTGTATAGAAGTACTTCATAACATCTCTCCTGAAATCTATGGCCCCAATTCTCAGATTCTGCCCTGTAGTCCTAGAATTCCCAACTAGTCGAAATATTTTATCTTTATCTACCCTGCCTTTTCTTGTTAACACCTTGAAGATGTCAATCAGATTACCCCTTAACCATCTAAATTATAGAGAAACCAGATCTAACTTCTACAGTCTTTCCTCATACCTTGACCCTGAATTCCAGGGATCATCCTTGTAAACCTAAATTGTACTCCCTCCAAGACCAATATATTCTTCCTAAGGTGTGGCACCCAGATCTGCTCACAATACTCCAGGTGGGATCTAACCAGGCTTTTGTACTTTTGGAGACTTTAATTGCTCCATTTGGACCTTTTTTCCATTCAGGTCTCTGTATTTTGTTGCTCAATTTTCTCTCTTTTCAAAGCGTGCATTCTTGCCCCAGCTTATCTTATTGTTTTATGAATGAAGCTTTGCCTTTGAAGTGCTGAGCTTGTACTTTTGCTGCTCCCAAGGCTGCTACTGCTCTCTCTCTCTGTCAATAATTGTATTTCAGCAACTGACCGGGTCTTCTTAAAGTTAAAATGCTCTTAAAGTGGTAAACTCGCTTGCTTGAAAAGTTTTTTTTCTGGGTCTTCTGAACTCCTTTTACATGTCAGGACAGTCTGATTTGCATCATTACAGTCATGTGGTATTTTCCCAAATAAACCCACTTGGTACTTTGTGGTAGTTGCCACCTGCACCAGTATGACAGACTTGCTAAGGGCAGTTTGACATAAGTCTTTGTCACAAATCCCCTTTAGTCTCTGCTTTGTCTTTGTCATATCTAGTGAATAGTAGATTAACTGCAGAAGAGGCATTGTTCTTTGAAAACAAGGACTTTTATTCCATGGTAACAATAGCAACAATAATTGCTCTTTGGGATAACACGATGTAGAGCTGGATGAACACAGCAGGCCAAGCAGCATCAGAGGAGCAGGAAAGTTGACGTTTCGGGTCGAGACCCTTCTTCAGAAATAGGGGAGGGGAAGGGGGTTCTGAAATAAATAGGGAGAGAGAGGGAGGCGGATAGAAGATGTATAAAGGAGACGATAGGTGGAGAGGAGACAGACAGGTTAGCCAAGTTTTCAATGACAGAACAAAAATATCGCTGGTGAGGGATGGCCTATCTGTATTCATTTGCATGCATTAGCATGCATTATTACCTAATTGTGCATCATTGATTAGCTATTTCAACTCTCCCACTGGATAAAAATAAAAGGTGATGATCCCTGACATGAAAGCCCGAGCTGGTACCTGGCAACTCCAACTCAGTTCATGATCATCTGGCCTTCAGTTTGGACGGCAGTCACCAATATCTCATGGTATGTTCCACAATTGGAAAGGACCCAACCCCCTGTCCACTTGTCGATGCACCCTGGCATTTGACAAAAATACCAGAATCTCTACACCTTCAGGGCACATCTCTGACCCACTCACTATACACTTCTACAATTCAATGCTGCATTAGGAGTGCATTGACACATCTCATTATACTATTGTTGCCAGGACACTTTGCACGCAGGGACAGGCACCAGCTCCTGGATTGGATCACAGTGTAGTCAACGTTTGTTTGCTCTCTCAGCTCTCATTCACTTTGTGCCTACTTAGACTCTCACACCATCTTAGCCTTGTCTTACTTTTTTGGAGTTTGTTCTCTTAGTTCGAGCTTAACGGCTCACAGTACTCCAGTCTTGGCTTGCATTTTAGTGCAGACACAAAGTGTAGCAACTTGTCATGGTTGTCAACAATCATCAAGTGTGGACATGTTACTGCATGGCACCATACTATGGCAGTCTCACATGTGCCAGCAGCTTATGTAGCAAACACACAGGCTGTGCTTCAATCAAAAGGCCATGTCTTAGGTCTAAAGGGAGTCATCCTCAGTCAGACCAAAGTCAGGGGGTGCCAGCACATCAGTCTAGAGGAGTCTCCAACCTCTGTCTTAGGACTTGGGCATAGTCATTTGGTCATTCGATCATTTGGCAATTTGAAGCGGTCAGGGTCAGGGGTTTTGTATCATTTCAGCCAAAATTGTACAGTCACTGTCAGTCCTGCAGGTCCCAATGGAACCAGTCTGGCAAGTTGCAGTGGGTCTTTCGGGGAGATACACAGAGATCAGTCAGGGAGCTGGCCATGCATCAGTCAGGGATGTCCATTCAAGTCGGTCACGGTCAGTACTCTCATTACCTCTCATTCATCAAAACTCTAAAGATTGCACACACAGTTTCCTCAATCTCTCCTCATAAACCAACATCAATATCCCAGAAATTAATCTGGTGAGCATCCACAGCACTCCCCCTATGGCAAGGAAATCCTTCCTTAGATAAGGAGACCAAAAGTGTACCCAATACTCCAGCTGAGTTCTTGCCAAGACACTACATAACTTAAGTGAAAAGTCTTTACTTCTATTCTCAAATCCCCTTGAAATGAATATCAACATATTAGTTTTATTATTGTTTCCTGCTACTGAATGCCAACATTTAATGACGCATGGGCGAGGACACTCAGATCCTGTTCAAAACCTGCACATCCCAATCTAGCATCATTCAAGCAATATTCTATCTTTTTTGTATCAAAGTGAGAAACTTCATATTTATTTATATTATGTTCCAATTGCCATTTATTTGCCCACTTATGAAGTTTATCCAATCGTCTTGAAGCCAGCGTGTACCCTTCTGTCAGTTTACATTCCCATCAATCTTTGAATTCCTCACCAGCTTGCATTTGTATGTGTCATCAGCAAATTCGGAAATAATATAATTGGTCCCCACATCCAAATCATTTATATAACTTGTGAACAATTGCAAATCTAGCAATGACTCTTGTGGTAACCCATTTGCAACAGCCTATTAGTTCCTACTGTCTGTTTTCTGTTCATTAACTATTCTCAATCTTGCTTAGTATTTTGAACCCAAATTGCATATGCCCTAATTTTATTTAACAGCCCCCTGCTTATTAAAAGCTTTTTGAAAATATATCACATTCAGTGGTTCTCTTTTTTCTGTGCGACAAGTAACATGGCTAAAAGACTCTAACATTTTTGTCAAATATGATTTGCCTTTTATAAATCAATGTTGACTCTGCCCAATTTTGCCAATCTTTTCTCAATATTCAGTTATCTCATCTTTTATCACAGATTCCAACATTTTTTCCTATTACTGACATCAAGATATACAGGTCTATAGTTCTTTACTCTCCTATTTCCTTCCTTCTTAAGTAGTGGGGTTGCAATTGTTAGCTTCCAATCAGCAGGAACTTGTCTTAATTCTATAGATTCTGGAAAGAAAACCACCATGCATCCATTGTCTCTATTGCCACAAAGCTCAATAGCCTGGGATGAAGTTCATCTGGTCCAGGTGATTTAGCAACCCTCAAGCCAATTAATTTTTCAATTATTAAGACAAATTTCTTGTTCTCAAGTTCCTGTGCACCTAGAAATACTAGGCAATTTTTTGTATCATTTTTGGTGAAGACAGACACAAAGTAAATTTACTTTCACCGTTATTTCCCTGTTCTCTACTATAAATGCACTTGTCTCCATCTGCATTGGGCCCACATCTATCCTTGCTAATATTTTTCTGCTCACACAAACTTTTACAGTCCTACTTTATATTTCTCACCAGCTTGCTTTTGTATTCTCTTTTCCATTCCTTAGTAGTTTCATGATCTTCCTTTGCTGGACCCTAAATTGTTCTCAATAATCAAGTTTACTACTTCTTCTGGCATTCATATTTAATTTCTTTCATTAATCATGGTTGAGTCAAATTTCTCTTTGGGTGTTTTGCTTAGAGGAATGAATATCTGTTGTTGATGTTTAAAGTTGACATGGCACCAGGACTGAAATGTATCCAAAGATATTGAACAAAGTGAGAGTGGAGATTGCAGATAAACTGGCAAGAGTCATCTAGACTTGAAACGTTAGCTTGCTGTCTTTCCACGGATTCTGTCTGACCTGCTGTGATCTCCAGCATTTGATTTTCAATAACCTTTCAGTATTCTCTCGATTCAGGAGTGATGCCAGAGAACTGGACGATTACAAATATAGTAGCCTTAATGAAAAAATGTGGATTAATTAAGAAGCCCCAGCACAGGTTTCTTATGGGAAAATCATGTTTAAGCAACTTACTGGAGTTTTTCAAGAGTTAGCAGAGAGACTTGATGAAGGTCATATTGTTGATGTGATGTACATCAATTTCCAAAAGGTGTTCAATAAGTAACGCACAAAGGACTTGTGTGAAAAGTTATAGGTCATGAAATAAATATCATTGCCTGTGGCAACATGAATACAAAATTGGCCAAGGGATAGGAAACAAAGTGTAATGATTAATAGATGTTTGTGGGCTGGAGGAAGTAATGGAGTTCCCTTATGCCACGTTTAGGACCATTGCTTCCCCTGATTTATTAATGATCTATATCCTGATATGCAGGAGACAATTTCCAAGTTTGCAGATGATACAAAACTTAAAAACATTATTAACTATGAGGAGGCTGGTACAGAACCTCGAAAGGACATCAGATAGATAGGTAAATGGCAGATGAAATTCACTGCAGAGAAGTGTGAGGTGATGCATTTTAGTACAAATTAATTGGAGATACAGTAAAAAAATTAAGGGTGCCACCTTAAACTGTATACACGAGTAGAGAAACTGTGTGTATATATTCATAAGTCACTAAAGCTGGCAGGTTAAACAGAGCGAGCGATAAAAAAAAAGCATTCAGCAGGCTTTCTTCATTGGAACAGAGAGTATAGGAACAAGGAGGTTATGCTGAAGTTGTATAAAACTCTTGTTAGACCTCAGATGGAGTATGGCAGAGAGTTGTGAGTGCCACACTTTATGAAGAATGTGAATGCATTGGAAATAGTGCAGAAGAAGTTAATGAGAACGGTTTCTAAGATGAGAAATTTGTCACTTGGAGAAGTTGGGACCATTTTCCTTGGAGAAGAAAAGGCCAAGAGGAAATTCAACAGAAGTTTACAAAATCTTGAGGGCTATAGACTAAGTAGCTAGGAAGAACTGTTCCCACTCATAATAGGACTGAGAAGGAGTTGGTAAAGGTATTGAATAAAAGTTGACACTTCCTCATGCAGCAAGTAGATAAGACCAGGAATGCAATGGCTGGAAGTGTGTTGTTGGTAAGTTCAACTGAGATGTTCTAGGATGGTGATTATTTAATTACTGGGAGATTATTTATTTAGAAGTAATATTCATTTGTGGGGATGAAACAGGAAAATGGCACTGAATCCTGCTGGTCACTTAGAGAGCTGCTTGGTATCATGTACCAAATGGTCCCTGCCTGCGCTGTAAAAATTCTGAGATTGTTTGATTGTTCTATTAACAACTGTTGGCTCTGCACAACCAAGTCTTTTGTCATTTAATATCTCCCATTTAATACACAATCATATACCTTCCCTCTTTGCCTTTTCAACTCTCCCTTATTTAATTTATTTCAAACCAATAACACTACTAGTTCTGATAACAGGTCACCAACCTGAAACATTTAATGTTTCACTACCCACTGACGCTACCTGGCTTGCTGAGCATTTCTCCACATTTTGTTTTCATTTTAGAACAGGATATTTTTTAAATTGTGAAAATCTAATAACAGTAACATCTGAAGAGGGTGGGGTCCATGTGCACCGATATTAAAATGCCATGAACAGGTAGCGAAAATAATTAAATATAATAGAAAACTGGCCCTACATCTACAAATAGAATGCATGAGTTAGAAATTATGCTTTATCTGTTGGAACACACTGACAGTTTTGTGAGCAGTCCTGGAAACCATGCCTTAGGAAGGGCATATTGACCTTGGAGGGAGTGCACAGTGGATACACAGGATTCTTGGACTATCAGTTAAGAAAGTAATTACACAATCTAGGATTTTATTTGTGGAACATGAAATTTTAAGACATGTTTTGATCAGTTTTCAAGATATTTAAGGGAACACAGAAGGTTAATTGGGAGAAGCTATTTCTGCTGCTTATGGTATCTAGAGCTCCGGGGTTTTGCTTAAAAGAGCCAGACCTTCCAGGAGTGAAATCAGGAAACACCCCTTCACATAGAGGTTGGTTTGGACCTATTTTCTGGAGATGAATTTGATGCTGGATCAATTGTTGGTTTTAAAACTGAGCTTTTTTTAGTTCTGGATCCACCGTGGTCTTACTGAATAGTAAAACAGATTCATGGGGCTAAGTGGCCTAGTCCAGCTCTTACATTTCTTAAGTTTCCCTGGATGTGTGGATACTACAATTTGACTAGATTTCAGACTAAAGGGTAAATGATTCACTACATTTTTCTATTCCAGCATCACTTAAATTCCCAGTTGTTCTGCACAGCTGCAATAGTGAATAATGGCACCATCTGGCATCTTCCAGGGACTAGGTAGGAATGGTGCCAGATGGCGTCTATTAGAACTGAATTGCTAAAACATGAGTGTAACTTATTTTTCACAAAGGCATCTCAGTGAGTTTCCACCTATACTTGCAGCTATCTCAAATAACAATCTGCTTTTGTCATCTCTCTATACCCATATCAGAGAAAGCAACATAACAGAGTCATGCTTAAGGTCATCACTATAGAGTCACAGAGAAACTTGGAGCATATTTGATGATTCATTTGCCTCATGCATGTGAAAAACCATAAATTGATGCAATGGCTAGATGCCAGATACAAAAATTAGCCAAATAGTTGACACCTGATTTTATGTTTATTTAATTCTTTTGTAATAACCATACAAGAAAAATGGAGCAGTTTGATTAGGGTTGTACTTCTGACATAAGTTGCAAAAAATGTGAAGTCTGTGCTTAATGAAATGCATCATTGATTTTGAAAGAGCTGTACACTGACTTTAGAAAACATTGATAAAGTCTTCCCACTTTGTGGAACTTCGTAGTTATCAAAAAATTCACACAAATCGTTATGGAAATCTGAAGCTGTCTTGCCTTCATAAGACTGTGGAACCTGAACAGCTAAATTGTTTCAGACCGAAATCGATAGATTTTTGCCAGATAAGGATATCAAAAAGCAAGCAGATAGAACAAAGGCAGGTAAATGGAGTCACACATTAATCAAGACTTAATTGAATGAAGGAATGATTTCAATGGATAAAATTTAATATAAGAAGTAAGGTCCCACAAACAGAAATGAGATAAATGATCAGGTCATCTTTTCTTGTTAGGGATATTAGCTGAGAGATATATACAACACAAAACACTGAGTAAGTTTCCCATTCTATTATGTCTATCTGCCAGAAAAGATAGGCCCCTACTCAATGTTTCATCTGAAAGATGGCACTTATAGCAATAAACTATTGCCTGACCACTACGCAGGAGTGCAAGCTTTGATGATATCCTCAGGTATAAATTGAATGCATGACCTTCTAACTGAAAGGCAAGAATCCTACCACTAAGTGAAGTCAGAAATTAGTTCTGAAGGCAAAAAGAAACATTAATCAAATATGAAAACAAAAGCATTTGTCGTCTCCAGTTAACTTGCTGTCATTTTGCACCAGCCAATTTATTTGCTGTAGTTCCTAACCTACTACTCATAAAACGGTGTTCTTTGAATGAGATGAGGCCAACTTGCAGATGGTTGGGGAAATACTTTAAACCTTAAAGGCCCTGAGGTAATGAGCCTGGACAAACAGCATAAACACTATTTCTTCTGCCATTTTTTCAGAGTTTTCATGAATCTTTTGTCAAAGTTATGTCAAAAAAGTGGCATCTGACCATATCATCAGAAGACTAGACTATCCCCAGTCGTATTTCTCCAACCATAGTTATGGATCAACTTTTCCTTTGGAAGACAAGAAGACCATGTTAAGCATACATGAGTGGCATGTATTGTCATAGGTACATCCATGGTGATGAAAGAAAAACGAGATTTGCTCTTGAAGATGAGCGAACTAAGTGGCAGACAATGTGAATATATGGCATGCTTCTAACTCAGATAGCGTTTGAGTATTTTTAAACATTACGCTTTCCATGAACAAGTATCCATGATACCCTGGGTGTGACCTGAGACAGTGTATGATAGGTGAGGAGTTGAGTGAAAATTTATTCAACGTATAAGATTTAAGATTAAAATTATATGATTTATTTTGACTACCCACGAAAGATCATTGTGTAGTAGTTCTTGGGATCATTTAGATGACAAATCTAATTGGAATCATTCTCAGATGAAAAAGTCTATTTTGTTTAGAATATTCAGTCTGTATGGCACACTGCATTGCGTTTTCTAATGTAGGATCTTCCCCAGGCTGTTAAAAACTCTGACATCACTCACAATGCGCCCCACGACAATATAGTCCTGTATGAAAACAAAAAGAACTGTGGATTCTGTAAAACAGAAACAAAAACAGAAATATCTGGAAAATCTCAGCAGATCTGGCAGCATCTGTGGAGAGAAAGCAATGTTAACATTTCAAATCGAGTAACCCTTCCTCTGAACTGACCTGAAACATTAACTCGGAGTTCTCTCCACAAACGCTGTCAGACCTGCTGAGCTTTTCCAGCAATTTCTGCTTTTGTAGTCCTGTGTATGAGTTCACCTTCCAAGTTTGCATATTGGCAACCAACTGAGAGGTGGTATAATTAATTTATGAAAGAGCCAATAGGTAACCTTAAGTTTGCTTGCATTGATTAAACTTTGCCTGAGTTATAATGGGGTGTCTTCCTAAACTGAAACAGGTTGAATGCTTTAATTACATTGTCATATGTTGCGGTTTGTTCTATAAAACCTTGTCTGGCAAGCCTCGCATTGGCATTGCTGTCAATTATGTACAATAATATGCAGACCTTGTCCTTGTCTGACTCCTTATTGAGGTCTGTCACAAGCTGGTCTCTACTGAACTTAGGTGCCAACTTACATAATAAGCCATTTGATCAGAGTCCTCAGCATTTTTTAGTAGGTCCCGTAAAGTTAAGGTTCCTTCCACCATCAAGGTATTTACAGTGTGGACAATACAGACTGAATTCTCCCTAAATTTGCCAACATAGGGATGGGCTTCATCAGAGTTTTGTTCCGATTCTGCTAAACATCATACCATAGCCAACATTGCTCAGACCCCTATGAGATTCTGCCTACGATCTCAGAAAATACTTTGGTGGCTGTGCAGTGTTTTTGGGCATTCTACGGTTGTACAAGGCACTATATAAATTTACATTCCCTCTTTATGCAGCACTTATTAAAAAAAACTGGAAGGGTTGTAGCAAATTCTTATTTCAGAATTCAAACATTGCCTTTTGGGATAGAAGATTACATAGTGCTTCTTTTTTAAAATTATGGTAGCAAAGCTTCTTGTTCCTTAAAGCAAGAGAAATAAAAGTAAATTCTTCATTTTTAGTGTTCAGTGCACTTTAAAATTTACATTTTACTGGAAGACGATTTTACCTTAACTCATAAAATCTTACCATTTCACATGTAAATGAATGAAAAGGTTCAGACTGAAATCATCATATATAAATGTAATACATTACAGGTTTATACTAAAGGATATTGCACAGTTGGATGTCAAATACAACAGACACATATCTTGTGCATTTGAAGGAACTCATAACTCATGCTATACATGCTTGCTGCTGAGTTATAGCACCTTTAAACACAAGAAAACCATAACCTGCATCTGATATCCTGAAATCCTATATAATGATTCTTGAACTTTTTTCTGTTAAAGTTCATGAGGTGAGGGCTGCAAGTCCTACAGAAAGAATTTTATATGCCATAAAGAATATTTTCCCCACTGCATAACCTTGTAATGCCTGGATTACACACACCATGTGCTCACACCAGCACGCAACCATTACATTAAATTGTCATCGAGGGAATAACATTCAGCGCAAGTTTTTATTCATGAATCACAAATATTAATTTAGCAGGAAGTAGTAGTGCGCACATTTGACAACAAAATCTCCAATGCATTTTTAACTGAATAGAAATGATTAATAACATATTTTTATCAATGGAAAATCTTAATTTTGATTACAAAAACATAAGAAAACAAAGTTTTTCATTCAAAATTGTCACTGCGGTACTCATTGATCGGTGAATAATTGAGTTTCAAGCAAAGAGTCAAGGGAGCAATTTATTGATGTACCAGATACATAAATGTTTATTTTTGCAGCATTCACTTTCTGTATGTAGAGGCACACTAACAGAAAAAGACAGGGTACATAAAGATGAACAATTTCCACTGGTTGTGCGTCATAAAACTGTAGTGATTGTAATGAGGCCAGCCAGCTGGACCTCATAGAATATGAGTTCCCTGATTGGGGCTGTTAATCTGGTCCAATCAGCGAGTCCTGACAAACGTAACAAGTCTGAGTGTCAGGGATACTGACACTCTCGTGCCTGACTGTGTTTGGGGCAATACTACAGTCAAGGACTATTCACGTAGCAATAAGGGGTGACTTGGTGCTGAGATACCGGCCTCTGTGGATTTATTTCACGAACAAAGGGGTGTAATCTAAAAATTAGGGCCAGACCATTCAGGAGAGATGTTATGAAGCACTTCTACACAAAAAGGGTATTGAAGGTTTGGAATTCTCTTCCACAAATGGCAGTCAATGCTGAATCAATTGTTTGTTTTAAATCTGAGGTAGATACATTTTTTTAAGCAAAAGGTTTTGAGACATATGGGCCAAAAGCAGGTATATGGAATTAGACCACACATCAGCCATGATCTCATTGAATGAGGGAATAAGCTCGAGGGGCTGATTGGCCTACTCCTGTTCCTATGTTAATGGCAGCTAGAAATGTCATGCTTGATAAGGAACATCATCAACCCATTGCAGTAGCCAATATATCTAAAACACACCCAGGGTATCGGGCCCCATCATTCTGCCTAGAAGTCTATTTCAAATTGTGACCACTCTCTGTGTGATGGAGAACAGGCTGAGTCCTCAGGTTGCCTTTGAAACTGCTGTATAACTATGTAAATTCTACCTCTCTCACAATTTACATAGCTAAAATTATCACTCAGATGCCTCCCTTCCTGACTGAAGACATCTAATCGTTCCTTGTACTTCAGGCTCCCCACTAGTGGCCTAAGACCACTACTCCTGCTGCTATTTTACCTGCAGCAGGGGCGTGGAAGAATTTCTATACCATGCAGGAAGACCAGAAGCTTTAGTTACGCAGATTGACACTGGGCAAGGAAAAGAGGTCCTTCTTTGCATCTATTGAAGGCAAGTCCTCCCCCAAGACCACAACTTCCTCTTTACCCTTCCAATCAGCCTCCAGCATGTGATCCTCACTCCCTCAACCCACATCTTGCTGGGAAATGCTAGCTTGAGCACAAAGTAATTTCCCCAATTTCTCCAGCTCCAGAAATGATCTCTATCGCAGGCTGCCTGTAGACCTACGAGTGGCCACCCTCCCTCTGTTAGTCCCACAGAGCTGACAGGCATGCAATTAGCCAGAAAATCTCTGAGGCAGCATACCCCAACCCAAGGGGCAGAGATCCAGCCATTAACAGCCAATCTTTACTCTTTCTTTGGATTTCAATCTTTTGATGAAGTTGGTTATTGTTGAGCATTCATTGGGCATGTTAAGTATATAAAAGTACCTTCACTTTGTCAAAAGCTTCTTCAGTTTTGAAGAAAAATCACATTGGACTCAAAATGTTTACTCTGTTTCTTTCTCCATGGAATTTATCAGACCTGATGACTTTCTTTGTTTTTATTTCAGAAGTATGTAAACTCTGAGCTGCCTGTATCACTGGGTGCTACAAGGCAGACAGGACTTAATTGACACCAGGCTCCAGTAGATGAGAGCTGGGTGTAGTGATCACTCATTGTAAAATGATTGGTTCTCGAAAGGTAGATAGGTTGTTTCTGTTCTGAGAAGCAAATGCTGCTCCGTTTGTTTTCTGTTTTCTCGTTTGAGAACAAAATTGACTGTTTTGAAGCATTCAAAGACTTTTCTATACACGATGGCCCCACATTGAATGATGAGAAGACATTAGGCTACACTGGGCACTGGGGACAGAGTGGCAGCTACACAACATTTTAGGATGGAATGTGACCAACGACAGGTGGCTTAGTGTTTGAATATCTGTAGATGTAGAGGTGTGCATTTGTAAGGAGGTTTCAGCTGTGCCACCTATGTGCCCTAAGAAGCAGTGTTGTCCCACTACATTTACAGAGAAGGGCAATTCTGGGCTGTCATTGCTTGTCTCAGTGCATGGCTGGGGTTCAAAGATGGCACCAATGCCAGGTCGCCTGGAATGTACCGGCAGTGGTGACAATTCCTGCCTGTGGTGAGTGGGAGAATCTTTAGCATCAGATGAGTGGGGCACCAGAGGGTGTGGTGCATGATTAATGAGGTGAGTTAGGATATCAGTACAAGAACAATCATTAGGCCTTACAGAGGGAAAACCTTCACAAACTCAACAAAAATGACACTTAGCCAATTTTCAGTTAGATTCAGCCCTTTGTACTTTCTCAAAGGATTTTCCATGGTCACCTTCACATAGCACTGTTTCAAAATCAAGGGATACTTTTTATTAGATTAGTACTACAAAGATACTTAAATTAACTGCTAAAGATCAATTCCATTGTTTTATCTGGAATTAAGATACCACGTTTTGATTTGAAGTGCATTAATGCTACAGTAAAAGAAACACAAAGATAAATTCTGATTTTGTTCAGCTCAAGTTTTCCTACATCCTGTAAAGTCATAACAAATTTCAAACAATGACTTCAAGATAATTCCATCATAGTGAGAAAACAGTTCTATGTGACTAACTGTTACAAGTTCAGAGCAGAACACTTTTTAGCAATACTGTCGACAGACTGTGTAGATATTGATCAGAGTTCCTATGGTGATGCAAAACAAACTTAACAGTCGAGCAACTCATTTATTCCAAGTCCATTTTTGGTGAAAGTTGTTGTCAAATATGTCATACTGAAACATGAGATTTCAATTGGTTTCTAAATAGAGCCACTCAGTACAAAATCTGAGAAGTTTTGCTAAACCTACATTAAACAGTTTCACCCTGTAATGGCTATTGTTCCAAATTTTGGACACCTTAAGGAGGTGGTAAGGAGGATGAAGGAGAGAGGGCTGAGGAGGAGGGAATAAGGGGCCCAGAAACTGGAGGGACACCGGAACCCATGATTTCTTTCCCTGGCCCAGCCCATTCTAATGATTTTGCAAAATTTACCCAGACCTCAGGGGCAGTTCACCCTTTCCAAATTGGAATTTTGTACTCTCTCTCAAAATTCCATCTTTACTCTGCCGGTTCTGTCTAGTTATGATGACATCTGCATTCACCCTGTCCTCTTCAGTAGTATTTGAAGCATCCTAAATCTACACTTATCCCTCCTGCAATATCCTGTTTGAATCTTTCCAGTCAGTTCCACTCCATGGACCAAAACTAAGTGCCCAGCATCTTATTTCCTAAAGAAGCACTACATGCCAGGAAAAAGACAATCAAGGTCTTTTGAATTGTATCTGCTTTGCCTTTGCAATTTCCAGGCTTTCCCTGCAATAAGTTGTAATAGGTTAGCATGGAGGGGCAGAATAAATAATTATACTTGGAAAATTCACGGTGAATTGTTTAATTATTTTCTTGGACTGTCAAACTTAAACTATAATTAAATGGAATATATGTGCAACTGAAAGAAACAACGATCCAATTTCTTATTAGAATAATGATTGCAATTTAATTCTTCTTTCTTTTACCTCGTGCACAGTGTGATAAGTAAGATTGGGGAGTTACTAGTGCAGTTTGTGCTGTGGAAAGACAACTTTGTAGCTCTAACAGACACCTGGCTCAAAGAAGGCTTTAAATATTCCTGGATACAAGTGTTCAAGAAAGTTAGGAAAGGAAGAAAAAGGGGTCGATTACAGCAGTGTGTGACAGAGAGAGAAGCTGTCCAGAATGGGTTAGGGCTAGAATCCATTTGGCTAGAGCAAAGGGAAAAATAGGTGGAATTTCATTGCTCAATCCTGTTCATAAGCCTCCAACCTGCAGAAAAGATGTAGAGGGACAAATTTGCCAGCAAATTATGGAACAGTCACTATTCGATTTGGGGAATTGTGCTGTAGAGGGCAGAGACAGCCACAAGTTACTAGAACACAGGGACTGGAGGAGGCGTTCAGCCTGCTGAGACTGACCCGCCATTTAATATGATCATTGCTGATTGAATACTTTATTGTCTTTTACCCACTCCATCCTCATATTACTGTATGCCACCGGTAATCAGAAACCTATCAATTTCAACCTTAAACATACACAAAGACTGAGCTTCCACAGCCCTCTGTAGGAGAGAATTCCAAAGGTTCAAAACCATCTGAGTAAAAAATGTCCCCTTATCTCGAACCTCCCTCTTACTTTTAAAATGTGCTGCCTGGTTCGAAACTCCCCATGGCAAACATTTTCCCTATATCGACTCTTCCTTTAGATATTTTGTAAGTTTCAATAGGATCACCTCTCAATCTTTGAAACTCTACAGAATACAGACCCAGTTTGCCCGATCTTTCTTCAGAGGACAATCCTGTCATCCTGGAAGCAAGTCTGCCGAACCTTTGTTACAATGTTTGTATGGCAATAATAACTTTCCTAAGGTAAGGGGAACAAAACTACATACAATACTCCAAGTGCGGTGTAGCCAAGCTCCTACATAAATGAAGCAAAATTTCACTACTCCTGTACTTCACAAATTGCAATAAAGATAAACATTCCACTAGTTTTCCTAATAGCTTGCTACACCTTCATGTTAACCTTCAGTGACTTGTCAACAAAGACAGTTAAGTTTTTTTGTACATCTACACTTTCTAACTTCTGACCATTTAAGAAATACTCTGCACATCTGTTTCTCCTACCAAAATGGATAATCTCTGATTTTTCCACATTATATTCCATCTGCCATGCTCTTACCCATTCACTAAGCCTGCCCAAATCCTCCTGAAGCTACTTAACATCTTTCTTGCAAAACACATTCCTATTTAATTTTGTTCCATTCACAGATCCGGAAATATTAACCTCCCTACCTGCAAAACATTAATACATATTGTGAGGAGCAGGGCCCCAAGTATTGATCCTTGTGATACCCCACTAAGTGCAACCTGCCAACTTGACAATGCCCATTTATTCCTAATCTCTGTTTTCTGTCTGATAGCCAATTGTCAATCCATTCTAGTAAATTACTTTGGATGTCATGTGTTTTAGGTTTGCTAATCAGCCTCCTGTGGTGAGCTTTATCAAAAGCCTTTTGAAAATGTAAGTGTGTTACATCCATCAATTCTCCTTTATCAATTTTGTGAGCAATATCCCTGAAAAAAATCCACCAAGTTTTGTAAAATACGGTTTTCCATTCTCCAATCCATGGTGACTATGCCCAATCAGGTCATTATCAACCAGGTGTCTATTTATCCCATCCTGTATAATAGGTTCTAACATTTTCCCTATTACTGATGTAAGACAAACCTGCATTCTTCCCTGCTTTATTCTTAAGTAGTGGGGTGACACTTCCAATCTGCAGTGATCATTTCAGAATCTAGAGAATCTTGCAGGATAATCACCAAAACATCCACCATCACTATCGGAAACTCCTTTAACACTCTGGGAATGTAGACCATCAGCTTCTAGGATGTATACAGTTTTAGCCCCATTAATTTCACCAGTACAATCTTACTTTTGCCAATTTCCTTTAGCTCCTCATTCTTCCTAGTACCTTGGATCTCTAGTTCTTGGAGATTTCTGGTTTATTCCTCTGTGAAAACAGACAGAAAGTAATCATTTAGCTTTTCCACCATTTTTCTACTTCCCATTATAAATTCTCCTGACTCTGCCTGTAATGGACCCACGTTCATCTTCGCTAAATGTTTAATTTTTTCGGTAGCTATAGAAGTATTTTTTAATGTTTTTTGCATGAATGCATTCATATTCTATTCTCCCTTTCCTTATCAGATTCTTGGCTCTCCTTTGTTACATTCTATAAACCTTCAAATCATCAGAATTATTGCTGTTTGATAGGCCTTTTAATCTTATGCAATCCTGAATTTTCTTTGTTAGCCATGGTTAACCAAGGTTTTTTTTGAGTTTTTAGCATCTTGAAGGAATGTATTGTTGTTGTGAAATATATAATAAATCATGAAAGTCTCTCTATTGTCTGTGAATAATCATGCCTTTTATTGCACTTTCCCCCATTCAACTCAGTCAGTTTCCGCCTCATGGCTTCAAAATTTCCCTTTATTCAAATTTAACATTATCGCTTTAGAACAAGCTACCTCACTTTCAAACATAACGTAAAATTTTGTTATATTGTGGTCACAGACCCCTAAGGGCTTTTTTTCCCAACAAGATTGTTCATTACCCGTTTTTTCATTAGATAATACTAGATCTAAAATAGTATGTTCTCTAGTTGAATTTCAATACACTGTTCAAGAAACCCATCCCCAACATACTTCAGAAACTTGTTGCCAATAGCTATATGCAGATTGAAGTCACCCATGATAACTGCATTGCCATGCTACACACTTCCCTCATTTTCTGATGACTACAATGTTTTACACTACCACTACTATTTGGTGGCCTATAAATAACTCCAAGTAATCTCTGCTGCCCGTTACTGCTCCTTAGTTCCACCCAAGCAGGTTTCACACACTGTTCTTCCTGTAATGACATCCTCCCTTACAAGTGTACCGATGGCATCCCTTATTATTTGTGCAACTCAAACTTCTTTTCTTTGTATGTCCTTCCTAAATGTCAAATATCCTTGAATATTTAGTTCCCAGTCCTGGTCACCGTGCACATATGTTTCTGTAATGGCAATTGAATCAGATCAGTATGACTCTACATGTCTTTAGAACACCTGCCTTGTTGTGAATGCTTTATGCATCCAGGTAAAGTGTCTTTAACTTTGTCTGTTTGACATCATGTCCCTTTTGAAGCATACCTGATGTTGAGCTTTGTTCTGCCAGTCTTCTTGTCTCCCCAGTGTCTTTTCAACTTGCTGTTACCAATTTTATTCCCTTCCAAATTGAATTACCCCTCAGGTTCCCATCCTGCTGAGAAGCTTGTTAAATCCAGGACAATAACACGAGCAAATCTTTGTGCAATGATAGCATCAGAGAACATGTTAAGGAAAGTTTTCCAAAGCAATATATTTCAAGTCCAACAAGAAAGGAAGCACTGCTAGAAGACATTGGAGAGAGCGTGGAAAATAATGGCCCCAGGATTGGAATGTCAGTTAAAGAGATAGATTGGTTAAGTTGAGGCTATTTTACTTCAAGAGGAGGTTAACAGCAGATTTGTTAGAGGTATTCACAATGATGCGCTCCACACAGAGCAGATAGGGAAAAAAATCTACTGCCATTAGTAACACAACTGAAGACAATCTTGAAAGACTGAGAACCTTCACAGAATTAATAGATTTGCAAAATAAACAGTGGAGACACAAGGAAAAAGTTCTTCATGCAAGGAGCGATTGAAATATGGAATATGTGGCCCATAGATGTGGTTGAAACAAGTTCAATTAAGATAATTGAAAAGGAAATGGCTTGTTATTTGAAAAGAAAGCATGTATAAGGTTATTAGGAGAATGTGGGGAGTGGCAGAAGGTAATTGTTTGATAAGATAATAGTTCTGAAGGATCTAATATTCTTGTTATGTTGAGCTCCAACCGTTCTGCTGGTGTCATATACTGTCTTTGGATGAAGACAAGGTATAGAATCTAATAGGAGCCTGAATAACTTTGTCTAAGGCAAGAAATGCGGCCTATATCGATGTTAAGAACAACTTGCAGCATCTTTTATCTAAGTTCTAGGCATTAAGGTGAGATTCTCTCGAATCAACAGCAAGTTGACAAAGAGGGGGGGATGGTTGCTTGTTACAAATTTTTCAAGTTCACATCACATTCTTTAACACACAGCTTTCCCTTGTACCACCTACTGCAAGCAAGGTAGATGCTGAGAATCCTCGACATGAAAGACAGAGCAGTTACCTCGCAACTGGCTGCAGGGAGCATCTATGTTGGTCACTACACAACAGCATCTCAGGGAACCAGCCTGGTCTCTGGCAGTCCTCCAAGTGCTAACAGCCTGGGATCTTTCTTCTCTGGCCATCTGTGAAGCTGTTGCAGTGAAGTGCTCACCATTTTGTGTTCCCAAATGTTCTAAATCTGATGTTCTCACCAGAGTGTCAGTATATGAGCTGGTGGGGGTTGCAGACTTGCCTTGGATCTCTCTTTCACAGAGTGGGAGGAGGTGTCTTCTCATGGAGCAGGCTGTTTCACCACTCGATCTGGGATAGTCCCACTGACACCTGCAAGACACAAGGGAGGGAAGGCATCCCGACATATGATTGGAAGCAGTGTGCAATGAATGAAATTGACAGTGGGGCTAATGTGAGAGCTGCAGTGTAATGAAGAGAGGTACTTCCTCAGTTGGTGGGATGTAGATGTGTCAGCATCTCTGCAGGAGCAGTCCTGCTATTTTCCTAGGATGCTCTCTTCGTAATGAGTGAGGAGCCTAATGTCGAGCACCTCTCCTCCAATCCTGGCTCTATCTGCTCTTTTACAGGGTGTTTCTACTGTAATTGGAGGGAGACAGGGAGGGATTGAATGAGGTGAAATTTGTTGGCACAGATGATAAAGTTCAAGATGGTAGAAGCATCATTGACCCAGGTGGTGACCTCAGACCATAGCCTGGCCTCCTCTGCTAGTCCTTTGGGAGGACTGAAGCCCATCCCTGGATCACCTCATCCATCAGGACAATTGTGGTGCCATTTCCCCCTTCTCTAGATTGGGACACGAATTGGGCAAAAGCAGCACCATAAGGGCTGGGGAAATCGTTAATGAGGAAAGTTTGATAAGATGTTGTGAGAGATCTCAATGGGTTCCATGGAGAGAAAGACTCAAGAAACTCAATGAAACTGACGCCAAAAACAAATCAGCCTACGGACCTCGTTCCCTTGAAAAAAAACAGAAATAGCTAGAGAAGCTCAGCAAGTCTGACAACATCTATGAGAAGAAAACAGTGTCAACCTGTCAGGTGCACTGACCCTTCTTCAGAACAGTTCCAAAGAAAAGTCACAGGACCTGAAACACTAACCCTGCTTTCTCTCCACAGATACGGCCTGGCCTGTTAAATTTCTCCAGCTATTTCTGTTTTTGTCTCAGATTTCCAGCATCTGAAGTTCTTTATTTTTGTTTGGAGTTCTTCTCCAGCTTTATTTTGAACCAGCTCTGTAAGGTCTGAGTAATTATGCCTGATCAAATGTGCTTGTATTTATTGCCGTCTTTCAAGAAACGTTCTTCTTACCTAAGTACAGAGAATCTTCTGTAAATGCTCAATAATGGTATATTGATGGCAGTGACTACTTCAAGCAACCTTTTTTGGCTGAGGTAGCTAATACCACAAGGTGCCAGTAGTGGTCGATTGGGGAAATATCACACAGAAAGCTAGTGGAGACGTGTCATGTTAAATGCTCTCCTTCCATACTGTAATAATTCTGAGAATCTGTGAACTTCATTTTCTACAACAGAAAACATTATTTATGTTACAAGGATTGCAAATAGTAAACAAATAATGTTTACTCGAGAAGACGCCCATAGCGAAGTTTAGATGATATTCTGGTCTACGCCTTCCGATCAGAGAAAAGAGCATCACAGCAAAGTGTTTGCAAAGAGGAAAGAGAAAAATGAAGTAAAGGTTTTCATTTTAAATTCTCCACAAGGGTGAAATCCCTTCTTTCTTCGACCTATAAGAAGTTTAAATTGTGACACCAAAACATATGTTTGGAAAGTAAACTGTGCGGTTAGAGAAATGCTCAGCATTAGCCTTTCACCTCTTTCACCATGTCGAAGTACGTACTACTTCTGTCACTGAGAACTTGGGAGAAAGTTAAACATCTGCAAATCATTTCAGGAATACAATGGTTCATTTTAAAATAATTCTGTGATTCCGAAACAAACATTCTTAACCAACAAACACGGTTAAATGGCCATTGTTTTTAAAGCCCCTTCTCCTATCAGCAGTGCTCTCCTTCATGTACCACCAACCGTAAAGGAGGGGTGGCAAAGATGTCTTCTGTTGCTTGCATTCCTGCTGACTCAACTAATTTCAGATACCTTGCAATTTTTAGAATAATAGAGAAAATATTTGTTTCATTACTTTCCAAAGATATGAATTATAGTTTTTAAAGGTCGCACAATTTTTTTTTCTCCATGGTTTATGCCTTCCATATGGTGGAATCATTTAACATCATCATTAATTTTAAATGGAAACCCGAGCGGATCATATCCTACATTTAAATTCAGCATTATTTAATAATACTTTTGAATGTTTTTGCTGTATTATGGGATAATTTCAATCAGCGCACAAGAGATGGGAATACGGCTTCTATTTATACTGTTATCTTTACAGATGTCTCAGCAGTTGTATGAACATGCTGGCTAAATGGAAACAAATGTGGATGTTACAAATTCAAGTTAACCTTCTAGCTCTGAAATGCTGGACATATATTAAACCTGACATCATTGTCTTCGGGCTCATGACATTTAAATCTACAAATTTAATTACAAGACCAATTACAGGTGGCATGGATGGAGACTCAAATAGAGACTATTCATTTACTTTTTCACCGCTCAATCAGAACCTTGTGTCTAACTAGAGGCTGTTACAAATACTGAAGTTTGATCTTTCAGCCCCCTGAAGTTGGTAGTTGGACCCCAACAGGTATCTAGTCAGGGGATAGAGCTTCTTTAAACATTGTCCTGAAGAGGTCTTTGGGATATTGGTGAGCAGCCTCTTGTCAATGGCAAGCACATAGAGCAATTTGTGCAGCTGTCTTTCAGTTTCAAGCCATCCAAGTAGCTTTGTGCTAGTTCTGAAAACTTTGGCAGGGTCATTTCTGGAGGGAACCAAAGGTACAATCCTGATATAGCTTCCACCAGAGCACCAGACAATAGACAATTGTCCAATGATACGAAAGCAGTTCAGATACTGGAGGAAATCTAATGAAAACTTCTGCAGTACTTAATCAATCACAAAGCATAATCATCTAAACTTCTGTTGAATTGCATTCTCTGGTGTTTTGCATTGGATGAAACTATGGTAATGAGGTAAGTAACATTTTGGCAGACATAACTCAGCAATGACAAAAACAGTTCAGGAAACTCATAAATAAATTGGTGTAAGTCGCTAACCTGCAAATTTCCTTGAAAGAAACGGTGTACAAATTCTGAGGAAATTGTGAGCCATTGATAATGTTCAAATGCAACCTTAAAATCCGTTTTTATTTGTTTCCATCCCCGAGCCAGCTATCTGTTCCTCAGTTAGCATCCTGGTGTACAGCTGCTATAGATATTGCCACAGCCACAATAAAACCACATTATGAACACCAATCCCTAGCTGACTTACCACGAGAGATTTTTAAGCATATGGGAAAGAATCCATCTGACCTCCTTTTCCTCCTCACATCCCAGCTCATCCCTTGAAGAAAGCTAAGTGAGGGCCACTGAGGCAAACATTTGAAAATTGTCCAAACAAAAACCACAATACATGAGTCACTTTTAAAGATGTTGAAATAATTTCAGTCAAGAAATCTGGAAAACCAAAAGCTATGATGAGTGCATGTATAAATGTTAATAATCAATTATTAATAGCAATCAGTTATCTTTGTTTCAGAATACAATGTCAATGATTACTTTTCAGTTGAGACAAATGGTGGCTAAAGAAGCAGCTTGGAAAAGGTCATGATGGATATCAATGAGGGCATTCCAACATGTCACAAATCATGTTGCATTTTGCAGTTGCCGAAGGTTTCAGAAAAGCTGCAATCCAAAGTGGAAGAACAAAACATCGTACTGGCAATTGTAGAAAAATTGCACTTGTATTGTAAGTGTCAAGGGTTGGTTTCAGTGCCAGAAAATGGTGATAGCAAAATAGAAGTGTTAACAAGCACTGAAGTGACACTTTACATAAGTGTCCAAACTCTGCATATTAATTCATGGTTGAGTCTGAGCACCAGGACTCTTTTGACTGATCAGATTAACCTTTTGATAACCATAGAACTGGCTGTGGCAATGAAAGTGAAAGGCTAATTAAGAAAAGGAGAGGGTGATGAATTGTTAATCCTTGATGAGGCTGTCAAATTCGTGTTACAATCCAACTAGGAACCAGTAACTATTTTTGTTTAAGGTCGATAAAGTTGAAGATTCCAGGGATGGCAAACTTTTTACTAACCAGTACTGTGCTTACAGGACAAGGAGTGTGCCGGTTAGTCAAATATTCTGGTTGATAAGGAGGTCCACATAATCAATGTAAAACCACACATTAAGAAATAGAAATGTAATGAGGTGATTTACACATCACTGTTATACCTTATTTACAGTGTAAATCACTTAAATAATATTGCAACTTTGCTTTAAGTAAAACTTACCACCAGAGAGCCTTCTCACTCACACCCTCAAGTGACTACTTGAACATTGTGGAGATCATGATAATACTGTAAACTTCTGATATTTCAGGTATAGAGATTTTTGCCAGTTTATTAAGAGAGCTGGTCATTTAAGGTGCCAATTAAAACAAAGCTTGCTGAATTTATTAAGAGAATAAGCCATAAACGTCAATGATTTTGAACAAACAAAATGAATGCTATAATAAGTCAGAACAGTAAAACAATCTACAGTGCATATATGGCTTATACTCTAACATTCAGAATTAACATGATGTAAACGTGGGTAACGGACAAACTGTGGTCAGACACCCCATAAGGTACATCAAACGGCATATATAATCAAGACTGATGCCATGTTTTTCTCAGAAATGCACAGGCATTAGTGACATTATGGATCACCAAATCACATTAAAACTTTGTCTCCTTCACAAAACATTCTACTTCTTCCTTTTTGAAGACATAACTTTCAGATCCCTCTAAAGCTTTGCATCATGGGCAGACTCAAACGTGGCTCACACCCAGGTAGTTCGATCTCTTCCCTTGAGAATACATTCTATTAAATTCCTGAGGCTGCACTCAAGTATCTACTCATAGATACAAGTTTAGTTCTTTTGCAGACAGCTAATTTCATTAAGGTAACACTACCTCACATTTCAAGCTTCAATGCTTTTCAATTACCCTTATGGGCTTCCTTCAGCCCGACTCGCAACTTCATTGAACCATCAATGACACCCAGGGCTTTTTCCATGACCTTCATCAGGGTCTAGGCCCGAAACGTCAAGCTTTCCTGCTCCTATGATGCTACTTGGCCTGTTGTGTTCATCCAGCTCCACACCTTGTTATCTCAATTAACTGAAGGGCCTTTTTCTCTGCTGTCAGACTCTACGACTCTAAGAGCAATAGCAGGAAATGAAGAGTACAAACAAGGAGGGTGGGGTAGGATGTCTATAGAATGGAAAAAAAAAACTAGTGCAATTAAAATGGAGTAGATAATTAGCACTGATAGTGTGGGTACATTCATCACTTATTTTGTAATGGATAACCCAGGTCACTCAGAGAGGAAAATTGTGGAAGAGTCTAAATTGTATGTCTGTAAAAGAGCTTCCTTCACTTTCTTTCTAAACAATTCAAAAGAAAGGAAAAGACAGTTGAGTAAAGTATAAACAAACAGACAATGGTACACAAGATGAATAACTTCTATCACATAGATAAGTTGGAGAACCTGGACTGCTTTGGTTTAAGAGAAGATTGAGAAGAAATTTGAAATCTCCCACCAAAGTACATTTTGCGCCCTTGCCATTCTCAACGTTTCCTCCAAATGTTGTTCAACATAGAGGAGTACTGATTCATCAACTGAGGGAGGACAATACACAGTAATCAGTAGGCGGTTTCCTCATCCATGTTTAACCTGAAGCCATGAGACTTCAATGTTAAGGATTCGTAGGACAACTCACTCCCGACTTATACTACTACGCTGCCACCTCTGCTGGGTCTGTGGGACAGGACGTGCCCCAGGGATGGCGATGGTAATGTCTGCGAAAGAATTTTATCAACCTTATGCAATCCGGTATGTTTGCGATGAAACCCACATCAATATGATTGAATCTTTACTGCGTTCCAAAATGACCTCACACCTGCTTAATCAACAAGAAGGTGACTCAGTACTACCTTTCTAAGGTTAATAATGATCAGTAATAAATACTGAATTGTCAGCAACACCCGTATCTGGTGAATGAATGAATTGTTGAAGTTGAATGTAGTTGCATTGGTGTCCGATATGTGTAACACTAATCTACTAGCTCTGCATGATCCCTCATTGTTTGGTGGTACAATGTCATTTTTCACCCAAAATAAAAATACTGAGCCAATTTTCTCCTGCCATTCTCTGTTTAGCTATACAATCTCCCAGGGATGAGGGAGCAGAAAAACATGTCAAGAACCCCAGCAGTAGCAGGGAGCAGTGGATGAGGGACTTCAAGATCAACCCAGTCACCGGATTAGGGTAGCAACTGACATATACAGCACTGAGAGAGGCATGAACTTCAACTCGGGTGAGCAATAAATTCAGACCAAACTTACCCAAGAACTTTCTGAAAGGCAGAGAGACGCAGACCGAGTAATCAAGGGCAGAGTCACTATAAAGGAAGCAGATGTGAAAGTACACTGTGGTGGCAACAGGATAAGTGCATAGCAAATATGTCAACTTCTAGTTTTCTAGCTTCCATACAACAGCAGAAAGAGGGTCCAGAGGTGGGAAGAAGGACTTATCCACCCCACTGATACCCATTATTGCAGTAATTGGTCATTTTTCAACAATAGATCACTTAAAGATGTTCCTATTCAAAAACCACAAAGCAATCACCTTTAAAGACTTCATCATACAGCAAATTATTTATTTTGTGGATGTCAAGACAATAATAGCTAATATTGAAGCACTAGAATTGCAGCCAATTTCCATCTCACGCACTTTGAGTCGGACACAGAATCCAGATGTAACAATACCTGGTAAAGAGTATAATTTTGATTGATAAATAAGGATTGTATATAATAAAAAATTGAAGATAAAGATTCGCGTAGGAGTTAGTGACGAAAAACCACATCGCAGCTAGCAGAGAAAGGCTATTCCTAAAAGGTGACTGGGAAACCACACATGTATGTTATTAATTTAATTAGTGCTCAGCACAGAGAATAATAAAGCAGAAATAATAATTTAATCCCTGAACTGGGGGGCCCAGGGTGATGCATCGCAACAACAAATAGTGGTGTGGCAGTGTGTCAATTACAGGTGAAATACTGGAACCATCCAACACTCAAAATCAGACAGACAAAACATCTTCACCTATAAAACCTTTAACAAAGGACTGTTTTATTATTGAAATAAGGAAGAGATGAAAAGAATACATAGATATGAAAACAAAACATCTTTATTGATAAAGCTTTGACAAAAGATTTTGTTTTAAATTGAAAGAGTAAGGGAGAAACTGAAGGAATGAAAAACATCACAAATCAATTGACTAGTTGAAAATTCACAACTTTATTGTGGATTTTTTAACTAAATAATTAAGGAATAACATTAAATAATGCAGCTCACATGAAAGTAGGAGGAACATTTAGAGTCTCTGCCTCTGAAGCTGTTCAAAGTGGTTGTTGAATATTTTTAAAGCCAGGGTACATAGATTCTTGTTATGCAAAGGAATTACAGGTTATCAGGTTAGATGGAAATGTAGAATTCAGGACATAAACAAATCAGCCTTATCTTATTGATCATATGATCAATATCTTCTGATATTGATATTGAATAGCTGAGCAGGATTGAAGGGCATAATGGTCTACTTCTACTTAGAATTCATATGTTCTTAAATGAGTTTAAACTGCAACTTCCATAATTCTTTAGAAACCTGGGGAAACTGGTCACTGTACCACATCACATGGAAAGCAGATGCCCAAATTATTTGCTTGTTCACACCAAAAAGAGTCGCTTTCTGACTTCAATACAGGATACAAAATGTACTTTGATGAAATGCTCCAATAGGGATTATTTTTTCTATCATTTAATTGACAATGTGCTCTATTAAATGAATCCATTAGTATTTGTGTCAACATAATATATTTGGACAAGGAAGTACAGTAAGAGATATGTCCAATGGCATCTGTAGTCAACAGTTTAGGTAAATTCACAAAGAGTACAATTTTTATTGGCTAGACATGGACAATGGCTTCTGGAAACTTGCCCCAGAAGAATATCCTTTCCTTAGAAAGAATATTGATGTTCACTGACATGGTTAAGGACTGCCTTCTAACAACAACATTGATTTTTTTTCATTCAAATGGGTGATGGTGCAGTTTTGAAAAGAAGTGGCACACTAGATGAGGAAAGGAAAACATTTCCAATATGAGCTAACATGGAGCCAGGACAGGAAATTGCCTGACCTGCATTTGATAGGAATAAGGTCGCGAGAACATCATTTACAAGATTAGCTCAGTGAAATCATAAAGGGAGATAGAAAGGAAGCTAGACACAGTCAATAACTGAGCACTAGAGTAGTATGGGAGACTTAGCTTGGTGGGTTAGGGAAGGTAAGCATTAAGGTAATGTTGACAGGTGTCATATTAATATTCATTATTATTACGTATTATTTCAGTCATTACAAATTCTGCAAAGCGTGGAAAAATTTAGAAACAACTTGTAACATTTATGACAACAAAGTATGCATCTCTCACTTGAATTTTAATATGTTGTAGAATGAAGCTCTTTACAGAGTTTACCAATGAGTTAAGTGAACTTTAGCAAGGTGCACTACAACATCTAAGATGATTCTTTAAAAAAACTCAATTGCGTCTTTCCTTCTTTATAAACAAACTCGTTGTGAGTACGTAATGTTATTAACATGGATTTGTTTATATCCTATTTGAGTACAGGGTTTTTATAAGGTACCTCCTCCAACACTCTTGAGTAACAGAACAGTCCTTCAATAATTACCCTCCCTTCAAATTAGTGGTTTGGATTCTGTCTCAGATACCCTGGTTACAGATGAATAAAAAAAGGAGTTGTCTGGCCCACTCAGAAAGTTTACAAAAGTTCAATTTTCACACTTGTGCTGGTAATTTGCACCATACGCAGCCATAATTGCGTGGCACCACGCTGTTTATTAAATCCACATTACAGACACCCACACTCCTGGCAATACACTCCAACCTAATCTGCCACATAGAGTATTTCCTGTGACTGCTACCATGACAACAAACACTTATTTACACAATGCACTGTACATAAATTGCTTTGCACATCACAGAATTCCAGGACCACAGCTGCCAGCCTAATTCTGTGCCCGCCTTGCCCCAAGCTGCATGTCCCAGACAAACACCTGTGCTCCGCTACAATGTGAATTGGTGACAGACAGTAAATTTAGATGTGATGAAAATGTGCAGAACAAAATAAAATTAATTGAGCTAAAAAGAATATCAGGCAGACAGCCAGATGGTTTGGTGACCAGACTGTCTCTCACCATATCCTCCTCACCATTCTCTCTAAACTTGACAATTCGATTAAACACTGCAGCTGCCCCTTATGTAGATATTGTTTATTGCAAGGGGAATAGAATATAAAAGTAAGGACATTTTGGTACAGTTTTTTAAGGCATAGTGAGGTGTACTTTGTACAATTTGTTTTCCTTAATGATGTAACATTAGGAACATGTCAGAGAAGACTGATCCCTGTGATGGGGAGGTTATCTTATAAGGAAAGTTTGGACAGACTGTGTCAGTCTCTATTGCTTTTTAGAAGAATGAAAGGTAAACTTGTAGAAACATATAAGATCCTGAGGGAATTTGACAGGATGGATATAGAAGGATGTTTCCACATATGTGAGGGACAAGAAAGAGATAAGGGCAGGATTACATTTTATGTACATAAATGCACAGAGTATAGTGATTGGGGAACTACTAGGGGAATATGACATAGTAGCATGAGCGGAAACATGGCTCAAGCCAGAGAAGGACTGGATACTTAACATCCCAGGTTATAGGGCTTTTGGAAGAAACAGCGTGGGAGGAATTCAAAGTCAGTATCATTGCCCTTGAACGAAATGCAGCTCCTGAATTAAAATCTATATGGCTGGAGGTGAGAAATCTGGACCAGAGAAGATAAAGAGGTGACCTTATTGAGATGTTCAAAATTACGAACAATTTTGACAGTGTGAAGAAGGATATTCTGTTTCTACTAGTTGGTGTGTCAGTAACTAGGGGGTCACAATTTCAAGATGGTCAGCTAGAGAGCTCAGAGTGAGATGAGGAGAAACTTCTTTATTTGGAGCGTTGTTAGAATTTGGAATGCACTGCCTGGGAGAGTGGTGGAGGCGGATTCCATGGTGGAGGAGGTTTCAAACAACTCTAGAAAGCACCAAACATTTCCACAAACACAGCAAGAAATTTAGAAATCAGTAACCAACTAAGCTGAAAGTGGTTAATGATTGCTTTAAATAGTGTTGGTGGGGCGTCATCCTTGGTGCTGAACACGTTTACAGCTGTGGAGGTTAAGAGAAGGTATAAGCTAGAATGTTGAAATCCAAAATTGCAGTGATAGAACAAAGCAAGATAACATGTCTGCTATACATAAATCCAGCAAATGTTCCCTGTTTGTGCTCTAATACTCTGAACAAAATGGCGCGCAACATGGCTAATACTTGAAAAGTGCCTGACTATTGTAGACCCCATGTTGAAGGCAAAAAGACACTCTTAGCGTGCGGAAACAAATGTTAAGGAGGTGAATTTTGTGGCCCAGGAGAGATGCTGTTTTCTCGTTATTCTAAACATTCAGTCCCATTCACAGTTACACGAACATCGAAGCAGCCCACTCTAAACTGCAATGGGATCTGGATAATATCCAAATTTATGTTGACAAGTGGCAAGTGATATTTGCACTACAAAAGTGCTAGGCAGTAACCACTTCCAGCAACCACGTTCCCCAAATATCAGAAATATCCGAAAACATAGCAGTAGGTATAAGTCTTTAATACAAACATGCCTAAAACATGTTATTGGCATTTAGATTACATTACCAAATTTACTAAAAATATCAATTACAAGTATGACCAGTGTGGGAGATGGAACTGTCAATGCTAGCGCACAGCAAACAAACTTCTTAAGTTGTGCCCTTTCGAAAGCTCCAAGGAAAATTGTACAGAGAACCACCATTCAAACTATAATATATTTGGTTGAAGTGATAACTATTTACAGTTTTGTAGATTAATAGTGATTTTTAATGTTTTAACAGTAATTTTACATGAGATGACAGCAATAGTTTCTCATTCCTGGATCTTCTTTTCAGAATGCTGCCCAATGACATGAGTTGATCATTATGTTGAGCCCACTATTGGCTGCATTTAACATTATTTCTAAGAACTATTCTGGAAGCATAGAGTCCTCTGCTCAATGAGTAACACTGATGAATAAGACATGCCGCTCCAACTCATCTAGCATACTTCTAAATGGAGATTCAGTATGACCAGCATGTTCATTTCCAAGTATTACTGCCTTTTTCATAGGTTTTCATCTGGGAGTTAACTTTTCATTTCATAGCTTTTATCAGTCTCCCGTTGAATATTCGTCCTGACAACTTGCTAGGGAGACAAAAGAGAGAGCATTACTCTGATGTTAACTCTTCTGTACTCAGAAGTGTTTGATTAATCAGAATGGGTCAAGAAAGGAGTCAAGATTAAATTTCATAGTGGTTACATCTGTCACTTGTATCACAGTCCATTCATTACCACCATACAAAAATAAAAGTATGCAACTATTTATTTCTCATTTAGGTGAAATAACCAGAAAAACTGTGGGATGCCAATTAATGTAAAATCCACATAAAGAGTGACTTTTGACACCATAATTCTATTCCTACTATATTAATTGTATAACCTTGAAATTCAACGAGATGTGTAATTTCTATAGCTTTCATAGCTTATAGATAAAACAAATCGTGTAATTTTCATTTTCGTCCTTTCCGTGTCCTAATTTTTGAAGGAAGTGCTTTGCAAAAATAATCTAACTTAAGAAACATGTAACTTTAAATGCTGAACATCGCAATACAATCACAAAAATTCAGACATTCACATTTAAATACAATAAAATAAAAGTTTTGTATTGTATATGTGGTGGGAAAGTACGCAGACTGGCTGGAAATACTTTGTTTCTATATCTGTCCTGCTTTTCATGTAAAAAAAACTTTCCAAACTCCACCTTTGGAAAGAAGAAAGATAAAGGCTTGTTGTTGTGTAAAACCTGACGCACAGGATGTGAACACTGTTGACTTACCTTTTAAATCATCAACCAAGGAAATTAGTAATGATTATTAACTCTGTGAGTGTTTAATTATATTTGTAGTCTATGGTACTTTTTCCCAGAACTCTGTCAAACACAGCAAAAAGAAAAACATTAACATAAAATGTTCTTGCAAAGCAATTTTATATCTGCATGTCAGGAGCAAAAGATTGGGTGGCATAATAAGTTCGGACCCCAGGCAATTAGATTATATGGGCTAGTGCCAATATAAACTTGCATACCAGATGATAGCTATTATTCTAGTTAATGTGTTTAGTTGCTCTTATTGCAAGTGTTTTTTTTAGTTCAATCTCTTTAGGTAGTAACAGAAGAAGATATAATGACAAAATTTGAAATTCTACTTCAAAATTCCCTTCATTTTGCACCTGGATGTTCATTAAAAATCATATAATAAATATATATAAATATAACACATATATATCTAAAACATGCATAAAATACTAATTTCAGCTAGTTTTATTTGTCGGAAGCGTATTGACTACTGTATCCAAACTATATCAAGCCTAATAGTCATTACTGTAGAAAAAAAAACTCCCTTTATCAATGAAGATTTTGAGAGCCTCATCAACAAAGGTTAACTGACAATGTCTCAGAACCACAACACAGAAGGATGCCATTCAACCCATTAAGGCTGTGTCAGCTGAAAAAGAACCATCCAGCTTAATCCCACCTTCCAGCTCTTATGCATAAACCTGCAGGCTATGGCACAAGTGCAGATTGGAGTATTTTTATAAATGCAATGTTTTGTTTTTCCCCTGTCATTCTTTCATGTAATGAATTCCAAACTTAGACCATAAGACCATAAGACATAGGAGTGGAAGTAAGGCCATTCGGCCCATCAAGTCCACTCAGCCATTTAATCATGGCTGATGGCCATTTCAACTCCACTTACCCGTACTCTCCCCGTAGCCCTTGATTCCTTGCGAGATCAAGAATTTATCAATCTCTGCCTTGAAGACATTCAACGTCCCAGCCTCCACTGTGCTCCGTGGCAATGAATTCCACAGGCCCACCACTCTCTGGCTGAAGAAATGGCTCCTCATTTCCATTGTAAATTGACCCCCTCTAATTCGAAGGCTGTGCCCACGGGTCCTAGTATCCCCACCTAACAGAAACAACTTCCCAGCGTCCACCCTTTCTAAGCCATGCATTATCTTGTAAGTTTCTATTAGATCTCCCCTCAACCTTCTAAACTCTAATGAATACAATCCCAGGATCCTCAGCCGTTCATCGTATGTTAACTTCTACCATATTTCAGGTGAAAAGATTACACCTCAATTCCAATCCTTCACCCTTTTACAATTTTGACCCTTGATTACTAAACTCTCTGCCAGGGGAAAAATGCCAATTCTATCCAATCTATCCAGACCCCTTATAATTTATACACCTCAATTAAATCTCACCTCAGCATCCTCTGTTCCAAAGAAAACAACCTGGGCTAACCAATCTTTCCTACAATTCTCAATTCTTGGCAATATCATTGTAAATCTCCTCTGTACCTCCTGAAGTGCAAACACATCATTCCTGAAATGAGGTGACCAGCACTGAAGCAGTACTCTAGTTGTGGCCTAATTAGTGTTTTATGTAGTTCTAGTGTTTATTTCCTACTGTTATATTCTGTACCTCAGTTTAAAAATGTAAGTATCCCAGATACTTTCTTAACCAATTGATCGACCTGCGCTGATAAATTACAAGTATGTGTAAACTTAATAGTATCATTAAAGGCAAGATTTAAATCATTGCCAGGGACTGCTTCAACCATTATTTTTTATGAAATTCTTTTGAATATATTACTAGAGTTTGGTATAATTGATTTAAGTTTAAGAATGTGATGCAAAATGACATTTGTTTTCTTTAAGCAAAATAAAGCTATTGCGAGACAGAACTTATGATAAAATGGATATTGATTGAAACTAAAGTAAGCTACGGCCACCATGTTGACTAAACAAGCCCACTTTGAATCAACTTCACATAGCTCATTTGTCTTTTCTTTCTGCGAGATCAGATGTGTGTTAGAATTATACAGTAATCCCTTCAGGCCACCATTGATCATTTTATACAGGAGGAAACTCAGTGAATAAAGCACATGTGTTCTGCAATTTATCAAAGGAACATGCATAAATCTTATTAGATTTGATTTCAAATTTCAACAGGCCCCATGAACATTATTCTTTTCATCTTGATGGCTCCCCCTTCAGGTAAGTGCTCCCATAGAGCTAATGTTCTCATATTGCCCCAAAAGTCTTACTTACTTCAATTACTTACTGTATTTAGAACACATCATATTGTGAAATGTTGTCTTGGTTTTAGCTTTTGCTATTGACCTTATTTCTAAAAATTAAATCATCAATGATTTAAATACAATTTCTTAAGTAACTTAAAAAATAACTTACACTCTTAATCATTTTGATATCAGTTTTTTTTTGAAGTTAGTCTTCATTTTCAAAAAGTTCAAATCTCCCACAGATATGTAAAATACAATTTATTACAATCTAATGCCCATAAAACCTATGTTAGGACATACTGCAAAACTCAGTCACTGAAGTGTTAAGGATTCGCTGTACATTCATGGTTTTATTTGCTCAACTCTTCAAATCATCCATTTGTGTTTCTGATCTGTTTAGTCTTAAGGCAATAATATGATTTGCTGCTTTTTTAAGGAATGCTGAAGGGTTACAGACATTCAACAGGTAAGTGACTTCTTTAAATTTGGCAGCTCTCTTACCATAACTAGATCGTAACTGGAACTGATCCTGGAATTCCTTTTGTTTATGAGGAAGGCTTTTTTCTCTCCTAGACACCAGCAATGTGCTCAGAAAGCTTCCGGTATCTAAGGCTTTTTACTCACGCAGTATATGTTTACTAACTGTACTCGTAAATTGACGTAACCACTGAACTTGAATATATGCAGATCTCTTCTAGCAATAAGTGGTATGTTTGTTCTAATATTTCTATAAGAAAAAATGCCGATTTGCAGATCTTTATATCAAAGTCAAAGTGATAAATGCAGAATTAGTTGGCCAGGGAACATTATGCTCCATTCAGGAATTCTACAATTTCCAGATGTCATATAACTGGTTGCCATAACAGTGCACCACAAACAATTTCAGTCATTTATCCAGCAATTCCTATTCTCTGTCTTCATCTGCTCAGTCAAACTTCTAACTAGGTCAAAAATTTGCCCTCAGTTCCATTAGCTTCAAATGATGCTAACTGTAGTTTATGAGGGGTTTTATCCAGAGTGTCTTAGGATGTCCATATAAATAACAACCATAGGCATTCCCCAAATATACTTTGAGCAGTTGCATGGGAAGGTGCCATAGGGTGGGAGGTCTAGCGGAAGAAATGTTAGGAGTAATGATGGAGTAGACCAGGGTGTCGTGAAGGGAACAGTCCCTGCAGAATGCTGACAATAGAGGGGTTAAGAAGATATGTTTGGTGGTGATGTCCTACTGGAGGAGTTGTAGGATGATGCAGAATGATTTTTGAATGGTGGAGTGGTAAGTGAGGATAGGGGGAACCATATCGTTGTCCTTGGTGGGGGTGGGGGTGTGTGGAAAGAGCGAGAGGAGAATTGCAGAAAGTGAGTGAGTCACAGACAGAGGCCCTGTCAGTTACGGTGGGTGAGGGTTCCTTGGGTGCGGAAAAAGGAAGCTATCAATCAGAGTTTGATTGACAGCTTCAAGCAGTTATAAAGAAATTAACTGTTTTTGGCCTCTGGTTTTATAATGATTGTATCAGGAATTCTATCAATGAGTTTTTTATTTAAATACAGTAGCCTGTAATAGATGTTTAGAACTTTATATAATTTTCTCTTTCCAAGGATCCTGAAGTCTGTCCAGGAACAACACTGGGTGATTTGTCATGGAGGATAATGGAAAGAAAAAGGGTGGTGGCTGGAGGGACATACCTGTGCGTGAATTTGCACTAAGTCGACAGAGGGGTATAGAGAGCCATGGTGTTTAGAGAGCCATGGTGTTGAGTGGGGAGTTTTCATTATTTGGCATGAAGGCTAAGAGATGCTATCAGGGCAGGTAGAGGGACATCGGTTGGCGTGACAAGTATCATGTAAATAATTATTTGAACAAGTAGTAATTGGAATTTATGTTGTAGATGATTTAGAGTCAGGGGAATGTATGAATGCAGTGTTTGCTGGCAACAAAAAGTTGATTGGTGTATGGACTAGTGACCAGTTATCAATGACGGAGATTTCTTTGGCTGTTAAAATCTGTGAGGTTGGTTCTCAGGTAACTGAGCAGCTTGGAACTAAAAAGAAGTTTCAAAGAGCAAAAAGTGATCCGTTATTCCTAGCTCGGGAATAAATTCTCTGTTCTCTGCAACCCACTGTAAATGTGAAGAAAACCATTTTATTTTACCTGCAACAGCTGCTTTATCTTGTGACGTTTAACTGATAAGTCAGAGAAGGGGAGTACAGTACTTTGTTTCACCCTCCACTCTGGGACTAGACCTCCACTCTGGGACTAGACCTCCATTCTGGGACTAGACCTCTGCCTTGGGCCATTGGAAGACCCAGAAGCCGCTTCTGAAGCAAAGACAAGACCCCCATGCCAAGATGAGATCTCCATGCTGGGACTGGACCTTCACACTGGGTTGCTGAAATACCTGGAAGCCACCAAAGAAGACCTCCATGACAGGACGAGATCGCCACGATGAGATAAGGACGCCACTCTAGGCTCAGACCGCACCACCTTGACGTGACCATCATACTGGGAGAGCGCCACACCAAAAGACCACCTCTCCAGTGCCAAGCCTATACCGCCATTCCGGGCTGTTGGAAGCCAGTTGTTACTGGGCCTGAGCCAGGAGAAGATGCCTTCTAGCCAAAGTCATTAAAAGAAGGTATGGTACCATAATAAATGGAACCATTAAATAAAAAGAAAGCAAAAATGTAAAGCGGATGGAGTACTGGAGCTCCGAGATCCTGGGCTGAGGATAAAGGATCACAAAGGATCAACTTTGTTTGAGGTGGAGCAGTGATTGACTACACTTGGCATTACCACCACAGACTGGGTTGAAAGATGGGCAGGTGTAAGCATATGTGGACAGTTTGGCCTTGCGCCTAAGGAAATGCAAAGACTGTGGAGGTTACAGGAAGGGTGTCTGGATGTTTCAAGTTTCACCAACAAGTTAAGTCAAGCTGCTAGATAATGTCTGAAGAGTGTTCACTGCAGCCTGGAAATTTAAAGTGCTCAATGGGGAAGAAAAAGGGTCTGACCACATTCAGAGTGGGACGGATAAGTATTTTGATCTATGAGGCAGGAGAAGAATTGCCAACGTTAGAGGGTTTAAAGGGAAGGAACACTGCACATAGAACCATGTGTACAAGACACAGTGCTGTCCCTACCACCACCCGCGGGAGTTTATTTCTGCCATCCTGACAGCAGTTTACCTCCCACCCCATGCGAAAGTAAAGAGTGCACTTGAAGAAATATACTCTGCCACAAATAGCCTTGAGATGGAATACCCCAGAGGCCTTATATATCGTGGCCAGGTACAACAACCAGACCAACCTCAAGAGTGGGATAACAAGGTGTAGAGCTGGATAAACACAGCAGGCCAAGCAGCATCAGAGGAACAGGAAGGCAGATGTTTCGGACCTAGACCCTTCTTCAGAAATTTCTGAAGAAGGGTCTCGGCCTGAAATGTCAGCCTTCCTGCTCCTCTGATGCTGCTTGGCCTGCTGTGTTCATCCAGCTCTACACCTTGTTATCTCAGGTTCTCCAGCATCTGCAGTTCCTACTATCTCTGAAACAACCTCAAGAGTGGTTCCACCAGCATATCTCCTGTGCGACCAAAGGCCCAAACAAAACCCTGGACCATTGCTACATAGCCATCAAAGACTCCTACCAGTCTTTTCCACAAACGCACACACACACACACACGCACACACGCACGCACGCACACACGCACACACGCACTATGGTCTGATTTTCCACAATACTGTTTCTCCTAGCTCACAAGCAGAAACTGAAGTGTGAGGATCTGGTACAGAAAGTCATACATTGCTGTCTGAGGTAACAGATGAGCTCCTACGAAACTACTTGGAGTCAATGGACTGGTCCATATTCCAGAACTCAGAGGCCAACCTTAATAATAAAATTACGACAAGATGAGATTCTTACCTGCACTGTGGCTCAGTGGTTAGGACTGCTGCCTCACAGCGCCAGGGACCTGGGTTCAATTCCACGCTTGGGTGACTGTCTGCGTGGAGTTTGCACATTCTCCCTGTGTCTGCGTGGGTTTCCTTCGGGTGCTCCGGTTTCCTTTCACAGTCCAAAGATGTGCGGACTAGGTGGATTGGCCATGCCAAATTGCCCGCAGTGTTCAGGGATGTATAGATTAGGTGGGTTATAGGGGGACGGGTCTGGGTGGGATTCTCTGAGTGTCGGTGTGGGCTTGTTGGGCCGAAGGGCCTGTTTCAACATTATAGGGATTCTATGATTCTTAATGAGTGTGCCAGTCATCACAGAGTTCATCAGTCAGTGTGTAGAGAACTGCGTACCAAAGAAGCTAATCCAAGTGTTCCCCAACCAGAAACCATGGATGAACTGGGAGATCCACTCCCAACCGAAGGCTTTCAAGTCAGGTGACCCTGACCTATACAGGAAACCTAGGAATGATCTTTGCAATGCAATCAGGGATGCCAAAAGACAATACCAGACTGAACTAGAGTGCTAGACTAACCACACAAATGTCGACTGTAGCAAGGCTTACATGATATAACAGGATACAAAGCGAAATTGAGTAGAATTGCTGACAACAAATGCATCCCTCCCCAACGAACTCAATGCATTCTGTGCGTGCTTTGACCAGAATGTCAATGAACCAATGTCACCTGCCCCTGACAGCCTCAGATGCATCTGGTCTGTCAGTCACCACCATAGACGTTAGATCAGTCTTCTTAAAAGTGAACCCACGGAAAGCAACTGGACTGGATGGAGTTCCTGGCCATGCGCTCAGATCCTGTGTAGACCAGGTGGCAGGAGTATTCACAGACATCTTTAACCTCTCCTTACTACAATGTGAGGTTCCTACCAGGTTCAAGAAGACCACCGTCATCCCAGTACCAAATAAAAATCAGGCAACTTGCTACCACCCAGTGGCTCTGAGATCCATCATTATGAAGTGCTTCAAGAGGTTAGTAATGGAACACATCAACTGCAGCTGACCAAATTGCCTTGATCCTTTGCAATCCTACCAGTGCAAAAGGCCCCCAGCAGACACCACCTCCCTGGCCCTGCACACATCCCAAGAACACCTGGATGACAAGGACATCTACTTCAGACTCCCAATGATTGACTTTAGCTCCGCCTTCAACACCATAATTTCAACCAAATACCTCTCCAAACTCCAAGATCTAGAATTCTGCTCCCCCATCTGCAAGTAGATCCTTGACTTCCTGACCCGCAGACCGCAATCAGTAAGGATAGGCGACAATATCTCCTCCATGATAATCCTCAGCACCAGTGTCCTGCAAGGCTGCATAGTCATCCCCCTACTATACTCCCTACACACTCACAACTGTGTAGTCAAATTCAGCTTTAACTCCATTTACAAATTTTCTGATGATACCATCGTAGCAGGTCAGATCTCAAACAATGATGAGACTGAGTACAGGAAGGAGATAGAAAGCTTAGTGGCATGGTGTAAAGACAAAAATCTCCCTGTCTATGTTAGCAAAATGAAGAAGCTGGTCAGAAACTCAGGAAGTGGCTTGGAGGACACGCCCCTGTCTTATCAATGGTGCTGGGGTAGAGGTGGTCGAGAGCTTCAAATTCCTGGAGTGAATATCACCAACGATCTATCCTGGTTCATCCATGTCAACGCTATAGACAAGAAAGCACACCAACACCTCTACTTTCTCAGAAGGCTAAGGAAATTCAGCATACTCATAATGACTCTTACCAACTTTTATAGATACACCATAGAAAGCATCTTATCTGGATGCATCCAAGCTTGGTTTTGCAAGCCGACTGTCCAAGACTGCAAGCAATTACAGAGTTGAGAACGCAAGCCGGTTCATCACGAAAACCAGCCTTCCCTTCATTGACTCCGTCTACACTTCCTGCTGCCTCGAGAAAGCAGCCAACTTAATCAAAGACCCTTCCTACTCTGGTTACACTCTCTTTCACTTTCTTCCATCGGACAGAAGGTACAAAAGTTTAAAAACATGTACCAACAGATTTAAGAACAGCTTCTTCCCCTATGTTACCATATTTATGAACGGACCCCACATATGCTAGAATTGATCTTTCTCTGCACCTTTTCTGTAGTGTCACACTATATTCTGCATTCTGTTCTATTACCCCGATATACTTACGTAAGGTAGGATTTGACAGGTTAGCACTCAAAAGAGCCATGAAGTCCCTATTCCCCTGACCATCTGATGCCCTGCACCCCTCCGTGGTTTACGCCTCCCTGCTCCAGGCATCAGTGACCAACACTTTTGAACATAGAGGGCATTAAAAAATGGAGACGCTGGACAAGAAGGGTCCAAGGTGTCAGAAACGCCTATAGCCCTGTATAGGCTTATTGCTTTTGCTTCCTGGTCATGCATTAGACTCTCAACAGAGACTTCAATCTTGCAAAGCATCTTGTGTGACCATGAAATTATGACTCATGCTGGATCAATGACTTTCGGGGCTACATGGAAAGACAAACAACCAGATGAAACGTGACATCAATGGCATTTATACAAAAGTGGCAAGTCACATACAGTACATTGTCACTCTTGCTATCAAAGTGCTTTCAATACATTTCCTTCCTCCTCTCCCACCACTACCTCTTTATGTACTCCCTGGTTCTGCAGATTGGTTGGAGAGATACTGCTTGGTGGTGGAGTCTGTTCACCCTGCAGGCTTGATCAAGCAAACCTGCCAAAGGCAAGTGGACTACCCTCAGTATGAACGTCCAAGGGTTGGAGGGGCACAGGGAGGGTGGAGTTGGAGGGCCTGGCGATCTCTGGAGTGTCCTGAGGGGCCTGCGTATGGTATCTCTTCTGGCTAGATGCTTCCAGGCACTATCCTGTCTCTATTTGAGAAAGGGACAGATATATTGTACACCAGGTTCCCCATCTCCCCATTGGCACATCTTCAGTCCTGAAGACCAATGGCTGGCACAACGGAGTGCAGATGGCACACCTCTCCATCAGATCCTGAGGGGCCTAGAGCTGGCTCTCCATGGCAGCACCAATCTGTTACGAGTTTTGTTGCACTTCTATAATTTCTGGGCAATGGGGCGCATTGTGTCCCACATACATGACTGCTGCTCCTGTTCCCCTCTATGCTTGTCCATGAAGTCCTTGATTGGTGACACCACAAGGTCCTCTCCGGCCTGATGCTGAGCAGGTAACCGGTCTCCGGCAGTCCTCTGAATTCCAGTGGCCCAGGCATTTCTTCCTTGCCAAGATGTGAAGCTTTCACATTGAAGCACTCACCAACTTACATTCCCAATCGCTCTAAGAATAATGTTCCCACTGAGATGTTAGTATCTGAGCTGGTGGAAGCTGGAGGACGCAGCCTTGCTAATGCTTCCTCTGAGGCCTTAATGCTCCCATCCTCAGAGATCAGTGTGGTGCCTATTGGCCATTATAACATGTGGGCAGTGGAGATGCTGGTGGTACCTGAAAGATTCAAGAGACAAAAGGCATTTCGGCCAGTTGTTAGAAGTGGTGTGCAATGAATAAGGTTGACAGTGAGGTTAATGTGAGAATAACAATGGAATGAAGAATGGTATTTACTCAGTTGTCAGGACATGGATGACCAGGCATCCCTACAGGTGTGGTCCTGGTCTTCTCCTATGAGGGCTAAGATTCTCTCCTTGTATGGGGTGAGCAGCCTAATGTCATCACCTCACCACCTATATGGCTTTGCTCTGTCTTATTATGGGCTGTCTTCTCCTGAGATGAAAGTGGGTAGTACAGCTGTGGTGCTGATGCAGATGGGCAAAAGGGAGGGAGGGATTCTGAGTGAATGGGGAGGCAGTGCAGAGGCCCTGAAGGGTTAATAGTCTGTGAGGTTGGGGTGGGAGTAACTGCGAGTATGAGGGGATGGTGCAGGCAATAGTGAGAGTGGCAGAGCCTGAGACCTGGGGACAATCATTGACATTCTTACGACACTGCTAACCGTTCCCATGAGGTTGGCACTGGAACAGTGTTGTCTGGATGGTGATGTCAGACCAGGTTGCCAGGGTCTTATGACCTGGCAACCTCTGCCAGCCCTCTTCTGTGCCATGCCTTTGACCAGGATCTTCAGGTCACTGTTGGAGAATTGCCATCTTCCTCGACTCTGACATGTTGAGAATAATATCTATGAATATGCAGGGCAGCCAGCTGGAGGGCCAGTGGTCATCTGGGTCTGCAATGGCCTTTTAAATATGGCACAGGCACTAGGGATGCTGGTGATTCCAGGATGCCCACTGCCTGGTATGTTACTCTGGGAGCATTGTGTGGTAAGATGGGGCTGGAATCAGGCAAGACAATTGCCATAGAGCAGGGTGGGTGGTTAATGCAGTGCATTCGGTAAGACATGGTGACTAACCTTGCCAGTCCTCACAACAGAATTCTCTCCCAAAAGCCAGACGCAACGGGTACTTAACCCAAAAAGAAGATTTAGCCCAGTAGTCAATATTCCTATAATCAAGCATGCTCATGATACCATCACCATATTATATCAAGTGACCTGATGGTATAAAAGTCTCAGTCTCCACCTTAGCTGGATTCTCATGAAGCATGGCACACTATTGAAAGTACCTTGCATTTTGTAACAGAATAGCTAAATATGAGCATAAATATTCATGTGCCTGTGACTTCAATATGTTTATGCATTAATAACCTGTAATAAATATCAGTTGAATTTTTTTATTACTACCTTACTCTCACCCTAGTTTTTTTTAATGTTACAGGAGATAACATAAACATTGCCTCATCAGGAAAGGGTAATAAGGCTAGTCCTGCATCACTGGCATTTAGAAGAGTCAAAGGTGACTTAGTTGAAACCTATAAGGTCATGGGAGGTCTTGACTGGTAAATATTGAAGTGCTAGGGGACAGAGGGTCAAGCATGAAGGAGGAACTGAAGGAAATCTTTATTAGTCAGGAAATGGTATTGAGGAAATTGATGCAATTAAAACCTGCTAAGTCCCCAGGGCCTGATGCTCTTTATCCCAGGGTACTTAAGGTAGTGGCCCTAGAAATAGTGGATGCATTGTTGATCATTTTCCAGCATTCTGTAGACTATGGAAGAGTTCCAAAGGACTGGAGGGTAGCCAATATAACTCCACTCTTTAAAAAAGGAGGGAAAGAGAAAATGGGGAATTATAGGCCAGTTAGCCTGATATTGGTGGTGGGGAAAATGCTGGAGTCAATCATGAAGGATGTAAAAACCGAGCATTTGGAAAGCGGTGACAGAATCTGTCCTAGTCAGCATGGATTCACTAAAGGGAAATCATGCTTGGCAAATCTTCTGGAATTTTTTGAGAATGTGACCAATTGAGTAGACAAGGGTAAATCAGTAGCTGTTATGTATTGACTTTCAAAAGGCTTTTAACAAGGTCCCACACAAGAGTTTAGTAAGCAAAATTAAAGCTCATGATATCAGAGGTAATGTATTGACATGGATAGAGAAGTGGTTAGCAAGCCGAAGCAGAAAGTTAGAATAAATAGGTTCTTTACAGAGTGGCAGGCAGTGATGAGTAGGGTACTGCAGTGTTCAATGCTGGGATGTCAGCTGTTCACAATATATATTAATGATTTGAATGAAGGAATTGAATGCTTTATCTTCAAATTTGCAGATCACACTAAGCTGGGCGGCAGTGTGTGCTGTGAGGAGGATGCTAAGAGGCTGAAGGGTGTCTTGGACAGACTGGCTGAGTGGGCAAATACTTGGCAAATGTAACATAATGTAGATAAATGTGAGGTTATCCACTCGGGTGGCAAAAACAGGAAGGCAGATTATTATCTGAATGGTGATAGTTTAGGAAAAGGTGAGGTGTAATGAGACCTGAGTGTCGTGGTAGAACAGTCCCTAAAGATTGGCAGAGATAAAAGGTACTGCAGATGCTGGAGAATCCGAGATAACAAGCATGGGGCTGGATGAACACAGCAGGTCAAGCAGCATCATAGGAGCAGGAAAACTTGACGTTTCGGGCCTAGACCCTTCATCAGAAATGGGGGAGGGGAAGAGGGTTCTGAAATAAATAGGGAGAGACGGGGAGGCGGATAGAGGATGGATAGAGGAGAGGATAGGTGGAGAGGAGGCAGACAAGTCGAAGAGGCGGGGATGGAGCCAGTAAAGGTGAGTGTAGGTGGGGGGGTAGGGAGGAGATCTGTCCGTCCTCCCTGGACTGACCTGTCAAGGGGGCGGGATGATGTTAGTAGATAGGAGATGGGGGTGTGGCTTGAGGTGGGAGGAGGGGATAGGTGAGAGGAAAAACAGGTTAGGGAGGTGGAGATGAGCTGGGCTGGTTTTGGGATGCGGTTGGGGGAGGGGAGATTTTGAAGCTTGTGAAATCCACGTTGATGCCATTGGGTTGCAGGGTTCCCAGGCTGAATATGATTAGGCCCGAAACATCAAGTTTTCCTGCTCCTATGATGCTGCTTGACCTGCTGTGTTCATCCAGCCCCATGCTTGTTATCCCTAAAGATTGGCATGCAGGTGCAGCAGGCAGTGAGGAAAGTTAATGGTGTGCTGGCCTTCACAGTGAGAGGATTTGAGTATAGGAGTAGGGATGTCTTGCTGCAGTTATACAGGGCCTTAGTGAGGCTACACATTGAGTACTGTGTGCAGTTTTGGTCTCCTAGTCTGAGGAAGAACATTCTTGCTTTTGAGGGAGTCCAGCAAAGGTTCACCAGACTGATTCCTGGGATGATTGGACTGACATATGGGGAAAGATTGTGTCAATTGGGCTTGTAATCACTGGAATTTAGAAGAATGAGGGGGATCTCATAGTAAAGTATAAAATCCTGCCGGGACTGGACAGGCTAGATACAGGAAGAATGCTCCCGATGTTGGTCAAATCCAGAACAAGGGGTCACAGTCTAAGAATAAGAAGTAAACCATTCAGGATTGAGATGAGGAAGAATTTCTTCACTCAGAGATTTCTGAACCTGTGGAATTGTCTACCACAGAAAGCTATTGGGGCCAGTTCGTTTGATATATTCAAGAGGGAGCTGGACGTGGTTCTTGCGGCTAAAGGAATCAAAGGGTACGGGGAGAGAGTGGGAATGCAATACTGAGACTGCGTGATCGGCCGTGATCATATTAAATGGTGGTACAGACTCGAAAGGCCGAATGGCCTACTCCTGCACCTATTTTCTGTGTTTCCAAAAAGTTGTTTCCTCTTGTGAGAGAGTGTAGAGCTAATGGGCATAGTTTAAAAACAAGAGGAAAAAACAAACAATTGCGGACGCTGGAGATCTGAAACAAAAACAGACTTGCTGGAAAAACTCAGCAGTTCTGGCACCATCTGTGGAGAGGAAGCAGGGTTAACATTTCGAATCCAGTGACTCTCCATCAGAATAGAAATGAGAGTTTGCCCATTTAAGACAGAGTTGAGGAAACCATTTTTTTTCCTCTCAGAGGGTTGTGAGTCTTTTGAATTCCCTTTCATAAAATCCAATGGATACATGATCTTTAAATAATTTTAAGGCAGATTTAGGTAGATACTTTATAACTATGAAGATGAAAGATTATCATGGGTATGGTAATGTAGAGGTGAGGTTAAAAAGCAAACCAGCCAAAATCTTATTGATTGGTGAAACAAGCTGGAAGGCCATATGGCCTACCCTTTTTCCTTGTTTGTACATTCATAATCATCTTGCTAGAGTTAAAACTCTCATCATCTAAACTACTCATCTGCTGACTAGCTAACCGTCCATTCCACAAAGAAATTCCAAACTGCTATTGCTAATTTAGGACTTTTGGGCTCCATCCTTTGAACAAGGGCATTATTAAATTTGTATCTCTTAGCTGTTTTCTTTTGTACTTGAGTCATCTATCATTAAACAATTCCTTTATGTCTTTTTTTCTGAATCTGTTTCCTTGTGGATATTAGTATATATGCCTGTATAGCGAAGCGAACACGATGGTAGACAATGTATTAATAAGTATTCTTCAACAGTAATCTCGAAGTCTAGCCAAGCATGTATGAAGGCCCAAAGAACCCACATTAGATCATAATACAGTGACCTAATGAAACGCCTGACCACTCCCCCAGGGTTTCACACTCCCTTCCACCATCAGAAATTCAGCCAAAAAGATCACTTAAAAAAAAATCACCTGGTCATTTTTACATTGCTGTTTGCAGGAATTTTCTCTGTGGATCCTGCTGCTGCTGCATTTTCTACATTTATAACAGCACCTACCCTTTAAAATTCTTTTCATTGGCTGGAATGGGTTTTGAAGCATTTAGTGGCTGTGAAAAATGCTATATAACTGAAAGTAATTCTTTATTGTGCAATTATGTACTTCTCTACATTACATTCGCCAGCTACTTACCTGCTTGCCTAATGTTCCGATTGAATTCCAGAATCCCTTCCTTTCGTACAATTTTCCATGGGATCATCAGAAAACTAAGTTAATCTTATGTACAAATTATCTGTATCAATAAAAAATAAAACTGAAACTGCTTGGGGCACACTACTACCCAAAACCTGCTAATCTTTTATCACTTATTTTCTAGTCACATTCTTCTAAATCTTATGTTTATAATTCTTTAAATGTGCTTTAAATCAAACATTCTGTTTCTGAAGGTTTACTTTCAAGATGGATGTGAGACAGATACAAAAGATATACTACAATTATTTAAATTATAGTTCATTGCGTGCTTTCCATAAATACCACTGAAATTTTGGAATTTACTGAATGCTGGAGGTTAGACCTGACTTGACCTGACTTTGCTTGGCCAAGGCCCTGGTTCAGGTCCATCCTAGCCCCACTCCCAGCTGCTGATCACATAATGAATATATTCACATCGACAGAAAGAATTAGGAAATAAAACAACAAAGGGATATTTCTTCAATAGTTTATTGTACTTGTACTTTTGACAGAATCAAAATGCATGAATTACTCAGATTAATTTAGAATTGGAATGATTAACCATTCCAATTTTGAATTGTTACATTCTTTTCCTGGCTGATAAATGTCCTGATTTGCGTTTTTAATTTTTATATGAAGACAAAAATAAAAATGAACTTAATTTCTTTACATATAGTGAACTTGGGAGTGAACAATGTGTCAGTCCAGTGAAAGCCACACTGTAGAGAAAATAATAATCCTAAATTTAATCTCTTTTTAAGCAGCAGGTCTTTTCCCTCAGCCCTGCTGCCAAACACAGTTAGTGTAGGATTCAATGTTTTTAATGACACCGACAGCTTATCACATCTTTGCTAACACCAGTTGACTGGTCTATGCCTCTGGCTCTCCAAGGAAAGGTTTGTGAAGCCAAAGCAGATGTTTTCACTTTTCAATATCCTTGGTGAAATAAATAAAACCACTGCGACCTTTGCCTTTAATCTCTGACCATGGCAAATACACCAATTTGAAAAGCTGCTTTGATGAAACTGTAATAATAAAAAGATAAATAAATTGTATTATTCCATAGAGGAAATCATGTCATTCTGAATGAATTATTGCTCCTAATACCAATCAGTGGCATGTTTTAAAATTGTTGACTATTGAAAAGCAATGAAGATAATGAATGGGGTTGGGGAGAAATATCATATTTACACAGTTTAGGAAGCATTTTTTCCTGTATTGAAATAGGTTATCAGGACAAATTGGCTCAGGCTTGGCACAACAACTGACCCTTGTCATGTCTAACCTCAAGCAGCACAGTGGCATTGAACATAGAATGCATGGAAATTATGTCATTTACATCCACCTCAATGTATATGAACACCGCACATGGAAGACATGCGAATTTTTTTTCACAAAATCTTATCAATCACTTCCCATAAGAGTTTGAGTAGGATTTTAACTTGACATAGTGGGTGGTTTACAGAGAATATGGCAGAGTAAAAGTATGAAAATTACTGGCAAGTTGAGAATCCAGCAAAAACGTTTCACCTTAAAGCCCAGTGCAATCTACAGCATTCAGGATCAACTCCATTTCACCACCGCCACCTGTTCCTGACTTGAACATTTTGTGCACATGTTTTCTGGGCTTCTGAAACTCCACATAGAAATCAAGGATGGAAGGCCGACATGAGGGGATGGCCACTGTTAGGGGTAGGTGTGACATTTCATTAAATTCAGCTTGAGTGTCAATGTGATGATGATCAAACGAGATGTGAGGAAGTGGTTGAAGTAGAGAGTAGTGACCACAGTGAGGTGTTATACATTGCGCACGGGTTGCAGGAGAAGACTGGGGAAAGCACATAGAGAAAACTTCAGGTAAAACTTACATTAAGGTATAATTAAATATGGAGGGCAGTCATACTCCCTAGCCTGATTAGGTCATTGAACCTCTTCCTTCACTGGTACCACATTCTTGCTGATGATCTCATCAGCCTTTTGTAACTAGGCCTTAGAAAGAGACTTTGTCTTCTGCCCAAAGGAATAGAAACTTCATGGATAGCAATTGTTGAACAGTATGCGCCTAAGGCATCAGGATGTAATGATGATGAAGTCCGAAAAGAAAGGCCACAATGATAGAAAACCCCAGAAAAATTTTGGTGCAAATTGGAAAGAGAAAGAATATGTGCCTTCAACACACCAATGAGCAACACATGGAACCTAGGAACAGAGTCATCTTCCCAAAACAATAGCAGAGCAGCAAAGCTGCATGCAAGCATCAATCTGGAGAACTATGGAAGCAATCATAGCCATTCCCAATGGTAGAGTAACAGCAGCATGTTCATATGTGGGACAACTGCAGGAAATAGGTTCCCAGATGCACAAAAAGGACTAGCACCATCAGGTTAGTACCTGCTCCATGCAATCAGTAGACGTATTAGCCAGACAAGGAGTGGATGAGACTTCATCCTCAGGCAACAAAACCCTGAGAGCCCCGATGCATATTTCAGTGCCTGCATGAATCTGATCATCAAAAGACCCAGATTTAACAACTGAAGGTAGAGACCAGTTTAATTCCTTCATTGACAATTGTGCACACAGTAATCTAAAGAATGAATTAACATGTGCCTGCATAGTTGTTGGTGCAGTAGGTAAAGCATTGTCAGATGTTTGGTGAACAAAGAAGATTTAATGCTTCTGAAGGCAGTACAGTTCATGAAGCAGTTCAAGATTCTGAAGACAATACAGGAATAATTTGTCATAGGTCTGAAGCTCTGTGAAAAAATACCAAGCATGCAGGCTCTGTGACTGAAGCAAAAGCCCACACAAAGCCATAAAAGTAATAAAAATAATAAAAACTGTTGTCATTTTTAAATGCTTCAGAAATTGTGGGCACACAAGCCATGAAAACTGTCTGGCAGGTAGAGCTGAATACCACAATTGTGGTAAACATGGTCATTTAAGTAACATTGTCATTCTAAATCTGCAAGTAACGCAAATAATCAATAGTAGAGTTTTAAATGTAACCAGAGCCAAGAAACAGGTGTCATTATGCAGTAAAAAACATTTCAGGCCTCTTCTTATCAGGCCAAGTGATTCTCCTGGACCACATGTTAAGCCATAGAGCAAGGATCACAGCTCACCTCTTTTTCTACTCCCCTCTCAGTCAGCCACAGCAAATTTCTCTTGATCTTTTCTTTTATCAGCATGCAGCTATCACTCTCAATTAAGTTAGTTAACCAGATTAAAAATGAAAGCCAGTCCTAAGATTTTCTTCAGTTTTATTACCCAAAGGAGAATCATAAAATGTAATAACACACACACACACGTCACCCAGGTAATAAGCTTACAAAGAAGGCGTCGGGAGAAGGGGTATCCAGCACAAAAAGAAAGGTAAAGATAATTGCAGTTTCTTTTCAGTGTCTCTGAGCTGTGAGAGCGGAATCTGAGTCACAACTGCTCAACTATCATCATCTCTCCACAGGAATGGTGAAGTTTGCGGATAAACCTGATTTCTCAGTCAAATGAAGTTTTTCGAAGTTTTGTTTCCATTGCTGCTTGTAGACTGAGATTAAGAGGAGAGAAGGATTTTCCATATTCTTTCTGCAATCAAACCCTGTCTCATTCCTTTTGTTATTCAAAGGAAGCTACTGAAATGTGGTTTGTTATATACTCCCAGCCTAGCTCCAAAATAAATCAATAAAGCATAAATTAATCCATTTGATATGTAGTTTTCCATTCTTTCCCTCTACCTATTCTCCTTTCTTGTCAATTCTCTGTCTTCCTAAGTGTCTCTCCTTGCTAATTTTATTTTTAAAAAGCATGAGTAAAAAATGTTAGCTCCATTGTCTTTTCCAAAATGTCCTCCGATATGTGAAGTTATCATGCATATGAAAATTAAAAACAAAAGAGATGCAAATTTCTTGACACCTCACTGAATTTCAGTTCTTCTAAATTAATCCAAGACAGCCATTTCTTTTCTTTCATTCCATTTTGGTTGTGTAGGCCTGTGAGGTGACACACAGTAATTTTAGATCAGCAGTATCCTTTTTTAAAACCACATTTTAATCCATGGAAGTCTCAAATATTAAAGTCAAATGATGAAAGTTGATTATGCTTAGTCCATTTTCATTGTGATTGTAATACACACTAGACCAAGTAGGTCCTGTATGTGGATGTGTATGTGGACCCTGAAAGAGGATAGTGGCAGCAGACCTACTTTACAGCGTGCAGTAGGGCAGAGAGCTCATGCGACATGATGAGTAGTGGTATTGATTATTCATGCAACATGGCAGCAAATAGTGTAGATTCCAGTTAGCTGCCTCCTACAGTACTAGCAGCCAAATGGCTGAACATACCTGAACCCAACTAAAAAGAACTTTGTGACAAGATTCAGCAAGGGTTAGGGACTTCTTCCGAGGATCCCAGAGCACATTTTTTGTCCATCAGAGATTTAAACTTCATCTAAAGAAAGACCAGAAAATCTGTGATACAGAATTAAAAATTTACAGAGCTTCTGTAAAAGGGCAAGTACGTAAGCTATGTTTGAGGTGAGGGTGCCAGGAAAGTATGATTCCACACGGTCAAGATTTCAAGTGGCTGGGAGGTACGAGCACAAGGGCTTAGGTGCTAGGGATATGGATAGGATACAGATAGGTAGGGTGCTAAGCTGTTGGGTGTATAATGCCAGTTGGGTAGGGGTATGGGGCCAAGTGGATATGGTGCTAGTAAATATGTGGCAGGACATAATGTGGCAAGGAGCTCGGTAAGTGATGGAATGTTTAGAGTAGGTTGGGGTGGATGGATGTGATAACCCCTACATGGCCTGTGGGGAATTGCTGATTAGTTGCCTCGTGGAGTTCATTGAGTAAGAGTTCCCTTGGTAACAGGCAACAGCACGCCCAGCTAGAACTCACCACCTGAACCCCTTATAAAACATATCAAGGGCCATCTTGTGGTACAGTAGTAGTTTCCCTATCCCTGGACTGGGAGGCCTGGGTTCAAGTCCCACCTGCTCCAGAGATATGCAATAACATCTCTGAACAGGTTAGTTGGGAAAAATAGGTTAAATGAAAACTGTCTGGGACTAGCCTATGAATTGCATAAGTTGTGGTTCTATTTTGGTGTTCCTTTGTTGGGTCCTGAGTTATTACTGTGGGAATTATCAGGTCAAAGCAGAGCTTTAGGGGTTGCTGCCTTTTAGGGGAGGCTTGGGTGGGGATGTGGCGGAGGTGGGGTGGGGATGTGGCGGAGGTGGGGTGGGATGCAGCTACAGGGTGGAGGTCAGGTCAGGGTCTGGCAGAGGTGTAGGGGGTCTGTGGGAGGTGCTTTTGGGGATTTCTGTGTGATGTTTAGGGGTCTGTTTAATTCTAGGTTTTTAAATGTCTAACTCTTCCTGACTAATTATTTAATTAAACACCATCAGAACCTTCTAAATTCTCTGGATTTAAATGGACACTTACGGAGGGTACCAGGCACAGGGGAATTTCATCAGCTGTTCCTTCAGAGTCTGTTACGAAGGGGATTCTGCAGGGTCCCTGTGCACAACTCCAACCTAAGCTTCAAAAGCAATTTCCTGACCATCAGGAAATGTAGACCAACGTTGAACTTGGGGAATTCAGACCAAAAGTAGCCTTAAGTTGAAGCACATTAAGGGTTCTGTGATAAATTGTTCTGGGGAAAACGGATGTAATTATTTCCACTGTAAGTTCCAATGTCCACAATTATAATGGCAATGCCTGTGTAAACTTTTCACCTATTATTGTATCCTTTTGCCAGATAGGTACTGCTGAAAGAGGCACGCGCAGATTTACTTTGTTAACTTTGCTTTTCTCCCCGCAGGTGCCGTTGGATCTACTGAATATGCCCAACATTTTCTGTGTGTACGGCAGATTTACAAATTATAATTTTTCTATTCATTCACAGGCTCTGAACAGCATGGTCAGCGTTCAGAAGGCTATTTCAGAGGTCATCTAAAAATTAACCACAGCGGTATGGGGTCAAGGGTCACCTATAGGTGACAGTGAATAAGAATGGCAGATTTCCTTCTAAAGGGACATTATTGAAACAAATGTCTTTTTTTCTGACAGTCTGAGAGCTATGTACTTGCATGACTATTACTAACCTTTGATTCTAGATTTATTTCATTCACTGAATGTAAATTCCCTGCAGAAAGATATGAGCTCTTGTCCCTGGATTACGAGTACAGGAATGTAGATTACTATTTACTGACATAATCACTATGCTGTAGTACCAATGTATTATTTAGTGAGGATCACCGTACAACTGATACTGTGAAGCAGCCAGGGTGTCATTTTCTGTTGAAAAGCTCCCTTGCGGTGACTTGACGAACGTAAATTGGAGTTGAAGTGGAGCTGGGCTTAAAACAGACTCAGTGTCAGGAAGAAGAAGTGGGTCACTGAGGGCCACCCCTAGCCTTACCTCTGACCTCTCTGCTACCACATCTCCCTCAATCCTGCCTTGCAATCTCCATGTGGTGTTCACTCACCTCTGGTCTGGGGCCCCTCAATGATTCTTTGGTAATTCCCATCAGCTGCCACAACTACCAATAGTGCTGGTGGGGTGCAGAAGTGCCAGCCTTTGATTGCCTGGCAGTGCTCATCAGGCAGTACTCCTGCTGTAGGAACTCTGAACTGCAGTGATTGCCCCGGAGCGGCGGCAACTTAAAAACCAAGGGGTCACTTGATCCTGATGTTGGTCAGAAGCAGTGCAAATATGATGCCAGCATTGCCATCATAATGCTTAATACGTAGTCAATTCCCTCTCTTAACCTCACAGGATGAAGTATATATTCAGCTACTCACCAAACCTCCTTCTAAACTCATTACCTCTATCATACTGAGGGATATGTCAATATGGAGCCAAGCTAGTCAGAGAAAAAAAAACACACTTCTTCCTGTTTTGTGGATAGAGTTTGTTAACTACACAGTCTCATCCAACAAAGACCCAGGAAATTGAAATAACATCCAATTCATTTTCAAGTCTGTCTTCATCTTCACAGGAGCAAATAGTGGAATAATCAAAATCATACTGATGCACACAGCAATCAATAACATGTTGCAGATTGAAGTTATAATGATTCTGCACTGTCTCCTACAATGGATGTCTCTGAAAGCATTTAAAACCCACTCAAAGTCAGCATTAAACTTCTAACACCATGTTCCACATGATGTGTGAAAATGGTTTCCGGTTAACTCTTTGTTTTACCTAAGGTGACCTCCAGATCACATGACAATGGGAAGGAACAATAAACAAGGCGCAGCAATGCACAAAGATGTTTTACCAAACACATGGACAATATTCAAGCTTGGACTGAATCTATTGATCTTGACACTTGACAGTGTCACCACTGTTGAATTCCTCTACCATCAGCATTAATGGAGGTCGCCATTGTCCAGACATTAACTCCATCAGCCATTTTATTGTGTAGCTACAATAGATATTCAGACGCTGGGAGCTCTGCAGAAAATAACTTCCAACTACTCCACAATCTCATCTTCAATAATGGACTCCAAAGTCTTGACATTGACCAAGAACAGGCTAACTGGCCCAAAGATTTCTGCCTGCTGCCTCCCTCCCTTCTTATATAGGATTGTTACATTAGCCAGTTTCCAATCCTCTGGGATTCTCCCTGACTCCAGTGACTCCCGAAAGATTACCACCAATGTCTCCACAATCTCATCTGCTATCTCCTTCAGAAATCTGGGGTGTAGTCCATCCGGACCAAGTGATTTATCCACCTTCAGACCTTTCAGCTTCCACAACACCTTCTCCTTAATGATGGCCATTACACTCACCCCTGCCCCCTGACTCTTTTGAAGTTCTGGCATGCTGCTGGTGTCTTACACGGTGAGGATTGATACAAAGTACTCATTCAGTTATTTTCGCCATTTCTTTACTCCCCATTACTACTACTCCAACTTCATTTTCCAGTGGTCCAATGTCCAGTGTTGCCTCTCTCTTACCTTTTATATATCTAGAAAAATCTCTTGCAATCCTTTCTTATATTGCTACTAGTTTACCCGCATATTTCATCTTCTACTCCCCCCATCCTTATTATTTTTTAAGTTATCCTCTGCTGGTTTTCAAAGGCCTCCCAATCCTCTGACTTCCCATTATTATTCACCATATTGCATGCTTTTTATTTTGCTTTTATGCTGTCCCTGACTTCCCTTGTCAGCCATGACTGCCTCATCCTCCCCTTAGTACGTTTCAAATTCCTTGGTATGAATTTCTGCTGTGTCTCCCAAATTACCTCTAGAAACTCCTGCCTTTGCTACTCTACTGTCTTCCTTGCTAGTCTCCCCTTTCAATGAACTCTGGCCATCTCCTTCTCACATCTTTGTAGTTACCTTTACTCAGTTGTAACACCGTTAGATTTGATTCCAGCTTCTCCCTCTCAAATTGCAGGGTGAATTTAAAAGATACATGTTTACATCATCTGCACCTTGTAAAGCAGAGGGGAGTGTAGATTCAGGGGAAATTGGGACTTTAGAAAGATGACTAGAAATAAGGATGTGACCTTCTTTGATGGTTTCAGCACAACTGCTGATCAAAGCTTCAGAAATGGCTATTCCAATAATGGTCAACTCTGTCTCCTCCATCTGGATTGGAAGAAGCAATAAGACCTGTTCCTGCAGCACCTCCTCCAGGTGCAGGGCCTGCAGGTTAACTTTAAATAAAACACAGTAGCTTAACATGATCTTGCCATTCACAATACTGACCAACAGATAATGCATCCCACCAATGATCAGTATGGTTAACATTGGCTGGATACAGGGATCATTAAAATGAGCAGGCACGTGAAATTGACTTTGTAATTTGCTGTTCCAGAAGAAACACACATCAAAGTCCTTTCAGCACTTTTTGGAGGTTCTCCTCACTAAACCCCCAGAGAATAGAGGATTCAAGATTTCGAGCAGCTTCACATCACAATTTTACAGTACAAAAAAAATTGGGAGAGGTCAATTAATGAAATATCATAGCTGGATGTTATCTCTATTATTTAATATGTAGAAATTAAATGGTTAACCCTCATGAATTAAACCCTTCTTTTAAATTCCACAGCACTACCCATGTGTTATTCCAATTTTTAAAGGAAAACAACAGTAGCCTTGTGCAGAATAATATTTATTCTAACATGACTGCTGTGAAAACTATTAACCTTCTCAAGGTTCTCCTGCATCACCTCTTAACAAACAGCAGTAAACAGAGTCTATGAAAAATGAATTTTAAAGAATAAAATAGAATTTTTTTACAAAACCCTTTCTAAAGTTGTAAGGTATATTGAATAAGAGAAATGAGCAATTAGATCTTAGATTTTCAATAGGTCCTGAGTTTTGTATCAGCCCAGCAATCAGTATGTGGAGCTAACGTTTCGATATTTATAGTATCATTCAATGCGGAATAAAGCTTGCATCTTATGTAATTGCACCTTCGTACTTCTGTTTGAAATAAAAAATTATACTTTAGTTTTCACTTTAAAATGCGTTTTTTCTGCAGTAACATTGGCCATAATATTCATTAGCATGCTTTTTCCAAACAGTCAAACTTTTGCCAGTGCCAATACATTCAACATTCTGCACAAGGGTTAGCTAATCAAACTGGTTAACAAATATGAACTATATTACAGCAAATTGGAAAGTTTGAGGGAGTAGTCCTCATCGTGTGGGCATCTTATTATTAAGAAGAAATGATGGCCTCTTTAATGCAAGGATGAACATTTCCATGAGTAAATTTTAGTTGAGGGCAAATGAGAGTACTGTAAAATTATCAAAACCATTAATGTTTAGATAAATATTTTATCTGTGAACTCAACACAAGTTCAGCAGATAAATTTTCTAACAACTTAAGATTTTTTTATCTTGGGCTCCACTGAGATATAAAAGAGCATTTAATATTCCACAGCAGAAAACAGCACAGTCAACTACCTATTTTTAACAGTTCCTTAATATCTGTTCAATATATTTTATGTTTCACACGGTTTAATTTTGCGGCTGCTTTATTACTACAGTACATCCAGCTAAAGGTTTGACCTTAAGGTTACTCCTGCTGTTTGTGTGGAATACTTGAATGTAGATCCTCCATGGATTTTGTTTTAACACAAATCCCCTTCCAGTACATACACATATATACGCACAGCTATGTAAACAGATTTTAGATCGTGCTATTAATCTCAAGAAATATGAACTCAAATCCAATGCTGGACAAGGCTAATACTCCCCGCAATGAGATAAACAGCTAAAATTGTGTCCAATCTTCACAAATTCTGAGCTTAGTGTTTTCATTAAAACTATATTGGCAACACTTAAAAAATTGTAGCAGAACTGTGTGAGATAAAATGTTGAAATCTGTAAAATGTACTGTATGTTTTGGCTTTACCTCAAACTAATTCCATATTAGAATTTAAAATTCAGCTGTCATCAGTTGTCACAAACCTTCGTGTCAAGTAAAGTTGTCAGTTATATTTTCTTAATATTTTGGACATAACAGAAATACGACAGCCCAGATGTTTTAATAATGACCTGGGACATCAACTCGAATCTGTATTTTTATTATGACAAAACTTGCACCCTCCCCCAATCCCAACTGAGAACGGGATTTTAGGTTTGCAGATTTGCTGTTTCACATATGCGTAAAATCAGGCACGATAATTGTGACACATGGCCTTGATATTAACATGCCAGTTTCCCATAACACAAAAGCAGGCCACACTAAAATCAGCAGCATGCCCACCATTTTAAACTAAATGTCATTCATGCTAACTGAGTTTGTTAACAAGCAATTGACCCAAATATTTGACCACCCATGCCATAGACGTATGTTAATAATAAAAGTCTAATAACCAAGCACTTATCAGGGATTGGTTAACTCTGAGAATTAGTTACTTAAAGCAGGAAAACTCATTACAAGTTTGAAGCAGATATTATTGTTGTTTGCAAAAGTATAGTAGATTAACTGCCAGGCAGAGTCGCAACATTTTATACACACTGTCCATAAAGGTGAACTCATTTAAAAACAAAGTACACTCATGCAAGCAGGCAAGAATATGAAATTGCTTCTACCTCACCAGCAGAGATGAAGGAGCAGAAAGGAAAGGAGGGTGACATCTTTCATGCGTGCCCTGTATATAACAGGGACACCCAACCGCCCCCCCTACCCCCCCATGATGATGCACCATTTGTATCTTTCCAGCTGGCCTCCAAAATTGATCCCACACACCTCGTCATATGCCCCTTTTAAAGATTCCTGAGCCCTCCTCATCAAAATCTCCTGACACTCGGCTGCAATCCTAGCAGCATCCACTTCAGGCTTCTAAGAGAGTTAGGATTGCTACAGCTGCCAAACAATTCAGAATCTAACCATCCCCTACAAATCTTCATTGAAAAGTTCCCATGTTTTATTTGGCTTAATGTTTTTAGAATATAGTGTTGTCAGTCATTCATATCAAGAATGGTATGTGGTTGTGGATTCATCTACCAGTACTATCTCAGATATCCTGGTAGATTCACTGTCACTAAACCGTCTTTCCTTGTTACGGAGTTTCTAAGTAACTGACACAAATGAGGAAAGCTACCCAAATGAAGCCATCATCAGAAAATCAGTCAGCCTTATTGAATGGAGGAAGTTCACAGCACAGTGCTTTAAAGCTGTTTACATTACGTGATAACCTTTTGTGAGATCGCAGACTGACCTTAATGGTAAGTACACATGAGCTGTTTTACTATATAGAACTAGCCACAAAGAGTAAAAATAACTAAACTAATTAGCCCTTCCCAGGAATAGGCCCTTACAACCTTATGGATAGAACTTACCCTAGTTAACCCTTTTAGGTACTAACAGTCATACATTAAAGGGCACATTGGTGTTAACCTCATGAAACTACAGCATGGGATTGCCTGGATGCCAAACAGTGGAAGTAGCTGCAATAGACTGGGCTAATCGGTTCTACAACCAATGGATCAGAATTAAGCTTTGCAGACCTACCAACATCCGGTTAGGAATTCAGTTGGGCAGTTATAGTACTAACATGAGGAGGAGGGTCTACAAATATCCCAAATTCAGTGATGAGAGTTTCCAACTCATCCATGTACATCCATGTTGAAGCATTTGTATCCATCTTTAGTGAGCTGTGCCAAGTGGATCAAGGGCTCCCTCTGAGATACGGATCCCAGACTTTAACAAATCAAGTCACTCCAAAACCTATCAAGAAAATATTGAAGGCACCAGACACAAAGGCTATAAGGCCCTGGTAATAGTCAATAGTACTGAAGATCTGTGCTCCAAAATTAGCACCTCTAGCCAAGCTGCTCCAACACTGGTGCGTGGAAACACAACATGGAAAGTTATCCAGGTAAAACCTGTTAACAAAAGGCAGGACAAAGGAAACCCAGCCAATTACCACCCAAAAGTCTTGGTCAGTAAAGTAACAAAAGGGGTCATTCACAGTGCTATCCACCACAATCTGCTCACTGACACTCACTTTGATTTCCACGAGGACTACTGAGCTCCGGACTTCATCACAGACTGAATCTAAACATAGACAAAAACAGCTAAACTCCAGGTAGAATGACAATTGATTAACCTTGGCATCAAGGCAGGATTTAACATAATGTGGCATCAAGGAACCCTAGCAAAACAGGAGTAAATGGGAATCAGAAGGAAAACTTTCCGCTGGTTAGAGTCATACTAGCACAAAGGAAGCTGGTGTGGTTGTTGGACGTCAATCATCTGAGTCCCAGGACACTGATACAGGAGTTCTTTGGGTTTTCTCCTAGCCCAGTCATCTTCAGCTGCTTTATCAATGTCTTTGCCTCTATCATCATGTGAGGAATGGGGATGTTGGCTTATAATTTCACAATGTTCAACACATTCACAACTCTTCAGTTACTGAAACAGTCCATGTCCACACATAGCAAGACCTGGAGACTATCCAGACTTTGGATGATAAGTGGAAAGTTATATTTGTGCCACACATGTGCCAGGCAATGACAATTTCCATGAGAAAAAGATTTAACTGTTTTCTCCACTTGATGTTCAAAAATGTAACCATTGCTGAATCCCACATTATCAACATCCTGAAAATTACCATGGACCAGAAACTGGATTAGTCCAGCCATAGGTCAGAGGCTTGAAATTCAGTGGTGGCAACCTACATCCTGCAACAGTAACCTTTTTCAGTAGCACTCCAAAATTGGCATGAGTTTGAAAACTGGGTAACTCCTGCTTTCTCTAGAACCTGACAAATCTGAGGTGACTCATTGTAAGGCCAACTTCTCAAAGCCAAAGCTCGCTGAAGACCAGGAGTGATGAATGCATGCCCAATGTTCACTCATGAAAAGGTATCAAAGGGGCTATAAGAAAGTAGACTCACCATGTTGAATTTATTCCATAGAACAGGGATCTTACACATCATTTAAAAAACCCCTGACAGTTCCTTGGGGGAGGCCAGATATTATGAAGTATCCTTCAAACATTTAAGAGCCCACTGTTAGTCCTTTCCTGGGATTCAGAAATCCAATGGTGAAAGTACTACCTGCCAAGAACCATCAGCGTCACTCCACTGTTCTTCAGTGCCATTGGAATAACAGTAGTTGTGGATAATGCTCCAGAGGCCCAATATTGTTGTGGAACCTCAGGACAAAGGTGTATTGAAATAAGGCAAAGGTAGGTGAATCAGCTCTCCTCTTTTCAACCTTCTGGGTTACCCACAACAAAGATTTACATTATTTTTGGCACAAGGCTATACCTTTCTCCAAAGAATTATAGTTAACTAATTTCTACCGTAATTGTTAGATGCCCAATACAAGGTTTTCGTGAGTGAAAGAATACATGAGTAATAGCTGCTGACTCCAAGAAATATGCACCAGATGTAACATCAAGCATACAGACTGTGAAATCACATGGGCCCATACACATGCTCAAACAAACATGCATGTACAAATTTAAAAAGCAGTTAGTGCTCAGTACAAATAAAAGAATATAGTTTAGAGTCTTTACAGCGTGCTTGAAGTAAAAGATTTGAACTTGAAGCCACTGTTAGTGTCATAAATCATCAATAAATGGTGCAGTTATCCTTTGAGTTCTCATTGTTCTATCTTTCTTTTTAATCTGCTTTGTTACCAGGCACTTTTTTTTATATCTTAAGCAGACAGGGAACCTTCTCTAACTGGTTCCAGTTCTACAAACAAAAATCTATCATCTGCCTCTCTGCAAAAAGCAGCTTCTTGAAAGCCTTGCTTTTTTGTGTCTTTCATAACTAGTTTATTGTCGTCAAGCTTAATAATTTTAGGTGATCTCTTTATCTCCAATGAGCAAATATTCTCATCAAGGTGTAAAAATAAAAATAAGAGATTAAAGTTTTTTCACGCATCCCCCACAGGGATTGACTGGCTATCTTGCATTTGGATAAACTACTAATTTCTGTTTGGTTGTTTGTTATCTCATGCACAGAGAAACTTGGCTACTTGTGTTTGGTGAGGCTTGTGGTGGTTTTATGTCAATGTTCTCAGTTCTTTGCAAAAACTAATACATTTTTGAATGAAAGTTGATGGAGTTTGAAAAGCAATGGCCATATTTTGCAACCTCTTATTAGATGAGTTAAGGTGGCAGCCAAATCAGGAGGTGGTGGTTCGGGGACAGGTTTGGAGGTTAAAGCAGGAACTGACTTTCATCTTGTAAGTATCCCACCCACTGTCCACTAATGTTGAGTCTCTCAATAAGACACTAATAAGCCTACACTTAAGGGGAAGGTGATAGCCTACTGGTATTATCACTGGACTGTTAATCAAGACTCCCAGATAATGTTCTGGGGACCTTGGTTGGAACCCACGACGGCAGATGGTGGAATTTGAATTCAATAAATATCTTGAGTTAAGAGTCTAATGATTAACCTGAATCCCTCGTCAATTGTCGAAAAAAAACCATCTGGTTCACTAATGTCCTTTGGTAAGGATAGCAGTTTCCTTCCCTAAGTCTAGCCTATATGTGACTCTAAACCCACAGTAATGTAGTCAATTCTTAACTACCCTCTGGGCAATGAGGGATGGGCAATAAATGCTGCCTAGCCAGCGATGGCCTCATCCCATGAAAGAATAAAAAACACCCCCTCCCCCCAGAAAACACACATTAGCCCCTTGTGCCTTACAATGTAATTAGGGGAAACTGAAAGAGGGTCTTACTCCTCCAAGTGAGCTCAGCCACATTCCACTTTCCAGAGTGCAATGTATTTGTCCAACCTTTGTACCTCGTTGATCCTGAATTCTTGCTCAGTTAGCATTAGTTATCGTTGCCCTTGCGCAAATCCTACCAGATAGTTCCAAAGGAACAGTTAGTCTGCAACCTTAGTTAGAGAAAAGTGCGCAGTTGAAAACCTAAAGATGTGAAACACAGCAAAACATGGAGAACAGCATTGCAATGTTTAAAAAGAACTTAGAAACAGAAACTTAATTGGTACTAAATAGAATTAGCAATTAGCTCCCACAGAAATTGTATGTTAAATTCACCTTAGAATATTCAGATAATGCCTTCGATACAACCTTAATAAAGTCAACTGCCATAACTATAGCAAAACACTGTACTGCAAATGTTGGAGATCTGAAACACACAAAAACAGAAATTTCTGGAGAAACTCAACAGATCTAGCAGCATTTGTGGAGAGAAAAAAAAGTTCACATTTTATGTCCAGTGACCCTTCCTCAAAAGAATGTTAACTTTATTTTCTCTGCATAAATGCTGCCAGATCTATTGATTGTCTCCAGCAATTTCAGTTTTTCTCTTCCAGTTACCATCATTGATGATCAATGCACTTATTTTACTTTGCTGAGAGTATAATGATTAATTGTTGTATGAAAAATATTCCCGGTAAACCAAGAATTTTGTAAATATTGTCTTCTGTAACATAAATAAAGTTTACTGCAATGTAACAATGCCTTTCTTTTGACACTAAATGTCAGTTTTCCTTTGGTGTACTGAATGAAAATGAAAGACTCAGCTTAAACCATAGTAACCTAACAACATTCTCCCTTAAACGCTTATTTCATAAATGTATCGATGAGTAAGCTGCAATAATGTGGTCCAGTTCCTACAGACATTCTTGAAACTGAAACAAAGAGAATAAAAATGCCATCAAATGCATACTATTTTATTTTGTTGAAGGGAAAGGCTATGATTCAAAAAGAAGTTGAGGAAAATACAATATCATTAAACATATATTTATCCCTGAGTTAATTATGACATCAAGTCTTTGCAGTTGATATCATTTCAAGAAATTTTACTTTCATGGACCAAATGAGCAATTGCAGTTTCTTCTATGACTAGAAGTTGCAAGCAGGTCATGATACTTCCTTTCTGCATTGAATGGCCAGATGAAGTGTGATGGAATTTTTGATACAGTCCATACAGTTACTACAAACCGTAGATTCACATTAAAGCTGTGATTACTCATTCAGTCTTTCTTTGTGGTAATCATTTGATTTTCTGTTACTTTGCCCATCAGCTTTTGACTGACTGATAAAGTATTTTACACACAAAAATGGAAAGATTTTGATGAGCTTATCAGAAGTCGATTTTACTGTCCCTTCTCACTGCAACCCTTTCTCAATCCTGATTCAACCACTTTGAAGTTTGCTGCATCAAATCTGCCTCATCAACCAAACAGAAGTGTCTTCTAACTAATTCCTAATTGCTTGTCTTTATCCTTCTTAACTCTCATGGGTTATTTTAGAGATGAGAACAATTTCCAAAAACTGTGAAAAATTATTTTTAATTATGATTGATGTGGGCAGACTAATCTGTGGTATACAGTAACATGTCAAAACAGAAAAGACTCTGGTATACAAATATAAACACCAAAATCTCCAAAGCCTGACCATGGCCAAGCAAGTAAACTTCTCTGCAGTGTTGAAAGGGTTTTCAATAATATTGAGGCTGCTGCCAGTAAGTCGTTTTTTAAAATTCAATGTAGTTTTCCTCATCAACCTGTTCAGAGAAATTATTACACACCTCTGGAGCAAGTGGGACTTGAACCCAGGCCTCTTGATCCAGGGATAGGGGGACTACCACTACACCACAAGAGGACCCTTGCCAGTAAGTCTTTTTTGTTAACCTATTTTTCCTAATCAATCTGTTCAGAGATGTTATTGCAAAACACAGAAGCAGGTTGGATTTGAACCTGGGTCTCTCACTTCAGCGGTAGGGACACTACTTCTGCTCCACAAGAGGACCCCTTGTCAGTAAGCCATGGCCTGAGCCGCAAATTAATTACGTTATTAATTACCACCCAAATAGCAGATCACCAACAAAACTGGTTTTTACCCTAAACTGCCTCTCCTTAAAGTGCCAGCCCATGTCAGAGCATAAGGACAACAATTAGGATTAGGCCATTCAGTCACTTGAGGCTGCTCAGCCACACAAAAAGATCATTGCTGATCTAATTATAGCCTCAACTCCAGTTTCCCAACTGCCCAGTAACTTCCTACTTCTGCCTTGAATGTATTCAGTGACCCAGCATTCAGCAGAATCTGGAATATCATCTTATAACATGGACCTAGAGTTCTTCTTGAAACAGCTGTGCTAATGGTGCTCTTCTCATGAAAGGGACTTTTTGACAGAAACTGGTAGCTATTTTGTGGCAATAATGGAACCTTGTATCATTTTATTACTTCACACAAATAGACTAAGCCAGAAGCCGGAATTATACATGCAATTAAGCTGGTTAGGATAGAGCATAGGTTTCTGCTAAAGTTCAGTTTTAGTAATCACAAATGACAAAGTTCATCTGCAAAGTTAAAATAGAATGTACCCGTTCATTTCTTTCTTCCCCCAAATGTATTTGTTGATATATTTAAGAAATGTAACATGGAATTGTTTTATTAAAACAGCTAAATATGGATTTATCAGTAAAAATAAGCATTTAAACGAGGATCTGTAATGCTACACTTGCAGAGTAACCTATTTGTAAATCACTGGAAATGATTTCTAATAAAATTACGTCGAATTATTTAATAGTTTTGTTGAACATAGAACATAGAACATAGAACAGTACAGCACAGTACAGGCCCTTTGGCCCATGATGTTGTGCTGAACTTTTACCCTAATCCTAAGGTCTATCTCACCTCCACCCCTACTTTATATTATCATCTGTATGCCTATCTAATAGCCACTTAAATGCCCCTAATGAGGCTGACTCCACTACCCTCTCTGGCAATGCATTTGACGTCCCTACCACTTTCTGAGTAAAGAACCTACCTCTGACGTCTCCCCTATATCTACCTCCACTCACTTTAAAATTATGCCCCCTCGTATTAGCTACCTCCACCCAAGGAAAAAGTCTCTGGCTGTCCACTCTATCGCTACATCTGATCATGTTGTACGCCTCTATCAAGTCACCTCTCATCCTTAATTGTTCTAAAGAGAAAAGCCCTAGCTCTCTCAACCTTTCCTCTTAAGACTTTCCCTCCATTCCAGGCAACATCCTGGTAAATCTCCTGTATACCTTTTCCAAAGCTTCCACATCTTTCCTGTAATGAGGTGACCAGAACTGGACACAATACTCTAGATGTGGCCAAACCAGGGATTTGTATAGCTGGAGCATAACTTCACAGCTCTTGAACTCAATCCCTCTATTAATGAAAGCTAATACACCATACGCCTTCTTAACAACTCTATCCACCAAGGTGGCAGCTTTCAGCGAACTGTGGACATAAACCCCGAGATCCCTCTGCTCCTCCACACTGCCAAGAATCTTCCCATTAACCCTGTATTCTGCTTTCAAATTTGTCCCTCCAAAATGAATCACCTCACACTTTTCAGGGTTAAACTCCATCTGCCACTTCTCAGCCCATTTCTGCATCCTATCAATGTCCCTTTGTAACCTAGAACAGCCCTCCGCACTATCTACAACGTGACCCACCTTCATATCATCTGCGATCTTACTAACCTACCCTTCCACTCCTACATCCAAATCATTGACAAAAACCACAGGTAGAAGAGGACCCAAAACAAATCCTTGTGGTACACCACTCGTAACTGAGCACCATGTTGAATATTTTCCATCCACTACCACCCTTTGTCTTCTAAGGGTCAGCCAATTCTGAATCCAATCTGCCACATTTCCCGCTATCCCATGCCTCCTTACTTTCTGCATGAGCCTACCATGGGGAACCTTGTCAAACGCCTTACTTAAATCCATGTATACCACATCCACTGCTCTCCCTTCATCCACGTGTTTGGTCACCGCTTCAAAGAATTCAGTAAGGTTTGTGAGGCATGATCTACCCCTCACAAATCTATGCTGACTATCACAAATCAAACTGTGCCTTTCCAACTGATCATAAATCCTATCTCTCAGAGCCCTTTCCAATAATTTTCCCACCACTGAAGTATGACTAACTGGCCTGTAATTTCCGGGGTTATCCCTATTCCCTTTTTTGAATAAGGGAATGACATCTGCCACTCTCCAATCTTCTCCAATCTATACCCATGGACAGTGAGGATGAAAAGATCATCACCAAGGGCCCTGCGATCTCTTTCCTCACTTTCCATAGAATCCTTGGATAAATCCCATCAGGTCCGGGGGACTTATCTACCTTCAAGTTCCTCAAAATTTCTAGTACATCTTCCTTACTAACATCCACCTCCTCTAGCCTACCAGTCTGTTTCATTAAGGACGTCTCCTATCTCTTTAGGCTCCGTGCACAAATTCCCTTTACAATCCTTGATCGGCCTTAACCTTTCTCTGGTCATTCTTTTATTCCTCACATACGCCTAAAAAGCCTTGGGGTTTTCCTTGATCCTATCTGCCAAGGTTTTCTCATGCTGCCTTCTAGCTCTCCTAAACCCTTTCTTCAGCTCTTTCTTGGTTAACTTGTATCCCCCTATAGCCTTTTGTCGATCCTTGTTTCCTGAACCTTATATAAGCATCCTTCTTCGTCTTAACTAGTCAATCGACCTCTCTTGAGAGCCAAGGTTCCCTCACTCAACCGCATCTTCCCTCCCTGCTAGGGACAAACATATCAAGCACACGCAGTATGCATTCCTTAAACAATCTCCACATTTCTATTGTGCTCTTCCCTAACAGCATCTGTTCCCATTTTATGTTTCCCAGTTCTTGCCTAACAGAATTATAATTACCCTTCCCCCAATTATAAACCTTACCCAGTTGTATGTACCTATCCTTTTCTATGACTATCGTAAAAGTAACAGAGTTATGATCACTACCGCCAAAATGCTCTCCTACCAACAGGCCTAACACTTGGCCCGATTCATTGCCAAGCACCAAATCCAAAGTGGCCTCTCCTCGTGTTGGTCTATCTACATACTGTGTCAGGAATCCTTCCTGAACGCACTGGACAAAATCCGCTCCACCTAAACTATTACAACTAAAATGTTTCCAATCAATATTTGGAAAGTTGAAGTCACCCATGACTACAACCCAGTGACTTCTGCACCTTTCCAGTATCTGCCTCCCAATCTGCTCCTCCACTTCTCTGCAACTATTAGGGAGTCTGTAAAAAAAAACCCAACAAAGTGATTGCTCCTTTCTTGTTCCTGACCTCAGCCCAAACTGACTCTGTAGACATATCATTCTCAAACTGCCTTTCAGTAGCTGTTATACCAGCCCTGACTAGCAATGCCACTCCCCCACCTCTTTTACCACCCTCCTTATTTCTTTTAAAATGCCGAGTGACGTCTCGGATCACCTGGTGCCCAGGGGACAACATACCATCTGTTCGTCTCATTCACGTTCACAGAACCACCTGTCTGTGTCTCTAACTACTGAATCCGCCACTACAACTGCTCCCCTATTCTTCCCCCTTCAGTTCTGAGCCACAGAGTCAGACCCTGTACCAGAGACCCGGTCCCTGTGACTTACCCCTGGTAGGTCGTCCCCCCCCAACAGTATCCAAAACAGTATACTTATTGTTGAGGGGATCCCTGCACTGACTGTTTCCTTCCCTTCCCTTTCCTTACTGTCACCCAACTGCCTTTGTTCTTAGGGATAACTATGTCCCTGTAACCCGTTTCTATCACCACCTCAGCCTCCTGAATGATCCTGTGCTCATCCAGCTCCAGCTCCAGTTCCCTAACGCGGTCTTTGAGGCGCTGGAGCTGCCGCTGCCAGAATATATGATTTTACCTTCCCATTAACCCCCTCGCGCTCTCTCACAACTCCCACTGCTGAACAAATGGAGGCCGCAGACTCACAAGGTAAGTCTTTTAAACTGAAAAGCTCACCTTCGCAGCAGTCTCCTCGCGCTCTCTCCCGACTCCTGCCGCTGAACAAATAGTTTCTTAGTCAACTGAAAATTAAAATAAACAAATCTTTTTAAATAGGTACAGCACATTATTTTCAAGAAAATGAGTACACTTTAATCTGTGCTGTCAGCAGCCTCCCCACCCCCAGCACGCCACTCCCATACGATTGCATAAATGTTGCCCCCTCCATACTTCACGTCAACTCTAATGATGACTCATCTCTCAAAACATTCGCGTTCTCTCTCTCCATGGATACTGCCTGACCTGCTGTGATTTCCAGCATTTTTTTGCTTTCAGCACATTTTCAAAAACATTTGTGAAATAGTACAAATGGCAGTATCATACAATTTTGACCTTGGGGATTGTCTAGCTTTGTGGGTGGGGCCTGATTTGACCAAATTGAATCTTGAATTAGATCAGGGAAAGCGGGAGCATAGATTGTTTTGCACAATTCTCATTACATGCTTCAAAATACTTTAATTTTTTATGCTGATTTAGGCAAATACAACAACATTGTGCATGATACCAGCAAAATAAGTGAAAACCCAACCCCATAACATTAAATTTGATTTGGGAAGAGATACTTTATGGTACAGAAATTATATGGGAAGGTAAATTACCATCTCTCCTGGTTTGGACTTCACAAAATAAACTGTTTTAGTTAACCTCATTATTGACCGTCTGTCCAGAAATAATTCTGGCTTCTTATAATAGTGGGATTGTACCAGTTATAGGATCTTACACAGGATCGGCCAAATAGGGGAAGAACACAGCAATGGTTTACAATAACGCTCAACCATTCCTGAACATTCCTGATGAAACCAGTCAGAATCCCATAGACTGACATTGTTCTGAGGGAAGACCGGCTGATCACTACTTTCAACAAAATCATAATCTTGTTCTTTTGAAGAGCTTTTGTAACTTTGCTAGAAATAATGAACATGAAAAATCTAGTTTTTTAAAAATGAAACACTCACAGAATATGAGTGCTGCTGAAAAGGCTGACAATTAATTGTCTATTCTCGTTGCCTGGACTTCCATGCTCATTATTTGGGATAGAAATACAATACTTTATGAGTATACCATCAGGCTCGACATAGTCATATGACCTAAACCAAAAGGCACTGACTACAATCATTCACTTTACAGTCAGTTCAATAAAGGCACAGTACAAGTGAGACTTGTTTTTAAGCTTGTAACATGGTATCAGAGTGAAGCTGAGGTTTGAGTTTTGAAAAGTTGTAAGGACGTGTCACTCTTAAAGGAGGAACACAAGAATATTCAGGTCTATTAAAAGATGGTAAAAGCCATGGAAAAAAGAACTAAGGAGCAGACCATAGCTTAAAACACTGGTTATGGTACAATGGCTGCAAATTTTCCCATCAAAATGAAAGGTGAAGTGAAGTCGAACTGGTAGTTTTACCACTCACAATGACAACATTACAAATTGGGACAGATTTAGCAAACAGGCCACAGCAGCTACAAGTTGCTCCACCTCTATTACTGTTGAGCAGAGACTATTCGGAAATGTATTCTACCCAATTTTCTCCAAAGAACATAAAAAGACATTTCAAAAAACTTGAAGGCACAGTTTGAACCCCAAGTGAACGTATGAACAGTAAGCATTCAATATTATGACCCAAGATTTAACAGAGCCCACTGGTCAATATGTGATAGCATTAATTGTTCTCAAAAATTCCTGTTAATTTGCATGATTAAAAGATGATCTAATTAAAAATAGGATTGTATTAGGCATTTGACATCCTGCAATGAGAGAACATCGACTAAGAGGAAAATGTACTCCTAGGAAGGCAATCAACACATTCAGAAGCACTGAAATTTAATGTACAATGAGTAAATCAGGTAATTCACTGAGTAAATAATAATGCATTTCTGCCTTTTTTGTACAAAAAGGTGGATAGAAATATAATACTGTACTCCTGATTTTCCATGTCTGTGTGAAATCCCTCACGGCAGGCATCCATCTTACTGGCAGCTCAATAAAGACATATTACGAGTGAGAGATTGTCTTCTGAGCTCATAACGCATACCTCAGCAAGGTAGACCCACTCTCCCAGATCTCCAGTGGTCTCTAAGCTCATTGTAGACCCAATCTCCCAAATTAAAGTTGCATGAAAACCATTAAGTGTCCTGCTTGGTGATTTTCTTGTAAATTTTCCAAAATTCCCATAGGATTTGCTGCAATCATTTATAAATATTAATCTTTGTTTGTGCCTTGGTGTAGTAGCTCCCAACTTGCTTTATTGCGTTGCTTGGGTACATTTCGCTCCGTTGTCCAACATGCAATCACGGTTTTCTGTGGCAAATAACAGAAACAGGACTCTTTGCATTGAATGGATTGGGCTGAAAATTATTTCCATAACATAGAACAAGGAATGAAAAATTCAAAGGAAATAAATAGTGGTTTTTCTTCTGTCTAAAAAGGTTAATAGTTTGCATCAGCTGTAAATTAGCTATGGCCTTTACATTTAAGCTCTGTACATCATTATACTTAGACAGTCAAACTTTTGTCCATGTATAATGAATTAATTATAATCACCAGCCCACTATTCCTACATAAATGCGAAGCTCAAATTTACAAGCTACTTCTAACTTGTAATGTTCATTTCATAATCCTCCAAAATAACCTTCCAGTTTCCTCTTTCATTAATTTATTTATTTTCTGCCACTCCTTTTTAATCTCACACTCAGCTCTCAGGAGATAATTTTGCTTGTAGGCTTAACTATTCTTGGAACACACATTTAGAGCTGACAATATCCGTGCTTCAATGATGGCTTTATTTTGAAGTTATTTTTGATTCTCTGTCTCTTTATCCCGAAACATTGACCTTTAATGGAGATTGCTCATATTGGGTTGATGGCATCAAAATAATTTGGCTGTTATTCCACCCGGCACTTAAAATTGAATAAAATTTAAAATAGCACATCATTTTTTTCCAAAGATAAAAGTAGTTATACATCCTTGATATATTGACATTTTTGGCACAATGTCATATTTCAGGTGATTTTATGAGCATTTGGTACAGTTTGCGCTCACTGGGGCACACTGCAGAGATTTGTATGTGCACCCTCACCATTTTCCTTAAAACTAAGCTGTGGGGAGTGCCACCCAAATTCCTGACACAAACTCTCAGCATCCAAAACTTCAAACCAGGAATAGAAACCTGTAAAATTATCATCATTTTATAGCATTTAATTAGTCCTTGCACTAGTTTCTCCATCTGGGGGGTTCCTGTTCCTGGCCACGCGCAGATTAAAATTTTACAACAATCTAGTGAACGTAAACACCTTGACATGCTACAGACACCCTTCATTTAGCATTGAGATGTAAATTTACAGATCTGGGAGGTCTGCTTCTACAAGCCAACTTGAGGGCAATTTAAAGCAGACTCTGTAAATTGTTTTACTGTGTTGTGAAAATACACCAACTTCAAAGAAAATTATACATTTCCTGGCCATTTAAGAGTCTTTGCTCAAAATCATTAATTTCACATTAATGATTGTTGTGTCACAATATTGCGATGTATTGATTTGTGCAACATGTGTAGCCAATAACTGATATTATTTGGTACCTATCAAATGCTGGACTTGTCCTGTGTTAGTAAGATAAAATTATTTTACTCTGGCGCTCAAAAAATAAATACATTCAATATCCTCTACATGACAGAGGAATGTAAAATCAGCTGTTTTCAGATACCATGTGCTTTTGGCTTCCATGTGTTTGCAACACTCTGTTTTACAAAGATAAGTGGAAGTTTTCCACATCAAGGTGATCAAGGATCATAGGGTTGGTTAAGCTGCTTCCACAATTTATGGACCATTGTTCATAACAACAGGAAATGTTTATTGTTGCCATTGTGTGATCAGAAAATGAACCTTACAATTAATCAGGCAATATCCTATCAAAGGTATTTATGTATAACAGCAAAACCTAATGCTAATTTTTAATGAACATTTCATGTTCCGCAACGTCTGAACATTTAACTAGGGTATACCATCAAGTACAAACGTTAAAACATTTCAATGCCAAAACTGAAGACCAATCTTGACAATATCTAAACCATTAAGGATTATGAATGCATAAGAGCCAACTTGAGTACACACAGCCTCATGACTTCTCAATATACATGTGAACTGTGAATAAAGCCCATCAGAGGCAATACAACAAAACTGATGCTACTCAGAGGACATGTTTTAGGGAACATAGTTATATGCTCATGGCAATTACCAATAATTATAATGACCGCCTTTTAGAACCAAGGTTGTTGATAGAAATAAAATTAATTGTGTAAACACAGTACATGATGAAAGAAAACAATCCTTGTGTAGGGCAGGCCAGTAGTTTCAATGTGTGTAAAACATATCAAAAGCATAGTTTCTTGATTCAGTTGATATCAATTTTTTTCTCTGTACTCTGTAGAGTTTTGATTCCAGCCAAACTAGGGAATCCAGATTCCTCCATAATTGATGTCTGTGCTGACTGACAATAGGATAATTGAAATGATTCGATGAGATAGTTTCAGCAGAGCGTAGGTTTTCTCCAGGTATATACGAGGGACAACTTTGGACCGATGTTCCTTTAATAGCCTGCCCTTCAACTGCAGGATGTTGCAACTTCCTCCCATTGTGTTAACTGTTCAATTTTCCATCCGTCCCTAAGTTGGGGGTGCTTTACCTTTTGCTTGGCACTTTATCCATTTGACAGTGTTCAGAAGTTTTATAGTAGTGTAAATTCTCAAATGAAATTCTTTTAGTCAGCAGTGAGTATTCCACTGCTTTGCCCACTGTTAAATTAACAGCGCAAAAAAAATGCTTACAATAAAAACTTTAGCAAAGCTATTATAGGTAAGTAAATTTACTAATAGAATACACAGTTTAGTCTTGGTCCACTTGTCAGCACACAAGCAATGTTCAAAATCTTCAGCATTGCTTTCAGCTAAGTACTTTTACCATTGTTTGAGTTGCATTTTTATTTGCCTCAGATAATTTAATAATGTTATATTTGACAATTAACCACTTTATCTTTGTGAACATTTTACTTCACTACAGTTCCTCACAGTCACAATTATAGATAGTGCAAGAAGCAGACAAGCTCAAATAGATTCACTGCCAATCCTCCATCTCAGACCTTACTGCAATTAAATGAGATGACAATGCAGTTCTGCACAAGATGTTTTCATTAAATTTAATTTGTGTTTCTTCTTCTGATCAAAGAGCTGACTGACCTTTTACCAATGACTGGTCAACCATAAAAATGTGTAATCATATTCAGTCCATTTATTTAATGAACACTTCAACTTGTGCACACTGTTGGTACTTCAAAGGTTAATTGTGACTGATTCAAACATTATAACTAATGAAAAAATATAGATTACTTTCCACTGTTGAAAACAAGGCTGCATCTGCTCTCTGTGTTGAATGCAACACTGTGGCAGAGGGCAAGATTCATTATAGAAAACATGTGCCTGATTATTCCCGGATTTCTTTGTGACAAAGCTATACATTATGGCAGAGAAAGACCTTTCAAAAATAGGGTCATAAAAACATAGCAGCAGGAGAAGCCATTTGGCCCTTCATACCTGTTCTTCCATTCAATGTGGCTAAACACTGTTAACTTATCTTTACCTTGTATTCTTTAATGCTTTTCTTATTAAAAATCTATCAGTGTGAGGTTTAAAATAAAACTTAAGTTTGTATCAATTGACCTTTGTGTACGGACTACTTTGTAATTTCATTCTTGCAAGTTCTGACTTGAACTTTTAGAATATGCCTCCAGTTCTAGCACCCAAACAGCAGAACCTTTTGTCTCAATCTAAACTATTTGTACCCGCTAATACCATGAAAGCTGCAATCAAATCCTTAACCTTCTACATGGTATAAGGCAAAGGTTCTGACAGGGTTAATGCTGAAGTTTCTACTGTGCTCCAAACAATCGGAAGATATCACAAGGTCTTGCGTGGAGGAACTGAACATCTTAAGACCTTAAAGGAACAGAGTTGTCAATGGCCTAAGCTACAATGGCTGGATATTATCAAAAATCAACTAAAGTCTTAACTTCAGGAAGCTTCGTAGAGGATTTTCTCCATGATTTCTTATGCAATTCTCCAGAGCACCATCACCTCTAGGGCACCCCACTCATGTTAATGTGTACTCAATAATGGTGGACAAATTCACCACTGCTGGGACAAAGCCCGGGTGCCAATCAAGAGCTTCCTTTCATAGTGGGATAATAAAAAAAAGAGGGTATTTGGGAGGTACAGCAAATTGAATTGCTATTGTTATGGCATTGCTATTTTACATTAACATCTGTCTGATCGACAGTCATTGTAAATGCAGCTGTAAGAATGAAGCTATACAGCTTATCAGTTCTTAGCACAAAACCACGTTAGTATGCTGCCTAAGGGAGTGCTTCACTTCACCTACCGCCCAGCGTAACATGACATCACAATGTTCAATGTGGGGCATCATACGCTGGACAGTTTTCAAACGTATTGAACAACAGCAAAAGTGAAGAAAAGTCAAAGAAAACAAAGCTGCATTTGCTTCTGGGACCAAACAGGGACTGTTTGTCTTTCAAGCAACAGCAAATTTAGTCAATGAAGGATCATTGCGCCTGACTATATTGGAACCAAGTGTCAATAAAATCCTACCTGGCTTGTTGCACATAAAGCTGCTGTGCTGTATCATACTGAAGGTGATGTTCCTCTTGCTCAATATCCTCATCTTTCTCTATGGAAGACTACTGCCACTCACTCTTCAGACAGCATCACCAATGATCATAGGTAACGTGTATTGATGCAGTGGAATCCTATTCTGCTAATGAAGTCTGATGCATTATAATTTGGGACAATAAAGTTTATACTGAATGAAAGGAGAGTGTTGACTGGTTGGACAAGTGGACTCTGGTAGAGGCATTGCCACGGAGATTTGACGGTAGCTATCCTCTAGTTTATTCTCAGGCCAATGTCTTTTGACCAATCGGTCATTCTCTTAAAATTCATCCTGCCCACCCCTGGCTTCTAGAAAGGCCTGCTCTGCTTGTAGCGTCAGAGTAAGAATTGGCCAATTTCCCATCCTCTCAAAAACAGCAAGCTGATTTAGCATCTGCAATTTCTTCATTCCCTGTGATTTTTTTTTTATTTCTGCATCTATAGGATTAGGATTTACTTTCCCTACTTTGTGTTTATGAGTTGTAAAAGTCTTTACAATCTGCTTTATTGTTTCCCTTTTTAGTGGGGGGGCCCTTTGCTGGTTTCTAAATCACTGCCAATCCTCAGGTTTATGGATACACTTTGCAACATTTTCAGGTCTCTTATTTTGTTACCATCCCCAACTTTGGGAAATGGTGGGGTCGTAGTAATGTCACTGACCTATTTATTAATCCAGAGGCTCCAGGTGTCCATGAAACTATCATTTTTGTAAAAACCCCTTTAGTTTACTATTGCCCTTTTAGAGGAAGGTTCTAGGCCCGAAACGTCAGCCTTCCTGCTCCTCTGATGCTGCTTGGCCTGCTGTGTTCATCCAGCTCTACACCTTGTTATCTCAGATTCTCCAGCCTCTGCAGTTCCTATCATCTCTGAATCTGCCATCCATACCTCGTTGGACCAACAAGCTACTCTGAACCTACAGAAACAGGGTAAACGCTTCATGGCCTTCAGTTCAAAGATGGGCAATAAATGTTGCTCTTGCTGATGAATCTATGTCTTAACAAAGGAGTAAAGAAAACAACTTCCTGAGTAATCAGCTGATCACTCACATGCTCATCTAATTGATGCCTGCAAACATTAACCTGCTGCCGGAGGCTGCAAAAGAAAAATAGAAAGGATCACTTCCACCCCTCCTGCCCCAAAATCCAAATCAGCACTCGTTTTTCATCACCTCCATTATAGACTGTTTGATCACATGAGAATATTCTAAAGCAATGCACAAACCAATGTCATTAAAATTTTTCGGTTATATTTTTCCCCAAGAGAACAATTGTCACGCAAAAACCCCAAAGAAACTATCACCCTTAAAAGGACTCATTTAGTAGATAAATCATTATCCATTATTAGCTAAACAGAACTGCTAGATCTAGCACCAACTGAACCAACCTTTATCAGCTTGGCTCCATGGGCTTATCCTTTAAAGGTGAATTGATCAGTTTGGTCATGTGATTAATTGTAGCAATCAAATCACATTAGTAACTTAATAGATGGGCATGTGCTTCTTAGCCAATGAGATTGCTAGAAACTGTCATTTAATGGCTTAGCTGTTGAGTTTTTTTTAATGACGTGGAGATAATTTCTAAATGTTTTCCAAGTGTTAATGGTGAGTTTTCTTTCAGCATTGCTGCCTATGCCCACCATTGCTGCAATAGATGGATATGCTCTTGGTGGTGGTCTGGAGCTAGCAGTGGCATATGATCTTCGTGTTGCAAGTAGGGTCCCTTTAATAGACTGCTTAACTTAGACTGCGATCTCATAAGCGGAGAGTCAAAGTCCCTTTTTTTAAATTCATTTGTGGAATATGGGTGTCGCTGGCTGGCCTGCATTTATTGCCCATCCCTAGCTGCTTTTGAGCTATATAATTAAGAATAACTAAATATCTGCTCTACAATTTTGAGATTTGCTGAGCTTGAGCCATTATTTTACTACTTTAACCTATCTGGGTGGAGTTTTATTTAAAGTAATTAATGAAACCTTTCACAAAAGTATCGCCATTTCTTTTGTCCCCAGAATCCTCATGATAATGAGGCAAAAGTTGAAAGTAGTTATTAAAAGCAACAGAGCTGCAGATGCTGTAAATCAGAAACAAAAACAGAAGTTGCTGGAAAATCTCAGCAGGTCTGGCAGCATCTGTGAAGAAAAGTCAGAGTTAATGTTTAGGGTCCGGTAACCCTTCCTCGGAACGGTTCTGTCTGAGGAAGGGTCACCGGACCCGAAACGTTAACTCTGTTTTCTCCTCCACTGATGCTGCCAGACCTGCTGAACTTTTCCAGCAACTTCTGTTTTTGTTCTTGATTTACAGCATCCGCAGTTCTTTTGGTTTTTCAATATAATCATGGTCCTCTACCTCAATGCCATACTCCTGTTTTCTCCTCAAATGCCTTGATGCCTTTAAAATCTAGAAATTTAGCTCACAATTCCTTGAATTTATTCAGTGACTCTGGCTCTATAACTTTCCGTGGTAGATTTCCACAAGTTCACTACCATCTAAATGAAGTTTTCTTTCTTCATCTCAAAGCTAAATGATGTACCCGATATTCTGAATCTGTGTCACCTGGTTCTAATCTTCAGAACCAGGGAAAACATCCTCCTTGCATCTAGTCTGTATCGTCCTGTTAGAATTTTGAGATCTCTTAACATCCTTCAAAACTCTGGGGAATACAGGCCCAGTCAAACCAATCTCTCCTCATAAGACAGTCCTGCCATTCCCAGTATCTGCCCAATGAACCTCCGCTGCATTCCCTCTTTGACAAGTATATCCTTTCTGAGGTAAGGAGACCAAAATGCAATGCTCTCGATGTGGTCCCACAGACATTCTGTATAACTGCAGTAAGATGGCCTACATTTGAACTCAGATCCTGTTTTAACTAAGGCCAACATAGGAACAGGAGTATGCCACTCAGTCCCTTTAGGCCTGTTCCAACATTCAATGAGATCATGGCTGATCTTTGACCTAACCCCATGTACCTGCCTTTGGCCCATATCCGTTCATACCTTTTCTTAACAAAAATGTATCTCTGTCAGATTTAAAATTAACAACTGATCCAGCAACTAGTGCTAATTGTGGAAGACGGTTCCAAACATCTGCCATCCTTTGTGTGTAGAAATTCTCCTTAACATCTCTCCTGAACAGTCTGGCCCTAATTCTCAAACTATGTCTGTAGAATCCCCAACCAGCAGACATAATTTATCTTTATCTATCCTGTCTTTCCCTGTTAATATTGTGGGAAGACTCATTACTTAACCCCTGATGTCCAGGTATCATTCTTGTAAACCTAGATGGTACTCCTCCAAGACCAATATATCCTTCTTACAATTTGGTATCCAGATCTACTCACGGTACTTCGGGTGGGATTTAACCTGGTGGGCTTTGTAGAACTGCAGAACAACTTCTGCATCCTTACACTCCAGTGCTCTAGATATAAAGGCCAGTATTCCAGCAGCTTTCGTGGGCATTGTCTGCGCCTGTTCATGGCACTTTAAAGATATTTCCACCTGAATCCTCGAGTCTCTTTGGATAGTCATTGTACTTAACTTCATACCATCTAGAAAGTATCTTGATCTATTCGTTCTTAGTCCAAAATGGATAACTTTACACTTGCTTATATTGAAGTCCATCTGCCACAGTTTTGCCCATTCACTTAGTCTACTAATATCCATTTATAACGTTATGAAATCATCTACACTGTCTACAACGTTAAATAACTTTGTGTCATGAGCATATTTGGATTTATGACTTTCTATACAACAATAAAGGATATTCTATTCGATCCAAAGTCCTTAATAAATAATGTGAATAATTGAGGCCATAACACAGATCCTTGTGGGTCACGACTTGTCACATCCTGCCAATCTGAGTACCATTTCCCTTACTTTCTGTTGCCTGCCATTCAACCAAATTCCCAGCCCTGTCAGTAATTTGCCCTCGATATTCCATTTGCCTTCCTTCATTGACTAGTGTATGAGGATATTCAGATACATTTGTACATCCAAACTTCCCAAAATATCACATTTAAATAAGACTCTTCTCTTTTTTTTCACATTGAAGTATATAACTTCATATTTAGCTACTTTGTACTGCATCTGCCATTCATTTGCACAGATGACTTTATTAGTTCAGCTAACACAATAGCATGGTGTAACCCACCTTTGACCAGAATTTAACGCATAAACCAATTCATTCAGCATACATTGCACACAGGCAGAGAAATGTTTTCAAATGAAGCATAAGCTCACCAATTGGTAAAAGCACAAAAGATGCAGTGAGTTGCTCCCAATGTTGAGCAAGGCCTAATTGAAATTCTTATTCGATTCGGCTACAAATCTCATCATAGCCCACATCGCTCAGACCCCAATAAGATTCTGTCCTAAATCTCCTCAAATTCTCCAACCCACTGTCATCTTCTGCTTCCTCACTTGCAGTTGAAGTTCCTTTTCTTCATGTACTCATTCATTTGTAACTAAATAAAAAGAAAATGTGAGAATAACAGAGCCTATGAACAGTGCATTACTCTGTAGCAGAATTTTAGTCTCAGTTACATAACAATTCTGTGTATTTCAAAGATGTTCAGATGGTAAAATTAATCCACAAATTCTATTATTTGCCATGGTATACTCAAAATTTCTTTAATCTAGACAACTAAAATGTAATTTTATTCATTATTTAATTGAACAACCCAAGTGGAATAATAACAAAAAACTATTCATGATGAAGGCTCCCTTTCAACCTTTAGCCCCACCAGCCGCCTCCTTTATCTGTTTGCAAATTGTATGTTTGCACTTTAGGCATATTTATATTTTCAATTAGCCTTCAGTTTCATATCTGGAGAGATTCCCCACTCAGTTCAGCCTTGAAAAGCTCTGGTTCCCATTAACCACCATGTCTATTAATGTTGACGTATGAAGAAGTATGGTTTGTATGTTTGACCTAAACAATTCAAAATTATTTTGTTTCTTTTGCAGAGCACTCAAAAAGCCATATTAGTAAGAAAGCTTACATTGTTGCCACTAGTAAATTTAATAAAATGCAACTTTAATGTAAGAAGACAAAAACAGATAAAATTCCCTAACTACCTGTTTCTTAACTGATTTGAAAATTGATCTTTGGTTCCTCTGGGATGTAATGGAAAATGTGTACAAAATCATCTAAACACTCAATTTAGGAGTCAAGCAGTGAGATTGACCCCAATATCCATCTCGTATTCAGTTGCATGAAAGGATTGTATTGATAAACTGCAGGCCTCAATGCATCTAAATTAACATCTGGATTCTAAAACATGTCATCTCTGATAAAGCAAAACCTCACATTTTAATTTACACTTTCATGGAACGTTAGCATTGCTGTAAATGTCATCGTTTATTGTCCTAATTTCCTATAGAGGAATGTCAAGAGTCTACCACATTGCTCTGGGTCTGGAGTCACATGTAGGTTCGACAAGATAAAGACAGCAGATTTCCTTCCCTCAGTGACAGTAACGAACAAAATGTTCTTTGTGACAAGTGAGTTCTTCGTCCCATTAGCTGAGAGTAATTTTCAATCCAGAATTTTCTTGATTTTTTAAATTGAATTTAAATTTCACCAGCTGCTGGGTGGGATTTGAACCTGTTTCTCAGGAGTACGAGCCTAGACCTTTGGATCACTAGTTCAGCAATATTGCCGCTGTACCACTGTCTCCCATAATATATTTTGTATCATACTCTATAGGACTTTCTAAATTCATTATGACAATTTTTATTACAGCTGTTGGTACAGGTTAAGAATCTTTCTAAAAAAATCAATCACTTGAGCAGAGACTCCATTTTAATTTAACCTGCTCAGCTGGAGTGGAACAGGTTCTGATCGGACACCCATTTTCGACCCTGACTGATTTTATGCTCCATTAGTCTTACTGGATTGTCAAATCATGTGGGATGTTTCTGGCCTTACCCAGACCATTCCCACCAGGCAGGTTAAGTTCAAATCAAAGGGTTGTACCTGTAACATCTTGGTACGTGAAGCAGATGAGCATTTATTTGGCAGATTCCATACCTCATCCAAGTTTCCTGGAACACTGATCAGAATGTAATTAAGTGTGATTGATGAGCATCTGCAAGACAGAATAAAAAGATAAGTGGTGTGTATGAATATTCTACCTAGAACTGCAGATCAGTACTTAAACAATAGCTATACAAGACTGACCTCAATAAACAAAAACATTTGTGCAACTTGAATGAAGCATAGATGTAATTCAATGTATGTGGAAATTTAAAATAAGGAGAAGTAAACTAAATAAGGAACATGAGCAGTGCTATGTGAGGAGAATCACTGGAAAAGAATGAAATGATTAATACTGTCAAAGGCAGTGGAGTAGTCTGGAGACAGACAAAGTCAATACTTGAATCATGGAAGATGTGCACTTTTCACTTTACGTGACTCTTTACGAGAACTATTATGATGAAGGATTACTGGACTCAAGATGTCAACTCTGCTTTTTCTCCTTACAGATGCTGCCAAACCTACTGTTTCTCCGACACTTGTGTTATTGTTTCAGATTTCCAGCAATCTGCAGTTCTTTGAATTACTTCTGATTGACGCTTCCTTTTGTCTAGTTTTCAGCTTAGAATGTTTCTCTGTAACATATCTGTTTTGTCTCCATGTTATGCTTTGTCTATTTGTCCTCTCTGTGCAGGTATCCAATTGAAACAAACTTCCAAATTTAGCGAGGATATTATACATTATATCCAATAAGTAAATAATACCACCTTATTTTGGGGTTCAGTGTGTACCAATACACTAAAGAGAGTCTGTACTTACAGCGCCAAAAATAGGTTACAATCATCTTTGTCTTGTTTTCTGAGGGAGGGACATAGGAGACAGTTTCCTGCAATGGACTGTTATAAAGAAATGACTCCCACATGCTACATTATATAACATCATGCTTTTTTTTTAAAGTAACCAGCTGGGTCCTAAACAGCTGAAGGTGCTATAGATTACTCACCATGCATGATGTGATATGGTACCAAGGAGTTGTTTCTTTCCAAATGCGCACCACCCTTTACCCAGATCAATTCTACCGTCATGATTTCAGGTAGATGCAATGAAAGGCATTTGACCTTCAGCAGGGTATTCCCACCTGATGAGGTGATACTTATGTTAGCTCTAGTAACATACTGAAGTATTCAATGAATTTTAAATACAGTTCCTGATATGTACACATTACAATCACAGGCACTTGCATTTCTGGACTAAATGTGCACTGTAAACCATTCTCTTCAGTGTGACCTGCTACAACAGGACTCAACAAATGTGGACTGAAATGCTTATACAATCAGATCACATGTTATGATTCTGTGATGACAGGTATGTTGCATACTAGCTGTGAGAGATGCACAACAATCTCATGAGGAATTTTCTCCACTCATGTCTAACTGCTTGGTTGAATGTAAAAGATCTCATTACACCGTTTTGAAGTAGAGCAGGGAAGTTATCTTTAGTAACCAGACCAAAATATATCACTCACTTAACGTCAGAAAAGGCAGATCATCTGTACATTATCAATTTGTCGTTTAGTGCCTGCTCAATAGTTGCCTCATTTCTTACCTTACAACAGTGGCTATATTTGCAAATGTATTACATTGGCCACACAGTACTTTGAGATGACCAGTGAACATGAGAGTCTTTGTATAAATGCAAATATTGCTTTTCCAGTTACAGCCACAACCTTAGGTTGCTCCAAAGTACTTTACAGCGTATAAAGCACATATGAATTGTAGCTAAGGGAAATGCAGCAGCCAATCTGTCAGATGGAAAGAGCCTACAAGCACCAGTGGGATAAATAAGAACGTAATCTTTTGTTATTGAGGTCAATTGAGGAATAACAGGTGGCAAGGACACCAAAAATTTCTATGTTTTACAAATGGTGCTAAAAAGCCCTTAAATTCCATTTAGGAAAACAGGCAGGGCCACAGTGTAACATTTCAATTAGGTGCCAACTCACATAATGCAACACTTAGTACTGCACTTGGATATCAGTCTTTAAAGTACAGTATTCAAACCTCAGTACCTGCAAGCTCAAGATACAACTTTCTGACCAAGACAACTTTGTTTTCTTTTGTGGGATTTGGGCATCACTGGCTAGGCCAGCGTCTCTTTCCTGTCCCTTATTGCCCAGATTGGAGTGACATGTAGACTAGATCAGGTAAGACGGCAGACTTTCCTTCCCTAAAAGGCATATGTGAACCAGATAGATGTTTATAAGAATTGACATGGTCATTATTAGGCAAGTGTTTAATTCTAGCGTTTTTTTCTTATTGAATTCAAATTTCACCTCTAACCCATGTTCCCAAAACATCAGCCTGGGGTAATGAATTACACGTCCAGAGATAGTAGTATTATACCGCTGTCTCCCCTAATATTACTATTAGTCAAGGCAAACACATGGAAGGACTATAACCTATAAAACAGCACTTCAGGTTTTTTTTTAAATGGGTGTTTACAATGGTGCTGAGAAATGTTCAACTTTTTGTGAACCATTAAAACCACAATGTTGTTTGAAATGTTTGTGCAAGGGTAGTGTTTAGCTGTTTATCTTATTATGTTAGCTAACATGAATATCAATTTTGGCATTTGGACAGATGCGGAAGGGCTTCAACGATATTTGACATGTAGTGGAGCACAGATTGTTCAGCTAAAGCCCTCTTCACTGAGCTCTTGCCAAGACCTCTGGCTGCAGGATTTCCATCACAATCTGGGCTAAAAATTGGATGAAGCTCATAAACAAGCATGCAAACATTGTACCCTCCTTAACTCTGTGATTGTGGCATGTAGCCCAGTGTGAAAAACACTGCTGAGTGGCTGCATTCTCAGCAAGGGAGCAGCTTTGTGAGAGACTAGCCCAGTTAAAGCTAACATGCACTTCTTAAAGCTAACACGCACATCTTCAAGGGGAAGTGCATTCTGCTTGCAGTGTGCTGGAAGTAAATGAGAAGGGATTTTACAGTGGAGAAAAATTGCAACAATTGTGTAGCAGGTCAGAGGAAAGGTACTGAGTTCCTCACATGCTTTTCTTTTCCACATGGGTCCATACACAACACAACAGCAGATAACCACAGAGGCCAATGCCAGGAGTGTGGTCCTGAAGACTGAGGGGAAAATGCTGGAAAAAGTTCAATGATCCAACATGAGTACTCAAGGTTAGTGAATGCATCTTTAAATTACATCTCCCTCCATCTACACACCCAAAGTCACAAATTGAATGAAGCACCACACCCAATCACTCAACAATCAGCAGTGCCTACAGAACTCATACTTACCATTCAATACATCACCTGCTGCTAACACACTATCACTGCTACAGGTCCGCAATCACTTGCATATACTTCCAGCTATTTAACTGTGAAAGGCACATCACTCAAAACACTCTGTTCTAACTCTTGCAGGACAAGGTGACAACTCACAAGGGAAGCAACAGAGAATAGACAAAGAATAGACACAAGTGCATGTCATATCAAAACATTTCATACTTATGAACAATAAGTCTTCCCTTGGCCTCTTGGCTCTAATGGAAATTGGGAGAAATGGCTTTAAGCAGTGAATTATTATACCACTTGAAAGGCTGGTAGAGTTAGATTCAATAGCAACAACCAGAAAGGAATTGCATGAGTGCTTGTAAAATACTTGGCCAGGTGCTCTCTAGGACATCGAAAGAACACTGAATAAATCTATTGATGGAAGGTTTCCTGTAATTACGTGTTTATTGGAACCGGGTCGTGTGTTCTCTGCACAAAGGCAGCGTGCTGCAAATTCTGGCAAAGAGGCAGATTCTGAATCCACTCCAGTAGTGCAGGGATCAAAACCCCTATTGATGACAACAATCTGATTCACACCAGGCATCAACTAATTGCCTGATCAAGGATTCCGGCAACAAACCCTTTTACATGCATTTTGCAGACTGGTGGCATGGCTGCTGATAGCAGGTGTTTCAATGTTCTTCAAACACATGGCTAACTGGCTGAATCTCTTCCATTCTTACCACCTGCCATTGGTATTTGTTGGAACAATTTACACATTGATTCTCGACCTGTTGTCTGCATTATGGACACAACTTTAAGGCCAACAAGTCCTGTATTGGGACTTAAGCCCAGAGTTTCTGCCTTATAAACAGGGCTATTTCCAATTGGCCATAAGATTTCCTTGGCTGACTGGGTATATACTTAAAAAAATTTAAAGAGTAGCAAGTAGAATTAATTGGACAGCTCAGCACACAGATCTGGCATAGGTATATTAGACAGGATGCTTACTTCCACACTATATAGGTCTATGTTAATGACAGAGCAACTTTGGAAGAATCCAGCAGTTTTGCTTTCAACCTTGGCGTGAAGTAGATAATTTTCTTAATCTCTGATTACAAAATATTTTGCAGCACAAAAAGTAAAATTAAATGAGGTTGTGTATTATTGTAAAAAGATCACTGAATAAGTCTGGGGTTAGTATAATTTATTTTAAAGTACACCAAAATTGAAGGACAATTAAATATCCTTGTTGTAGTCTTTGATATGACCAGATCCAAACTACTGACAACCTAAAATGTCAATTCAGAATTAGATATATTTGCCTGAATGTTTTGGATTTGAGTGAACCACATCAGGATGATTGCAGTACCTTTTATCTCAGGATGATTGTTAACTGGTTCTTAGTTTTGTAGGAGTATTATTTTTTGGGTTCTCCAAAGTAAGCTAAATTAGAAACTCTAAAGCAGCATGGTTTTAAAAAAAGGCACAATTTCTTTTGTGTGCCTACCCACACAATGTAAACAGCTCACATTCAGCTAGGAGGGTCAAAGACCCCAGATTTTCACCCAAAAACTCATCATAATGTAGGTAGTATTGTTGAGAGGCGATAAAGACTGATGTTCCATTTTTCCAGTAAGTGATTCATTTGAATTGCAGGAGTTTGGAGGAGTAAAGTACGGGTCTTGGGGTCTGTGATTGGAGTGCAGTGAGAGATAGGGTAGGAAGATTGCAGGCCCAAAAGTACTTCTGGTGTATTAGTTCAGGAGGTCACAGATAATAAAATAAAAGGTGCTGGAAAAACTCAACAGGTCAGGCAGCATCTGTGGAGTGAAACAAAGTTAACGTTTCAACTTGAATGACCTTTCATTACAACTAAAGAAAGATAAAAATTGAAGCATTTTTTGGCCACTGGAAAGGGGGAGTAGCCTTGAAAATTAAAAGGCAAAAGAGTTAAATCAGGGTAACCATAAAGGAATGAGGGCACAGTTAGCTGGAGGGGACTGGGAAAAGAGTTTAGCAGAACAACAGTTGAGGAACAATAGCAGACATTAGAGAAAATAGTTCATGACTCACAGCAAGAAAAAACGATTCTCAGAAGGGGATAAGTCAACCACGGTTAACCAGGAAAGTTAAGGGTAGCATCAAATTGAAAGGAAAATCATACAATGTGGCAGAGATAAGTGGCAAATAAGAGAACCCAAGAAAAGGTGACCAAAAATATAATAAAGAGGGAGAAGGTAAACATTATAAGAAAACTCACAAGTAATATCAAGATGGACAGACATCAAGAGCTTCTTTAAATATATAGTACCGAAGAGAGAGGCCAAAGTGAACATTGGCCTTTTAGATGACAAGGCTGGGAATATAATAATGATGCAAAAGGAAATAGCAGAGGAGTTGAATAAATCCTTTCCACCAGTCTTCACAGTAGAAGATACTAATAATATTTTAAAATACTAAATAATAAAGAGGCAAAGAGGAGACAGGATAAACACAAATAATGAACACTAGAAAAAAAGACTGCTAGGAAATCTATGGGATGAAAAACCAATAATTCCCCTTGAGTTGATATGATGCATCCTCAGATGTCAATAAATGTAGCTACAGTGATAGTGGATGCATTGGTGGTAATCTTACAAGAATCTTCAATTCTGGAAAAGTCCTAGAGGATTAGAGAACTGTCATTGTAACACCTTTACGTAAAAAGGAAAACAAAGAACAGGTAACTAAAGATCAATTAACCTGACTACAGAGGGACTGTCCTAGGGTTAAGTAGGTTCGAGCTGTAGTCATTGGAGTTTAGAAGAATAAGAGGTAACCTGATTGAAACATACAAGATTTTTAGGGTACTTGACAGGGTAGATGTGGTAAGTTTGTTTTCCCTTGTGGGAGAATCTAGGAAGGCATAATCCCAGAGTAAGCAGTCATCCATTTAGGACAGAGAATAGGAGAAATTTCTTCTCTCAGAGGGTAATGAATCTGTGGAATTCTTTACCACAGACAGCTGCAGAGGTTGTGTTGTTTAGACTATTTAAGGATGAAACAGACAGAGTTTTAATCAATACGGGAATCAGCCTATGGTCTTCTGGAACTATGTTGATTTTAATTTCATGATCACTCCCAGTTTAAGAACAAGTCTATACCCTCATTGTTTGAAAACAACATGCAAGATTATATTATGTAGCATGTGAAGTTGTCAACAACTTTTGAACTTACCTGTCAAAAGGTTCTCAACTCCAATCCATGGTTCTCCTATAGTTTATGACACCTCTGAACAATTGTGAACCAGGTCACCTTCAGAAGTTAGACCATTTCCATGAAAATTATAGAGGTAATAAATGTCCACACTCTCAAAGGAGCCAGCAAAGACAGCAGCACAGTACAAACAAAAACATAAATTGGTGGAGAAGCTTCTAAAGAAGAGTCACTGGACCCGAACCTTTGACTCTGTTTTCTCTCCACAAATGCTGCCAGACCTGCTGAGCTTCTCAACAATTTCTAGTTTTTGATTGTTTCGGATCTCCAGCATGTGCAATACTTTGTTTCATTATAGCAGTGCTGTGATCATACTTTTAGACATTTCTCTTAGAGCTAAAGAGATCAAAGGTTATGGGAAAAAGTTAGATGTGTTAGATGATCAGCCTTGATCATATTGAATGGTGGAATCCAAAGATGTGCAGGTTAGATGGATTGGCCATGCTAAATTGTCCATAGTGTGCAGGGATGTGCAGGCTAGGTGGGTTAGCCATGGAAATGTAGGGTTACAGGGATAGGATAGGGGGTGGGATGCTCTTCAGAGGGTTGGTATGGACTCGTTAGGCCAAATAGCCACTTCCACATTGTAGAGATTCTATACAGCCGTTTCAATGAGCCAAATGGCCTACTCCTACTCCCTATTTCTTTGTTTCTATGTTTCCTGTCCCAATTCGAATTATCAGTGATGGGAACAAGGGTGGGACCTGCACTTCGGGGACTATACACCTCCTTTTCAACACAATGAATGCAGGTTTACCCAGCATCACGATGGGAAAATCTAGCCCAATACTGTCATCACATGAACAAGTTGGAAACATTCTGCCAATGTTCTCACGTTTCATCTGTTTTTGACAGTAGATTGGGAGGGGAAAGTTCAAGTTAGTTACTGTTGTCTATTGTTTCCATTGCCATCTGTTGCAGGTCTGAATGGCAGATATATCCTATTGGACCCAGCTGGCTCAGTCAGTCAGGGTAACACTTAGCTGCACTCGATGGATGTTGATCTCTCCTTCCAGAGTCCAGTCTGTGCCCTTGCATCTCTGAGTTTCCCGCAATCAGGGAGAGGAGTACTGATCTATTAAGACAGGCAGATGGTATAGAGTAATCAACAAGCATTTTCCTGGCCTTGTTCACTCTGAGCCATCTGCAATAATGCTGTGTAATCAATCACTGGGCCTCTCATAGACACTCAAGTACTAAGTATGAAATTCAATGCATCAAACAAGCTATAATGTGTTTAGGTTTGGGTGGAGTGGGTAACAAGATCCATTCCACAGGATTAATGAGAACATCATGAGCAAACAGAATGTTTTCATCTAAATCGATAGCTAGACTATAGCTAAAAAGAACCAATAATCATATTGCACAATTACTGTGTGCATTAACTCCAATGGTGAAGCAAATGAAAAAAAAAATCTTAGAATTTGTACTTCTGATTAACAAAAACAATGACAGATCAGATTGAGGAAAGTGTAGGCTCTTTGTCTGGCATCAGCAAGAGGTATGATTCTTGAGGAGATGGTTTTTATTGTTGTATGGATAGAAAAACGTTACATCAGAAATATTCAACATGGCATCAGGAAAAAGGGTCTTCTTCTTACTATACTTTTCAAGATGATTTGAAGAAGTTTACTCTGTTTGAAATCAGGAAACAGCAATTATAGGATGTTCGTTTTGACTACCATAGAGCTGGAACTAATGGGTTCAGATCCAAATAGTACTTAACTAAAGGCATACCAGTGCAGCTGAGCTTAGACAAGACATGTCTTGGCTTTAAAAAATGAAGGGAAATGAGATTTTAAACTGTCCACAGTTAAATTCTGAGGGCTTATGAAAGGTAGGGCATTCACAAGCCAACGTCCAGTTTCAGAGTCAGTTGTGTGAGAGAATGTATCCAGAAGACATTCAAGAGGCCAAGAATGATACTGAATGAAAATGGAAGATGTATGTTGAATAGTGGGTTTAAGAATAATGAAAGGTAGACCATGGGCTAGCGACGTGTGATCCAGGAGTCAATAGAGTTGTGTCAAAGTACATCAGGAGTTTCAGTAGCCCAACGAGAATGATGAGGAACACAAGTGAAGCTGAAACAGGAAGAACAACATAGACGAGGTCATCAGGAGAGGATGAAGGAATCAGTGCAAAGGAGGTGGCCTGTTATGCTCAAGAAAGTACACAAGATCCAATACAAACAGGCAGTGAAGGGTGATAGATTACGACAGAAGAATGTGTGAGGAAGGGAGGAGAAGAGAAGCAAGAGAAAGATAGCAGCAGTGTAAAAATCATTCAGCAGCACGGGGAAAAGTTCAGAACAAGGTAAGAGCCATTCAACAACAAAGAAAATTTTAGTTTTACAGTACCAGCCTTTGGTAATACACCGTAGGATATTATATTGTCAGTAATACTAAATGCAGAAGGACTGTATTGGTGTTAAATTAGAAATCTTAGGTTCAAATTTTACCTCCTTGCTCAATGAATTAGGGACATGCAGAAAGTTAACAACCAGAGCAATATCATACTCTTCAGTTCTACATGACATATACACCTTATGCCATATTAGCAGGTAAGCTTAGGCAACATGTGAAGCCTTCATTCCAGACAGACAAGGAGCTCCTACAGCACTTGTCACAAGTCCAGCTTCACATTATTGATCACAAACTTATGCAATCGTCAGGCCTGGTGCACCTAACTGAGACCCTGATATTAGAATTAACCTCATGTCAGCAAGTTTAATGAGCTACAGGCTCCACAATTACAGTTTAACCCAAGATAAAATTGAAATACTATCTGTATAGGTATTACCTGAAACAGAAAAACTGTGTTGATGAAAATTTTTCCTTCATTTCCTCTAGCCAATTGTTGTTTGAATAAAAAAGTAAAGGGAACCTAATGAAGGAGTAATTTACCAACTGATTTTGTTCTGAATATTCCCACAATTAGATCCCATGGAGTTGGTTTTGCAAATTAGAGCAAGTATTCAATTAAATTGACCATTTCTCCCACTGGTTTAAATTAACGAAGCTTTGGACAGAGAATACTGAAAACAAAACTTCACAAAATAATGACCAGGAATACACAAGAAGAGTGGATTGACAAATTCATCGATCACTAAAATCAAATTGCAGATATTGTTTCTCTATTCTATTGGCAAAGAGCTATTACATCAACTGGAATTTCAACGATTAAAATTCTTCAATTTAAAGAGTCCGAAACTGACAAGAATTGCATGAAATTATTTCAAGTGTTCTATCTGTATGAGAAGATTGGTTCACTGTTCAGTAGTGGAATATCTGATGTTAAAGCGCGAGAAAGAGAACAGTCTTTGTGTCGCGCTACAATGACTTCCACTGTGCAAACCATGGGAACCACACACACTCCTTCATTATTGAGTCCGTTCAAAAAAATCTTTTTCAGCATCTTACAAAGGGTATATTTAGAAACGTATCAGAAATTATGCATTCCCATTACAGCATATGTTCTGCATTTCTGAAGGGTATTTCTGTAGGCAGCATTCAGCAGGTTGGCCAACTCAGGGCGAACCTGCTTATTATCATCCCATTTGAAAACATACAATTGTAGTTTTGCAAGATACTAAACAAGTAGTATTTCTTGTAAAAGCATTTCCTGTTTCAAATCTTACTGAAGACTGTATACTGTTATCATTCATCCAGATATTCTTACCACCAGGCAGTTATTAGAGCAGCACAGCCTCGAACTGTGTGACAGTACCATGTGGAACTCCCAACACAAAAGACTTAAAGGGAAATGGGTCAGGAATTTGACATTCCTGAATGGCAATTCTTCTGTGTCAGAAACCCTCCAAAACAGCTCCTTAAAGTCAGGGGCTCTAACTCACTTAGAACGTAGACCGTAGAACTGTACAGCAAACAAATGGGTCCTTGACGTCAAATTTAACTAATCCGTTCTACCTGCCCTTGGTCCATATTCCTCCATTCCTTGCATATTCATGTGATTATCTAAAAGTCTGTTAAACACCTCTATCATATCTGCCTCCACCAACACCCTTGGCAGTGTGTACCACACTCCTACCACTCTTTGTGTAAAAAAACTTGCCCCTCACATCCCCTTTGAACTTTCTCCCTCTCCACCCTAAATGCATCCCCCACGTTTTAAACATTTTCCCTCTGGGAAAAAGATTCTGACCAGCAACCTATCTATGCATCTCATAATTTTATAGACTTCTATCAAGTCTCCCCTCAGCCTCCACCATTCCAGAGAAAACAACCCGAGTTTTTGTAGCATCTCCTTATTGCTCATACCCTCTAATCCAGGGAACGTCCTGGTAAACCTCTTCTGCATTCTCTCCAAAGCCTCCACATTCAACCTGCAATGTGGCGACCAGAATTGAATGCAGTACTCTAAGTGTGGCCGAACCAAAGTCTTACAGAACTGCAACATGACATCCTGACTCTTGTACTTAATTCCTCGACCAATAAAGGCAAGCATGTCATATACCTTCTTTACCACTCTGTCGACTTAAGTGGCCACTTTCAGGGAGCTATGAACTTGAACTCCAAGATCCCTTTGTACGTCAATGCTGTTCAGGGTCCTGCCATCAGCTGTACTCTTTTCCTTAACATTTGATCTCCCAAAGTGCAGCATCTCACACTTACATGGATTAAACTCCATCTGCTATTTCCCCACCCAAATCTGCAGCTAATTGATATCCCGCCGTATCCTTTGACAACGTTCTACACTATCCACAACTCCTCCACTCTTTGTATCATCTGTAAACTTATTAACCCGCCCATCTACATTTTTATCCAAGTCATTGATATAGATCACAAACAGCAGAGGCCCCAGTGCGGATCCCTTCTGAGCACCACTAGTTACAGGCCTCCAACCTGAAAAACAACCTTCCACCAATACCCTCTGTCTTCTATGGGCAAGCCAATTCTGAATCCATGCAGCCAAGTCACCGTGGATGAAAACAAATTGGCTGGAAAATCTCACCAGGTCTGGCAGCAATTGTGAAGAAAAAAATCCGAATTAACTTTTCAGGTCCAGTGACCCTCCCTCAGAATTGATGGTGGCTGGGAAAACATCAGTTTATATGCAGAAAATAGGGAGGAGGGTGGGGTAGGGAGTAAGTGATAGGTTTGAGCCTAAAGAGAATGAAGAACAGTTGGACAGACAAAGGAGTTCCTAACGATCAGGCTGGGAGGGTGAATAGTTGTTAATGCAGACCGTTAGTGACTAACAACAGGGGATGTGTAATGGCAAGCTATGTGGTAACTAGGCCTGGTGTGTGAGGTAGGGAGCTGGGACATGGGAGAGTTTAGGCCCGAAAATTATTGAATTTGATATTGTGTCCGGAGGTTGCAGGGTCCCCAAGCATAAAATGAAGTGTTTTTTTTTTCAGCTTGCGTTGAGCTTCGCTAGAACATTGCAGCAAGCCTGAAACAGAGACGTTGGCCAGGGAGTAGGGTGGTGTGTTAAAGTGGCAGGCCACAGGTAGCTCAGGGTCTTTTTTGCGAGGAGAACGTAGATGTTCTGTGAAGTGGTCACCCAGTCTATCCTTGTTTTCCCCAATGTAGAGGAGACCACATTGTGAGCAGCGAATGCAGTAGACTAGATTGTGGGAAGTGCAGGTGGGAAGTGTTTCTTCACCTGAAAGGTACGTTGGGGCCCTTGGATACTGGGGAGGGAGAAGGTAAAAGGGCAGGTGTTGTACCTTCGCCGGTGGCAGGGGAAGGTGCTGCAGGGCTGCGGGGGAGGGGGGGTGCGGGTGCACACTGTTGAGGGTGAAGGAAGTGTGGACCAGGGTGTCCCGGAGGGAACGGTCCTTGCGAAATGCGGACGAGGGAGGGGAGGGGAAAGGAAAATGTCTGCTGGAGCTATCTTGCTGGAGGTGGTGGAAATGGCGTCTGATGATCTTCTGGATGTGTATGCTGGTGGGATAGTAGGTAAGGTCAAGGGGAACACTATTGTTGTTGCAGGAGAGAAGAGAAGGGGTGAGAGCAGAAGTGCGGGAGATGAGTCATACCCGGTTGAGGGCCCTGTCGACCACAGAGCTGGGGAATCCTTGGTTGAGGAAGAAGGTAGACATTTTGGAGGCTTCCTTGTCAAAGTTGGCATCATCTGAACATATACGACGGAGACAGAGGAACTGAGAGAATGGGATGGAGTCTTTACAGGAAGCAGGGTGTGAGGATGTATAGTCCACATATCTGTGGGAGTCAGTGGGTTTATAGTGAATATTAGTGGCCAGTCTATCCCCAGAAATGGAAACAGAGATGTCGAGAAAGGGAGGGGAGGAATCACGAATAGACCAGGGAAAAGTGAGGGCAGAGTGGAAATTGGAGGCGAAATCAATGAAATTTTCCAATTCTGGACGAGAGAGGGAAGCAGCACTGATGATATCATCGATGTATTAGAGAAAGAGTTGTGGGTGGGGGCTGGAATAGGACTGGAACAGGAAATATTCCAAATACCCCATGAAGAGACAGGCATAACTAGGGCCCATGCAAGGACCCATGACCACCCCTCTTACCTGAAGAAAATGAGAGGAGTTAAAAGAGAAGTCACGATGGATCCTATGCATTTTAATCTTCTGGATGAGCCTACCATGAAGGACCTTGCCAAAAGCCTTACTAAAATCAGTGTAGAGAACATAATCACCTTTGTCACCTCCTCGAAAAATTCAATCAAGTTAGTAAGATGTGACCTGCCCTGCACAAAGCCATGCTGACTGTCCCTAACTAGGCCATGCCTTTCCAAGTGTACGTAAATCCCATCCCTAAGAATTCTCTCCGGTCGCTGCCCAGCCACCAATGTGAGACCCACCAGTCTTTCGTTTCCTGGATTATCCCTATTTCCCTTTGGAAATAAAGGAACAACATTAGCTGCTTGCTTAAGCTTAATAATTATGCAGAAAAGATTAAAAGTTCAAAAACTTATACTAACTCCTAAGTATTAAAGGGGTAGGGGGGTGGTGGTGTAGGGGTGATGACCTAATGGTATTATCATTAGACTATTAATCTGGAAACCGAGATAATAATCTGGGACCTGGGTTTGAATCCTGCCATGGGTGAAACTGAACCAAGTCCCTAGTGCTGTGAGGTAGCAGTGCTGACCACTGAGCTACTGTGCCACCCATGGGAACACCACCACCTACAAGTTTCCCTTCACCAGCCTGACTTGGAAATATATTGCCTTTTTTTTCAGCGTTGTTGGGTCAACATCCTGGAATTCCCTCCCTAAAAGCACCAAATGCACTGCAGATGTTCAGGAAGTCAGCTCAGCATCACCTTCTCAAAGGCAGCCAGATACAAGCAATAAATGACAATGAAGCCAATATCTGATGAATGAATTTTAATAGGAAAACTGACAGTCTCACTACAACCCTGACACTACCTACCCTCTAATGTACCCTGAGCACTCATCTACTTACTTGGCACCCAATTCACCTCATCCAGCTGGTACAGTGCCACACTCATCCATGTATCATACTTCACCCATCACCCACCTGGCAGCCTACCCATCTCATCCACATAGCACCTTGCCTCCTCACCCACCTGGCACTGATTCTTCTGAATTACCTGGCACCCTACCTCCCACACACATCTGCCATCCTAAAATCCTCGCCCACCCGCCTTTCACCCTCTCATCTTGTCCTCTCAGTAATCTTACACACTTCCCTTTCCTCAGTAGCTGATGAAGTGTCTTTGGACCTTTAGCTCCTGAAATATGGCAGCAAGTGTCATAAAACGGAGGAATGTCTTTGCCTGAGATACCATCATGCATTAAGTGGAGTTCTCCTTGGTTTCTTCCAAGTCCAGACCTGACCTGAAAAAGGCACTGGTAGGTAATTTTAAAGAGGTTTGAGGGCAATCAAATCTGCTCTGGAATCAGAATATGTTGGCGATGTCTTTACACTAAGAGACTAACCAGTGATTTGCAGTCTGAACTGGTTCTGTGGTATGTCTGGGGATGCACTTACACAACAACAGTTGCGCTTCAAGAAGTTTGATATGCAAACAGAGATCAATCCAAGCATTCTCAGAAAACATTTCTCAACATTTTTGAGAAAACACTACCAAGCAACATTTGACAGCCAAAGATAAATTCCAATCCAAAGTGTGAATATGATCTTCTGAGGTTTGAGTTTAAAAGTGCATTATGAAGCAGTTTTGCGAAAGCAGCAAAAATGTTTTGACACCAGCTGTTTGTTCAACTCCTCCGAAACGAACTTTAAAAAACATGAATCTACACAACGCACACTGGCAATAACATTGATTGTTCTGAATCAAAACCAATTTCTTGCACAGCACCTTGACAGCTGTACAATTTGTTTTAATGTGTGTCTTTTGGTTTCCCAATTGGGAATTGCCTGTAAGGATAATTCAGGAAATATTTTGAATTAACATAGAACAAAGAACTGTGGATTCTGGAAATCTGAAACACAAACAGAGATTGCTGGAGAAACACGGCAGGTCTGGCAGTATTTTTGGAGAGAAAAAACAGAGTCAAAGTTTCGTGTCCAGTGACCTTTGTTCTGTAGAAGAATGCCAGACCTGCTGAGTTAGTCCAACAATTTCTGTTTTTGTTTCAAATATTTTTAATTGTTGGTGAACTTTGTAAAACTTTCAAAATCAAACTTGTGGGATAGCTGGATTCCTTACTTTTTCCGTCAAAAAATACCTTAACAGCTATAGGCTTGAAATGGGGATTCTTTATGTCTGTCCACTACTTCTAGGAAACCAGTTTTCCTTTTGGGATTCGCTGCCATGTATGTTGTTGGGGGGATCTTACTACTCCTTTAAGAGAGTGAGTCAAGTGTCCCAGGCAGGGTCAGTCTAGGTCTGACTGTGTGACTGTAAAGACATGTAATAAATTGTTCCAGGTTCAAGTGCTACTGAGCTACCTTGTGGTCTATTTGTAATTGGACCCAAACATCATAACTGGTGACGAGGTTGAGTTATGGCCCATTAACTGTGTGCTACTGTGCTTTTGAGAAGGAAGGAAAAAGACCAAACGTCATCCAGACTTTGGAAGTGGTGCGGACGTGAGGAGGCAGTGTGGTAGACTTGCTGGGAGACAGACCAGAACGTTAAGGGAAGCAGTTGTGAGGGAATTCGAGCTGCAGTCGATGCAGAGAAGGGTACTCACCAGAGACTGGGCCGAGGACAGTGGGCATTGGGGGAAATGGGCTACAGCCAATGGCTGAAAAGGGAAGTACTCACCCAGGACATTAGTGAAATCATCACGAAGAGCGTCACGAGGGGGACAAGGTTTCAAGCAGCTTCCGGGTATCTAGACTTGAGTGGCAGGAAAGGTAGGAAAATAAATGGCAGTCCAATTTGGAACAATGGGCGAGTTTGACGAAGAGACAGAAATGTAGATTCTATACACAGAACATTTTAATTCATACTTGAAGGCTAACAGTGAAGTAGAATCACGGAATACCTACAGTACAGAAAAAGGCCATTCGACACATCAAGTCTGCAAGGCCCCTTTGAAGAGCATCCCATCCAGACCCCAGCCACCTAATTTATCCCTGTAACCCTGCTTTTTCCATGAGTAATCCATCTCGCCTGCACAACCTTGGACACTATGGACAATCTACCATGGCCAGTCCACCTAACCTGCAAATCTTTGGACTGTGGGAGGAAACCAGAACATCTGGAGGAAGCTCATATAGACATGAAGAGAATGTGCAAACTCCACACAGACAACCACCAAGGATGGAATCAGACGCTTGTCCCTGTGCTGTGAAGCAGCAGTGTTAACCATTGAGCCACCGTGGCACCCCATTTTGGTCTCCTTGTCTGAGGAAGGAAGTTCTGGCTTTGGAGAGAGTGGAACTAATGTTTACCAGACTGATTCCTGGGATGGTAGGACTGATATATGAAAAGAGAATGGATCAGTTAGGACTATATTCTTTGGGGTTGAGAAGAATGAGGTGGGTTCTCAAGGAAACCGATCAGATTCTAACTGAATTAGAAGAGGTAAATGCAGGAAGGATGTTCCAGATGGCTAGGGGGTCCAGATACAGGGGTCACAGTTTAAGGATACAGGGCAGACCATTAAGGATTGTGATAAGGAGAAATTTCTTCACCTGGAGAGTGGTGAGCCTTTGGAATTCTCAGCCACAGAAAGGAGTAGGATACAATTCTTAGGACTAAAGGGATCAAAGGTTAAGGGGAGAAAGCTGAAACAGTACTGAGATGGGTGACCAACCAGGATCGTATCGAAATGTGGAGCAGACTCAAAGAACTGAATGGCTTAATCCTGCTCCTATTTTCTATGTTTTAGATTCTGTATAACATTGATCCAGAAGCTTTAAATTCTGTAATATATTAAAATTGTATCTCTGTACACCTTGCTAGCATGTTACAGCATTTTTTGATGATGGTTTCCTGCTTTCTGCAGCCTAAATGAAGGTTTTTCACTCATTTACAGACAATGTGGACTCTTTCCCACTTTTTGTGACCTTTTAAAATAAACTACGGTGGCTGTGGCCTAAATAAACCTTACAACAAAATCCGAGATAACAAGCATGGGGCTGGATGAACACAGCAGGTCAAGCAGTATCATAGGAGCAGGAAAACTTGACGTTTCGGGCCTAAACCCTTCATCAGAAAAATCTCCCTTACAACAAAATCTATGGTTTAAATTATTCATCCCTCTATCTTCAATTCTAACTGTTTTCTTCCGTCGGATTTTGTCTTTCAACTCTTTTAAATTGCCCTTTTGTCACCTTGAAACAGCCACGCAACTTTCCAGATGCTACAACTTTGCTATTAATTAATTTTACTGCCCTTGACTTTCGCTTTTGACTTTAGTTAGCCCTTGTTGTGGCACTTGCAATGTTGATAACACTCACATTGGACTCTGAGTGCTCCTATTTTACTTCTGTCCTTCCAAACCTGGTCCTTTGCATTGTTAATTTATATGTTTGTTTCTCTTTCTCCCAATTTTTTTTTAATTTTTATGCACAGAGCTCTGAAATGGTTGTTTCACAGACATACCTCAAATCAGGGCAGCTCCTATGAAGCCTTCACCTCTAAGGCCTCTGTAACAGCCAAATGTGATGAATTGTTTTTGTCACTTAGTTCCACACTGTATTTCCTACACCCTTTTTCAGTTCTGAGGTGAGGGTTTTAGCCTGGAGTATTGCTTTTGCCTTCTGTTCCTTCCATGTGTTCTGTTGATCTGTTTTCCTGCGCCAAGAACCTTTGCCATTGACTACCTGTCGGAATATTCTTAAATAGGCAATGTTGTTAAATGGCAAACTCACTTGCCTCCTCAAACAGTTGGTTGGGACACAGCCCTGCCACCAATTCTCCTTTCTATACTGCATCTAAGAGCCTGTGGTTTAACAGCAATAGAAGATGAATCACAGACGGGTCTTGACAAGTAGAAACACATCTTTATAACAAGGTATGGTTTAATACGTGATAGTAACAGGTACAAGTTACATTGGCTAGTTAGACATAATTGATGAAGCTATCAGGAGCCATATTTGACCCCATCAGAATGTTGAGCTGGACTCTTTGATTGTCCATCCAGAACAGCATGACATCATCAGATTGGGCAGAGCCTGATGCCGTCCCCAGTATTAACTCTTTCAGAATCAGTACGTTACACAGCAAAGATAATTATAATTTGGCCATTGACATAATTTCTGAGGAGGCTTCTTTTTCTAAACTGTACAGAGCAGTTTTAGTTCTGGGCAGAGAGGATGGGCTAACACACCTTTCTAGCTAACATACCTTTCTAACGTGCCAAAAAAGCCAGGCAGCTGTATTTCAGACTGTCTAGCTTTTTTGGCATATTAGGTCACTCTCATGACTTGGGTAGTTGTCATTTACACTAATTCTGATCCTGCAAAGTGTATTGTGGTCAATGTTGTAAGCGCATTCACATAAGGAAATATTGGAACCTCAGTTATTCAACTGGTGTAATTTCCTCTTTTCAGACCAAGCCTGAAAGCGGCAGAGATAAGCAGTGAGAAACTGATCCCTGTTAGGATCGGAATTCCTGCCAAATCTTTTGGCAATTAAATATTTAGGACTATGAATGAAAAAGTCCCAGTTGACAAAAGCTGACAGCCAATCAGAAACCTGTAACCCTCACACTTGGCAGTATCAGAGAGGAGGTCATGGCTGCTACTTATACACAGATTCCCAGGATGGAGGACTGACCTTTTCCAGCAGGTGAAATTCTAATTAAACCACCCACTGCCCTTCGCCAAGTCCCTGAATCATGTGTGGGCCAGTGCAGATTGAACACATGCCTCCTCACCCTGCCTGCTCTGGTTAACCAGTGGAATCATTGCAGCCACCTAAGCTGCCACTTGAGGGATCAATTGGCAGTGCAAGAAGGTCAAGCTTGGGCCTTTCCATACAGAACTTTAATTCCAGTGGAGGCAGAAAGGAGGTGGGCTACTGATATGCCGCCATTCTGCCTAATGAAGTTTCCTTCCCACCTCCAGGCCCACACCATCTGAGCCTGGGAGTTTCCAAATAAAACCTGGCTAATTATCTGAATATTAATCAGCAGCAGGGCTTTTTTTTGATAGGGTGGGGATGAAACGGTGATATCAAGGAACTCTGGGTGATTAATGAGGAGCTTAACTTCCTGCAAATTATATTACTTGCCCTCAGTGGAAAATTTTGTGAGGTAAGTTCTTTACAAGAATCCATTACCTGGTGTCACGGTTGTGAATGGAATTTTTTACTACAGCCACAGGAAAAGCTGTTTCAAATTCAGAAATGAAGGGGAAGATTAATTTAGCTAGCCTGGCAGAAATGGCAAGGCACCTATTTAAAATCCTTTCACAAAGTTTTGTCCTCCTGTTTCTGCTCATTTCAGGACTGACCACCTCCTTAATTTGACTTTTTTATACAGGGCCAAGTTATCCCATTGGATCAACCAGAAGCCTCATTAATACATATACATCAGGATCCTACGATAACATCAAAATCCCTTTCTAATTGTAACAGGCTATCAGGTGAAGTGATGTGGATTGTGGTTTTCTATATGTTAACCCATGTAACATATACCACAAAGAGTCAGGTTCATATGAGACAGATATCTTGAAGTTTATTTACAACAACAACTATTTACAAAGCTATGATATCACAGACTTACACACAATTTACTGATGTTACTGTACATTACACACACAATTAACTAACTACTTTGACTCAACGGGGAGAGCAAATAAAGATGAGACAGGTACATTTATACCATGCTAATACCTTATTTGTGTGATGATGTCCTGTAACATTCTTAAAGGTATAGGCCTGTCTGGTCTGGAATCTATGACATGAGGACACCACTATTTACACTTTGCCCAGTAAAAGCTGGCAGTGAAGAAGAATATGGGATCAAAATTAAATAAATTTGCAAATACATTTGGAATCAGCAAGGAAGTTCTGATCTCTGCTGCCCTGTATTCTTCTCCCCACCCCGTTTCCACTCAACACAAGCTGTTGCCCATTTCCCTACTCACCCACCTCTACTTACCTTAGTGCCATTGAGTCACTTCTAGATCTCATGATTTGACTGACCTCAAATCATTTGATTGTCTCTTTCTGTCTGACAGGTTGTGAATGTTGTCCCTGAGTTAAAATAGCTAGGGTGCAAATTGATGATAGCAGAGCTGATGCTGTCCAAGTTATCTGCCTTTCAGAAAAGTTGCAGTATATATCATGCAAAAGTGTAAATAGGTATTGAAATAAATTACACATGATCAAGATGCACACAAACCATTTGCCAATACTCTTTCAATGGGCTTCCAACCCTGTGATTTCTACCTTCTAACAGAAAGGTAATAGGACACCACCACCTACAAGTTCATTCATTAACCCGACATCAAATTGTTGCAGCAAAAAGGAGGTCATTTGACCCTTTGTGTTCATGCATTTGGAAATACCATTGCAAGACATGCTATATTCCCTGGAGAGCTCCCTGCTTAACTGCATGGTGGCTGCCTAAACCACAAGAACTGCAGCGCTTACAGAAAGTAGTTCATTATCACCTTCTCAAGGGCAGTTAGGGATGGATACAACTACTGGCCTTGCCTCCCAATAAATAAATCTTAAAAGTTGACTGACACAAAAATTTACTTCTCGATTTCTTTCATTGTATAAATCCTCCTCTGCATAAATTAAATACTACAAAGTAAACAAACAGTTTTAGAACATTTACGATGATTTAAGCCTTCACTAAGTAACCTGACATTTAATTCTGTGCTAAAATACCTAAGTAAGTACTTGTACATCAGTCATACCATCCCATTCAATACATTTTAACATTAAATTACACTTATGGGATGATTTTCACTGAGAGTGGGTTTTAGGCAGTTTGTACTGTTGTTCATTTGTCATTTATGAAATTTGCATACCCAGAGTTACATAATGTCAGAGATTATTGTTCTGTATTCACAGTCGATATTTGTGTATCAAGTAATTTATTATTTGTGAACAGAATCCAGAATAATAGCATCTTGATTTGAAATTTCGGCATTTCATGGCCATGTACAATATTCAACTAATATTTCATGACTAATTGTTCACAAAGCAAAGGTAGTTCATCATTGATGTGCCAATTCTGTGGGTTTAATGCATTTTTCAATGAATATTAAGAGCTACATACAATGTGCCAACTGTGACCTTGCCAATGTCTTGTCCAAAAATCAACATTACCTTTTTGCTCTGATATTCTTTAACAGCTTTTTAAACTCAAAACCCTGTTTACCTTTATACAAACCTTGCTTGTCTACGTGCACTCCTACCTTTAAGGATGTGTGTCCCAGCAACCTTAAACATTCTGTGTTCTTCACTCTGGGTAAGCGTCATTTCTGATAAAGGCACAGTTAGAATTTGCCATGCTACCTTACTTAGTATTATCTATATTTGATGTACTGGCCAACGCTTACCTCTCAGCTAACATCTTAAACAGATTTTCTGGCTGTTTATCTAACTGCTGTCTGTGAGTCTTTGTTGTACATAAATTGGTGATCATGATTCCCTACAGTACCTCAATGACTCCATTTCAAAAGTGTGCAATTAGCTATTAAGCTCTTAGGGACTTCTTGAAGTTATAAAAGGCACCACTTAAATTCGGGTTCTTTCTGGTTTTATCTTCTTGATTGTACATAAGCCTTCTATCCATGAGATTTCCTCACATAGCACTACGGCTCCACCATGTCGTTTTCATTGTCATTTAAAATAAACTGTACATTTTTGAGATAGCTGCAGTGAATTGACTTTCACATTATCAACTTTGGCAATGTTCTGTACTTTCAGTACATTGATATATATATTCTCATTAAAATATAGACATAGTCATAACGAACTGCAACAAAATAATACTTTATTCTTATCATTAAAGGTCAGGAATATTAACCTCAATCTGAATAGTCTGCATTATATTAATGTTACTGTTTATATTTGTAAGTAGTGAAATCTTTTTAAATTATATTTATATGTACATGTATTTGCTGAAATTAATCACAATGCTGAAATCCAATAAATAAAACAATTGATGTTCACTTGCCTAATATTAGTTAAAGAATATTAAAAACACGCACGCCACATAGTAGTTTGACCACAGATACAGATTTAAAATTCATGTGCATATATACACTCCTTTAGGCACATTAATGAGGAGTAGAAGTGCCTCACAGAAATTTGGCAGCCACTGCCTTTGAACCTCTCTGGAGAGAAATAACAAAACAGTGAGAAGGAGACAAAAAGGAATCAAGCATCGTTCTTTCAGAAGAACTTGTCAGCAAAGAAAGCTCATTAATTGATTCTTCCTCTATCTGTCCAGAAAGATCTTATACTGCTCTATTATGATGTCGAACAGTTTTATAGATTATTCCAAACTCTTTGCCTTCACTACCAACCCACAAAGCTGTCTTCAGTTATTGATCTCTATATGCACAAATAATACCCTCCTGCCTTAATGATAAAATGGCCCTCTCCTGGTATTCACTTATCTTATTGTCCAGTTTTACCTTAAAGTATTGAGATTATACTGGAGCAGGACATCTTACAACCTCCTCCAATAGTTTGACTTATCCGTGTATTTTTGGTTTTAAAATATTTTGTGTGTAAAATTGCTGGCAATGTGACTCCCTGATACAGCTCATCTGACATTACCTGACAATGTTCATCTTTGTCCTCCTCCCCAACAATAGGCACCCTCTCACATCCTGATAATGCATCCACCTTGTCCCGTAAACAATGCTCATTCCATTGCCCCTCAGATATGCTTACACATCTCGCCGCAGATAATGCTCACCCCTTACTTCTTCCAAAAATATCAACCCCAACAAGGCTCATTTCTCTTTTCCTCCCGCCTCGGTTATACTCTCTTCTATCGTCTTCCAATGAGCAGAAGATAAAAAAGCTTGCACACACGTACAAACGGATTCAAGAGCAGTTTCAGCCCTGCTGTTATCAGACTTATGAACAGACCTCTCAAATGTTAATTCTAATCTCTTAGCACCTTCTCTGCAACAGTAACACTCTATTCTACATTCTGTTCTGCTACCCTGATGCACTTTGTATGGTACTATCAGCCTGTATAACACACAAAACAACACTTTTCACTGTGTCTCAGTACATGTGACAATAATAAATCAATCAATCAACAATGCTTTCTTCTCTCAAACACACAGTGCATACTCCACTCAACATCTCTGACAATCTATCTGCCCTCACAACCTTTACAATACTCAGCAGCCACCTTTGACACAAACCATGTTCACCTTCTCAATGCACACACTCTCCAGCAATGGTCACCACCACCATCCAACAATAGGCAGCCCGCACTCCCTGACATTGATCACCCTTAACCCTCCCTGACCATTCTCACCCACCCAAGGCGAGTGATATGAGGTGATGCACTTTGGGAGGTATAATAAGGGAAAAATTTACATAATGTATGGTAGGTCCCCAGGGAGTAATGAGGAACAAAGCGATAAAGCCATAGGTCCCTGAAGGAGTCAGCACAGATAGACAGGGTGATAAAGAAGTTATACAGAATGCTTGCCTTCGTTAACGAGGCTGTAGAATATAGGAGCTAGGCAATCTTGTTACAACTTGATAAAACATACTTTAGGCCACAGATGGAATTCTGTGTATAGTTCTGGTCACCTCGCTATCGGAAGGACTTGATTACACTAGAGAGGGTGCAGAGGAGATTGGCTAGGATGTTGCCTGGGATGGAAAGTCTCAGTTATGAAGAGAGACTGGATAGGCTGGGGTAGTAGGAACTGCAGATGCTGGAGAATCTGAGATAACAAGGTGTAGAGCTGGAAGAACGCAGCAGGCCAAGCAGCATCAGAGGAGCAGGAAGGCTGACATCTCGGGCCTAGACCCTTCTTCAAAGAAGTGTGGTGGAGGCAGGTAATCTCACAAGAATTAAGAAGCATCTGGACAATCACTTAAAATGTTATGTCTGGATATGCTGGGCTTGTTTTCTTTGCAACAGAGGAGGCTGAGGGGGATCTGTTGACATATACAAAATTACAAGAGGCATAGATAGGATAGGTCATGAGAATGTTTTCCCCATGGCATGGATGTCTAAGACCAGAGGGCATAAATTGAAGATGAGGAAAAAGTAATTTAGAGCGGATCTGAATAAAACCTTTTTCATTCTTTAGGGTGTTAGAAATATGAAGTGCACTGCCTAAGAGCGTGGTGGAGGCAGGTAATCTCACAAGAATTAAGAAGCATCTGGACAATCACTTAAAATGCCAGGGCTATGAGTCAGATGGAGGTAAATGGGATTAGAGTAGTTTGGTGTTTGTTGGTGACATAGACATGGGCTGAAGGGCCTGTTTATGTGCTGTAGGGCTCTATGACTCTTTGACACTCACAATGTTAGGGCCAGCAGCCCCCACATGCACAAAAGTAGGCAAGTGACCAAATAGAAGCTAATACACTTGATGAATACAGAATTCCCCTAGAATTCTTCAACATTTAACAAAAAAAAACTTTTGCCCATTTTGAAGGCCCTTGGCCGTGCTTTAATGTGCATCAGACTGTTTGGTTTTGGTGAGCACAACTGTGAAAGTTGTCTTCTCACTCTCCCAGCACATTAACAAGCTTTTCAAAAAGCGTAATGGTTAGTTAACTGATATCAAGCAGGAGCCTATGCCCATGTCCCTCTCCTCATTTCCTCCCATTGAAAATCACATTGAATTCTGGAGATGACAGGATCCAGTGTCGCCTCAAGGAATGTGATTTCTGAATTGCACCTGTACACTTTCCTAACCCTTTAAACAATTGAAACTCCAAACCTGTATGACAAAAGAGAAGACAGCTCAAGGTCAAAGTCAGTGGCAATGGGAAAATAATAAAGAAACAAAAAGTTGAGTCTGGTGGAGCTTAACATAAACGGAGGAGTATCGGCAGCAGCTGCTGTCCACAAAGGTGGGACCAATGGTCATAATCTGAAAATTTTGAGCTCAATTTTGGGTCTAACAGTTTCAATATTTGGCAGTGTTTTGCAAAGCTTAATTAACTACAAGATTAGATTCTGGGATGCCATGATCCGATCTTCATTTCTCATTTTGATTAGTTTCCCCTGGAGGTTTACGTGTGTAAAAATACTCGGGCAACTTGTTCAACTCACAGCAAAATTGCTGGTGAAGCTCAGTAGGTCTGTCAGCATCTGTGGGAAGAAAGTAGAGTTAACGTTTTGAGAGCAGTGACTCTTCATCAGAACTGTTGTGTTTTTGTTTCAAGTCTCCAACATCAACAGTTCTTTGTTTCATTTCACAAACTGATATGGCTCCATGCATGGGAAGTATCAGTAGGTCTTCTAACCATTTATTTTAAATGTGAAAAAGTAGTGTTCTATACTCTTACCAGAGTCATTGCATCCAGTGATAAACAGGAGAGGAATGTTCAATTTCACTGCCCTATGCCTCACAACCACAATTTTCTCTTTTGCTTTTGAGTCTCATTCTGTAAAGCCCCTTACTCTTTATAATTAAGTCACTTAATTTTTGACATTTAAACCGTTTGCACAGCTTATTATCTGATTCAGAAATTGTAAGTAATCACAAATGCAAGTGGATTATGATTGGTTGTTATTTTTCTTCTCATGAGCTGCAAACTAATTTCCCATAATTTCATCTATCTGTGATTAATTGCAAGAAATAGTTCCACTTAAGCCCTTTTGTGTCAAAAGACAAAATCTAATCCTTTGATTTCATAAACAACCAAACATTTAGAACTAATGTGAACCACTCTGGTTTGGATTTAGTACAATGCAATTCAATCAAGTTTTTGTAATCGGTTGGTACAGAAACACTTAGAAATATGACAACTAACAAACAAGAGGTTCAATCACATCACAGCAAAACCAAGGGTCCCAAAGTTCTTCTTTGATCTGATGACCAAATGATTAATGTGCAGAAATGAACCAAGTCTCATTCTCAGCATTTCTGGTGGGAAATTGGTTTATCTTTAGTTAAATCGATTTGATTCGAATATAGAATATAAAGAATAGTCTGTGTGCTGCAATGGAGATTAGTTTCAATAGCCAGTACATGTAACAACAGAAGTCTCCTCTTTAGAAGAACTTTTTGTCCTCTGATTCCGTCAAGGTATGCAGGCAGAAAACATGAAATGAATACTGAATCATTTTTTTGAAAGATTTGGGCCTGCAAATCTCTGATACTCTGGCATTTTCCCATAGTCTTGTGAATGGAAATAGTTATGGACTAAGTTGGGGTCTGTTTAGGCTGGTTCCCAGTATACCCTCAGAAATTCATCTCTGGCCTTATTGGAGCAGAACCTTCACCCAACCCAATGATTTCCTCATAAATATGGTGTAGGTATTTGGCAGATATTAGAGTTCCTACATGTCAGGATCGTAATTCGGTCTGAAATATGGTCAGTGAAAATACATCTTGTTGGATTAGGAATAGCCTCTCAACAGGAGCAGATAAGAAACATGCCTGAACATCTAGCTGTTTGAATGTGGTGGATGGTCCAAATGCATCTCCACTTTCCCCTCCACCTACAAACCTACCCCACCCCACATCCCCCACCCCTCCACTAACAATGTCTCGATTATCCTTGGCTATCGAACCGGTTCATTTCCCATTTCAGTCCTCAATCAAAAACACACAAAAATAAAAAGATACAGTCTGTACACTGCAAACTATTGATTTTTCCTGCGCTGTGTCCTTCCTACTCACTCAGTGGATTAACCTCACAGTCTTTCCTCACCTGAGGATGGACCAACCCGCTAACTGACTATAGTCACATTCTTTCTTTCTTAATCATATTATCCATGGAAGGACTGTTATTCTGAGCATTTATTTCTTTATTTTTCTAATTTATTACTTTGGTTTTGTACTTTTGGAGGTCTGTAGTACTGGACTTTTTATTTCTATTTTATTTTTCCTGAGAACTTGTACTCAAGAATCTGTAACTAGCTACCTTTGTAACAAAGATGATGCTGTAAGTGGAGAACTTGTAACTTTTCACTGTATTCATGAGAGTACATGTAATAATAAAACTGATTCAATTCAATTCATTTGACTGTTAATTCCTGCCAAACATGCTGCCTGCCTGCACTAAAAGACAAGGTAAGGACTGATGGAAGCACTCACTGTTAATAATGACCAGTGTCTTTAATGACAAAACTAATAGTGAGTGCTTCCATGAATCCTTGAATAATTCCATTGGATATGTTAGAACCCATAACTACAAAACAGTCTTCAAAACACTCCAGCTGCAGCAATCTGACATATTGTCTCCACAGCTCCAGTCCTACTGCAGCCCTTCACCTGCTAAAACCTTCATACATATTTTTGTCACCTCCAGGCATGACCATTCCAATCCTCTGTACCCACCCACGCATAAATATACAATCTGAACTATTTCCAAATCCTGGACACATCCTGCCCTACGTTAATCATTTTCAAACATGACTAAATCCTGTTACTTTAAAAAGTATCACACTGAAAATACTTGCCTTCATTTTACATTTCCTCCATTGTTTTGCCCCATCCCACTTGGACAACAGTTTCTAGCCCTGTGTCTCATGTTGACACTGCATTTGTCTGATTCCAACCTCCGTACGTATTATGCCCCTCTTCACTACATTAGGCCTTTGGTCATGTTCACCTGGTTCCCTCCCTAAAGTGTCTGCACTGACACCTCAACTCCTTCATCTTCTCTTTTAAAACCCTCCAAAAAGTTTCTTTGACTAAACTTTGGGAAGTGTTAATCTTTATCAAACTGCCATGGTATCTATTTGCCCTTCACCTTTTTGTAAAGCATTTCTCAAGTCAAAAATGGTCATATGAATGCAAATTGTTTTCCCTATCATCCACTCGGATATTGTCTACTGAAGACATCTGTTTTATAAATTGTGAATAAAAACTATCTTGAAGGCGATCTTTACTTCTATGAAGAGAAGAACATATTTTTGGGATGTTTGAAAATTGGACGTTAATGTCACTGGAGAAGATGTTACTATGACTGATTAGATTGCTATCGAAGAGCCAAATTTGCCCACAGAGAAAGGGAAATGCAACAAAAGTTTTTAAATTACTTCTTCATTAACGTATTTCTATCTGAATTTAAAGGGGTTATGAGTTGTCTTCTATACTTCTTTGACAAACCAGCAACATCTCTTTTTTATGGTTTACCTGGGCTATATTTCAAAACCAATAGAAATAAAATCACCTCCAGTCAAAGTACTTGTCAATATTTTCCAATGGTTCTAGGAAAATCTCATTTGAGAAATTGAAGTTTAAAAAACAATTAAAGCAATTTAGAGGGGCTGTAAAACAGATGTGACCTACTTTTACTGTGTTATTATTGATCATCAGTTATTCCATTGTCTGTGGGATTAAAAACCATTCAAAAGCCACTTCAAAGATAAGTTTCCTAAACTACGCAGAAGGGTTACATCATGGTTATAGTGTTCCTATACTAAGATCAAGATTTCCTTTGGCATATGGCTCTTGTTTGTACCCCATCTTATTTACAAATGGGATAAATGGACCAAGAATATATACAGAAACAGTAATCTCCACCCATAATTACCTCATATATACTTTCAGAAATCTACTCTAATATTTTGGGCTGAACTTCCTAGCTCCTGAAAGGGGTCCAAGCATCTGATATCTAAGAGTGTATTTCAAAGATAGTGACTGCCTGCAGCAATCCTGTCCACGGAGGTGGGTATGAACATGTACCAGCCTCACCACTTCACCATGGCATCTTCCCAACACACTTGACACTGTTCTCCAGTTCATTTGGGAATGTGTCGACACCTTTAATTGTAATCCTGCTGACAAGACATGTAGCATGCAGGGACAGGCATTGATCACATGCATCAGATATGGTGTATCTCAGCACTCTTAACTGGCACTTTTTGTGCTCACTCAGTTCACGCCTGCTTTATTTCTCATAGCATCTCTGTCTTGCCTTGCCTTTTTGGACTTTGCCACCTCATTCAGAACTTAAAGGTTCATGCTCCTTCCTTCTCAAATTGCCTTTTACTGCAGAAAAACTACTAGGCGGCTCATCAAGTTTGTCGGCAGTGAACAGTCAAAGATTGGACATGTATGACACGGTGCTACGTCAAAGTCACACCTATAGCATGTGCCAGCAGTTTACATGACAAATACCTTGTGCATGCTTCAACCAAACAGCCATGTCTCAAAGTCTTATGTGAGTAGTCATCAATTAAGTGAAGAGGGACTGTTGTCAGGGAGGGGCTCCTGCCAATTTCAGTCAAGAGCAAGTCTGATCTCAGTCTAAAGGTTTGGACATTGTAAATTGGTGGCTTGTGCACACAAATTGCTAGTATCTGATTGGTCGGCAACTCACATTTGGCAAGACACTTGCCCCTGAGAGCTTGATTCTAGGGTAAGCCAGTTGTCTGGTCGGCTTGTGGCTTGGTGGGCCATTCCAATAATAAAAGAAGCAGCCTCATTCTCTCTCTGGCTTTCCAGCAGGCGAGACCTGATGCCTCCACAAGATTCCTCCCAATGATCCAGAATTTCCAAGTCCTCTTTGGTATAATTTGAACATATAATTGAAAAAGTATAAATTATTTGGCAGTTACTTGGGTCGCCACAAAATCGTGACTATATAGTAATGAAGGCCAGAGGCAGATCAACTCCAATTTCCTGCAATTATACGCAGTATGCACTTGAGGTAAGTTAAATTCTGGATTATATAGCATAGTTAAGAGAGTCATCAGTAAGGAGTTTCTGAGTCAGAAGGGAGTTGAAACTTCTACAGCTAAGAAGTCAGTGTGTAAGATTTTAATTTAGTTCATTTTCATGATGTGGAAATTGCTGGCAAGGCCAGTGTTTATCATCCCATTTTAATTGCTGTTACATATTTCTGATGCAGCTGCACAACTAGCTAGTCAAATCTACAAATCAGTTACAGTTAGCAGAGGTAACCGACTTGGGACAATAAAGTGAAATGATTGATTGTGGTTCATCAGCCCACTTTACACTGATGCAGAAGGTTGGAATCTCTCTAGGTCTTTAGTAGATCAGTTGGGTTCGTACAACAATCTGACAGTTTCATGATATTTTTACTACTTGAGCTTGTTATTTCTAGATATTTTTTCAAAATGTATTTAAATCCTCAAACTGCCATGGTTGAATTGGTCTCTTAGAGCTGGATTTTCATTCCACAATGCCACTGCTGTACTGACTTCCTGACCAGGAAAAAGGAGATGTTGTTTGAGGGGGGGAGGGTCCCTGTAAATGATTTTATAGAAGTAGTTAAGTAAGTGGCTGTCCTGGGAACCCAATCCAATCAATGATGAGGTATGGCCTCAATAGGCTAGAGAATGACTAGCAGTTTTCTAACACAGGTAGATCAGTAGCCTTACCATTAGAGATGGAAGCCGCCAAGGTAAAGAAACAAAAGACAGGATACCTTTTTACAAGAGAAACCACAGCTACCAGATCATCATTTTGGAGGGAATATCCATCCAATGGACAACCAACCACTACAGCTGTGACCCTATGGTTATGGCAGATGTGAGGGGTGCCTTGCGGGACAAATGTTGCCTACTCCCTAATGTTGCTACCAAGAAATCGTTTCCATCCCTCAGCTATGTTTTGACTTAAAAGGTCCACATGCAAACTAGGAAATTCCAGTCTGTGTCAACAGAGTAGCCTACATTGGTGGATAAATTGGCCTGTGATTGCTTACAGGCTGGTAGTCATTATCCCCTGCTCCCCTCCTCCATTCTCACTGACCCACTGATCCAGCATTTCTAACATTGCCTTAAAGGCAGTAACATGCCAGTTAACCTGCATACGATTCAAGGCATGCCACTCCCAGCTCCAGCCCCACATCTGCAGCCAAATGAAAATTCAGTCCATGTTCTCTGGATTAAGAGTCAGTAACATAAGCACTGCACTCGTAAACTAATTGCAAATTTCAATGATGCACAAAGGAACATCAGTCTTGATAGTTTTTTCTTGTTTTCTTCCCAGGGTATCATCTTGCATCTTTTATCGTCCCTACTCGGTAGTTTGCAAAATGTAACTTTACTCAAATGATAAATATCCACACTATCAAGAATTTCCTCCATTTGGGAAAATGCAGCTTAACAAATTAATGATATGCTGAATTTTTTCATAACTACTCCATGCCTTTGCATTTAACACATTCTAGGAATCCAAGGAGGTATTCTAGCGTGAGTTGACATTCTACACATGCAGTTGCAGCGGTCAATTCTAGAATAAGAAAATTGACTGAAGACTGGTCTAACAAATTACCACCTATTGATGGATACATGAATCCATAAGCTTATGATGGGAAAATTAGCAAAAAAAAATTATTGTAGTGTGGCACAGCAATGCTTGATGCACCAACATCAAATTGCTTCCATATAGTTTCTTCCTTTTCGGCAATCCTTCAGAATTGAGCATAACTTTCTTCCATTCTGGGGTTAAGGATCTTGAAGTAACTAAATAGTCCAAGACTGAATTGCACAAACACTGCCACAGATGGGACACGTGGTGTTTGCCGATGTGGTTAGTGAGATGCTTGAGTTTTCGCACGCTGCTTCAGCTGTTTGCCCTTAGGCTCCATTTGAGCCTGTCAGAGAAGCTTGAAATGATGGACACCTTCACAGATCTTCTCCAGTTTAGGAGGTTTGGGGTTAAGATTCCCACTACTCAGTGGGGTATTGTATTCTTCAGAAAGGAGTTTGAGTACATCCTTCAAGCAATTTCTTTGCTCTCCGCATGCTATGATGAAGCTCAGAGTAGTGAGCCAGTTTTGGAAAGCTTGTGCCAGGCATGCAGATGATGTAACGCACCCAATGAATCTGATTTTCTGTAATCTGTGCCTTCATATTGGGGGATGTTGGTCTGGGGAGAGGACACTGATATTGGAATGCCTATGCAGCCGGTGGATTTTATGAAGACAATGCTGGTCATATTTTTCGAGGATTTTGAGGTATCTGCTGCATTTGTTCATGTCTCCAATGCACAGAGGAGGACTGGTAGCACTATTGCCCAAAATCAATGAACTTGGTGTCAGGTTGAGGCTGCACTGGAATTCCAGAGGCAATGTCAAAATTCATCATTGATCTCTTCTCTTGCTGACAGAAAACTCCCAAGGCATGCAAAGAACTCTAGTTTAACAAAACATCTCATGATGTTACATAGGAGCTTTATCAAGCCAAATATGCAATGCTAAGATCCCATCTGATGTTATTACTGGACAGGTCAGATCCCAGGCTGAAATCTGACCTGATAGCTCATATTTTGTTTTGTTTTTATTTTAAAAAGGTTGTCTTTTGATGAAAACGAAACACACAATGCTGAAGATTTGGTTTTTCCTTTACTCAAAGGAAAATAAAATAAAAGAACAAACAATGCTATTTATAAAAACAGAATTTGGGAGGTTACTATCAATCCCAATGTATCCCATAAGAGTAATCCAACCCATAACTATAATGTGAGCTCTTGCTACATTCATTATTACCTACCAATTACAAAGAAGTAATTCAATCAAAACATTCCTTTCAACATGAATTGCAACACGTTTATAAAATATGCTGTGATGGCTGGATTCTAATCTTCCAAACAATGGGTGGTCTACCGCATTAACTGCCAACAACATTACAATGACAAAAACTAAACGTAAAAATTATGATAAAAATTGGCATTTCATTTTGCCTCCAATTTTAATTAAGGCTTAATTTTCTCAATAGAAGGTAATGGGCTGTACAGAATATTTAACTGGAATCAAACCAAATGAAACTCTGCCTTTTTTTTCATTCGTTCGTCAGAGCGTTCCAATCTGATTATTATGCAACACTGACTGAACTGTTTGCTGCATGTAGCAGTACTTGGAAGGTTTTTTTTGTTGCTGGCATAACCTTGATTGTTAAGTTTTTGGAGACACACGTAATCAAAACTGTAGATGATATCATAGATTGGTGTGAAACAGTGAGACTAATGATATTTTCAAACAAAAGTTAACCAAGCTAGGTCACATCAATCTCATAGATGTATAAATCACAAACCATTGTCCATTCATGTTCTAGAAATGAGTTGACTTCTGCTAATGATGCATTAACAGCTTCATGGAGAGGGCTTTGGTTCTGATGGCAAATAAGAGCAGAACAGGCAGTTACTGGACGAGGCATGATCCATAGCCAGGACTTCAACTTAAATAAGACCGTGGGAACTCAAATGTTTAACGTTTTTCTCATGTTGTATTTTTACTTTTCTTTGTCCTTAGCTGATAATTTAAGGAACAGAACAAATATTTTTATGAAAGACTGTAAATGTTGGAATCTGAAAGAAAAACAGAAATATTGGAAATGCTGCAGCATAGCCAGCATCTGTAAAAAGAAAAGGTATGGTCATATTTTGGGAGTCAAAGTCTTCAAAGTGTTAAGGAGTGCAATTTGTTTGCATTACCCTGCTACTCAGGTAGATTCACTGGAACCACAGCAAAACTCCACAAGGGAACTAGAGCGAATATCTGGTGGATTCAGATCACTTCTTGTTCAAAATTAACTTTATGTTGGAAACTGGGTACCAAAATCTCAACGCACTCTCGTGGGAACCAGTCACACAAACTCCACATCCACAGACATTGGCACATGTTGATGCCAGTCTTCAACAGCCCTCATGGCACTGGGGGGAAAGGAATCCTGCATTAGTACCAATCCATCCAGCAGAACCTGCAGATATCTGTCCACAAAACAGGGCATCGATTTCCCCCTGTCTACCATGTCTATGACAAATGTCAGGAGTTATGCAGGGCATCTCCCAACTGACAGTGTTTGTCTGGATTTAAAGATAGTGTGTGCACAAGGGATGCCAGTAAGTTCCATGATATCTGCTGAATGGCGAGTTGTTCTGGGAACAGCGCATGAAAAGCTGAGAAATCAGATGTGAGTGATGAGTGGAGGTGAGGTAGGCAGGAGAGAGTTAGCTAGAGAACTCATTGAGCCTTGCGATGATAAATCCTTGAAAAAGCCCAATGCAACTCAGACTTAGCCAAAAAAAAGTAAGATTCAACCTTAGATAACAAAGTGTAGAGCTTGATGAACACAGCAGGCCAAGCAGCATCTGAGGAGCAGGAAAGCTGACGTTTTGGGCCTAGACCCTTCTTCAGAAATGGAGGAGGGGAAGGGGATTCTGAAATAAATAAGGAGAGACGGGAAGGTGGATAGAAGATGGATAAAGGACAAGATAGGTGGAGAGGAGACAGACAGGTCAAAGAGGCGGTGGTGGAGCCAGTAAAGGTGAGTGTAAGTGGGGAGTTAGGGAGAGGATAGATCAGTCCAGGGAGGACGGACAGGTCAAGGGGGCAGGATGTGGTTAGTAGGTAGGAGGTGGGGGTGAAGCTTGAGATGGGAGAAGGGGATAGGTGGGAGGAAGGACAGGTTAGGGAGGCGGGGACAAGCTGGGCTGGTTTTGGGAAGCGGTTGGGGGAGGGGAGATTTTGAAGCTTGTGAAGTCCACATTGATACCATTGGGCTGCAGGGTTCCCAAGCAAATTATGAGGTGTTGTTCCTGCAACCTTCGGGTGGCATCGTTGTGGCACTGCAGGAGGCCCGGCAGCTCTCCTTTATCCATCTTCTATCCACCTCCCCCTCTCTCCCTATTTATTTCAGAATCCCCTTCCCCTCCCCCATTTCTGAGGAAGGGTCTAGGCCTGAAACGTCAGCTTTCCTGTTCCTCTGATGCTGCTTGGCCTGCTGTGTTCATCCAGCTCTACACCTTGTTATCTCAGATTCTCCAGCATCGGCAGTTCCTACTATCTCTGAAAAAAGATTCAACCTTATGTTGCTATCAGATGATGATAGTGTCCTTTAAACACTTCAATATTGAACAATCAAAATACCCAGAAAGCAGGGTTGGGCAGAAACAATTAGCAGAGGAGGTCAGTGAGGTCAAAAATCTTTAATTGGCTTCATAAAAAGGAAAAGATCAACTTTGTAAACCATGTAGGTATGTACCATAAAATCATTGAACGTCTTGTTCCTAAGTTATCACAGCTGTTGTTCCCTCTGTCATTATTTAAAGGAAAGTTGTATGTGTTCTGAACATTTCAAGTCTTTCAGAGCTAAAGAGGTTAAACTGATTCTAAAATCCTGGACATCGTTGTGTCGAGGGAGTTCTCAAGTAATGAGCTTACTAATCTGTGTCGTTTTTGCAACTCTACTAATCCCCACGGTACAGCAGTTTCTCTCAAAGTCTTGTTTTGATTCTGGACATTTCTCAATAAAAAATCCTTTTCTAGTTCCTGGAAAAACAACAATAAAATACACTGTTGCTTTCATCCACATCTGGTAATCACAGTGACAGCGCTTCACATCAACTTGAGGAATCCAGGATTCCAAAATTCTGGTTCCACAGACCCAGCTCCATAGCTCATTGCAAAGAGTTTATGGTGGACCCAGGTCTGTCAGTCAGGAATGTGTGAAGAGTGATATAGTGCTCAGTGAGAAAGCAGATGGCTTTCTCTGTATATATTATTCAGCAGGGGACCAGTATTCCAATTAAGCTATTGGGACCTTTGCAAACCTAGGACTAGAAATAGATGGTGAAAAAAATAAATAAAAAGCATTTTAAGTTATGTGTTACACTGCAGTGAAGTTGAGGGGCACTGCAGCTGCCTATATATTTTGTCAGGTGCATTGCTTTAGTTATGACATTTCCTCTGAAAAAAGACAAGTTGTGGGTCATTGCAGCTCCAATACAGGATACAAAGATTATATTACAGCTTTCTTATGAAATAAATAATTGTAATTAACAATATAAAACAATGACTTGTTTGTTTTTCCTAATCTATTTCCTTACAGGTCTGTCTTGTCATGAAAAGAAGTCAACCGTGTTCTCAAGAGTTTGACTTCATTGCAAACAGATGGCACTTTGGTTCCCACTTGTTTAATGGTTATTGAGTCTGTTACCAACCAGTTGAGATTTCTGCTGTTTTACACACCTCATTTCCAGTTACTTCTGGAGGTAGGCACTGGAACACCTGGACAGGAGGACCCACTGAAAATGAAACTGAGAATTAGAGATTCAGTATTTGTTTCTCAGATTACTCAATTTATATTTGAATTCAGGTGATGATCTACTCTGTTCCATTCATTTTCAATAATTTACCTGTTACTACACTTCATTCAAAGAGATTAAAACTGAGACAGGATTGCAGGAATGTAGAACATGTTTTAATTTATTATTAGATAGTGAATTCTAAACTCACTCCCACCCTCCTTTAAGAATATAGTCCAGATTGCTCCTGAATTTTTTGCTATCTTCTCTATAAAAGCAGTTCAGAATTACTATAATCTGTTTTCTAAAGAAGAAAAATTCGAGTTAAAGTGTGATCAGCTTCCAAATTAACAAAATAGACACCCTAGCCCTATTCTAAAGAAATTCAAATGCAGATCCAGTGTACATTCATTAATCATGAGGAAATTTAGTGCAGAGAACCACCTTTCACCTCTGCAGCCTAAGTCTAAAAGCAGCAAGATTGATGAAAGCCTTTATGCTTTCAATTAATAGCTTTAAAGTGAAATGATCTCAGATAGTCTTAACCCAAGTAGCAGTTAATGCATACCCATGCATATTATTTCCCTTACATTGGAAGTAATTTATGTTAAAGAGGCATTTTTACTTTAGAAAAGGACACTAGGTTGGCTATTGTAGGAATATGAGTTTCCATCTGCATTTTCGTTTAAAGCAATTCTTAGGCTAGGGTAGTGTGTGCATGATCATCAGGAAATAGTGGCATGAATATGTGCTGGCACCAGGGAATTTCGTCCACTCACCAGGTGCGATCCCATTAAGTAGACATTTTCGTCAAGAATTCACCCTTTATTTTCCTTAAGTTCTGCCCGCAAGCAAGATGCAGGTCCTGCCAGTCCAAAGGCAGCTGCATTTTCAAAAAAATAGATGGCTAATGATCCCAGTGGGTTAGAACTTGTGGAGATAACACTGCTGCTCCTCCTCGCAGGCCGCAGGTCAAAATAGCAGATTGGATCCTGATGACATCAACGGCAACAAGGCTACATTTTAAGAAAGGACCCTACTAGCCAAGATTGAGGGGTCTGTGAATCAACCAAATTGAAGCATGAGTGAAATTCCATCCTCTCTCTAACTACCCCTTCTTCACCACCTTGTTTCCACTCAACAGGGGTTTTCAATTTGAGACCTAAGAAGAGTTTACTACCTCACATCAAATTAGTTATGTTACAACCAAGTGAGGAGGGGTAAATCAGTTTCTTTCTTTTCAATCTCATCATTGGCCGCAACGAAATGTTTACTGTTCTTTTTAGCTCAAGATTTCACCTCTTTCCAATTAAAATGTTCACTAATTCATAAACAGTAAGGAACCAATTACAAAATGTTCGTGAGTAACATAAGGAGCAATTATATTAATTGTCAATCCACAAAATGTAATAAAAATGTGACATCAAACATATGCACACAGGAGCAAAGTTGAAAAGAGATCAGATACAGTTCAAAACGACAACAGAAATAATAGATAGTTTAAAATCCCTACGATGCCCTTGAGTCATATAGGTTTTTATCTGAGACGTCATTTGTTTAATTAATGTTTTATCTCCTCACCAGTCGCAAATGTTTCAGTTGTCCTTTGTGTTTTCGATATTCTGTTTTCCCTTTTAACTGATTTGGTCACCATGCACATTTCCATTCAATGGGTTTCCATCATAGCTGTTACTTATTTGGTAAAAGAGGTCTAACAATTCTGTTTTGGAATAAGGCATCTTCAAATTGAGAGATGCGTAATTTAAAAAAAAACTGTGCGAGACAGATTACTACTTTTTGAGTGTATTTTTGGGGAAAAGGATCGCTAAGTAAAGAAGTAAAATAATATTAGGATTTGAAAAAAAGAATCACATAGAACTTGGATGGCGGGATGTACCAGAGACATCTAACTTTATTCATCACTATTGAATATTCAGATGTAAGCATGTGAATACACCAAACTAGATTTTCTCAGTCATTTGGGTTAAATCTCTTTTTAGAGATGTATATCCCAAATGAATTTCTTTTTTCTAAGAAAAATTAATGTCTGTAAATAAAGTTGGCAATCTGAAAACTTCAGCAGTTCTGAAAAGTTACCTGCTTTGAACTTGTTATTTGCAGTGTAGGGTTTTAAGATGAAACCCAGACTTAGCATTAGCACTTATGGTGCAGGAATGTCCTCAGATCTGCTCCCACTTTATAGCATCACTTCATCAGCAGTGCAGGAAAATCCCCAATTACACATGTTTCAATTGCCAGGGAAGCATAAGGAGATCCAAGGAATTTAGCAGCTACTGAAACAGTGCAACTAACTTCACTGAAAGGTAAACTGTAGGTGTCCCCTCTCCCTGAGTAGCAGATGCAAGCTGCCATTAGGTTACATTGAACTACATTGAGTTTGCAGCTCTGAAAATTATCTTTTGACCCTGGAGTTCCATGCCACACAAAGATACACCCATCCCTACTCCAGCTTAGCCTGTCAGGATGACATATCTCCTTCATATATTTATTTAATTTCTCTTTAAATATCATTCATTGCAACTACTTCAGAGGTTGAACAGTTTTCCAGAGGCAAATTTAGTCCTGGACTGTTGTTATGTAGTTTAAGGTGGAAGAGCAAGTAGGGGGTCATTCGTTTTTTTTTCAGGTAGTAAAATGTACTGTTTTTGTTGAAGATCCAAACATTACTGTTTCAATTTGAGATGATGGCCTCATAAAACTGAAGCAGGGCAAAAAAGTCTTTCCAGGAATGTGCAAACGACGAGGTAAGAAAGTGGTGTTGAGACTGAGACATGTTATTAAAGGAGTGCTACTTTTTATCTGTTTCTTTTCAGCACTGGGGGCCCAGCTCTCACATGGACTTTGATACTGAGATAAAAAAAAACAGACATTTCACAGAGCCACAGAACTCAAAGCACAATCCTTCTAATAGATTTTTGAGACAGTGTCCTGTAGAGTGGGGGGTGCTATTTACTTATTTCACTACAGAGACGGGGAGTCCAGAGATCATGAGCACTTCCAAGAATAAATTTATATTGCACAGGGATGGAAACTAGAAAGAAAAAAACATTTTTTTTGTTAACTGAAAGAATTACATTTAAACTGATGAGTATTGAAAATGGCTGTAAACTGGGAAGGCTTTCAAAAGATAAAACCCAAAAGAACTGTGGATGGTGGAAATCAGAAACAAAAACAGAAATTGCTGGAAAATCTCAGCAGGTCTGGCAGCATGTAGAGATAAATCAAGTGCAGTGTGCCTTCCTCAGAATTTTTATATGCTTTTAAAAGATGTCTGAATTTTGGAGAGAATGGAGTGCACCAGCCTGTGGGAACAGCATCACTAATTGAGAAAAGACATATTGTAGGAATAATAAGGGAGAGGCAATGGCATAGTGGCACTGTCACTCAATGAGAAATGCAGATGCACAAACTAATGTTCTGGGGATATGAGTCTGAATCCCACCATAACATTTGAAGGAATTAGGATTCAATAAAAAGCTGATAAAATACAACCGTGTCTCAATCATCATGGAAATCCATCTGGTTCACCAACATCTTTTAGAGAAGGAAATCTGCTGTCTTTCTTTGGACTGGCCTACAAGTGCCTCCAGACCCCAGCGAGTTCCTCTAAGTGGCCTAGCAAACCAATTAGTTCAAGGATAATTAGGGGTTGGCAAGATTTTCTGAACTAGCCAGCGGTGCCCACATCCCATAAATGAATAAAATAAAAGCTTTTTGGAGCTGACAACCTCCTTTATAAATGTGTAGTATCCTCAGTTTTGGAGATGTGAAGGAGCTAAAAATAAATTGGGTTATTCTAAGTCATTCAATGAGCTGATTTGACCTAGACCGCAAATACATAACTCAATGATACAAGTTTATGATTAACAAGCAAGACGTTGGAAGATACTTTGTTTTCCCCAAACTTCTTGAAAAAGCAGTAGAGTGATTTAGAGCCATAGAGTCCTATAGCACAGAGACAGGCCCTTGGGCCCAAACTGGTCCATACCAAACAAAATGTCCATCCACGCTAACCCCATTTTCCTGCACTTGCCCCATATCCTTCTAAACCTTTCTTATCCATGTATTTGTCCAAATGCCTTTTTAATGTTGCTAATGTGCCCGCCTCAACCACTTCTGTTGGAAACTTATTCCATATGCATACACCCTCTCTGTAAAAAAAGGTTGCCCCTCAGGTTCCCATGTATTATTTCCCCTTCACCTTAAAGTGATGCCCTGTAGTCCTCAATTCCCCAACCCTGGGATAAAGACTGAGTGCATTCACCCTATCCATCCCTCTCATGATCTTATACACTTCTGTAAGATCCCCCTGAGTCTCATATGGTCTAAAAAGAAGTCCTAGCTTGTCCAACCCATCCCTTGAGTCCTGGCAACATCCTTGTAAATTTCTTCTGCATATTTTCCAGTTTAATACCATCCTTCCTACAGCAAGGTGACCAAAACTGAACATAATACTCCAAGTGCAGCCTTACCAAAGTCCTGTACAACTGCAACATAACTTCCCAACTGCTATACTCAATGCCCTGACTGATGAGTGCCAAAAGCCTTCTTCACTGCCCTGTCTTCCTGTGACTCCACTTTCACAGAATCATGCACATGATCTCCAAGGTCCCTTTGTTCCACTATACTCCTTAAGGCCCTACTATTCAACATGAAACTCCTACCTTGATTTGACTTTCCAAACTGCAACACCTCACACTTATCTGGATTAAACACCATTTGCCATTTCTCGGCCCACTTCCCCAGCTGATCAAGATCTTGCTGCAATTTCTGATAACCTTCTTCACTGTCCACAAAACTGCCTATTTTAGTGTCATCTGCAAACTTACTAATCATGCCTAATCCAAATCATTGATATAGATAACAAACAGCAATGGCCTAGCACTGACCCCTGAGCTACGCTATTAGTCACAGGCCTCCAGTGCGACAAACATCCTTCCACTATTCCTCTGCTTCCTACCATCAAGCCAATTGTGTGTTCAGTTTGCCAACTCTCCCTGGATTCCATGCGATCTAACCTTCCAGAGCAGCCTACTATGTGGAACCTTATCAAAGGCCTTACTGAAATCCATATAGACTACGTCTACCACCCTGCCCTCATCGACCTTCCTGGTCACTTCATCAAAGAACTCTAACAAATTAATTAGTTTCTTTAATAATGAACTGAATAACTGTCTGGTTGGCAATAGATTTGGTTGTCATAAAGAGAGACACTGATTGAATCAAATGGTTGTCCAGCCGTAATGGTTTATATGCTGTTGTAATTGCATTATTTTCAATGAATCCAAAGGTAACTGAGCTAAATTGCCATGCTCACAATTGAATCATAAAGTACAGCAAAGAATTGTCAAGAAAATAGTCCACAACTTCTGCTGCTCTTAACTTAGAATACACAGCCAAAGATTATTTGAATAAATTGGATTTGTTGATTAAAATAACAGTGAGTGAAAGGTGCTCACCATTATTAATACATTTAAAAAATCTTGCAATTTGTGGAAAGGAAGAGCTATGCCATGATCTGTCAATTATTATAAATTGCTGGATAATTTGCTCTGATCTACCATTAGCCTTACAAATTCAGAGTTCACTATCATACCCCCCAAGATCCTATTAGGGAAGTCCTCTTCAGGAACCCGTAAAAAGTGTTTCTGTGTTAAATGAGATAACCGGATCAAAATGCCTTTACTGAGGAGCATCTTCTAGATCCTCAACGTACTTCTGAGCATACTTAAAGTTTAGTTGTTATTGTAAAATTATCTTTGATGCATTCAGAGTAAAATATCATGCTATGAATAAACTGGTATATTAATAGTTGGGATTACCTCAAAAGTTTGATGCAGCTAAATATCAAAGTGTTTAGACTTACTATTTTCTCAGAACAGAAATACAATAGTAGTTATTAACTGAAGTTGATGTTAGGTGGAGCACTAAAAGATATTCCTAAGATCTGCTATATGGTGTGGAAGTATAAGTTGCAGTAGTATTAATGGTATGCTAGTTGAGATGCTGACACCTTGCGATCTTCACCTACATTTAAAATATATCATCCCAAGTAACTACCATAGGCAATCCTTTATCTTTAACTACATCTCAATTAAAAGGATCACTGTCTATTCTTTTTAGACTACATCTGGACCTTCATGTAAACGCACAAAAGCTCCCAGTTTATTCTGGATTTCTAGGAGTTTTGTAAATATAAGCATAAATTTGCCTGAACAAAATTTCTACTCTAACAAACACATTTCCTTCTTTCCAGCTATACCATATTCTTCTCTCCTACACTCTAGTCACTTAGTAGTATAGAATGAGTATATTTGAAAAAGACTTGCTGTTAAAGCTTTCCAACTCACACTCATCAGGACAAATGCAAGAATGCTAAAGTTCCAACATGCGCAGGATTTTGCTTTTGCCTTATTACTGAATACTTTACTTAATTACAGATTTTTAAGGCATATAATGTTAATGCACACCATTTCTATTCCTATGTCTACCTCTTACATCTACATCAAGATTGCATTTCTGTTACTACTCCTACTAACTTGTCTAAATTCAACAAATGTCTGTCAATTGCCTTTCTACTTGTTACCTGCTTACATAACTTTGTTACATTGTCACATTTTAAATCATGATACACCACCAGCACTGCACAGTACCATTCACAATAATATGAACAGCAGGAATCTAGTATACATCACTGTGGAATATTGCTGACTCTGTTGCCTCCCAGGTAGCACAATTATTCCCAACTTCTGTTACTAAAGTAATTTGCAAACCATCTGGATAATTTGTAATCTATTCCATAAACTTTAACCTTTAATAGCCTTATATGACCTGAAACATCCTGCAAAAAAATGCTTCAGTACAACTATCATGGGAGGCGTAAAGTTGGTTATTATGTGCCAATCTAACTCACAGGGGTTGTGCAGTCCATCACACACAGTTAAAAAGATTTCTTCCATATGAAGTTTTGAAGAACAGACATCTCCCTCTTTCCCTCTTACTCCTTCATACTCAATTTGTCTCTGTATGTGTATCATGCTTCATCCATTATACAATCAGCAGAGCTGGGTAAACATAGGTGCTCCTTTGTCAGGTGACGCTTGGTTGAAAAACAAATTGTTGCATTCATAAAATAAAAAAAATCAATCGAGTACTTTCTTTGTCGGAAAGCTGTGATAATCAAGCTGATGAATAATTTAGCATAATGTGCACAGGATGTAAATATGCCAATAATTCTATTGCAAACCATATTATACAATCATAGAATCCCTACAGGTAGACACAGGCCATTTGGTCTATCAAGTCCACACCAACCCTCTGAAGAGCATCCTTCACAGGTCCACCCCATCCCTGTAACCCTACATTTTCCAATGAACATATATGGGGAATATCAGAAACAAAGCAGTTCCTCAGTAATGTGATCAGGCAACAGTCACAACAAACACAAGTGGCAGTTTTACATCATCCTTCATACTTTGGAACATGGAGGCATCCAACAAGGAGGGGAAAGGGGTACTTAACATGGACCTTACTCAAATGTGTGCTGCACAAGCCATATACAGTTCAGTGTGTGAGGGAAGCAGCTCTAGTTCTTACAAGTTGAGTCTGTCCATCCAGATTGAGTCATTGTTGCAGAGTCATGCAGCATGGAAACAGACCATTTTGCCCACCTATCCTCACATTCTTTTCTGCTTTGCACTCTGTGCAAAACCAATCAGGTTTGAGGCGCTCCACATTGCCACCTAACCCTTTTATTTAGTTCTTGATTTCCCCACTTTACCCCTTGAGTCCAGACCTATGGTTCAGTTTTGGCAAACATTGATTTACACTGTCACTGTATTGAAGCCAGGGTGGTGATGGTGCACCCTTAGTCCCGCAGTGATCCCAGCCAACCCACACTCAATTGTCTCCCACCCTTTGTGTTTAGTTGTCCTCCCGTCCCACTTCACCATTATTATCCCCTCTGCATCTCAGTGACTGTCTCAAATCCATATATTGATTCCCAAAATTTCCATTGCATGAGTGGCCCCTGATAACTCATCTCATTTTGAAATGAAGCAGGACTGACCATGGCACACTTCCCCCTACACGCCCTTCCCCAAGCACTTGGAAGGACTGATGTGTGACCAGACCCCTGAATGATATCTGAGGAGCTCACCGACTGACTTACCACTCACCCCCAGGTTGCACTGGGCCTGTAGGACTGACCATAGTCACTCTTCAGATTGTAATGATATGAAATTCCTAACCTGAAAGGTCAAGTGGCCAATTTGGATTTGACCACATGTTTGAAGCACATTCAGTGTATTTGCCACATAAGCTGTTGGCACATGGTGTCAGTTGTGACCTTAACATCGTTCAGGTGCAGTACAGAAACATATTATTCAATAATTATTGCCGGCAAAGAAGCCAAACTGTCTGGCTTTGTGTCTGAGCTAAAAGACAAGGTAAGACAAAAGTGTTGTAAGTTCTGAATGAGATGCCAATGCATAGAAAGGGCAACACAAAGTGAATGAGTGCTAAGAAAGCATAGAAATAGCCCTGAAATGGATCCTGTTTCGATGAATGAGATGTATACCGATTCCTAAACAAATGTTCATACTTTGGGATTTTAAGTATGAATCTCAACATTGGAGTCAATTAGGAGGTCACAAAACAGTTCTACATATGGTATAGTCAATTGGCAATCATGTTTTCTCTAAACTGGTCAGTTAGGGTCTCCGGAGAATAAACTCATATCCAGGTAAGAACAGCAGATAGTCTCTCAAAGCTAGAGGACTAACAGGAAGTCATCCAGCACAGAAAAAAAGCAGCAGTATACAATTCAGATAAACAAGAGAATGAAGCTGTCTTCATTTTTGGATGAGGAACTCAAAGAAACAGTCTACACTAATTGGTGTCACCTGGCCTGGGGTGCACCTGATCAGATCGTCCAGGTAGCAAGTAAGAAAAAGCTAAAAGCTCAGCTAAATCATTGTTAAAGTTTAATCAGTGACTATGCAGCTTTCAGTCTCAGATGTCAGATGTCAGCAGTCCCAGGAGCAGTCCCTTGAGCAGTAGACACTGCTGCGACTCCAGCATGGAAACCAGCTTCATTTGTATAGTCACTTTTCTTTGGTATGTATGACAGCCTCTGGGAAGGGTTAAGGAAGCTGCATCGGAGATGGGGCAGAGCTGGGGAGACAAATAAAGATGGTGATGACCATTGTGTGGGACCAACATTGGTGCAGCTCGCTCAACAGTGGTCAGACCACCAGGTCACGTACTCGCCCATGATAAGACCCCAGTCATGGTGGGAGAAGACCCTGCAATGTCTGTTAGAGTCCACCTAAAGGCCTCAGTTGGCCCAAAGGTTGGCTGCCTGACACTTAGCCATTGATAAAATTCCAGTGCAGGTTTCAGATGACAGACACACTGTTCCCCATCAAACAATCCAGTTTTACACCACCCCCGCTGCCAGCCAAGGAGAGGCATAAAACTCCAGCCATTTCAAGTTGATTAATTTCACTAAGTGCCTACTCTCATGCTTCTACTTATGTTAATACCCTATCTAAGATAGTATCCAATGTGACCTGAACCAGGTATGTTGTGTGCTGTGCAATTTGGAGCAACAGTGGTAGTATAGAGCCAGAAAAGTTGGTGATACACCATCAAATTTTGGAGATTGCACTTTTAAGCAGGAAGTCTATCCAGATACCAATGGTACATTTATGTTATCACTGTTATCTTTAATACTCCCTGAACTGGCAACTTTCTGCGCATAGGCATTTCTGACTATACTTTGGTAAAACTAGCTAGAGTATTCAATGAAATCCCACATGATTAGTCTTCCATCTGACAGTGATGTTCTATTGTAGGGGAGGGCTTGAGTCATCATATTTAGAGGAAATGAGAGCAACTGCTGGGTTAGATTAAGACCTCTTCTGGGAAAATTCACAAGCATAAAATCATGCATCAGTGCCTTTCACTTAAGCATATTGGTCATTTAACTGACCCCGAAGCATTGGCAATCCACACAAAATGGATCATACGTTACTAATTCATTAAGATTGCTGTGGTTGTTTTGATCAGAATATAATGGCTGTTTTAACTACTGGAACTGAAGAAGAGGAACGCTGCATCCTGAGAGGAAGCCAAGATGACCAGAATGTTTATTGTTCTAATGAAATTTGGATATTTTAAAGAGGCTTGCTGAAAACTGTGATTTCCTAAAATGTTGGATCCTTCAGAAAAGTGTCAATAAATCTGGTGTTCGCAGAACATGAGTAATTCTAGTTCAGTTCAGACATGTCATTTGGAGCAATTCCAATTTTCTTTCTTAGTAATTCACGGGATTTGAATGAAATAGAAAAAAGTACTCCGATGTACTGTCTAAAAAAAAATGACAGGCTCTCCAGGATTGTATAAGGTGGGGACTTATTGGTACCATATGGCAGCAAAAGTAAAAATCTTTTAAAGGGAAACTAACCCTCGATGGTGAACTCATCCCTTTCATTATTTTACTCATTTGTCTCTCTTTTTTAACTGGGGGTGTTTTTCAACAATGTTGTATTTCTGTAACCAGAATATTTTACACTCATTAACTTAGACTATCTGGATTACCTTTATGTCCTTTGAGTAAATTGCATCATGCATGCACAAAGCTCCTCCTTTATTTTGTAGAGATCATTCAGTTGGAGCATCTTACAACTGGCCCTTCTGCAGAGATAATGTTGCTAATGATAATAGGAATTAATTAATCTGAATTAATAGGACTAATAAAATGAACATGAAATAAGTTCAGTTACAGTGTTTAAATCCAGTTAAAATACATAATTCATTCAGGTTATAAACAGTTAGAAGAGATCTCTATGTGCTATATGTGGCAGGAATTACAGTGCTTTGACCTGATCTGAAGGTGTAGAATTGCCTAGTTCTATCAATAGCATGTTGTTTCCCTGATAAGCATGATTGAAGTCCTTTGTTGTGGCTTCATCGGATTGATATCTCGATTTAAGATGCTCCTGGTGTTACCATGGCATGCTCTTCTGCAGTCTTCATTGAGCCAGTGTTGGCCATGTGGAAGATAATGTTGGGTGAATGAGGGACGTATTAGTCCATGACGTTGCACATTCTAGTGAAATGCAATGTTACTTTGGTTAATGGTCCATAGAACCTAATGGATGCTCACTTTTGAGCTGCTAGGTTTGTTCTTAATCCATCCTACTTAGCATCATGGCAGCGCCACACAACACAATAAAGGGTGTCCTGGATGTGGCAGGTATCCTGGGTCTAAAGTTTGTATGGTGATCACTTACAAAATTACTATCATGGAAAATGTCACCTACAGTAGGTGAATTGGTACAGATTTGTTCAAAAAGATCACATCCTCATGTTTTTTAACCACCCACCCACCCCTGTTCTAAACCCCATCTGATATTTATGCTCTTCAATTTGATGGGAGGCATCAACCTACAAGTCCCAATTATTATTTCTCACAAGTAACACATTAGTTTGCGTTGACATATGCCTGCAACAGAAGAGTCCTCATAGAGTCATAAAATTATACAGCATAGAACCAAGCCCTTTGACCCATCATGTCTATGCCGACCAACAAACACAAAACTACACTTATCCCATTTACTTGCAGTTGGTCTGTAGCCTACTGTGCCCTGGCATTTTAAGTATTCATTCAGATGCTTCTTAAATGTTGCGAGCATACCTGCTTGCACTACCCTTTCAGGCAGTATGTTCCTTATTTCTACCATTGTCTGGGTGAAAAAAAATCCTTGCTCAGATCTTCTCAAAACCATTTGCTCCCCAACTTAAACCTATGCCTTCTGGTCTCAGACATGTCTGCTATGGAGAAGCGATTTTCATGATCTACCCCGCTTATGTCTCTTTTATATATCTCAATAAGATCCCCTCCTCAGCCTCCTCTGCTGCAAGGAAAACAAACCCAGCCTGTCCAGTCTCTTTTCATAACTGAGACTTTTCATCCCACGCAACATCCTGGTGAATCTCGTCTGCACCCTCTCAAGTGCAATCACATATTTCCAATAGTGTAGCGACCAGATCTGAACACAGTATTCCATCTGAGGCCTCACATACATATGTGAGTTTGTGTAAGACAGGAGATCTGGAGCTTTCAAACGAGTGACACACTAAACTTTCATAGAATCTCTAGAGTGTGGGTACAGGCCAATCTGCTGAGCACGTCCACACCAACACTCCAAAGAGCAACGCACCCAGATTCATCCCCCTACCCTAACCCTGTAATCCTGCATTTCCAATGTCTAATCCACTAACCTACGCATCCTTTGACACTATGGCCAAATTTTAGCCTGGCCAATCCACCCAACCTGCACATCTTTAGACTGTGGGAGGAAACTGGAACAACCAGAGGAAACCCTCAGAGACCTGGGGAGAACATGCAAACTCCACACAGACAGTCACCTGAGGCTGGAATTGAACCCAGGTCCCTGGCACTGCTAATCACCGAGCCACCATGCTGCACTGATTGCCTTGAGTTCCTGCATTGATTAGACCAATGAAAATTTAGCTACTATAATCCCCCAATTAAGTAGCATTTCATTATGTCAATTTCTTAGCACTGCATTACCTATCACTGTACTGAACTTGGAACAGTGTCAACCTGGCTCAAGTTCTGAAGAAGTCACTGATGTCAAAATGTTATGTCTGTTTTCTCTCTATACATGCTGCCAGAACTACTGAGATTTTCCAGCAATTTCTGTTTTTATTTCTGGCCCTAGCATATCTTGGCTTTGTGAAATACAAGCTATGGAGGGCAGATACACTACAAGGCTACGAACAACTATGTATGCAGCATGGCATGTATTTATGTGGCCAAGGGCTGACAAGATAGAGCAGAAGAGGAAGACAAGGTGAGATGATTGAGTGGACAACTTAGGAGGTCACATTGTGGCTGTACAGGACACTGGTTAGGCCACTTTTGGAATACTGCGTGTAATTCTGGTCTCCCTGCTACAGGAAGCATGGTGTGAAACTTGAAAGGGTTCAGAAAAGATTTACAAGGATGTTGCCAGGGTTGGAGCATCTGAGCTATAAGGAGAAACTGAATAGGCTGGCACTATTTTCCCTGGATTGTCAATGACAGGGACGACCTTATAGAGGTTTATAAAATCATGAGGGGCATCAATACGGTAAACAGACAAGGTCTTTTTTCCAAGGTAGGAGAGTTCAAAAATGGAGGACTCAGGTTAAAGGTGTGAGGGAAAAGTTATAAAAGGGGCCTAAGGGGCAACTTTTTCATGCAGAGAGTGGTGAATGTATGAAATGAGCTGCTAGAAAAAGTGGTGGAGGTAGGTACAATTACAACATTCAAAAGGCATCTAGATGAATAGGAAGGGTTTAGAGCGATATGGGCCAAATTTTGGCAAATGAGACTGGACTAATTTAGGATATCTGGTCAGCATGGATGAGTTGAACTAAAGGATCTGTTTCCATGCTGTACAACTCTATGACTCTATCTCCAAAGGACTAATGGAAACATCTTCTCCATATCCACTCTATCCAGGCCTCTCAATATTCTGTAAGTTTCAATGAGATGCCCCCTCATCCTTCTAAACTCCATCGAGTCCAGAATTGGAACCCTCAACTGCTCCTCCTATGACAAACCCTTAACCCCCAGAATCATTCTTGTAAACCACCTCTGGACGCACTCCAATGCCAGCACATCCTTCCTTCGATATGGAGCCCAAAACTGCTCACAATATACCAAACGCAGTCGGACAAGAGTCTATTACAGCTTCAGCAGTGCATTTCTGCTCCTGGGTTTTAGCCCTCTTGAAATGAATGCTAACATTGTATTTGCCTTTCCAAGTACCAATTGAACCTTCATGTTAACCTTAAGAGAATTCTGAACTAGGACTCCCACGTCCCTTTGTGCTTCTGCTTTTTCTGTTTAGAAAATTGTCTCCTCATCTATTCTTTCTATAACCTCACACTTCTCACATGCATTCCATCTACCACTCTCCTAGCCTGCCCCAAGTCCTTCTGCAGCCTCCCTTCCTCCTCGATATTACCTGACCTTTGTGTCATCTGCAAACTTTGCAATAACGCCCACAGTTCCTTCATCCAAATCATTGATATATAATTTGAGCAGTTGTGATCCCATCTTTGATGCCTGTGGAACTCCACTAGTCACTGGCTACCATCCTGAAAAAGACCTATTTTTCCCTACTATCCATCTTCTGCCAGTCAGCCAATCCTCTATCCATGCCAGTACCTGGCCCTTAACGCCATGGGCTCTTATCTTACTTAGCAGCCTGTTGTGTGACGTCTTGTCAAAGGCCTTCTGGAAATCCAAATAGATCGCATCCACTGGTTCTAATTGGCTTGTTACCTCTTCAAAGAATTCTAAGAGATTTGTCAGGCATGTCCTCCCTTGATGAAGCTGTCTTGACTCAGCCCTATTTTATCATGCACTTCCAAGTACTCCACAATCTCAATCATAATAATAGATTCTAATATCTTACCAATGGCCAAGGTCAGCCTAACCAGTGTTTAACTTCCTGTCTTCTGACTCATCTCTTCTTAAACACAATTGTTACATTAGCCATTTCCAATCCAATCGGACCCTCCCTGATTCCACTGATTCCTGAAAGATCACCATGAATGTTTCCACAATCTCCTCAGTTATCACCTTCGGAACCCTGGTGTGTAGCCCATTCAGGCCACATGATTTATCCACCTTCAGACCTTTCAGCTTTCATAGCACCTTCTCCTTCATGATGGCCACTACTCTCATTTCTGCCCCTGAGCCTCTTGAAGTTAGGGCATTCTACTGGTATCTTTCACTGTGAAGACTGATGTAAAGTATCTGTTCAGTTCCTCCGCCATTTCTTTGTTTCCCATTACAACTTCTCCAACTTTATTTTCCAGTAGCCCAATGACCACTCTTGCCCCTCTCTTACCTTTCATATATCTAAAAAAAATCTTATTTTATATTGCTAGCTAACTACTCCTTGTATTTTATTTTCTCCCACTTTATTTTTTTTAGTTATCCGCTGCTGATTTTTAAATGTTTCCCAATCCTCTGGCTTTCCACTGATAGTTATCACATTATATGCTTTGTCTTTTGCTTTAATGCCGTCTCTGACTTTATTTGTCAGCAATGGAATAAATTTCTGCTGTGCCTCCCAAATACCTTCAGAAACACTTGCTGTTGCTGTTCCACTGTCTTCCTTGCCAGGTTCCCTTTCCAATCAACTCTGACTGGCTCCTCCCTCGTGTCTTTGGAGTTACCTTTACTCAATTATAGTACCGTTACATCTGATTCCAGCTTCTCTGTCTCAAACTGCAGGGAGCATTCCATCATATTACTATTTCTGACCCCGAGGGTTACTTCACCTTAAGCTCCCTGATCAAGTCTGCCCCATGACACATCACCAAATCCAGAATTGCCCCTGTTCCCTCTTGGGATCTACCACAAGCTGCTCCAGAAAAGCATCTCATAGACATTCCACAAATTCCTTTTCTTGGGATCCACTACCAACTTGATTTTCCCAGTCAACCTGCATATTGAATTCCACCGCCACCCCCTCCTCCATCAAGATTATTGTAACAGTGCCTTTATTACATGCCTTTTCTGCCTCCTAATTTATTTCTGCCCCACCTCTATACTAGCGCTAGGGGGCCTGCACATACCTCCATCAGGGTCTTTTTTTCCTTCACTGTTCCTCAACTTTACCCACACGAATTCTATTCCTTCCGATCCTACATAACTTCTCGTTATCAATTTAATTTCATTTCTTTCGAACAAGGCAATTCCACCTTATCTGCCCATCTGCCTGTCCTTTCAATAGGACGCATATCCTTGGATATTTATTTCCCAGCCCTGACCCCCTTGCAGCCACATCAACTGTGATACCCACAAAATCGTACCTGCCAAGTTCAATCTGCGCTACAAGCTCATATATCTTGTTTTTATACCGCGCGCATTTTAGTACAATGCCTTCAGTCCTGCGCTGACTGCCCCCCGCTTCTCTTAGTTGTCCCCTTATCTGAAGTTAGATTCCTGACCCTTTCCTTAACCTCTGATCTGTTACTTGTTCTGGAAACTTTAATAGCCTTTCCTGAGCCCTTTCCCCTTTAAATTTTTCCACAATTTTCCATGCAGCTGAACCCCCTTTCCCCATTATTTAGCCTAAAGTCCTATCCACAGCCCGAGTTATGCAATTGACCAGGACTCTGGTCTCAACATGATTCAGGTGGAGTCCGACCCATTGGAACGGCTCCCTCCTTCCCGGTACTGGTGCCAATGCTCCAAGAATTCAAACCCATTTCTCCAACACCAATCTTTGATCCATGCATTTACCTCTTTAATCTTGTTGACCTTGTGCCAATTAGCTTATGGATCAGCTAATAATCTGGCAATTATTACCATTTTGGTTCTGACAACAGGAGTTTTGATCTGGGCCACAGAGTACACTGTCTATTCCCCAAACAAACTCTTTCCAATTACAACTACATTTCTCTTCTCTCCTCCCTCTTGAATGGCTCCCAAAACTGCTGTCTTTACCTGGTCTGGCCTACATATGACTTGAGATTCCAATGTTGTTGACTCTTGACCTCAATCAATGATGGACAATGAATGTCAGCCCAGCCAGTGACGCCCACGTCTCCTGAATGAGTATTAAAAAAAAGCCAAAGTGCTTTTGTCAGTTTGCTCATCTGCCCTACAGCCCCCATACTGGGAGCAAAATTTTTTCTAAAAAATTATTTTCAATCTGTTAATACTACGACTCACATTTACCAGTAAATTGGACTTATCTCCTAATGCAGCAACACTGTCACTGTCTGAGCTAAATAGTTCAGCTGGAAATTGATAGGAAAAGGTCATCTAGGAAAAGAAAGAAAATCTGTGCTTTGTTAGTGAACACAAGCCAGTGATTGATTATACGAAGCATCCATGCTTCTGGAACAAAGAGATTACAACACAGATGATAGTACAGGGGACACAAAACAATATGTTGCAATGACTAAGTTCATGCATGACAAAAAAATCAAATTTTGAGTAACTTAGCTAGAAATGTATTCATATGTTTGGCCTATCTCTATTTGTCACTTCCTCTTCCTATACATGTAATGAGCTTATTATTCTGCTGGGTTTCATTCTTGGTTGAACTTTAAACACAGCGTGGGTGCGATGGAGATGCTGCTGTGTATTCAACATAGTGTTTTGTTTTGCTTGGGACTTTTCATAACTCTTTAATCAAGAGGGAAGTAAGTGTCAATTTCTTCCCCTGGTTCTCATACTCCTCTCACCCTCGTGATTCAAAATAGATCGTCTGTAGGAGTATAATGAAGGTGCAATAGGTCTTTGTTGTCTGAAGGCAATAACAATATTATGTTTAATTGAAGGCAATTTTGTGTTTATCTGATGTGCCAAATGTACTCTGGCAAATGCTAGTGTCTTTAACCTAGAAAAATTAATAACTGTGCCTAAGATCGCATAATAGTCTGCAAATATTATTCAACTATACCATCTAACAAGTCAATGTTTTTATACCTTATAATATTTAAAATGCTGCCTTGGTATAAGTTCAGTGGAGTATCTTGAAATGTAATTAGATCAATTTTCCGGAGATGTATTGCGATATATTTAGCAAAATTCAAGCTTCTAAACCCATTTGACAGATAGAGTAGTAAGTGAACTTGAGAGATAGATAGATCAGACCTTCTGCTTTTCTTGCAGTTCAAAGAACAAAGTTCCACATTCCCACAGAAATCATAACAGCTCCTAGAAATCCTAAAAGGGAATCTGCAATTCATGGCCATTAAAGGGCGTTAAGGCAGCTACAAGGAAAAGGCAATGGAGGTGAAATTATCCTTTATGCGTACCAAAGAAAGGGGAATTGTAAATCTGTAGTACACTGTGCTCATTTTCGTTTAAATTCCATTGTCTTTAACTTTAGAATGTCTAAATTATTCATTTGAAATATTCAGTCACTTCCATTCCTCTAGCAATCTTGATATTTTTCAGTAGTCATCAGAATACATTTTATATTTTGTATACGGAGACCACAGAATATTTGGTGATGTCACCACTCAGACAAATTGACAGATCTTAGCGCCAGGAACATAAAATTTCATTACAATTTCACTAATGGATTTAAATATCACTTAAAATTAAATTTGATTTTCTGTTAGAAGAAGTTATTAACATTGTGTGTGATCCAAATGCAACGTGCTAAATCTGACACTGAAGGTGTTGCGCACAGTGAGTGGTTTCCCTGCTGCTGAACCAGAACCTCTGGATTCAGGTCCAATTTTAAGACTTAGTTGTCAGAGGTGGTGCATATTGCAGCCTGACAGGTTGGCCACCAACTGTAAATCCTTGCAAACAATAACACCAATAACCTGGAGCCTCTGCCACCACTATCCATAGCTCTGGGCTAAAACATTCATGCAAACGTGTATGTTGCCATAGTAACTCAGATTCCTTGGGCGAATCAGTTGGCTGCACAGAGGATGTGGAAAATAATGGTGCCAACACCACAGGGTTTATTCCCCATTCTGTCCTTGCTTGATTTAGGACCTGCCTTGCAGTCATACCCATGGTGGAGATCACAGTGTTGTGGGTAAGACCTGCCTTTGGGCAAAGAACTCAAGAAGATGAAAAGTAACACTGCACTTTGTCATGGGATTATTTTCAATGATTGTGACAGCGCTACCAAAACAGACATCAACAGCTTCCTCCTGTGACTCCTTTCAAATTTTGTGAAGAAAATTCTGTATAAATGTTACCAGAGGTCAAACCTGTAAAAACAATTCTAGCATCCCTTCAAAAATAACAAAGAATTGAAAATTATTCCTTTCTCAGATGTAATCTCTAAGTAAGAGTTCTGAACATCTTGGGCTAGAAATTTGACAGAAGGAGAAGGTATAATATAAAAATTATCCAGTTTTAATTGAGACATTTTTCTCTTGGACCATTGGGCGTTGAGTGTTGAAATGGGAAACTTTTACACCCACTTTACATCTGTAAAATGAACCCAACAAGTACCACAACTCCACAAACTGCATACACAAGTATATTCTTTATTGATGAGGGGATCGTTTACAATTCCTTACTTTAGTTCCTGAAGTGAGAACATAGCAGAGAATCTTACATATTGATGGTAGATTCCTTGAAGTTGCTGTCATACATTCAATGTATATGGTTTCTGCCGCACTTTCAGCAAAGATATGGTGCCAAAGTGGGAGTAGATTCAAGTGAATACCACATGGCTCTAACGTGTGGATATCACATTAGATCAATTGAAGGACTGAACCAGGCACAAGAACATGAATTAGTCTCACGGGTGCTATGCAACTGGATTTATTCAGTAGTTAAGAGTTGAACACATTTATTTTCTGTACCACTAAGTGGGAATACTGACATTTGCATTAATAGCTCTGCAAACTGGTTGGATCCAGTTAGGAAAGTAAAGATGCAGAAGATTTCTTTTCATAATGCTTCCTGGAGACCGATCAGGAACAATCCCTGAGAGCTAAAACTCACTTCTTTGTCAAACTGAAAAAACTGCATGAGCTCAAACTAATCTCTTTAATAAATGGTCTTCTTAATATAAAGGTTACAGGAATTAACAGCAGGCATGGCCTGTTAAATGTAGTGTTGAGATATTGGTCATACTCTTAGCTTCAATTTATGCACAAAACAAATTAGTGGGAAATAGCTTGGAGCAGCTTAACCAATCTCATTTGATGTAAAATGAGTGCAGACTCTTGAAGTGAAAAGTGGTACCTCAATGTGGATGTAATAATGATTTTACCTACTCATCAAAGTTGGCTATTTTAAACATGCAAAGTTCAAAACAGGGTTTCAGGCTTTACATCTTTTAAAAGAATGTCCAATATCCTTATGAAATAATACTTGCTCAGTTATAAATGACTGAACTTTGTCTCATGATATCACAATGTGTTTTCAGTCACAATTAAAGCATGTTTTTTACTCACACAGAGTTGAGGGCATTGCTAGCTAGGCCAGCATTTACTGCCCATCCTTAATCACCCAGAGGGCGGTTCAGAGTCAACCACATTGTTGTGGGTCTGCACATATAGGTCAGATCAGGTAAGGATGGCAGACTTCCTTCCCTGAAGGACATTAGTGAACCAAATGGGTTTTTCCTGACAATCAACAATGATTTTATGATCATTGTTAGACAATTAATTTCTGATTTATTTTTATTGAATTCAAAGTCTACCATCTGCCATGGTGGGATCTGAGCATTAGCTGAGTTTCATGGATTAATAGTCTAGCAATAATACTACTAGGCCAGCACCTCTCCAATGTTCAAAAACACACATGGCTTTGCTATAAGAAACAAAATGCTTGATCAATGAGGACCACAATATAAAGAAGTAAAACATATTTATTTTGTCATTATTTTATATTGAGCGCAGATTTCCTTGATTTCCACTTTCCTCCCATTGCCATTCAGATAACGTTCTAGCAAAACATAGAAGAGAGCTTCTTATGCCAGGTCTTACCCATGTGCAATGAGATAGCAAGAACTGCAGATGCTGGAGTCAGATTCAATACAGTGTGGAGCTGGATGAACACAGCAGGTCGAGCAGCATCAGAGGAGCAGGAAAGTCGACGTTTCCGGTTTATACCCTTCATCAGGACTACAGAGGGGTAAGGGAGCTTGGAAATAAATGGGGGTAGATGGGGCTGGGGAAAGATACTTGGGATGGTGATAGGTGGATACAGGTAGAGGGCAGAGGAAATTGGTCAGTGGGATGGGTGGAGTGGATAGATGGGAGAGAAGATGGACAGGTTGTATCAGGTCAAGAAGACGGGCATGAGGAGGAGGGTTGGACATGGGATGAAGCCAGGGGTGGGGAGATTTTGTAACTGGTGAATTTTATGTTGAGGCCATTGGACTGTGAGATCCCGAAGAGGAATTTAAGATGTTGTTCCTCGGGTTTGCGTGTGGTGTCATTGTGACTCTGGAGAAGGCTCAAGATGGACATGTCACCAAGGGAGTGGGAGGAGGTGTTAAAATGGTTGGAAACCAGAAGGTGTTGCCATTTGTCGCGAACAGAGTGCAGATGCTACATGAATCGGTCACCAAGTCTACACTTGATCTCACCGATGTAGAGGAGACCACATCAGGAGGATCATACGGTAGTCCAAGTTGGAGGATGTACAGGTGAATACCTGTCAGATTTGGAAAGATTGCCTGGGGTCTTGGACGGAGGTGAAAGGGATGGTGTAAGGGCGGATACAGAACCTCCTGCGGTTGCAGGAAAAGGTGCCGGGTGTGATGGGGTTAATGGGGTGTGTGGAGCAGATGAGCAGATAGGGCTGGGGAGGGAAATATCTCTTTGATCGTGGGGTCAGATTGCAGTTGGCCGAAATGGCAGAGGATGATGCGCTGGATGTGGAGGTTGCTGGGGTGGTATGTGAGGACAAGGAGGATTCTGTCCTTATTTTTGTTGGGGGGAGGGGACTTGAGGGCAGAAGTGTGGGGAAATGCAAGAGATGCGGTTGAGGGTATGATGAATCAACGGAGGGTGGGAAGTTGTGGTCCTTGAAGTAGGAGGACGTCCGGGATGTTCGGGAGTGGAACGTCCCATCTTGGGAACAGATGTGCTGGAGGCAGAGGTATTGAGAGTAAGGGATCGCATTCTTGAAGGAGGGTGGGTACGGGGAGGTATAGTCCAGGTAGCTATGGGAGTCGGTGGGTTTGAAATAGAGTTGGTGCTGAGACAGTTACCAGAGATGGAGATGGAGAGGTCCAGGAAGGGGAGGGAGGTGTCAGAGATGGTTCAGGTGAATTTGAGGTTGGGGTGACAGGTGTTAGTAAAGTTGATGAACTGTTCAATCTTCTCTTGGGAGCATGAGGCAGCGCCAATACTGTCATCAATGTAGTGGAGGAAGAGGTGGAGGATAGTGCCAGTGTAATAACAGAAGAGGAACTGTTCCACATACCCTACAAAGATCAGGCATAGCCTGGATCTGTACACATGCCCTTTAGTTTGTAGGAAGTGGGAAGAGTTAAAGAAAAAAGTGTTGAGGGTAAGGACAAGTTTTGTTAAGCGGATGAGGGTGTTGGTGGAGGGGGACTTTTTGGGCCTGCAGGAGATGAGAAAGCAGAGGTCTTTTTGACCATGGGGGAGACAGCAGGTGTACAGGGACTGGATGTCTATCGTGTTGGGGGCTGTGGAATTGGAAGCCTTGGAGGAGGTGGAGGGCATGGATAGTGTTCCAAATGTAGTTAGGGAGCTCCTGGACCGGTGGGGAGGTAAAGACAGCGTCGAGGTAATTGGAGATAAGTTCAGTGGGGCAGGGGTAGGCCGAGACAATGGGTTGGCCGGGGCTGTCAGGTTTGTGGAAGTTAGGAAGGACATAGAAATGAATGGTGGGGAGTTGTGGAGTGATGAGTTTGGAAGCTGCAGGTGGGAGGTCTCCTGAGTTGATGAGGTTATTGATGGTCTGGGAGATGATGGTTTGATGATTGGGGTGGGGTAATAATTAAGGGGATGATAGGAGGAGGTGTCAGAGAGTTGGCGCCTGGTCTCTGTGATGTAGAGGTCAGTACACCATACTAGCACCATGAGCCCATTATCAGCGGTTTGATGGTAAGGTTGGGCTTGGAGCAGAGGGAGCGAGGGCTGCGTGTTCTGTGGGGGAGAGGTTGGAGTGAGTGAGAGGGATGGAGAGGTTGAGGCGATTGATGTCGCAATGGCAACTGGAGGTGAAGATGTCAAGGGAGGGTAGGAGGCCTTTGGATGGTGTCCAAGAGGATGGCATGTGTTGGAGGCAGGAGAAGGGGTCTGCAGAGGGTAAGTTTTACTCCCCATCAGAGAAATAGGCCCGGGGAGGCAGAGGCTGTGGAAAAAGAGTTCAATATCCAGATGTGAATGGAATTCATGGAAGTGTAGACGCAGGGGAATGAAGGTG
>JAHRHZ010000038.1:5144621-5163627 GCA_024137785.1 Ginglymostoma cirratum | reverse complement strand
GTCAGATTTCCTGCTCCTCTGATGCTGCTTAGCCTGCTGTGTTCATCCAGCTCCACACCTTGTTATCTCTAAGCAAACAAAAAGAGTTGTGTTTGCCTTTGCAAACATAAAAGGGCTGCTTGCCTTTCAAGTAACAAGAAATTTACAATCAATGAATGATTAGTTCACCTAACTCTGCTGGAACTGGGTGTCAATTAGATCCTGTCTCGCTTCTTACACCTGATGTGAGGCTGCACTCTCATGCTGAAGGTAATGTTCTTCCTGCTCAATATCCTCCAACTTCCTCCTTAGAAGACTGCTGCCACATTCCCAGTTCTTCACTGTCCATCACATCCCGTCTTTACCTGCTCCAATCATGCAGAATACAGCATGTAAGAATTATGTGGCAAACTCTGTCTGGACTGTACTGCAAGCATCAGAACCTCAGCTTCAGGAGGCCAATTCTACGCTCCACAATGCTCTGGTGGAAGAATGGGCTGCGTCGTATTTATGCTCAGCATCAGAACGGGGTTTGCAAAACACAGTCATCATCCATGGTTGCAGAGGATAGCCCTTGTTTCCCTGCACCCATTCTTATAAGGCATCTAGCCCTTAAAAGAAAGTAGGAGCATGAGAATTCTCAAGAATATTGGCATCATGGCAGCTTCCAGGCAAACCGACACAGACCTCTAAAATGTGGTACTGATCATCACAGAAGTCTTGTACATTAATAGAATGAAAACCTTTTCTTTTGCGGGAGCCAGCTGTGTTATGATATGGCAATGTGATATACGTACAGTCTATTGGGCCCTGCTCATGGGGGAAGATGATTATGTTGGCAAAACCAACTACCCGAAATCTGTCATAGGGAAGAGAGAGGAAGTAATGTGATCTGCCACAAGTTTCATTGGTGACAACCTAGATATATTTCTGGGTTGAACGCTGAGTGATTCTATACAATTTAGCAATGGATCCTTTGAAGCTGCCAAATGCATGAAAATTTTCTGCAGCTATCACCTTGCTCTCTACCGGATAGATGTCCACCCATCCCTTCAGGTCACAGGTCCTGCTCTAGCAGATGACACAAATAGGATATATGCGAGATATAGGATATGCGAGAGATTGTTCAAAGGACATAATCTCAGAATAAGGGGTCACATATTTAAGACAGAGTTGAGGTTTAATTTCTTCTCTAAGAGAGTAACAAATCTATGGATTTCTTTACTGCAGAGGGCTGTCAAGGCTGGATCATATATTGTTTATTTAAGAGGGATAGGAAAATTGAAGAAGGAGATGGAATAGCACTCCTAACAAGGGATGACATCAGTACATTAGGAAGAGAGGATCTTAACATCAAAAGACCAAAATGAAGAATCAGTTTGGGTGGAACTATGAAAGGAAAGCAAAGAGAAGCAAATATTGGTGCAACGTAAAATTTTTTGGCAAATTGTGCCTTATTTAGCAATACTGAAGTTAAAAGTTACATTAGATCAAGTAAAACACTTTATAAAAATACCAGAAGTTTTAGTTAGCTTGAGAATTGGGGGCTCATAGGACCAAACAAAGGAGATGGAAAAGTAAAGAGAATGTGAATGCAAGCTAGTGAGGAACCTAAAGGTGGACTATAAAAGCTTTTATCAATAGATGAAAGGGAAAAAAAAACAAATTTACACCCATTAGAGGTGAGGACAAGAGAATTTATACTGAAGAACAGAGTAATGATGGAGAAATGAACAGTGACTTTGTGCCTACATTCATACATAAGTGACCAAGCTATTGTGTGAAAGCATTAGGACTCAGAAGCAAAAATTCTATAATTTCATGGAGTTGCGCATCACTTGGAACACACTAAATCTTTAGACACTCTGAGATCAGAATGTAATTTTCCCTCAAGAAGACACAACAAGAGCATGTGGACATGAATGTATGAAGAAGGTAGATTAGTTCATAGCTGATGTAAGTATAAAACCAGAGACCTGAGCAGTATTTAATATTAACGTACAAAAATAGTTTATTTTAAAGTCTAAGCCTGAAGACAGCTCTTGATTTTGCTTTTTACTTACCTTGTCTATGAAGAACCTAAAAATCATTGAATGGAATCAAATTGTGTGACAGAAGATGGTGGCAATGAAGGTGACAGCCTAGAAAATCATAGCAGCAGTGAAGACGAACAACAGAGCTAAGATTGTCTGGAGAAGAGAAGAATTAAAAATATAGCATAGACTTAAGTTCAGCTATCAACCAGAAAATATCCAGAGCTGAATATCAGTTTGAAGGAAAATCTTTACACTTTAACTCCTCCAGCAGAAAGAAAACTTTCTGTAATGGGGTAAAAACAATGAAAGCAGTAAAATCCCACTAGCAGCTAAGGGGAGAAATCCAAATTGAGTGCCCCAGGAAAAAGGCTGAATACTAGATACCCAGAGCAGATTTGATCCCTTGAATGAAGGGACACGATATATTTGTTATCAGCTAAAAAAAAAATCCTGAGGAGTGTGATTAGGGCTTTTAACGTGGATAAACAAAATTCTGACCAATACCGTCAATGAACGATCAGTTGTATTATAGAAAAGAATTGGAATTAATATCATTTTTGTAAATACACAGAATGGTGTTTATTTAAAGCATAACAAATCATCTGATCATAGGAGGCAGAATTCTCCATTCACCAATATGACACGTGACAACATCAACGTGAGAACTGAAACAATCTAATACTTAAGTATCTTGTCACAGATCTTGCTCCTAAACCCCACATCGGTGAAGAGAAAATTGTGCATGCTTTCACTGACAATGAAGTCATTTAGCAAAAGATGTCAGTTCTTGACAACATGCTACAGTTTGAAGAACATATCAAGCAATAAGTTGAATCATTCCGAACCCAAAATGTACATTCGTGCCTTGGAATTAAACCTTGAAGAACAAGTCAATACTGCAAGGGAACAAATCTGTCATCATAGCAACAACATACAAATCTACTACTTCATTTCTCCCTCGGGATACTAGCAATGGTATCCAATGCTAATAATGGAGTAGAAGACATGAAACCACCTCCTAAGTATCATACATTTTTGTAATTTTATCATTGTAAATTCTTTCAGCCAGATTGATTAAATCTCTGACATAATGGAAGCTGGCAGAGAAACTGCAAAATCACCAACTTTACAGCAAATATTTCTAAACATTTACTTACCCACCGATCACAAAAGAAATAAGTCAAAAGCATTGGGGAAGAGTGGGAGAAAAAGCAAAATATAAGGTAAGTGTAATTTAGATAACTCATCTGCATATATAACTCTTAGTGAACAGTTAGGATGAAGTGAAAAATGTTTGGGGAAGGGGGTACATAAGTCCGTTAACACCCTTGAGCAACCTTGCAAATATGTCATGAAATTTCACATCACTTGGTATAAATGGAACTCACAGAACTTTAGACAATCTGGAAGCAGGCTGAAATACTCTCAGGAAGACACACTGCCAGCACATTTATATGAACACACAAAGAGGATAGATTAGTCCTTACCTGATGTAACTATAAGATCAGAGCCTGGTGCATCTATGACTTTATTTTTTAGTGGTATTTCTTACTGATATGTAATAAATACTGTTAATTTGATGTCTAAGCCTAAAGACTTTGCTTCTGCCTCAACCAGGCTGCAACGAACTTAAAACTCATAATGATACGTAAAACCAAACATTAAAAGGCAAGGCACTTGTGTAACTACAGAACTAAAAGAACTTAGAAAAGAGGTAGTACTTAAAATATTAGCTATGTTAAGATGTAATAAATATCCTGGACCAGACAAGTTTCATCCCAGAGTGTTGAATGACATAACAATAAAGGTAGTTGTATATTGAGGCATGTGTTTAATATACGCATTAATATCATTTATTTTAGAATTTGAATTTTGAATTAGTGGCTTGTGGGTTTGGGGTCTGTCTGTATGAGAGAGTTAGTGAATAACTTTTCGGTATTCTTGGAGTCATGAATTTTTTTAAACCGGTGTGAGAGAAGTAGGGTGATAATGGGAATATAGGTGTAGAGCTGGATGAACACAGCAGGCCAAGCAGCATCAGAGGAGCAGGAAGGCTGATGTTTCGGGCCTAGACCCTAGAATTCATTCAGGGATCTGACTTGTCAAATGACTATCTCAGCCAGGACCATAACATAAAAGATACATTGGTGGCTATCCTTCTTAATTCTATAAATTCTAGGAAAGTTCCTGCAGACTGGAAGATAATAAATATAGCCCACTATTTAAGAATGGAAGAAGAGGAAAGTGGAGAACTACAGACCAAGGAGGATGTTAAAACCAATTATAAAGGATGTGATAACAAAACATTTAGAAAAGAATATTAAAATTGGACAGAATTAACGTTGATTAATAAAAGGGAAATCATGTTTGACATATTTTTGGAGCTTTATTGAGGATGTTATTTATAGCACTCGATGTGATGTAATTGGATTTCCAGAAGGCTAAGGTTCCAAACAGGAGGTTAATAAATAAAATTAGAGTGCATAGGATTGGGAAAATATACTATTATAGTTTCCAAATTGGTTAGTAAACAGAAAGCAGAGAGTAGAAATAAATAGATAATTCTCAGGGTGACAGGCTATCACTGGTGGGATACTGCAAGGCTCAGTTCTAGATCCAAAACTGTTCACTATTTTTCTCAACAATTTGGATATGGGAACCAATTGTTTATTTCTAATTTTGCTGGTGACACCAAACTGGATGGGAATGTAAGTTGTGAGGAGGATGCAAGGTGGTTTCAAGATAACTTGAACAGGTTAAGTGAATGGGCTACAACATGGGAGATGGAATATAATATGAATACACATGAAGTTATTTGCTTTGGTAGAAAATAGAGAAAGGCAGAAATTTCTTAAATGGTATGAGGATGGGAAATATGGATCTAAAAGGGTTTGAACGTCCTGACCCGTGAGTTACTAAAAGCCAGCATGCAAATGTAGCAAGCACTTAGAAAGGCAGATGGTATGCCGTCATTCCATTCAAGAGAATTTGAACACAGAAGTAAAGATGGCTTGCTGCAGCTGTATAGAGTCTTGGTGAGACCTCACTTGAAGTATTGTGTATAGTTTTAATCTCCTTGTCTAAGGAAGGATATATTTTCCATACAGGGGGTGCAACTGAGGTTCACCAGATTAATGCCTGGGATGGAAGAATTGTTTTATGAGGACAGATTGAGGAAACTGGGCCTGTATTGTCCAGAGTTTTGAAGGATCAATGATGATCTTTGAAACTCTAGAACAAGAGGACAATGATCTTGGTATAAGGGTGGGTAATTTAAAACTAAAACGATGAAGAATTTCTTCACTCAGAGGGTGGTGAATCTTTGGAATTCTCTACTCCAGGGAGATGTCGACTCTCAATTATTGAACAGATTCAAGTCAGAAATCAATAGTTTTCTGGAGATTAATGTCATCACTGGGTATGATGATAGTGCAGGAACATAACATTGAGGTAGGAGATCAATCATGAGTGGATCATGGAACTGGTTTAGTGGGCTGAGTGGCCTACTCTCGTTCATATGTTAAGCAGGATTAACAATCAGACAATTTGCTGATCTGAAACTGACTTGTAACAGGAATTAGAAAGTTGCAATGGAAGGGGAGGCTGTGGGAGGAGGGCAAATGGAAATCCAGGAGGGGAGGTGAAAGGGGACGGGAAAGGAGAACAGTAGGCATGAGGTGAGAGTGGAAGAAGGAGATCATGGTCAGCAGGTGGGAGGGGAGAGTGTGGGAATAGAGTGGAAGTAAGAACTGGGATTTAGAAAGATGTCTGAACGATTTATTTTCTTGCTAAACAATCACAACTTGCAGAAGAATTCTAAACTCTGTTTCTTTCTCCTTCCCTCAATCGCTTCTACTCTTTTAAAGGTAAAGTCGCAAAATATTTAAACATCCCCTACTGAAGCACTTTAACAAAATACAAATTAATAATCTGATGGAACCTTATATAAGGAAATGGAAATGTATTAAATTAAAATAACATTTTCTGGGGTGATGATGAACCCAGTCCCTGTGGTGCCCACCAGTCTCCGTAGGCCTCTTCATACCGATGAGCACAACAGGCTTCCTCTCCAGGGAGCCCCGAGCATGGGCTTAACCGTGAAAGAGGGAGCAGACAGTCAGCAACAATAAGCCCCTTCATGGCTTCCTGCCTGGACCTGTCAATAGCTTGGCCAAGCCCAGGAGCAGAGCTACAAGAAGGCCCTCCCTGCATGGGGTTCCTGTAGATCTGAAGAGTGGGGCAGAAATGTAGCCAAAATTTAAGGAGAAACCCCTTTGGAAAATCTAAATAGGGGCTGCAAACGGAAACACTCTGCAAATATGAAAAATGGTTTCATCCAGACCACACAAAAAAACACTACGCATGACCTGGCACACAGTGAACTTACTTAATCTTCTAGACTGATTTTATTTTAGAGTAGTTTCTTTTCAGTTGGTTTCAAATGATTTCATTTGAACACTGTTGAACACGTAAAAGGAAAATAAGTGTTTGCAATTGATAAGTTTGATGTGCTTTATGATTTCATTTCATGATCATTGATTTCAATAAATTACTGTCAAGCAATGACTGAATGACACTTTGAAAGATGAATGGAACACAGTTTGAACAGTTCCTTGCAAGTAAATGTGGGCAAATGTTAACAGAGGCTACAGGAAATTCTACAGGGACCTTGCGTTCCTGCTTTACTATTTACAAACAATGTACATCTTTTATAAGATGTTGCATTAAAGACAGAATGTTTTGGTCATGTGCCTGAACGCCAAAAACAAATTCAATGTGCAGTCAAACACTTGAAGATTTATTAAACGTTAAATGAGCCATTGATGTTATGCAAGATGATTTTACTAAAGACACAAACATTGCAGGGAATTGAGGTTAACCCTCCAGATGACTTCCTTATGCATCTCCCAACTAAAGGCTACAATTTTACCTTATTTCCTGTTTCTAGTTCCACTACTCCAGAGGCATCTGCATTCCATAACCTATGATCGACTTCCAATATCAGTCACTATCCAGATGTTTCTAGGCCTGCTAAATATTATGTCATTATACTCCCAAAGTTGCATGGAAAAGCAATGATGGTTGGTTAGTAAGGCATAAAGTAAGAACTAAGTGTCTAGCTAAAGTGGTGAAACAAGCAATACGTGGCGATATGTTGGCTGGCCTTAGAAGATTGTGGTAAAGTATCAGCTATCTTTTCTCAGTCCATCAGTTTTTTAACTACAGAAATAATCTAAACTATATAATATAAATGGATTCACTTTTTAATTTCTCAATTTGTACCTTCAACAGGAGCAGTTTATCTGATTAAGTAAGCAACATTCAAAGTGCAATTTATATGCTAAAAGACCATTTGTCAGCAAGGATAGAAAATACAGCTTTGGAATCTTAAGGATGATCATTCAAGACTGAAAGTCTCCGTTCAATTTGAAGTTGTTACCGTCTATGATTTTTAATTGTCATTATGCAGTCTTGAACATATTTCAATATGTTAAAACACGGATTGTTTACAAAATGATATTCAGATTATTGGTTACCCAAGTTTGGAATGTGAGTTCAGATTTTCTGATGGCTTCTTTTCTCTGACTTCAGGAAGATGTTGCCTATGAGCAAGCTCTCCACCACTTACCATTACTTCAAGAATTTTTCACCAGACTGCCACAATTGATGGCATCAGCCAAAAGTTGAGCAGATCTAGCGCAGCACAGTGCCTTTCTCACCATTGCTAGGAACGCAGGCTCATCTCCAGCCTCAGGTGACTGATTGTGTGGAGTTTGCACATTCTCCCTGTGACAGCACGGATTTCTACCGGTTGCTCCGTTTTCCTGCCACATTCCAAAGTTGTGCAGGCTAGGTAAGTCAACCATGATAAATGCATGGTTAAGGAGATCGGGTGGGAGGGGCCTGGATCTGGGTGCGATATGCTTTTGAGGGTCAATTCAGACTCAATGGGCTGAATGACTTCTTTCTGCACTGTATGGATTCTAATGCATCCAATTTACACAGCAATGATGTACATCACATTTTCTGGCATTAAACTATAACGATACTAGCTGGAATGCCAACTCGTTTCGATAACTAGCATTGCCATTGTATGTTAGAGGAGATTTGAACTTTCCCTCTGCAATTCTGCCATTTTTAAAAAAAGTAACTTCTTCCCTTTCCTTCTGTAGGCATTTGATGTCATTGTCTCTCCTTCAGGCTGGATCTTTAATACTAATCAAAATCCTAATTAAAAAATTACTCAAAAGCACATTGCTTCCACATCAGTTGGTGTCCCCCAATCTTCCTGCAGCTGAGAAATGTCCTAAGAAATGTCCTGAGAAATGGGAATTAAATGGAAACATTACTCTGAAAATGAAATTTTGTGACATGATCCATCATTTTGAAGAACGGTCAATGGATCTGAAGCGTTAACTCTGCTTTCTCTCCACAGATGCTGCTGAGTTATTCCAGCAATTTCAGCATTTATATCAAAGCTTTCATTTCTCCAAGGAATCTTTAAGAATTTTAAAGCTGTTAATTATTTCTTAACGGTAGCTATTATCATAATAACGGCAAACTATAGCAGATATTTGCACTCATCAAGATTTCATCAACAGCAAAGACGTAAATATTCCTTTTAAGTGTTTTTTGTTGGTTGAGGCTAGCTATGGTGGTTATTGGGAGAACGCCCCTGCACTTCCCTGAAGAGAGTTATTGAAGCTTTTGCATCCAATTAAACTGTCAGGTGGGCTCTTCTCCTAAGAAATTACTTAAAACCCACAGCAGTGCAGTCTTTCTACCTTGCAAATACTGTGCATTCAATTAAATGCAGTGCTACATTTAGAAGCTGACCCACAAGACTAAATTTAATTTGATTCTTGAAAATATTTGAGGATCAGCTTACTCCTCATTCAATGAATGGGAATCTGTTCTACCATTTTACTGCTTAAGGTTTTGCTCAAACAGAAAATTCTGCTACTCAAGTCCTTTTTTACAACTGCAATCTCTTATGTCTCCGAACTCGAAGGGAACTGAGAGAACCTTCTTCATTGTTTTTACATCATTTCCACACAGATATGTTCCAGATCTGTGCGTTCTGCTTCAACTGAGAACTTCAAAACGTTAAACGTCAACTTCTTTTCTGTTTTTCTGTATTACGTCCCTTTCCTTTGCCCTTTTTAATGGCCTTATCTACTTGCATTACCAGATTAAATAACAGTGTAAATGCACTTGGAAATCCCTTTAATTCTCTACCTCCATAAGGCATATTTCTTTGCATTATATTCCTTTGCCCACTCTATGTTATTCCTGATTGACATTTAACAAGGCCTTAAAATTTTTAAAAGCTGGACTTTTAAATTGGGCAAATATCTGAAGTAAAGGAAGACATAGGATTTGGGAACAGAAAAAAGGGCATTAGGACTAGTCTAGAATTGTCTGAGCAAACAAATGATAGAGATATGGTGGAGACTTAGGTATATGTGTATAAGTGCATGCGTGTGTGTGTGAATCTATGGTTCTGGAATGTGTAAATATAAATAATACTGAACCAATCAGATCTACTAGGGAAGTGGTTAGTTGATATATCACCAGGTTAATAGGAGATGACTCTAATTAAAACCATAATTGTGTTAAATAAATGTTTTTTCAACTACCTAGCTACTGAGTGAAATAATTGTCACACAAGCCAAGAAACCCAAAGTATAGCTTGTAACTTTAAATTGGAAAATATTCTAATGTCAATAAATCTCCTCCTACTGCTATGAAGGACAGGAAAGTTGGCTGGAAATCTTGGTTTTGGCTGAATTTCCACAAATCTAAATTATCCACCTATGTTTATTTGCATTGGAAAAAATGAAATCAGCCTGAATGTGCCCAATTTAGACGTACATATAACAAATGTTAAAACAACGAGTTCCCACAATAGTTCAGAAAGTTTATCTAGAACATAGGTGAGATATGTGGTCTAGGATGATTTGAAGTTTTACAGCCGCAATTGATGGCATCTATCGAAAGTTGAGGGGATCTGGCGCAGCACAGTGCCTTTCTCACCATTGCTAGGAACCCAGGCTCAACTCCAGCCTCAGGTGACTGACTGTGGAGTTCGCACACTGTAAAAGTTTTGATGCCTACTCTCTCTTCAATTAACAGTTCTCAGCCAAGGAAGTTGTCTAGCTGATTTATTCAGGCAGGGGCACAGAGAAAAAAAGATTCTCATCTCAGTCTTGACTGTTAAATAAAGAATTGCATGGTCTATGTTTTGAGTGAGGTGCAGACTGTTTAGGTCTGAAATTAGGTAAGGACGCCAATCACTTGTCTGTGATTTCAACACTCCGTTTCCCCCAACACAACAAGTGACTCTCAATGTTATGCGTCAACTGGGCAAGGCATTAGTACGTGTGGAACTATGCCCCAACTTGATGACAAAGTTATCAGAAAGACAGGTAAAAGAAAGTAGGGGAAGAATGCAAATAAAGGCAGAACTTCGTCATAAGAAGATCACACTTTCAAACTCAGACTCATATTTGTATTTTCATTTTGCTATGGTAAATTACAGACAGGAAACTGATATGTGAGGGGACAGCTGCTATTATGGTAAATTAAGAATTAAATCCGAATGCAGTTGGCACGTAAACAAAATATATATTCTACTAAAAAAATTAAAGCCCCTGACTAAGTTAACACAGTGAAATACTTGTAATTTCCACCTCTAAAACAAGTGCGTGAGTGTACCATAATGGTTAATTTTTTTACTAAATTTACTCAGATGCTATTAATAATATCCTAAAAGGATAAACTACACTCCAGGGTGAAGATCTATGCTGAATATCTTGCCAGGGTGACCATAGAATGTTGATTTATAGTACTGTATTTACAATATGTGGTATCACATTTCTGGATTTATTGCACTGTCCAATAAAAGAATTGTATATATTATGCACTTACTTCATTTTTGCCAGTTGTGCTGTTGCAAAATCAAATAGTAAGCACGGTGCAGTCAAGGACATGTTGGCAAGAGGAAAAATAAAACCCTTCTTCCTACCATGGGCATATTTTTCTGTCTCCCTTTATTAAAATCTAGTACCTAGCCCTCCAGTCTATAGTGGAGTTTTATTTTAAATCTTCCTGATCACTGTAAAACTCCAGCTGCCTCTTAGAATTATTTATCTTCCTGTAAATTCCCATAGATATATGGGATTAAGTGTAAAATTCTTGCTTTTATGTTGCATTTTACATTTGACAGACGGTTTATGGTATAAATTGAAGACACATAGCTCTTTTTCCCTCTCTATTTACTGAGGTTAATGATAACTGCTCTAAATTTGCCTCCAGCAGAGTGTTATACTTGATGCAGACGATATTTATATTATTGCCCATAATGTAAAAAACAAAGCTTAGATGTGGTGATGTTGAAGAATCCAACAGACATTAATTACAACTAACTGATACATATGATACATTACATACCTTAGGTTCATAAGTTTCTGGGCTAATATTAAGTCAGCGAGTAAGATGGAATATAAGGCATTTAAGCCCTCATGTGCCACGATATAATAATTATTAAGAGACACTGTTATTTATGAGTGACTGTCAGGAATAAAGCATTCTGAGCTTTGAACTTTCTGTACTGCACTGTACTGGACTTGACTCCCAGCTCAAGATTGTATTTTACTCTTTTTTTAAAAAATTAAGGCAATCTCCAATTTTTTTTGTCTTGAAAGAACTTATATTCTAATGAAAAAGAAATTTGCTCTGCTTTCCTGGTGGCTGTTGTTCCATCCACAGATCTGTACAATAGTATGAACTCACAGAGGCCAATACTGTTTAGTGGAGAGAAAGTCTCCCTTTGATTGAATTCTCTATTGTACAATTATTCTTCAATTAGTTTTCCAGATATCTACCACCAAGATATTAAAATCATTTATAGATGGCCACCACTACCATGGTCACAGTTTTTCTGCAATGGGGTGTTTTATTTGATGAAATGATAATCTCACTAAATATAGTGGCACTTAAGGATCTAATATATTTATTACAAATAACTCTTACAAAAATTACATTCTTCAGGCAGACAATTGGCCAGGCTAATATTAAGCTATTAGAGTACAACAAGGGGACTTGCTTCCACTAGAGCGTCAAGCATTAAGTGAACCAAAATAATTTGAAATTTGAGATCTTCGTACCCTCAGGCCACACACTATGATGTAATAACAATATCATGAGTGTGCATCTCAAAGGTATGCTGACGTATTGACCATGAGACATAACCTAACATTTGTATTGATGTGTAATAGGCAAACTAGAATAGAAATGCACTATTTACAACCAATTACATAGAGTAGCTCATTCTCACGGCTACAGGTAGAGATTCAGATGAGTGCAGTGAATGAACTATTATTGAGAATGGTAAATTGTACACAAGCAAAGTTTAACTGTATAATACCAACTAAATTGTTTAGCTGAGCATTTATAAAGCTCTGATTAGGCCTCCAGAAGAGTACTGCCTCCAATTCTTATCACCCAACTTAAGGAATAATGTGATGTTTATTGAGAAGGTGCAGAGAAGATTTATAGAATCATAGAGAATCATAGAGTGCATACTGTGCAGGTAGAGGCCATTTGGCACATTTGAGTGTACACTGACCCTCTGAAGAGCATTCCACTCAAACCTGCCACTCCCCCACACTATCGTCATCATCCCACATTTACCAAGGCTAATCCACCTATGATACACAGCCCTGGACACTATGAACAATTAAGCATGGCCAGACCACCTACCCTGCACATCTTCGGACTGTTGGGGGAGAACAGAGCACTGGCATAAGCCCACGCAGACACATCAAGAATGTGGGTATTCCAGGATGATTCCCGAGATATAGTTATGAGGTTTATTTGGAACAGCTGTGGTTGTTCTCCAAGGAACAAAGGAGGCTGAAGAGAGATGTGGTAGAGGTTAGTATTATCAATCCTTCAGGATTGACATGGAGGCTCCAGGACATGAAGATCTGTCTCCAGGACACTGCTGAGTGAAACCCTGAAGAAAAATCATACAGACATTAGCTTTTGTTGGTCATTCATTTGAATATTTCACCTTAATAGATGTGAAAACATTAAAAATAGGGAAAGTCATGTGATAAAAGCTCCAGGAGTATATTTAATCATAGTTAGCAAGCCGAATAGAGATGTACAAGACTGTAATAAGCTTAAATAAAGTAGACAAGTAAAATCTCATCCCATTACATGATGGTACAAGGACAAAATGGCACAGATATAAGATTTTGAGCAAAATATGCAGAGGCAATGTAAGGAAGGAATAATTAAATACATAAAGTGTTGATGACCTGGAATTTTCAGTCCACAGGAATGGTGGAATTGGAAATAATCAAGGATTTCAAAGGGAAATTTGATGGGTATGTGAAAGAAATGAACTCGCAGTGCCAGGCTATGGGGATCCAGCAAGGGATTGGGAAAATTGGACTGGTCTATATAGAACTGGGAATGGACTGAAAGGCAGAATTTACTTACATACATTAATTCATCAGCACCATAAATGATATGAAATGACTCAAAATGGCAGTACCATAATAAGAGTCTTAACAGACAATCCACTGAAAATCTAACCAAAGCAGATACATGTAGTAACAAAAGCAGAAATTACTGGAAAAGTTCAACAGTTCTGCCAGCTTCTGTGAAGAGAAAACAGAGTTAACATTTCAGATCTGGTGACCCTTCCTCAGAACTGATGGTAGCTAGGAAAATATTGGTTTATGTTCTTATCCAAAGAAATGGGCACAGACGCAAAGACGACAGAAGAAGAGTTTGACATCATGTTATGCCCAAAATTCATTAAGTAGAGATACAGAGGGATAAAGCTGAGACTTTTGCTGAGTACAGAATGTTCAGCATCGGAGAGCGGAAGGTTAGGAAGGATGGTGAATAACTGACAGGAGGTGAGGCTGAGGGAGGGGATGGAGTCAGAAGGAAGGGAGTTGGGAGGAAGGTTCCAGAGGGTCATGGATATCTTTGAGTTATTGCAGCTTCTGGGCCTTGATGCCTGAAAAGAAAAGAAAAGGTTTCTTGTTAGCGTGGCAATTGAGCCGGGGTTGAAATGGAACTGCAGATTTGTGCAATCCTGAGCCAGCGAAACGCAGTGCTGCTGGAGAGAGAGGTCGAGAGTGTGCATATGAACAAATGCGTTTAGTAGCTTTCTACACTAAACGTGAAAGTCAATTTATCGTATCATTAAAGATGGAAGACTGCAGAAGTTGGGTGTTACTGGTTTATTTATTTGTTCATTCACATAAGTTGTTCTTCATGAATTGTTCATTGTTGCTCCATTTGTTCAGTGGCGGGAGTCGGGAGAGAGTGCGAGAGGACTGCCAGGATAGGTAAGCTTTTTAGTTTAAAAGACTCACCTCGTGAGTCTGCAGCCTCCATTTGTTCAGCAGCGGGAGTCGGGAGAGAGCCCGAGGGGACTGCTGGGAAGGTAAGCAGCGAGTATAATAACCTACCGTTAGTGCTTCGGGGCCTTCATTTTTGGCAGCGGAGGAGGAGGAGGAGACTGGGAGCGAGAGGACCCCTGGGAAATATAGTTTGGGCGAAATCTACTTTTTAAAAATCTTTCAGGAAGTTTAAATTTAGAGGGAATGGCAGTCAGGGCAGTGCAATGTTCCTCCTGCAGGATGTGGGCAGTAAGAATCAACAGCAGTGACTCTTCTGACTTCACCTGTGGGAAGTGCACCCAGCTCCAGCTTCTCAAAGACCGCGTTAGGGGACTGGAGCTGGAGCTGGACGAACACAGGATCATTCGGGAGGCTGAGGTGGTGATAGAACCGAGCTACAGGGACATAGTTACCCCTAAGAACGAAGGCAGTTGGGTGACAATAAGGAAAGAGAAGGGATGGAAAAAGTCAGTGCAAGGATCCCCTGTGGTCATTCCCCTCAACAATAAGTATACTGTTTTGGATACTGTTGGGGGAGATGACCTACCAGGGGTAAGCCACAGGGACTGGGTCTCTGGTACAGGGTCTGGGTCCATGGCTCAGAAAGGAAGAGGCGAGAATAGGAGAGTAATTGTAGTGGCGGATTCAATAGTTAGAGGCACAGACAGGCGGTTCTGTGAACGCGAACAAGAAGAACGGGTGGTATGTTGCGTCCCGGGTACCAGGGTCCGTGACGTCTCGGATCGTGTCCTCAAGATCCTTAAGGGGAGGGTGAGCAACCAGCAGTCATGGTACACATCGGTACCAATGATATAGGGAGAAAAAGGACTGAGAATGTGAAAAACGAGTACAGGAAGTTAGGTTGGAAGCTGATGTCCAGGAAAAACAAGGTAGTTATCTATGGATTACTACCAGTGCCATGTGATAACGAGGTAAAAAATAGGGAGAGAATGCAGCTAAACATGTGGCTACAGGGCTGGTGTAGGAGGGAGGGCTTCCATTATGTGGATAATTGGAGCACATTCTGGGGAAGGTGGGACCTGTACAGGAAGGACGGGTTGCACCTGAACCGGAAGAGCACAATCAACCTGGGAGGTTGGTTTAAACTAGATTGGCAGGGAGTGGGGAACCAGGTTTGTAATTCAGAGGATGAGGTATTCAACCATCCAACAGACACAACAGGGAGTGAGATTGTTATTAAAGAAATGCGGTCGATGGAGCATAATTGTGGGCACAGAGATGGTTTGAGGTGTGTACACTTCAATGCTAGAAGTATCAGAAATAAGGCGGATGAACTTAGAGCATGGGTCAGTTCTTGGAACTATGATGTTGTGGCCATTACAGACACTTGGGTAACTCAGGGACAGGAATGGTTGCTGGAAGTTCCAGGATTTAGATACTTTAAAAGAAATAGGGAGGGTGGTAAAAGGCGGGGGTAGTGGCATTGCTAGTCAGGGCTAGTATAACAGCTACTGAAAGTCAGTTCGAGAATGATATGTCGACAAAGTCAGTTTGGGTTAAGGTCAGGAACAAGAAAGGAGCAGTCACTTTGTTGGGGTTTTTTACAGACTCCCTACTAGTTGCAGAGAAGTGGAGGAGCAGATTGGGAGGCAGATACTGGAAAGGTGTAGAAGTCACAGGGCTGTAGCCATGGGTGACTTCAACTTTCCAAAAATTGATTGGAAACTTTTTAGTTGTAATAGTTTAGATGGAGCGGATTTTGTCCAGTGCGTTCAGGAAGGATTTCTGACACAGTATGTAGATAGACCAACACGAGGAGAGGCAACTTTGGATTTGGTGCTTGGCAACGAATCGGGCCAAGTGTTAGACCTGTTGGTAGGAGAGAATTTTGGCAGTAGTGATCATAACTCTGTTACTTTTACAATAGTCATGGAAAAGGATAGGTACATACAGCAGGGTAAGGTTTATAATTGGGGGAAGGGTAATTATAATTCTGTTAGGCAAGAATTGGGTAACATAAAATGGGAACAGATGCTGTCAGGGAAGAGCACTATAGAAATGTGGAGATTGTTTAAGGAATGCATACTGCACGTGCTCAATATGTTTGTCCCTGGCGGGCAGGGAAGATGCAGTCGAGTGAGGGAGCTTTGGTTCTCAAGAGAGGTCGAACAATTGGTTAAGAGGAAGAAGGATGCTTATCTAAGGTTTAGGAAACAAGGATCGGAAAAGGCTCTAGAGGGATACAAGTTATCCAGGAAAGAGTGAAGAAAGGGCTTAGGAGAGCTAGAAGGCAGCATGAGAAAACCTTGGCAGATAGGATCAAGGAAAACCCCTATGCTTTTAACACGTACATGAGGAATGACCAGAGAAAGGGTAGAGCCAAACAAGGGTTGTAAAGGAAATTTGTGTACAGAGCCTAAAGATATAGGAGAGGTCCTCAATGAATACTTTTCTTCGGTATTCACAACTGAGAGGGACCTAGTTGGGGGGGAGGGCAGTGTGAAATAGGCTGGTAGACTAGAGGAGGTGGATGTTAGTACGGAAGATGTACTAGGAATTTTGAGGAACTTGAAGATAGATAAGTCCCCCTGCGCCTGATGGGATTTATCCAAGGATTCTATGGGAATCGAGGGAAGAGATCGCAGGGCCTTTGGCGATGATCTTTTCACCCTCACTGTCCACGGCTATAGTGCCGGAAGATTGGAGAGTGGCAAACATCACTCTCTTGTTCAAAAAAAGGAATAGGGATAACCCTGGAAATTACAGGCCAGTTAGTTTTACTTCAGTGGTGGGCATATTATTGGAAAGGGCACTGAAAGATGGGATTTATGATCACTTGGATAGGCACAGTTTGATTCGTGATGGTCAGCATGGATTTGTGAGGGGTACATCATGCCTCACAAACCTTATTGAATTCTTTGAAGAGGTGACAAAACACATGAAAGAAGGTGCAGCAGTGGATGTGATGTACATGGATTTAAGTAAGGCGTTTGATAAGGTTCTCCATGGTAGGCTCATGCAGAGAGTAAGGAGGCATGGGATAGCGGGAAATGTGGCAGATTGGATTCAATATTGGCTGACCCTTAGGAGACAAAGAGTGGTAGTGGACGGAAAATATTCAACATGGTGCTCAGTTAAAGTGGTGTACCGCAAGGATATGTTCTGGGTCCTCTTCTATTTGTGAGTTTTGTAAATGATTTGGATGTCGGAGTGGAAGAGTGGATTAGTAAGTTTGCAGACGATACGAAGGTGGGTCGAGTTGTGGATAGTGCGGAGGGCTGTTCTAGGTTACAAGGGGACATTGATAGGTTGCAGAGCTGGGCTTAGAAATGGCAGATGGAGTTTGACCCTGAAAAGTGTGAGGAGATTCATTTTGGAAAGACAAATTTGAAAGCAGAATACAGGGTTAACAGAAAGATTCTTGGCAGTGTGGAGGAGCAGAGGGATCTTGGGGTTCATGTCCACAGTTCCCTGAAAGCTGCCACCCAGGTGGATAGAGCTTTTAAGAAGACGTGTGGTGTGTTAGCTTTCATTAATGGAGGGATTGAGCTCAAGAGCTGTGAAGTTATGCTCCAGCTATACAAAAGCCTGGTTCGGCCACATCTGGAGTATTGTGTCTAGTTCTGGTTGCCTCAGTATATGAAAGATGTGGAAGCGTTGGAAAAGGTGCAGAGGAGATTTACCAAGATGTTGTCTGGAACGGAGGGAAGGTCTTACGAGAGCTAGGGCTTTTCTCTTTAGAACGACAAAGGATGAGAGGTGTACAAATGATCAAAGGTATAAATGGAGTGGATAGCCAGTGACTTAGAAGATTGGAGAGAGGCAAACGTCATTCCCTTGTTTAAAAAAGGGAATAGGGATAACCCTGGAAATTACAGGCCAGTTAGTCTTACTTCAGTGGTGGGCATATTATTGGAAAGATAGCACTGAGAAATAGGATTTATGATCACTTGGATAGGCACAGTTTGATTCTTGATAGCCAGAGAATGGAAGGGTGGAGGTAGCTATTATGAGGGGGCATAGTTTTAAAGTGAGTGGAGATAGATATAGGGGAGACCTCAGAGGTAGGTTCTTTACTCAGAGAGTGGTCGGGGCATGGAATGCTTTGCTGGAGCAGATAGTGGAGTCGGCCTCATTAGGGGCATTTAAGCGGCTATTAGATAGGCATATGCATGATAGTATAAGGTAGGGGTGGAGGTTAGATAGACCCTAGGCTTAGGGTGAAAGTTCAGCACAACATTGTGGGCCAAGGGCCTGTACTGTGCTGTACTGTTCTATGTTCTATGTTCTATGTTCTATGTTCTTTGTTGTGTCTTATGCCTGGAAAATATGCAGAGACAACTCCTCGGTTTATATGAAACATGAGCTTTATTTTCAGTGCTTTTAAGATGTCTTCTCTCCCATGCTTCTACCTGCTGTTCTCCGTTTGTTTCTGTTTCTCTTCAACCACACCCATGCTTAACTATTACAGAGAACAAAAACAAAAAGAACTGCGGATGCTGTAAATCAGGAACAAAATGAAAGTTGCTGGAAAAGCTCAGCAGGTCTGGCAGCATCTGTGGAGGAGAAAACAGAGTTAAAGTTTCGGGTCCGGTGACCCTT
>JAHRHZ010000038.1:5123192-5144221 GCA_024137785.1 Ginglymostoma cirratum | reverse complement strand
TATTGGAAGTTTGTTATTCTTTTGTAGTGTGTAGTGGAATCTCAATGAGCATTTTTCGAATATACCAGTTTCTTCATTGGGTCAAATTGAGCTGAGATCTGCAAGTTCTCAGTCAAGTTGAGGTTTGCACAGAGCTTGGTGTCCATCCCATCCTGTGTGAAAGCTCAAGCTTATATTAGCGAATCTCTACTCCGCATTGAAGATCAACTTGTTGCCAAGTAAGCTCAAACTGCTGTTATCATGGTTATTGCAGGGGACACCATTGTTAAAAAGGACTTGCAGAAATACTTGCTACTCAACAAAGAGTTCCACATCAATTAACTAGGACGGCTGATGTACTGCACCGGGGAAGTGATAGTGATTCTGCGGAGCATGAACCTGCTATTCCCCATAACAGAGTTAGCATTTGTATTCCCAACACTCCTCCCACACTGGGGCCTGTCGGCCCAAACTTGTGCTGCAATCCCAAAGTGCTGCTATCCAAAGCCAGACCTTCTGATCCTTGATTTGCTGGAGATGGTGTGCAGTTTTCCTAGGGAAAATGACAGAAAATATGCTGCAGCCATTTGGAGTAGCATAGCTTAGGACAATTAGATTGGTAAAAGTATCCACAAGATACCCTGAATACTATTAGTTCCCAACTTTGATCACCTTGTAATCAAGTGGCTGAAATGCTTATAATGTTGTACCTCTTAACCTGTATTTCTGCCATTAATTCATTTATATTGTCCTGAAAATTGTACGCTTTCAAGAGCCATTCATTTTGCCTTTTTCCTCCCCGTTTGACCCTATTTACTGGTGTTTTTCGATGTTTGTACATTCTGTCCCTTCCTGTCCCACTCTGGGTATTGTTAACCAAATAGCCACCCTGTAATGCTGCCAATGTTTCTTCTCCCAAATCCTTTCTCCCCTCTAATTCATTTAAAGTCCTCTCTACAGTCCTACTTATTTGATTCACCAGGACACAAGTCCCAGCACAGTTCCACAGTGAAGTCCATCCACCAGAACAATTCCCTTCTACCCCAGTACTGGTGCCAATGCCCCATTAACTGAAACCCATTCCACTCACACTAATCTTTGAGCCATGCATTTGACTTTATTTATCCTATGCCAGTTTGCCCATGGTTTAGGTAGTAATCCAGAGATTATTACCTGGAAAGTCCTGCGTTTTTATTTAGCTCTAACCTGACCAAAATCTTTCAGCAGAATCCCCCTTCTAGTCCTATCAACAACTACTGGATCCCATTTCTTCTCCAGCCCTGAGGTGGTGTCCTTAATCCTGGCATCAGGCATTCAATGCAACATCCAGGACTCCAGCTCAATGCTACAGAGAACAGTATCTAGCCTCCTAATTTTAGTTTCCCCTACCACTTCTACATTCCTATTTCCTCCCCCCACCTGAATGTCATCCTGTACCAATGTGCTGCAGTCAGTTTGCTCGTCCTCTGTAGTCCACGCCTGTGTCCTCACAAGATCTCGCAAGAACCCTGTAACTGTGACACAACTACAGCGGCCGAAACGCTTCAGTTGCAATCACCTACCCCCAGCTCTAATCACAGACCAATTTTGAATGACTTAGTCTGAAGGGCATGTGTCTGGGTAACTTGCCCCATCCTTGATGTAGCGCAATGTCTGCAGCTCAAATTCCAGCTCCTCATATCGGACTCAAAGTTCCTTGAGCTGTAAACACTTAGTACAGTTGTGTTTGCCCTGGATCACATTGAAGTCCAGCAGCTCCCGTATGTTGCAGCAGTAACACATTTCCCATCCTGCCATCACTATTGTATTTAAGTTATAAATTAATTACTCTAGATTCCCTGTTCTTTGAACTTTACTGTAAAGGTTTTTTATAAATCTTATTCTTAACCAGTTATTTTTAAGCAAAGAGAGAAGGAAAACACTGGACACCTAAACGCAAACTGAAGACCTTGCTCTTACTTTACACAGCAGAAATAATTACCAGTCCTACTCACCAGTCCTACATATTTCCCTGCACTCACACCAAGCTGTGATTCATTACATCACACCATTGCTAGTCTCACAGGGCTTTTCAATCAATGCCTTATGTTCTCTCCCACTCACCTCTTACTCTGGAGAGTTTACTTCAGCAAACCATAGTTAAAACACTTCAGTCCCCCTTTGCATCAAGTTCTCACTTTGAACCAAACTTCCAGCCATTTACTCACTTGGACTTTTGTGTCAATCTGCTGCTGTCTATGACTCTATGACTCTAAGTCTCCTGCACATTGACTATGATCCTGGACAAAAACCTATAGCTGGCCAATGATTCATTACAAGATAGCTGAATAACTAATGGATGTGGTACATAGCGTAAGATACCATTGGACCTCGGAAAAGGAAGGTTCTGTCCTTTCCACTGCAATGAAAAACTCCTTAAGCCTGAAGAAAGACAGTCTATTTCCCCTCATCATTTGCTGTAAGCTATGGATTTTAAGCAATATGTCAGAGACTTTTTTAAGTGTGAACCAGTCACCCAGTGCCTTTGGCACACAGGTGAGAGTACCTGGAGAAGGAAGATCAAGGAGCAACAAGTCCTAACAAGCCAAAAGTTTCATCTCAGAGAGCCCTGTGGTCAGAGACCATTGAATTGTCTTCCCAGTCTTTCGCTCCACCCATGACACCCAATTTTCTTTTTGCATCTGTCTGCATATATGCAGAAGCTTTATAAGGAGGTTAGAGTTTTAAATAGTGAAGCTGGATGCTGATGATTCATAATTGTTGACCTGTAGCTAGAATCTACTATTTACAATAATATATTTTAAATTTATAACAAATAGTAATTCTTGTTAACTGCAGAAACCCGGTCCAAGCTTTCTGTCAACCTATAACCAAAAGATAGCTAAATTGGAGAATTTTGCACACTCTTAATAAATCTTGATTCTTGTGATGACTCTGGGATTAGGAGAGCTTGATTTCCCATACCTAACTCTAGTGACAGTGTAACAAAAATAGGTGGGAGGGCATGTTATGATGTGGACCAAAGGAATCAGCAAGAGGATATAATGTAGATAGATTGAGTGAGTCGCCAAAAGCTTGATAGACGAAGTTAATGTAGAAAAGTGTGAGGTTGTGCACTTTGTTAGGAAGAATCAAAAGGAAGATTGTTATTTAAATGGAGAGAGACTCTTAAAAAAAAGTGCAGCACAGAGGGAGGTGGGTGTTCTTGCATGAAACACAATAATTTAGCATGAAGGTGCCACAAGAAATTAACAAGGCAAAAAGGATTTTGGCTTTCATCACTAGAGTGCTGAAGTTTGATGAGGGCATACCTGGAATACTGTATACAGTTTTAACCTCCGTGTTCAAAAAGGAATATATTATCTTGGTGACAATTCAAAATAGATTCACTGGCTGATTCCTGGGATAAAGGGATTGAATTGTCAAGAACAGCTGGAAAGTTTGGTCTTTTTTTATTAGAGTAAGAAGAATAAGAGATGATCTTATTGAAACATACAAGATTCTGAGGGGTCTTGATTGGAAGATGTTGAGAAGATATTTCCACTAGTGGGGAAATGCTCACCTAGAAGACATAGTTACAAAATAATAGGACACTCATTTATAAATTTTGATGTGAAAGAGTCCCTTCTCTCGGAGAGTGCTGAATGTTGGGAATTCTCTACCTCAGAGAGTTGTTGAGGCTATACCACTGGAAGTGTGTAAAAAGGGTGTAGATAGATTTTTTTTAAATCAAGGAGTTATGGGCTATGACAAATTGGCTTAAAAGAGGAGTTGAGGCCTGGGGAAGATCAGACATGAGCTTATAGAATTGCAGATCAGGTTTGAAGGCTGAATAACCTACTCCTGTTCCTATTTCTTATGTTCTTCTGATTTTGCAGCTCCATAAAGAATATTATTGTGGAACTTGACTCCTGATCCCTAACCAGCTAGGTAACAGGGTCAGTTGAATGAACTCCAATAACTAACATCCTGTGACCATGTAAAACTGATTACCTTGCTTCACTGAAACAACCTTCATCTTTCTCTCCTCGTTCAGTACACATTATTCACCACAGTCTTGTGTAAATTTTGGCCCACTCCACTGCCACCTCCCAGCTATCTGCACACCATCATCAGCTATTCATATCCTTGTCTCAACACTGTTCCGCCAGGCTATAGATCTGTTCCAACTCTTGGCTGCCTGTTCGTTCTCCTGTATCTCTCTTGCTCAGTCACTCTGTGAGGTCTCACCAGCTAAGTGCTGCTGCCAATCAGTCTGACTGCCATTGCATGCCTGCTACAATTGCCCTTCCTCGTTCTTTAGCTATCATCAAGGCTTTCTACTCAATTCCTGGCTTTCTGCTCCTTTGTTATCTTCTCCACATGGCCTCAGGCTTTGTTCCCCTACCCCAGCTTGCCAAGGACACAGCTCCCTTGCAAGAAGGGACAAGAAAGGAGCTGATATGTTCTGGCCTACCAGGGTCACCTTCTGTCAGAGGTCCCACTACATGTGAGTGAGAGAATGTTATCTCTAGCAATAAGGTTGTAAATGGTAGTACAAGCATGAAATCAGAGTTTAAGATATTGACTGACATCACCATCATCCTGCTGTGCATACTTTCAGGGCATATGCCTACACCCAGGTATTTCCCTCAGCAACTTACCAATTGAAATAGCCTACAGTGGAAATAGTCAAAAGTAACACACCACATCCACACTCCCTATCATGTTACACCTCCCTCTGAAAGCAAGAGTAAAACTCCTTTTCACCATACAATGACGGTGTGACATTAACAGAATGAATGGGCTCAATGTAACATGAATATTACTCCCATTAGAACCATTATTTAATGCAGCTCAGTGAAGCATACATCAAGAGGGAATACTGTGCTATCTGTAACAGGACTTTTTGCAAGATATGGCATCTCTGTCTCCCTGGAGAATCCAAACTTGCTTGAGGATTTTTTTTGAGAATTGCAGGCATGTTCTAGCCTATAAACTCTCTGAAAGGGACAGAAATTTCTCCAAGCAGACTTTCTTCAACTTTCTCCTTCCACGTTCTTTATCCTTCAACCGTCTATTCCAAAGTGTAAATCTTAGACAAAAAAATCATCAAAAACAACTGCAGTCCTCCTAGTAGCCACCTAGCAGTTTGAAATCTACACTAACAGCTAGAAACTCTTTCAAATCCTCCGTGATTTGATGCATGTGATTGCAGATTCCTTAAGTAGTGTCAACGTGATAGTCTTTTCATGTCATGACTGGTCATTATTTTGTGGGCCTATATATAGGTTTGCATGTGTGAAGTCAATGATCCTAGGACTTCCATGCTTTTTACCGTTTGTCTATAGGGAAAGTCATAAAGCTGTTTGCTCTTGTAAACAGTTCAAGATTCACCTGATGACTGCATCTGTGGAATGCAGGCTGATTGATGTTCCTTATGGCCGTGTGGAAAGGGCCAAAGTGAGAATGTTCAGCATTAAATTGACGTTGACACCCACCAGCAGTGCCATTCCTGCTCTGAAATTTGGCTTGTGACTATCTCTAAGCATTGTGTTACAATTCTGTGATTCCTTCTTGGTGTACCTAAGATCTCATAAGACATTTTTTCCAGTACGGTGCAGATAAACGGAAATACTGAGAAGAGTAATGACAATCACATATCCTGCTGTGGATTGCAGTCTCCCTTGCAAGAATCTTCTTCTTCTAAGTAATACAAATCAAAGTAAATTTTCTTAGGTAACGAAGTGTGGAGCTGGATGAACACAGCAGGCCAAGCAGCATCATAGGAGCAGGAAAGCTGACGTTTCGGGCCCAGACCGAAAGAAGGGCACCTATGATGCTGCTTGGCCTGCTGTGTTCATCCAGCTCTGCACCTTGTTATCTCAGATTCTCCAGCATCTGCAGTTCCTACTATCTCTGAATAAATTTTCTTACAGCCAATCCACGAACAGTAAGGTTAGAAAGATAAGCATGACAAAAGAGATTTTTAACAAAAGTTGGAGCTCAGTGAATTGGAGATAACCCTAATAGCTTGGATGAAGAGTTGGTAGAGGTCAGAGAAGGAATAGTAGGCATGTACTCAAAATAGCAAGGTGTTTGCGATGCATTGGTCTTCCCCAGGAATCTGTACTGAGTCTTTAGCTTTTCATTCTGACATGGATAAAGAAATAGAAAGCTGTGTAACTTGGTTTGTTGATGACATGAGGTATGTGTTATAGTAAATAGTATAAAGTGAAACAAAATGTTGCAATAGGACGTTAGCAAGTTAGATTAGTGGACTAAAATAGGCAAATGGAGTTTATTGTGGATAAGTATAAAATCATCCACCTTTTAAAGAAATATCAGAGTATCTTCTAAATGATTAAAGACTAGGAAGTGCCGGTGCACAGACAGATTTGAGGAATCAAGAACTGAAATCACTAAAATTAAACCTCTAGAGGACAGGAACTAAAAATGATTTTGAGAAAACACAATTAAAACTCTATCATGAGGCCAACAATACAAACCAATGGAAAAGTTATTGCTCAGCATCAGCTACTGTTCAATACTTGGACTTCAGGAAGAATTTAAGTAGGTGTGAATTTATTCACTGGAATAATACTGGAGCTAAAATGTTAAGTTAGTGGTATTTTAGGGTCATAAAGTCATACAGCATAGAAACAGGCCCTTCGGCCCAACTTGTCCATGCCAACCAGGTTGCCTAAACTGAACTAGTTTGATTTGCCTGTGTTTCCTTGCTTTGCCATATTCCTCCATACATTTCATATCCATATATCTGTCTAAATGGTCTTTTAAATGTTATAATTGTACCCACCTCTATCACTTCCTCTGACAACTTGTTCCATGCACGCACCACTATCTGCATGGAAAAATTACCCCTCAAATCCCTTTTAAATTTTTGCCTTTTCACCCAAGCCTATGCCCTCTAGACTTGGACTCCCCTACCCTGGAGAAAAGATTTTGGCAATTCACCTTATCTCTGCCCCTCATGATTTTATAAACCTCAATAAGGTCACCATTCAGCCTCCTACACTCCAGGGAAAAAAGTCCCAGCCTATCCAGCCTCTCCTTACAGTTCAAACCTGCCAGTCTCAGTGACATCCTTGTAAATCTTTTTTACACCCTTTCCAGTTGAATAACATCCTTCTCATAGCAGGAGGACCAGAATTGTGTGCAGTACTCCAAATGTGGCCTTATCCATGCCATTTACAGCCAATTAATAGCTGCAATCAAACTCTGTGCCTTAGACAACCAATACAAACTTTAACATGACGTCCCAACTCCTGTACTCAGTGCTCTGACCGATGAGGGCAAGTGTGCCAAATGCTGTCTTGACCATCCTGTCTACTTGTGATGCCACTTTCAAGGAACTATGTACATGCATCCCTAGGTCTCTCTGTTCTACAACACTCCCCAAGGCCCTACCATTAACTATGTAATTAGTACCTTAATTTGTCTTACCAAAATGCAACATCTCGCATTTATCTGAATTAAACGTCATCTGCCATTCTTCAGTCCACTGGCCCAGTTGATCAAGATCCCATTGCACTCCTAGATAACCTTCTGCACTGTCCACTATACCACCAATTTTAGTGTCATCTGCAAAATTACTAACCATGCCTCCTATATTATAAACCAATCCTCGTGGCACACTGCAGCTCACAGGCCTCCAGTCTGAACAACAATCCTCTGCCACCACCCTCCGTCTTCTACCGTCAAGCCAATTGGATATCCAACTTAACTTTTTAGATTTATTTAAAATGTTATGCCCCTCATTCTGGACTCTACACTAGAGGAAAGTATGTAAAAATTGATAAACTATCAATTCTTTTGAACACCTTAAACACCTCAATTAGATCACCCTGGGAATCTTCTACATTCAAGAGAATACAAATCTAATCTTTGCAAAAGGTTTGCAAAAATTTGCTGCTAAGAAAAGCCAGGGAACCACAAACCAGTGAACCTGACATCAATGGCGGGTAAGTTGTTCAAGAGGATATCCAATTGTCTAGCTCTCCTTGGATCCCATGTAATCTAACTTTAATAATCCATCTACTATGCAGAACCTTATCAAAGCACTTGCTAAAGTCCATGTAGACAATGTTACAACATAGAACATGGAACATTACAGTGCAGTACAGGCCCTTTGGCCCTCGATGTTGCGCCGACCTGTGAAACCAATCTGAAGCCCATCTAACCTACACTATTCCATTATCATCCATATGTTTATCTAACGACCATTTAAATGCCCTTAAAGTTGACGAGTCTACTACTGTTGCAGGCAGGGTATTCCACGCCCTTACTACTCTCTAAGCAGCTCTGCTTTCATCTATCTTCTTCACCGCCTCTTCAAAAATTCAAGCAAATTTGTGAAACATTATTTCCTACACAGAAAGCCATTCTGACTATCCCTAATCCCTTGCCTTCCCAAAGGCATGTAAATCCTACACCTCACAACTCTCTCCAACAACTTACCCACCATTGATGTCAGGTTCACTGGTTTGTGGTTCCCTGGCTTTTCTTTGCAGCAATATTTTTTGCAAACCTTTTGCAAAGATTAGATTTGTATTCTCTTGAATGTGGAAGATTCCCAGGGTGACCTAGTTGAGGTGTTTAAGGTGTTCAAAGGAATTGATAGTTTATCAATTTTTACATACCTTCCTCTAGTGTAGAGTCCAGAACGAGGGGCATAACATTATAAATAAACCTAAAAAGATAATTTGCGCTGTGATGATGTCAGAAAAAAGTTTTTCAAGTAAAAGGGTAATGAAAATTTAGAACTTCTTTTCCTCAAAATCCAGTGACACATCAATTGAAAATGTTAAATCTGGAGATAAATTTTCAGGCACAGGTATTAAGGGTGCCAGACTTGAAAAGATTGACCTGGAAATCAGACATGATCAAACTGGATGATAGTACAAATTCCAGAGGCTGAATGTCTTGCTCCAAAGCTGCTGTCAAAAATTCTGGAACCACAAAGTTGAGCAGAATGGAAAAAGTGTTCTAACGTTTGTATTGGTTGTCTAAGGGACAGAGTTTGATTTCAGCTATTAGTTATCTACTGGCTGTCCATTTTAACAAACGTTTTAAATACAAGTGCAATCAATTTTCTTGATTTCAATAGTGAGCTTAAGCATTTGCATTGCACTGGCTTTAGGTGCATAATCCATAATGACATCATGTAATCAAACATTCCTGTTGACAGTACTTTCAGTTTATTGTGATACTTAGTAGTTATTCCTTATGCTGCATAACTTTATCAACCTCAATGATTTTAACCTTTTATATTTAAGGAGTTTTCATGAATCTCAAAATGAACTGTTAGCTGGAGCTTTCCACTTTTTAGTTTTCCAGTTATTAGCCTCATTTTTGTGCACACCAAACTTCAATAATTTAGGCTACAAAAAACTTACCTGTGTAATATTCATACTGAGCCACTAAAATTCATATTTTCCAGGCTGCTCCTAACTCTTACTTGCATACCCATTTGATGGTATCTGAATCAAATTTTTTCCATCTCTAAAAGATAATTCTCATTTTACTAATGTACATGTTGTACAGAATTATTTCAAAAATTTAAAACAGCAACAATTGTCCTTTTGGGTTTTTTGCCATTACGTTGTAAAGGAGGATTCTGCATCTTCCAGATATTATAATAGTTTTGACTAGAATCTCTAAATATGCTAACTAATCCAAGATAGTTTAACACAAAACACTTGCCAGAATATCCATTTCGCTCTAGCATAGTCCTTCGTGCTTTGCATGATTTAATAGTTCAAGACTACTTGCCAAATGTGGAATGCTTCCAGGTTTTCATTACACAGCTTATAAACCCAAAATAGTCTACAGTGTGTCCACATCTGGCAGCTGCAGATATCTGGAGTTCTTAGCGTCTCACTTCAACAAATGACAACAGTGTGGAAACGTCTGTGCTGTTTGGTCTGTGGTAACCTGTCAACGTAACATCCCATAATGGCTCTTCCAGCTGCCCTTTTAATTAACGTAACGTCATTAGCACTGGTCTAGGCAAAAGCACAACTGTTAACTTTAACATATGTTCTGCATCTACTCTCTCCTTTGTTTAGTAAAAATACATTCTTATTTCAATAAATAGAATTGCTAAGTAGGTTATGAATGGCTTCACCAGAAATTTCTTCCATCTTTCCAGGTTTACTTGCTTGGTTTCAACAACAAAGGATTTCAAGCAGGAATCATTTTTGTCTCAATAAAAAACTTTCAGTTTCAGTGCAAAATAATCAAATTCACTGACTTTATCTCCTTCTACATCCATTGATTGCAGGAATCTGAATGAAAAACCCTTTCAGACTAATTTAAGACTAATTATGGAAATGCTAATTGATCACTGTGATGCTATGCAGGGAGAATCGAGACCAAGTTCTGTTTTCTGATCATGTGAGTTTGGAAGGTAATTGGACCACTACATCAAAATCAAAACACATTCTTCTCTTATTTTTGTTTAATACTTTGATTGTAAATAACAAAACTTATGGAAATCTGGAAAGCAGGCTGTTTGGGTTGGTTGTGGCATTTGGGGTTTTCTTGCATTGTTGGGAGATGGAAAATCAAGGTACACCATGCCATCACTGGTGGGAGGGTGTAACTACAGCATGACCATGAGGCAATTTCCCATTTTCGATTAAAACATTGTTGACAGAAAGTGTGCGCAAATTAGTGGATTAATATACCTAATTGTAACACCTTTCATATTTCCTAGGCAGTCTGAGTTCAAGCAAGTTATATGTTCTGATTGTGAATTGACGCCAAAGCAAAAAAAACCCTCCAGTTGTTAGTTTGCTTACTCATTTATTATTTGTTTACATCTATTCTTTCTGCGAAATATATTATCATTTTTACATTTTTGATACATTTGCCCATTTTTGCTCACCTCAATTTGACATCTTGTCTTGCAATTTAACTTTTGCATTTCTGACCTTTTATAATATTTAATTTTTTTACCCTACAGTTACATGTTCCCAACTCTTGCAATCAATCTAAATGATAGCCATTTTTCACGTAAGTTGCAAAAGAACTTTTCTTTGAAAGCAATCCAATTATTAAACTGCTGTAGAAAGCAGGTCACAATGAAATAAGAGGCATGAAGGCATTATTAGTAATACAAATATATGAATAAGATAAATGACAGGGGGGAGATGCCATCAGTGTTTTGGAAAATGAAGCAACCAGAAGAATTGTGCACCAAACTTTTTGTGATGAAGGTGACTCAAAGACATTTACACATCTTTATTCAGGAAATCCCACTCCAGTAGTGAAGGGACAGTGATTGATGATGAGTTGATTGATTATAATGATTATTACACTCATCATTTTGTTGCAACATTAGTTGGAATGGCAAGAATTGTGGTAATCAAAGACATCATGAAACACAATTGCAAAATGCCCCCTGAGATTTCATTGGATTGTTTCTGAAGGACTTTTTTCAGATTCCCATCACTGCACAAAGGTCAATAGCTGGCCTGTCACTCATCAAATTCCCCAATGATTATATTTTAAATAAAAAGCTGTGTCTTTTAAAAGGGCAGTTATTTGATGAAACAAAATATTTGATTAATTCAGCCTATTGCACATGCATCTGCAGCTGGATTTGATTAATATCAAAGCTGACTAATCAGAAATAATCTACAAAGACTTTGGTGTTTAAAAAATACTATGGGAAAGTTTTTCTTAAGTTTTGTTTATATAATTATAGTGTTTTGTAACTTGTTTTCAGCTGCTATAAACTCCACAAACTTTCATTCACTGTAGTTCTTTTCCATTGTAGGTATTTTTTTCTCCCTTTCTTCTTGCCACTTAACCAGTAAGTAAAGTTAACCCTAATGTATTAACCTAGTGAACTCCAAATCCCATTCCTAATACATTGATCCCTTTCATTAGTGATTGCAAGAGCAACCTTCCAATGTTTTGTTTTGTCACTTCATTTAGAAAAGCCTGACAAGACTTGCATTATCCATGAGTGGAAATTTATATAGTGTGTACCTGGACTGCAAACATCCTCTGTAAGAAGCTGAAGACCACAAACATCCCATATTGAGCATTTCTCTCGTACCATCCTAGAATAATATACACTGAGACTATATCAACCATGGCAAAGAAATCTAACATTGGGTGAAAAGCAAGATTACTTTATCTGGTTGGGAAGTCAGTGGTTTTCAATTTATAACAGTTCCTGAGACAGTAAGAAAAAAAAACCAGTAAAAACTTCACTGCCAATGCAATGTAATATGAAACATTTTTCTTCAGGGAGGAAACATCGCAAGCTTTTTAAAAAGAAAAGTGAACAAAAAAGAAAATGGAGACTTTGCACTTATGTAGTGTATTTCACAATTTCAGCGCATTCTGAAGTGCTTTTCAACAAATAGTGGACTTTGGATGTGTGCTTACTCTTTTCATTCAGGAAACATGACAACCAATTGTGCATAGCAAACTCCCATGGAAATCAATATGATAACCAGATCATCTGTCTGAGTAATGCTCATTGAGAGATGAATGTTAAAGCACCCTGGGCAAAATTCCCTTTCTTTTCAATACAACAAAGCACATTTGTGTCTGTTTGAAATGACATGTTATCATTGGACTGAACATGAAATCAAGGAAGGGGGTTGAGGTTTTTGAAAGCCTACCATGTCAGCCCCAGAACATTTCTCAGGTGTCTTAGACCTAACAATCTTCAGCTGCTTTATCATTGATCTTCCTCCCACCATAAGGTCAGAAGTGGGGATGTTTATGGACAATTGCACAAAGTTGAAAATCTTTTACAATTTCTCAAAAATCAAAACGGTCTTTGCCTACTTGCAGCAAGACATGGACAACATCCAGGCTTGTTCTAATGAATAGCAAGCAACATTCCCACAACACAAGTTCCAAATGATAATCATTTCCAAAAGGAAACAATCTAACCATCTCTCTTTCATGTTCAATGATATTACCATTATGCACCATTAATACCATTGGTGTTACAATTGACCAGAAATTGCACTAGGCTAGCCATGGATGTATTGCTACTATAAGAGCAGGTCAGAGGTTAAATCCTGTCCTCTATTCATTATACACAAATGATCTAGTACTATACAGAAACAGAAGAGCAGTAGGATTTGTTTTAAATAGCTCCAGACATATAGACATAATGCACATCCTCCTGTGCTCAGTGGTTCTTCTGGTTGTTTAACATCTCTACCTTCAAGATATGAAGGCTGTTGTCCAATTATTTTCTCCCTTTACTCAAAACTTTCATTTTCCCTTCAACTCGCTTGTAATCACTACCTTGCTTGTGCACAGGCATGGATTCAGAGCAGCTCAAATATGTCTTCTTCCTATCTGAGCCAAGAATATAATCACAACCAAGGCTGAACTTCTACTCAACAATGTCCATATATGTCCAGAAAACTTCACTAAAAGCTATACAGCAAACCTAACTGATCTATCACCTTTCCAGTCAGGACATTAAAGTTAATCCCTCTGCTAACCCATCGAATTCAGATACATCAGCATAGATCAGTGGAGAATTTGACTCGCTGGTAGCTAATCCTGGAATTATCCATCAAAATTACTGCTAATTGATGCCTACATTGAATACCCTTTTAAGAAGCATCTGTATTCAAAATGTGGGTGTGTGGATCCAAAATAAACTTGGCATAGATACCACACCTTCCACCACTCACCTGTCTCCACCCAGTACCACTAGATAGTTAAATAGTCTGCTGACACTCATTCTCTACTCTTTTAAATGCTAGACTTGCACATAAAGCTCCTACAGTAATGGAAGATTTAGGATGAGTCAATCCCCTCAGAAGAGTAGAGGAAAGAATAATATCTATGAATATTTGGGTTAGGGACCTGTCATTGTGTTGCTTGATAGAGTCAAAATGAGGCAAGATGAAAGTATTGCGTTTTCAGTAGAAATTTTCACTCCTTAGTTGTGAAAATTTTGCGATGAAAAGTGACAAAGAATTGATTGGAATTTATAATAACATGAATTATTATTAAGTGAAATAGCAACATCCTTTTCAATGAACAGCAACAGAGACTTAAAATGCAATAGTAAATCATAATTGAAAGCATTAGTTTTTCCTTAAAAAATAGAAGGGATTGATTTCTTTCTAATTTTGTCTCAGCATGACATTATTAACATATTCTCATAATTTCTGTTTTCAGCAAATAGGGTAGTCAGTGTTTCTCTGCACACTAACTAAACACACCTTGTCTTCCTTGGTGCACATTTTCTCAATTTGAAAGTATTCAGCATCCTCCCAGAACCATCTCTGATGCTTATATCATAAATCGACACCCTGGGTCCACTTGGAATCCATATCATTTCCTTTAGTCGGTAAAGCTGACGTTCATCAGTGTACATTGTGGGAGGCTGGGTGGAAGATTGCTTGTCTTCGCCTCTCTGCCAAGTCCTGTGAGGACAGATTCCGTCAAGTTGAGAAAGTGACTCAGGTCAGCGTGCATTAACACAGTGCTGCATCGGTTCGTACTTATTCATTGGCAACGGAGACCTTTCAGTGACATTTCCAATTTGTTGATCACATTACTGTACGTGAAAAGTGTGAATTTCCAGATTTCACTGCCGTCTTACTTAAGGCAACATGGCAGAAAAGCTACTTTGTATGATTAGTGTTGGAGGATCTGACGTATGAGCTGCAAATATTTTTTTCTGAAAGCAATGGAATTTCCCGAAAATAAACTTTTTTGCATTTCCTAACGTACTGTCATCTGAAAATTCTGTAAGCCTGAGACCCCAATACATACCCCTTGTTATATCCCTGTGAATCAGAATACATACCCTCTCTATCCTACTCCCACAACTAAGATAACTCTAAATCACACACTTTTGTTTTTTGATAACAATTAAAGTCTTTTTTTGTATGATGACTGGGTTCCAGTAAAACTGTCCTGAATAGTCATAACTCAGCACAGGGAGGACAAGAGGCTTTCCAAATATGGTCCCATTTTTCAGCAATTTTGTTTGAGTCTTGTCCTGGCAAACCTGCCCAATCAATTGACAATGACAAAATGCCAAATGAGAGCTTGTTGAAGGTCGAAATGAGATTTTGGAAGGTAGACATGGGAAACACAGGGTCACATATGTATGTCCATGGCGTGGAAGTGGTAGCACAGTGGGGAGCCTACTCTTAACAACTAATAAAAGAAGGAAAAAGCAAAAAACCCTGTTAATGTATTGGCAGACAGTGGCTATTGCAGGAGCCGAGCTTGCAGAGGGTTTAATGTGCAAGCACTGGGACAACTGCGGGGGAATACATCTGCAAAGGTTAGTGAGAAACAGCAATGTGGTCCAGGTAGCCATTACAATGCAACTCATGGCAAAAGACCATTCCTGGGACTGGGGCTTAATTGCTCACAAAAGGTGATGAACAGCAAATGGAAGCAGCAACTCCAATGATAAATGGAACTCATTAGTTAAAGGACAGGCAGGGCACGTCACCAAAAGGTCTACTGCCAAACATCAGCCTCCTGCAGTTCAGAGTAGCAGTTTTGCTAGCCGCTGTGCCATCAAGATCATTGGTTGGTGACGCATGTGCGCTCACAGTGATGTAACTCAGTTTCACCAGTCATGTGGGCATTCCCTACCAATAACCAGGAGATTGACCACAATCTTGAAACTCTTTGTCTGTTCGTTATTTCAAGGAGCAACAACAGACCTGTGTGGCATATTACCCACCAAAGGATATGTGGGTGACAGAGGTAATAGGAAGTAAACAGTAATGGTCAATAGATATTTTTCAGGCTGGGGAAGGAATGTAGAGGGGTCTGTATTCACTCACTTGCTTTTCCTGCCATATATTAATGATCTTGGTGTGCAAAGGTTAATTTCAGAGTTTGCTGATAATATGAAACTTGGTAGCATTGTAAACTGTGAAGGGGAAAATGTAGAACTTCAGGAGGACAAAGGAGTGGATGGATAGGTGACAGAAAAATTTCAATGACTAGAGGTGTTTTGCTGGGAAGACCATGGGCACACAATATACTATAAAGGGTAAAATTCTAACAGGCTCTAGGAACAGAAGGACCTGGTATGTATTTGCAGAGGTTATTGAATGTGGCAGGATAGGCAGAGAGAGCAATTCATAAAAAAATACAATATCCTGTATTTTATTGATAGGACCACAGCACATAATAGCAAGGAGATGATGCTGAACTTGTAGACTTGTTAGAATGCAGCTAAAGAGTTGTATAAAGTTCTGGGTGCCATATTATAGGAAGGATATGAATGCACAGAGACTGTTACAGAAATGGTTCCAGGAATGAGAAACTTCAATTCTGAGAATAAATTGGAGAGGTTGGGACTGTTCCCCTTGGAGAGAAAAAGGCCAAGAGGAGATCTGATAGAAGTTTGTAAATTCATGAGTGGGTTGGATAAAGTAGACAGGTAGAATCTGTTCCTGCTTGTAAAAGGAACAAGTACAAGAGGGCAAAGATTTAACGTGATTTTCAAAAGAAGCAAAGACAAGTTGAGAGGAAAAAGCTTTGTTACAGAACAAGTGGTTCAGAAATGCACTGTCAAACCATGGCGGAGGCAGGTTGAATTGAGGCATTCAACAGAACATTGGATAATTATTTAAATAGAATAATGTACAGAGTTATGGGGACAAGGAGAATCGCACTAAATCATAATGATCACTGGAGAGCTTGTGTGAACAGGGAGCTGTGGGACTTTCCTCCATCCCTGGATTCCCTTGGGTCCAGGAGGTGATCGACTACACCCATGTGACCACCCAGGTTGACCACCACATTGCTGTAGGTCAGGAGCGTTGATCAATAGTATTCCTCTGCCTTAAACCCAAGCAGTTGTGCAACTACCATAAGTGTTTCCTGTCGGTGCATGCAGGGTCCACTGGCAACTGCTGTCATTCTGAAGCAAACAACATGTGCTGCCATTATTCAAGCCACCTGAGAGACTATGTGGATGGCTGCTAGAAGGCAAAGAATGGCTGGTGAAGAAATGGTTGCTGTACGTTAAGGCTCAAACAGAAGTATAGAGGCGTCACAACATCTGCTACTTCAGCATAAAGACCACCATACAGCAGGCCATTGGACTCCTGAAAATTGAATCTTGGTGCTTTGACTAATTGGTGGGGTGCCCTTTATACAGTCCCTCAGAGTTCTCTCATGGTGATGGTCTCACGACATGGCCCTGTGGAACTTGAAGAGGAAGATAATGAGGAACTTTCGTTTTCATTCATTCATGGGATGTAGTCGTCGCTGGTCAGGCCAGTTTTTATTGTCAATCTCCAATTGCCCAGAGGGCAGTTTAAAGTCAACCATATTTATATTGGTTTGGAGTCACATGTAGACCAGACCAGGTAATGATAGCAGTTTCCTTCCCTAAAGGATATTCATAAACCAGGTGGGTTTTTACCACCAACAAAAGTTATGGGCCACCATAGGCCAGCTATTTATTCCAAAATTTTTTGAATTCAGGTTTCACCATCTGCCATGGTGGGATTTGAACCCATGTCCAGAGAAGATTGGCCAGGAATTCTCAATTAAGGATCCAGCAACATTACCACTATGCTACCATTTCCCCTCACACATTTTGGAGGATGAGGATGGAAGGAGGATGATGTGGCAGTACTTGGCAATTCTCTAATACGTGATCTTGGAGAGGTCCAGATGAACCATTAAACCATCAATGAGGATGACAGGGAAGTTCAGGTTGCACAGTTATAAGCCCTGTTCTGAGGGCAGCACATTCTGGATTACATTTAGCTCACAAACTCTTCTTTTTCACAAATAACAAGCACCTCAAAAGTAAATATCATACAGAAATGTGTTTCTGCTTCCCTACAGTGCCTGGAGGACAAGTCACCACCAGCTGACTTATTGCAAACACAACATTGGAATCTCAAAGTCTGAGTCTAATCAACAACTGTTTAATGATCCCAGACAGAACCTGACTTGATAGAGCATATTTTGGTTCAAATTGTTTTTAAGAAAGTGGTCTCTTACTGGAAGATAAGCACACAATCCTGCAAATATGTTTAATAAAAAAAAATGAAGATGAAACAGAATTAACCAAACCATCTATTTATAATACAAATTCAAAGATTTTTAGACACACACAGTTAAAATACAATCCTGTTAATCACAAACACTCCTTCATAAATTGGGAAAAAATGCAGCTTTTGTATAGTAACTTAAAACATATCACTGGTACAGTACCCAAATTGCCACAATAGTCACTCAGAGTGCTTGCATCTAACAATCAGTAGGTTAGTCACTTTTGGCTTCAACTATTAGGCTGGAAGCGCAGATAGCTTCTCCCTGGAGCTATTATACACCTGAACAGCAACATATACTGTAAAGTAATCTCTTCAGGGTTCATCCCAGGTTTTGAACTAATGATAACTCTTTACTCTAAGACAATCTAGTTAACGATATCCTTTCCTTCTGGTCTGCACAGCCATCATATTCCAAAGATTTCACAAGACTACCCAAAACTCATTATAAATATGACCCTAAAGGTCTCACTCTCTAAGCAATGGGTGTTTGCCTTAAGCTTAAAAAGAAACAAATTCCAGAAGTTTCTAACAAACCCAAGGGACACATTATCTTCCTTGCCGGTATCAAAACAATCTAAGGTAAACAAAAGAAAATCTATTAGTGCTACAAACCCATTCACTTTAAAGACAGGCCTCAAAAACTGTTTCAAAATAAATCACCATGGCTACAGAAATACTTAGAAGTTAATCATTGACTTCAGGCACACAGAAAACCCAACGATTACTAATGCGAAACATTGAAACCCAATCTTACAATAACTGGTATCAAATCCTATGGTTATGTTACACATGAGCAAATTATCAGAGCTATATAAAAACTGAAAGAACTGCGGATGCTGTAAATCAGGAACAAAAACAAAGTTGCTGGAAAAGCTCAGCAGGTCTGGCAGCATCTATGAAGGAAAAAACAGAGTTAACGTTTTGGGTCCAGTGACCTTTCCTTAGAACTGTTCTGAGGAAGGGTCACCAGACCCGAACATTAGCTCTGTTTTCTCCTTCACAGATGCAGCCAGACCTGCTGAGCTTTTCCGGCAACTTTGAAATTATTAGAGCTGTTGTCTGACAAGTGCTTGGGTCCTGATGGACTTCATTCGAGTGCCTTAAAATAAGTGGCTAGTTACATAATTGATGCATTCTTTTAAGTTTTCCAAAACTCACTTGATTTGGGAACTGTTATAATGAATTGGAAGATAATAAATGTAACTCCTTTATTGAAAAAGGGACACAGAGAGAGAGAGAAAAGAAACTTCAGACCAATTAGCTTAATATCTCTCATAGGCAAAATTTTAGGAGTTATTATTAAATAAGTTATAGCAAGATATCAGACAGAGTCAAAAATGGTTCAGTAAAGGGTCATATTTGAACAATCTACTGAAGTTATTTGAGGAGATAACATGTGCTGTGGATAAAGGAGGATTGGTAGATGTGTTGTACTTATATTTTCAGAATGTACTTGATAAGTTCCACTGCAAAATAAAACCTCAGGGTATAAGGGGAGGCATAGTGGCATGGATACAGGATAGGCTGGCTACCAAGAAGCAAAAAATAGGTATAAATGGGTCCTTTTTTAAGATGGAAAAATGTAAAGAATGGTGTACTACAGGAGCTGGTGCTGTGACCACAACTGTTTATAATCCATTAAAAGTATTTAGATAAAAGGATGAACAATGTGCTTGCCAAATTTACTAATGACACAAAGACAGGTAGGAACAAAAGTTGTAAAGAGAACACAAGAGGGTTACAAAAATATATTGATGGTGCAAGTGAATGTGCAAAGATGTGGCAAATGAAGTATAGTGTGGGGAAAATATGAAATTCTCCATTTTGGCAGGAAGAATAGAAATTATCCAAATAGTAAGAGATTGCAGATCTCGGCGATGCAGAGGAATATGAATGTCCTTGTGTATGCATCACAAAAGATTATTGTGCAGATACAGAAAGTAGTTGGGAAAGCTGATAGAAAGTGATTATTTATCATGAAGGGAATTTAATGCAAAAGTAATGAGGTTAGACTTTAGTTATCCAGGGTATTGGTGAGACCACAACTGAAGCACTGTGCATAGTATTTGTCAACTTAGATAGGAAAGATGTAAGACTACACATGAGTTCAGAGAAGGTTTACTAGACTAATACCTGGAATGAGCAGGTTGTCTTATGAGGAAAGGTTGGGCAGGTTAGACTTGTATCCACTGCAGTTGAGAAGAGTGAGAGGTGATTTAAAGGAATATGGCGTGCACATTGTTATGAAGGAGTGATCAAACCCCTCTGATAATTAAAACTGAAACACCCAGAGAGGCTTGCCTCACCTCGTAATCTGTTTAAGGAAATGTGAAAAGTGTTATACCTGTCTCTCACCTCCCAACCTGTTATAAAGGAGAGGTGAAATAAAATGAATGCCTGACAGTCACTCAACAATCAACAAGTAGCAAATTATTTATCTAACTCTATCAGCTAACAAATTAACAGAACTACTAACAAACCAAACAATTCCCCCATTAACTGCTAATTATTCCCGAATAAAGCAAAATGCTAATGGTATGCTGTTCCAATAGATATAAGTACCACGTTTATAAACCAAATTAATTCTTAAAAAAAGCTTAATCTCTCGAAATTACAGCCAGGATAAACCTTCTGGGATGTTCTTTGCCTTCTCCAGTGTCCTCTAGTCAGGAATGCCTTCCTCCCACAAATTCTCGGGTCAGAAATATTAGCTAAGAGTGCCATAGTACCTTTATTTAGATGGTGCTTACTCTGATAGCTTAGAGAGCCAGTGATTTTTCTCTTTCTTTTGAGCTATTAAGCTATTAAGAGCTGTTCTCTTAATAGATGGCAGTTTGCTCTCACACCAATTTTCAAATGCCCTCTTCTTTTATACCCTTTAAGATGATGAAGAGTTTCAATGAGGTTTTAATGAGAAAGTACTTTGAAAATTATGGTAACAAGCATGGGGCTGGATGAACACAGCAGGTCAAGCAGCATCATAGGAGCAGGAAAACTTGACGTTTC
>JAHRHZ010000038.1:5081987-5122792 GCA_024137785.1 Ginglymostoma cirratum | reverse complement strand
TTTCTGATTTCTGATGAAGGGTTTAGGCCTGAAACGTCAAGTTTTCCTGCTCCTATGATGCTGCTTGACCTGCTGTGTTCATCCAGCCCCATGCTTGTTATCTCGGATTCTCCAGCATCTGCAGTACTTTTTATCTTTGAAAATTATTACAACTTACAACTGTTATGTCAACAAAAAGTAGATCATAATTAGGACAGTTCAACCAGGAGAAATCCAACACTGATTCAGATTAGGTTTTGAGTGCTATTTGTAAATATATTGAGACTTCAGTCACATATTGTTGTTTCTGATATAATAAAGGGGCCTGAATCAAGGGAAGGAAGGAACTTACAGTTAGTGTGCAAAATTCAGGCATATATCATCACTGGAGATATCACTATGAAAGCAAGAGTGGATATGGACATGGACATGAAACTACCAAATGTGAAAATATTGCTGTACAGCAAAATTAATTTCAGTAATTTGAAAGGCAATCAGGTGGTTAGGAAAGAAGATTGACAGGTAAAACAGTAAATGAGCAACAGGAGTCCTTCAAAGAGACGATCATTTGGATACAGATTAGTCACATTCCCACAAACAAAAATTGAACGGTGTCGAAGCTGGAATTTCCTGGATGACTGGATATTGGGAGTAGATTCACAAATGAATCTTAAGCTCATAATACAGAGGGCTAATGCGACATAGTGGTAATATCCCTGCCTTTGAACCAGGAGGCCTAGGTTGAAGTCCCACCTGTTCCAGAGGTATATAATAAAATCTCTAAACAGGTTGATAAGAAAATATCAAGGTCATAATCCATGGTGCAGAAAGTACAAGAGGTGAACTGAAAAGGTAGAAAAAAGGATCAAAGAGACTGTATTGGAAAAGATTAGCAGGTGACATAAAAGGAAACACAAAAGTACTTTATAAATATGTGAGTGGTAAAAGGGTAGTTAAAAGAAAGCTAGAGGTCTTTTAATTGTAGACAAAGGATGCGGCTGAGTAATGCTTTGCATCTGACTTCATTAGACAAGAAGCTGTCAATATCCCAGTCACGAAGAAGTTAATGGAAAAACTGGGATGAAAAATATAAAGAGGATGCACTTAAGAGGTTGGCAGTACAAAGATTAGAAAAATTATCCAAGGCATATGGGCTACAACCTAGGCTGCTGGAAGGAATAAGGATGCAATTTACAGAGGTTTTGGTCATAATCTTCCAGTCTTTCATGGAAATGAGAGAAGTTGATGTTGATGTGTTTATGCTGAAGCCAAAGTTGGAGCAAGGGGATGATGGGGAATGGGAAAGGTAAGCAGATGGGTGGAGATGGAGCCCAGAGGGAGAGTTATGTAGGGAAAGGGTAAACAAAGAAATTGTGGATAGCAGGCCAGGACAGAAGAAAAGCTGAATAAGCGATAATGTAGAGGTAATAGTAGGAGGAAAAGAGGTGAGCTCCGGTGAATGCAACCCATATAATATGATAATGGGCCTAGGAATACATGAGATTTGGTGAATAAGCTAACACCAACCCATGTCATAACAGGAATGGGTGTGGCATGGGTAAAAAACATGGAAGGATGGAACAAGGCTCTGAAGTTATTGAAGTCAATGTTGAGCCCTAGAGGCTGCAAAGTCCCCAATCAGAAAATTTTCTTCGAGCTTGCATTGAGGCTGACTGGAACACTGCAACAGACCCGGTACTGAAATGTTGGTATTGGAACATGGTAGATTATTGAAGCCGCAGGCAATTGGAAGCTTGGAGTCATTTTTGCAGACTGAGCATGGGTGTTCTGAAAAGTCATCCAGTCTGCATTTCATCTCCCCAGCGTACAGGACACAACACAATGAGCAGTGAATACAGTAGACAAGATTTAGTGAAGTGCAGGTAAATTGCTGCTTCACCTGGAACATGTGTCTGGGCCTTGTGAGGAGGCAGGAAGTAAATGGGCAGCGTTACACCTTCTGTGATTATATAGGAGGCTCCATGGGGTGTGGGGAGATAGGTAAGTTGTGGGAGTAGACAGTGCCTAATGGTATTATCTCTAAACTATTAATCCAAAGATCCAGTTCTGGGGACCTGGTTTTGAGTCCTGCCATGGCAGATGGTGGAATTTGAATTCAATAGTAATCTGGATTTAAGAGTCTAATGATGACCATGAAACCATTGTCAATTGTGAGGAAAAACCCATCTGGTTCACTCATGTCCTTTAGGGAAGGAAATATGCCTTCCTTACCTGGTCTGGCCTACATGTGACTCTAGACCCACAGCAATGTCGTTGACACTTAATAGCCCTTTGGGCAGTTAGGGGTAGGCAATAAATGCCGGCCTAGCTAGTAATGCCCTCATCTCATGAATTAAAAATAAAAAAAGTTGGAAATGGAGGAGGTGAGTACCAGAGTGTCCCAGAGGGGACAGTCCCTATAGAAGGTTGACTGGGGAGGGGAAGCGAATATGTGTCTGGCAATGGCATCCCCCTGAAGGTGGTGGAAATTGCAGCTTACAGTCCTTTGGATGTGGAGGCTGGTAAGGTGGTAAGTGAGGACCAGAGGGATCCAATCTTTGCTGTGGGAGGGAAGAGAAAGGGGGAGGGCAGAAGTGTGGCTCTTGAGTCAAACACAGCTATGGGCCCATGTCAAGCACAGTAGTGGGGAATTCTCTGTTGTGGAAAAAGGTGGACATTTTGGAAGCTTCCCTATGGAAGATGGCATGACAGAATAGACAGAGAAAACCGGGGAATGGGATAGGGTCTCTACGGGAAGCATAGTGTGAGGATGTGTCAAGGTAACTTGGGAGTCATTGGGTTTGCAGTGGATATTTGTGGCCAACCTATACCCAGAAATGGAACCAGAGATATCGAGAATGGGAACGGAGGAGTCAGCGATGGATCAGGTGAAGGTGAGGTCAGCGTGGAAACTGAAAGCGAAATTGATAAATTTTTCCAGTTCAGGACAGGAGAGGGAAGCAGCAGCAAAGATGTCATTGTGTACTGGGGACCAGTTTAGCTCCTCTTATTTTCTTCAGATCAAAGATGTGGTCATGGGTACCCACATGGTGCCCAGTTACAACTATCTTCTTGTGGTGTACAGGGAACATTCCTTGCTCCAGTCCTATTCGGGCCCCTCCCTGTAACTCTTTCTCCACCACTTCAGTTGCATGGAATAGCTGGATAAATCTGTGCTCCTTAGAGCAGGGAACGCTAAGAGAAGATTGACTGAGGTTGTTCAAAATTATGAAGGGTTTTGATCAAGAGAATAAGAGAAAAACATTTCTAATGGCAGAAGGAACGTGCACAGAGGACACAGATTTAAAATAGATGCCATATCAGGAAAAGGCAAGGTGAGAAAAATTATCTTTAGGCTAAATTGTAACAGTCTGAAATATGCCACTTGACAGGTGGTGGAATAAGTAATAAGGAGGATTCCTATATGGGAATAAGATAAAGGAGAAGAAATTGAATGGCTATGGTCAAGGGATAGGAGAGTGAATGTAATTGGAAAGCTCTTTTAAAAAGCTGCTGTATACGTGATGAACCTAACATCTTCTCTCTGTGCAGTGAGGCACAGCATATTTCTTACATGATTTGACTTAAACACTTTTTTTTCTGATGGATAATTTGAGCTTTAACAGTAACTTCCTTAACTTTATAACAATTGCTGGAGGTCTGAAAATGATTGACCTTCATAAAGCTCAGATGAACAAAAGCAAATTTGCAAGCAAGCGAGTTCAAAACACAGTCTAGAGGATAATTGGAGGACCTAGATTCAGAGGCTTGAGTGAGGACAAAAGAAATAAGGATTTAACTAACGTAACAGGGCTAAAACTGAATGCCAATCATATAGCATAATGGAATGATTCTTTGAAGGCAGATGTAGAGGAGAAAAATAAGCCAAAAAGATTAAGCCACAAATTCTTGGCAATTAAGTTGGGCAAACAGTTTCCATGATTTTTGGCACCATCTGTATGTGGTACGGAGCTCTTTTCTGCTGGCAAAGCTGAATGGCTACTTTATTGACGCACATTCAGAATATGTTCACAAGTTCAAGCTTCCCAATTTGCTCATGAGCTGAAAACCACAACACAGGGAGCATCAAGTGAAAATCTGAGATCTGTTTTTGTGAAATGTTGTGTTTATCAGTGTTCGGGCAGTGTGAATTGACAGGAGAAGGGAATGGAACATTGTCTCTTCTTTTATAACAGCGATTGCTGTCAAAATCAGAATTGCAGATAGAATAGTGATTTGGATTTTTGTGTTTTTTTTAACTTGGATTTTATGGAATGTTAATTTGTGTTATCATTGGCAATTCAAAGGGAGGTATAAGTACCTCCAGCTAAATGGTTAGACTACAATATAAAACAAGACTAGGCCTGCACATCATCACACTAAAGATTGCACGAACCCAGCAGATCAGTTAAAATGCTATGGTCTTCCATGAGGAGATTTTATGTTCTGTATGGAGTGACTTTGTCATATCAATGGCATGATTTCAATGACACTGCTGTTCCTTTAATATTTGTAACCTAATAACCTCATAGGTCTCCAAACAATTGGTATGGTACAGAAGATGTTCAGTTACGTAGTTGAAATTCCCTTTCAAAGGACCTGCCTTTTACAAAGCAGTTAATTACAAATGTCTTGCAATAGTAGTTTCACTTTTATTATTGCCTGAACTGTTGCCAAGTAGGTGGCTGCTTCATTCCAGTGTGAGAAAGGAAGACAGAACTGTTTGCTTTCATCCCTACTTTCCGTAGTAGCAGCTTCCATTTAGGATACTTGATAGGTATGCTTAATTTTCAGCAACATTTCTTATACTTATCAAGGTGAGGGATATTTTTGTTGAGAAATGGAACATTTCTCTACGCTTTGATCCACTCACAGCAGCAAGGGAATCACTATTATACTGTTCAATCATGAGCCTTGGCCAAAATCTCAGAACAACAAACACCACTGTACGAATATCAATTGGACCATTCCCAACGTGAGCTATTGTGATAGTATATGTGCCATTTTGTCTATGGGCCACAATCTAGCTAATATAGCGTGGAGCTGGAGGAACACAGCAGGTCAGGCAGCACCAGAGGAGCAGGAAAGTTGGGTTGGGACCCTTCATCAGTCATTGACAGCTAGGAACTAAAATGAAGCTCCTTAATTTAATTCACTAAGGATCCTGAAACCTTAAAGAAAGGGAGCGGATTCTGACTCTCTGGAGATTGAACTGGATTTAACCTGGGTTGAAAGAATAATATGAAAACAACTCACCAGCCTTTATTTTATTACTCAAAACTGTATATAAACATGAAAATTGAAAAGAAAATCTCAACTGTTTTTTAATCTATTATAACTTATTATTTATTCCACCTGTCTGAAAATCTTTGAAATATTAAAGAACATGGGTAGTCAGTTTGAACTCAGTGGTTTAGTTACTTACATTTTGTAGCCAGATTCCATGTCTGTATAAAATTAGGGTTGAGTAGAGTTATCCCAGAACAGGCAGAAAACAAAGAAGACATTACCAGCCAACAGAATGTATATGGCCACAACGTGACAGCCCTCCAGCATAGACTGTTTAGAGGGAAATAGCAGTAACCTAATCAAACAATTCAAGTGCACATATATAATAGCAAATCTCAGGTGGCTGGTAATCATCATATGAGCCTTGAAATTTGATTATGCCTTTGAAATTACTTTTTGGCATCATTTAAAACCCCGATAATTGGTATTTTTTTTAATTACCTGCAGCGGTCTCATTCAGTTTCAGCTGTGTTTTGTAATATTCATTGCATATTTCATAACAAGTACGGCGTCTCAAAATCAGTGTAGTCTCCTTAGCATGAATGAAGTCTTTTTGGAAATGACTCACAATAGTTAAGCACCACTGCACCATAGAAGACATAATCTACAACTGATTGCTGGGACCTTGTCATACGGTGTGTTTGTAAACGTGGCATCCCTCTTTTTGACCAAGATCAAGATTTCAGAAACTCCACTGTGGAATGGAAACACAATGTTATAGAAGGGGCATTTACCACAAAGTGGATTTCTGAATGTTTTGCCATTCTAATCAACAGGGCAAAACTAAACACCATAACCACATTGACATCATCACCTGTGTTAACATCCACCTACTCATTTCCTGCAATTAAGCCTTTTTTAAACAGTGTTTATAAAACTGTAGCTTCCACAATACACCACATGATGGCATTCTAAGTGATAGTAAGAACAGCAGATGCTGGAATCAGAGATAACACAGTGTGGAGCTGGAGGAATACAGCAGGCCAGGCAGCATCAGAGGAGCAGGAAAGCTGACGTTTCGGATCAGGACCCGAAATGTCAACTTTCCTGCTCCTCTGATGCTCCATGGCATTCTAAGTGGTTGTTTTTAACGTAAGCACTAGAGTGGTAAAAGGCAAGCTGTTCTGATACGCATCTTCCAATTGGGTCGTCAACTGCTACATTCTGATTTATAATAAATGTTTGCTTTTTTGCCATCAAACCACACACATAACCTTCCTGAATTATAAAGAACAATCTGTTTTAGGATAATTATTGGGAATGCACACTATTGAGAATAGGTACATTCAATATAGAGTTTTTCCTCCATGATGTTGCCTTTACTTTAACAACTAAACTACAAACATTATACAGAGCACCATATGAAACTCAGGTTTGTAATATTTTATGCAGTAGCAGTGATCAGTCATAAATTACTGTTCTGTTTCAGTGAGCTGACAAAAAATAACTAATGCACAAGTAATATTAGCGTGTTTATTTTATAACATACAATCTTCTACAGATTTTCTTCCATTTATGAACCTTAGGTACCTGTTGCCACTTTCACTTTCCAAAGTACTGATTCCTTCTACTAAAAAAAGATTTTAGTTTCATTTCTATGATTAACTTTCTCCACCTAAGAACGATAACAGATTATGTAGTATACTTGTGCAACATTTGTGGTACCTTAATAATTCTTTCTGGTACCTTGAAAATATGGTGAGTTGCTTTCTAAAACTGCACAATCCATATCATAAAAACATACAATCCCTATAGTGTAAAACAGGCCATTCAGTACATCAAATCCACAGTGCCCTTTTGAAGAGCATCCATTCTGGACCCATGCACTACCCTATCCCTGTAACGCTGCAGTTCCCATGACCAAGCCAACTAATCTGCACATCTTTGGACTGTGGGAAAAAAACTGGAGCACCTGGAGGAAAACCACACAGACATGGGGAGAATGTGCAGACTCCACACAGACAGTCACCCGAGGTTAGAATTGAACCCAGCTCCCTGGTACTGTGAGGCAGCAGTGTTAACTACAGAGCCACCGTGCCATTGGCAAATTAAATCCACAATGCTGTTAGGGATTGAGTTCCAATATTTTGATTTGACACTGAAGGAACATTGACATGTTTCCAAGTCAGGATGAGAAGTGTCTTGGAGGGGATCTTGCAGGTGGTTTTGTTCCCATGTATCTGCTGCCTTTGTTCTTCTAGGAGGAAGTGGTTGTGCATTTGGAAGATGCAGTCTAAGGATCGTTGGTGAATTTCTGCAGTGCACCTTGTACATGGTACACAATGCAGATACTGGGTGTCATTGGTTGATGGAATGATTGTTTGTGGTGCCAATCAAGCAGACTGTTTTGTCCTGAATGATCTCAAGCTTTTTGAATGTTGTTGAAGTTACACTCATCTAGGAAATTGTGGAGCAGTACATCATACTCCTGTCTTGTGCCTTGTAGATGGGGGAGTGGCACTGGGGAGTCAGGAGCTGCAGGATTCCTAGCATGTGACATGGTCTTGTAGCCATTGCATTTATATGGCTAGTCCAGTTAAGCTTCTGATTCATGGTAACCCTCAGGATGTTGATAGTGGGGGAATTCAGTGATGATAACACCATTGAATGTCAACCAGTGATGGTTAGACCCTCTCTGTTTAGAAATGGGAATTTCCTGGCACTTGTGTGTGGTGAATCTTACTTGCCAATTTTCAGCCCAAGCCTGAAAACTGTCCATGCATTGCTGCATTTTGACATGGACTACTTCAGTATCTGGGGTGGCACAAATGGGCTGACCATTGTGCAATCATAATCTTTTTTATTAATGAAGCAATTGATGATGATGCGACTAGGACACCACCCTGAGGAACTCCAGCAGAAATGACTGAACTCCAGGGTCTAGGCCAGAAACGTCAAGCTTTCCTGCTCCTGTGATGCTGCTTGGCCTGCTGTGTTCATCCAGCTCTACACCTTGTTATCTCGGATTCTCCGGCATCTGCAGTACCTATTATCTCTCTCAACCATCTTCCTTTATGTCAAGCAGTAATCTAGATTTAGTAACTATCCAGCTGTTAGAGGTGTGGCAGTCACTCTTACCTTACCTCTGGAATTGAGCTGTTCCATCAATTTTTTCATAGAATTCCTACAGTGTGGAATCAGGCCCTTCAGCCCAACAAGTCCATACTAACCCTCAGAGCGTCCCACCCAGACACATCCCCCTATAAACCCATCTAATCTACTCATCCCTGAACACTATGGGGCAATTTAGCATGAACAATCCCCCTAGCCTGCAGATCTTTGGACCGTGGGAGGAAACCAGAGCACCCAGAGGAAATCCACGCAGACATGGGGAGACATTGCCCAAAGGTGGAATCGAACCCAGTTCCCTGGCGCTGTGAGGCACAAGTGCTAACTACTGAGCCACTATGCCACCATGTTTGAACCAAGACTGTAATAAGGTCAGGAGGTGAATTGCCTAAACGGAACCCAAACTGAGTAATAACTTTTTAAAAAAACCCAGAAATTGCTGGAGAAACTCGACAGGACTGGCAGCATCTGTAGGGAGAAAAACAGCGTTAACATTATGTGCCTAGTGATTCTTCCTCAGAAAAATAAATCATATCATGTGTCAGTCATCTAATCTTCTCTCTGCCCTTATGTCTTTCTTGTTGGTGTGACAGTATGTCCTGGTGGAGAGCTTGAGGACAAGCACTTTCTGACCTTTGAAAATAATTCTTCACAAGAAAATCAGCTCGCCTCTGTGAGACCAAAAGCATTTGAGAGCAACTGGCACCTCTTTTATCATGTGAAGCCACCTTTCTATGATAACCTTTGTACCATGACATTTCAGAACCCCAAAGTATTTAGAGGTATTTTTACTTTTAATTCCAAAATGTATTTTGTTCCTTTCTTTGAAAAAAAAGACAGCTACAGAGAAAATAATCTATGGATGTAAATTCACTGACTGCCTGGTAAAGCCCTGTGTGAAGTCCATGGAATGTCTCCCCTGTAAATTGTCAGGAAAACTTCAAACAGGCAGAGACTTAACAAGACATAACAATAATGAAGGAGCTGGCTATCCCCTTCTTAGTAGAAAGACATTTATTGCAAACATGTTTGTTTACCCCTACAGGAGTACACAAAAAAGAGGTTAAAACTGACTTCAACACAAATATGTGTGGATAATTGGCTGACTTTCTAATATGTGAACCAAAGTGCTGTGAGGATCACAGATTTGAAAATTCGAAACACCTTTGTACTGCAGGCAAAACAAAAGGAAAGACTCTTCTCGCCCCAAATGCTGGAATTGAATCAACATCAAGAGGAATTAAGACAACAGAATTTCTGCCAACCTGTAAAACCAAGAATCTCTAGATTGACCACCCCAATGCTAACGTCAACACTGCCACTGCCACCCAATAACCTGTAACCTGTATCCTGTCTGGTTTTCATGAACAATTCAGAGACTGATCCATATTATCTTTATACTTTTATTTTTTGGACTTACCTCTGTGTATATGTGTATTGTATTACTATTTCTTCTCACATCATTAATAAGCTCACTCTTTTTATTCATTTAAGAAAGCATGGTTATAATAGCTCTCTTTTAAAACATATGTTCATTTGGTCCGAATGATAGATATCCATCAGGGAAGGAATCTTTTTTAATTGTCCTTGCTATGACCAACTGAGGGGGGCAAGTGAATACAGAAAGGGAGCCACTTCATCCCTCCTCACTTGGGAGCCTAATAATTTGGGGTATCCTATCTGGAACTGTAACAAATTCAGGAATCTTGCCCAGCGTCCGATGGTAATGCTTGTTGTGATTCGCTGGGGTAGAGTGCTTGAAATCAAGCCCCACTATTTCCAGAGTTGGCATCAATATGAAAAGATTGAATCAAACTATCTTTAAGTCTCAATTTACCAGATTAACAAATACTGGCCAAAAAAAAACACTCACCAGGTCTCTGCACTAAACAAAAAAGCTGAATTTATCACAGATCAGGGCTGCAGGAAGGTGGGTGAGAGGAGGTGTAGTCTAGGTAGCCGTGAGAGTCAGTGGGCATGCAGTAAGGTGGATTCAGCCTCCTCTACATCGCTGAGGCCAAGCGGAGGCTCAGAGACCATTGTGTAGAGCAACTGCACTCTGTACGCGACAAACAACAACACCTTCCGATCGTGAAACATTTTAATGCCCCCTCCCATTCCCTGGGTGACATGTCCAGCCTGGGCCTCCTCCAGTGTCACAATAACACCACTTGCAAACTGGAGGAGCAACACCTCATATTCTGTCTAGGGAGCCTAGAACCTGATGGCCTAAACGTGGATTTTACCAGTTTCAAAATCTCCCCACCCCTAGCCTCATCCAATGACCAACCCTCCCTCTCATCCCCTCCTCCTTGACCTGTCCTTCCGCTCTCTCACCTATCCTCTCCTCACACCTCACTGACCAATCCCCACCACTCCCTACCTGCACTCACCTATCACCATCCCACCTACCTTCCCCAGCACCCCCCTCTCCTCTCTCTATTTATTCCTGAGCTCCCTTCCCCCTCCCTCATTTCTGAAGAAGGGTCTACACCCGAAACATCAGCTTTCCTGCTCCTCTGATGCTGCCTGGCCTGCTGTGATCCTCCAGCTCCACACTGTGTTATCTCTGAATTTATCACAGATTGTTTTTAACTGATGGCAGAAACGAAGCATGGTAGGCTCATGCAGGCTCATGCAGAGAGTAAGGAGGCATGGGATAGGGGGAAATGTGACAGATTGGATTCAATATTGGCTGACCCTTAGAAGACAAAGTATGGTAGTGGACGGAAAATATTCAACATGGTGCTCAGTTACAAGTGGTGTACCACAAGGATATGTTCTGGGTCCTCTTCTATTTGTGAGTTTTGTAAATGATTTGGATGTCGGAGTGGAAGAGTGGATTAGTAAGTTTGCAGACGATACGAAGGTGGGTCGAGTTGTGGATAGTGCGGAGGGCTGTTCTAGGTTACAAAGGGACATTGATAGGATGCAGAGCTGGGCTGAGAAGTGCCAGATGGAGTTTGACCCTGAAAAGTGTGAGGTGATTCAGTTTGGAAGGACAAATTTGAAAGCAGAATACAGGGTTAACAGAAAGATTCTTGGCATTGTGGAGGAGGAGAGGGATCTCGGGGTTCATGTCCACAGTTCCCTGAAAGCTGCCACCCAGGTGGATAGGGTTGTTAAGAAGGCATATGGTGTGTTAGCGTTCATTAATAGAGGGATTGAGTTATGGTCCGGCTATACAAAAGCCTGGTTCGGCCACATCTGGAGTATTGTGTCCAGTTCTGGTCGCCTCATTACAGGAAAGATGTGGAAGTGTTGGAAAAGGTGCAGAGGAGATTTGCCAGGACGTTGCCTGGAATGGAGGGAAGGTCTTATGAGGAAAAGGTGAGAGCTAGGGGTTTTCTCTTTAGAATGACGAAGGATGAGAGGTGACTTGATAGAGGTGTACAAAATGATCAGAGGTATAGATAGAATGGACAGCCAGAGACTTTTTCCTAGGGTGGACGTAGCTATTACGAGGTGGCATAGTTTTAAAGTGAGTGGATGTAGACATAGGGGAGACATCTGAGGTAGGTTCTTTACTCAGAGAGCGGTAGGGGCGTGGAATGCATTGCCGGAGAGGGTAGTGGAGTCGGCCTCATTAGGGGCATTTAAGCGCCTATTAGATAGGCGTATGGATGATGGTATAAGGTAGGGGTGGAGGTTAGATAGACCTTAGGTTTAGGGTAAAAGTTCGGCACAACGTTGAAACACAAACGGTTTGTAGCCACTCACCCAGGAACAGATCAAAAGGTTTTTACTATGCTGAGTACACTTGAAGATGCATATAATTGGTCCTAGTTAAAAAGCTAGTCAAATGCCTGTCACAAGACAAACTGTTCCTAGGCATACCCATGGAGCCAGATGTCAATCAGCTTCCCACACCACTTGATAAGGCGACCTTGCAGGTACAACACCTAATGAGTTTTGGTAAATTTTCTTGGAAACTAACATCTTCTACCACAGTCCTTTGGGCTATAGCAGTACCTTTTCCCACTTCAAAGTGGGACAGTTTCAGGTATCTCAGATCTAGACATATTCTGATTGTACTGTTCTTCTTTAGTATGTGCATAACTGTACTACACCAGCCTGTAAGGTGATTGACATGGCAGATAATTCCATTGAGCTTCATGTCATTCAACTTGCATTTAAGCTTTTCTTGTGAACACTGCACTTCCTGTGGGGATTGATTGAAGAAGTTGCATACTTTGTTTCTTGATTTCTGATTACGCAGGTCTCTGGTGCATTCCTTGCAATTCGCAGTTGTAACCACTGGCTGCATCTTTAGATCCCAATTTCTTGTAAAAGCAGGCATAGTATATGCCTAGATCTTGGAGTAGAGGACATACAGATCATAGGGTACTTCAACAGAATAAGGCATGCCAGTTACACTGCACAGGAAGTGCACAAAGCAAGATCAACATTAACAAGATCAACATTCTTTGAAGTTAGAGAGTCCATTCTCTTCAGATAAGCCCTGGGTATTTGCTCGGTGTACCCTTTCATTACCAACTGCTATGATATTTCGTCTTGGGTGCGTAGAGCCCAATGGCCTCAACATTGACTTCACCAGCTTCAAAATCCCTCCACCCCCAGCCTTATCCCATGTCCAGCCCTCACCCTCCCCCTCACCTCCCTGACCTGATCTAACTTGTCCATCTTCCTACTCACCTATCCGCTCCACCCTTCCCATGGACCAATCACAATACCCCCTACCTACATCCACCTATCACCATCTTTCCTACCCTTGCCCCAGCCCCACCCCGCCCTCTAATTACTTCTGGGCTCCGCTCCCCCTCCCCAGTCCTGACAAAGGGTTTCGGCCTGAAACGTTGACTTTCCTGCTCCTTTGATACTGTCCGACATGCTGTGCTTTTCTAGTCTCACATCAACATCTTTACAATTTGTTTAATCAGTTCTGCAGCTACTTGGTCTATGAAAAGTTTAAAAATATTCTATAAATAGTTTAAATGTCGATAGGTAGATCTGTGCCATTTCAGTTCATCATGGAGAACGTGTTATCCATCCTCTGTTATTCTTTTATCTTTTCATTTTATGTTTAACTTTGTGCACTCCTTTTGTGCTTTCCACACTGCACTTTAGTGCCCTTTTTTATTTGTTGGCTTGAATAGAGCTGACTCTGTTGGTTCTGCACTGTTCAGGAATGTAGCCTTTCCTCTGAAGTTGTAATATTCACTGTCAGTATTTGAGTAGCTAACAATGCCTACACATATTTAAAAAAATCAACAATGTACCTTTGGCCAAAGACTGCAATTAATCACTATTTTAATAAACACACCCACTACTACCTCTCATTCATTTAAATTTCTTTGGCACTTTATTTAATTGAAATAGTTCATACATTGCTCAACACAATGACAAGCCAAAATTTCAAACTTTCCAAGAAAGTCATGTCCTACTGATTTGGGTTGGATCACGTAATTGAAATGAAACAATATCATGACTTTGTAAAGAGGAATGGACTGGAATTTCTGAGTAAGTGATGTGGAATTTTCAGCCACCCAGTAATTACATGTGGAATGCAACCCACTATAATAGTTTTTCTTTGGAAGATACATAAGGCTTAGGGTAGCAATTGGAGCTGCAAGAACTCACTGTCTCTCTCCTTCTCACTGAGACATTAAACGCCAAGTTGAAAATAATGTCGCAGATTTTACTGTGACAACAACTGCAAAACTGTCAGAGGTCAGTATTGCTTCACTGAAATAGAAAGCAACTTCAGGAATGTAGTCAACTGCAGAATAATGCGGAAATCCTGAAGTTGCTGACAGTGAATCGATCTTCCTAGGCCCAGAAAGTCATGGCTGATTTTTTTTTTACAAGAAGGTACCATTATTAGAAGCCTGTTAATTCAGAGTAAGATTCTCCCAGGCTGCTGAAGGATCATCAGCCAGTTTCCAGTAAGCAACTTCCACATAATAATCTCTTAACGTGGAAGCCACACTGGACTGTCAAAGTCAAACAAGAGGGAAAACCAACAGCACATACTGAAAGTCAGTGCCAACAACTCGGCTGAAACCGTGGTCGTCATTACCTTTGGCCTCAACTTAGTACACAAATACATCTTTTAAAAATCTTCACAATCTGGACCAATCACATATACATGTGGGGCTGTCAAGGAACAAGGGATAAAGCCATCCTGTGCCTAGTCAAGCCATGCCAAGTGTGCCAATTGGAAGCCAGAGTTTACACACACAACCTTCAGAAGTGATTGTATGTGTTCATGGTGCTGCAGCAATTACATGTGGAACAAGCTGGGGCCATATGAGTGTTAGAACAACTCCTTACCTTCCACACTATCCATTCACCACTAACATCCAGGGTCAGGAGACTGCAATTTATGCAACATGCAATTCTGCTAGACACTTCGGCTTCCTTCCAAACAACCGCCTCTATCATCTGGAATACAAAGGATTCAAATGTAGTGGGGAAACCACACAGGAGTTGTTGCCTGGTGCATACACAGCATCCTGACATGCAGAAAATCTATTTAAGAGGCTATGTTGCACTCATGTGCAGAGGACTACCTTCACATAGCACGCGTGACTGAAGTGCGCCTGATAAACTGGATTTGATACTGAGCCTGAAAATTGATCCTATGATAGATATAGAACATGAGAACATAAGAACTCAGTGCAGGAGTGGGCAATTCAGCTCCTTGAGCCTGCTCTGCCATTCAATACAATCATGGTTGACCTCATCTTAACCTCAGCTCCACTTTCCTGCCCATCCCCTATTATCCTTCAATCCCTTACTAACAAAAGTGTCAATCACTTCCTTAAATGTACTCAATGTCCCAGCATCCACCACAATTTAGGGTAGTGAATCCCACACATTCACTACCCTTCGAGAAAAGTAATTTCTTTTCATTTCTGTTTTAATCTGCAACCTTTTATTTTAAAACTCTGACCTCTCATTCTAGATTGACCCACAAGAAGAAACATCCTTTCTACACTAACAGTCAATCTCCTTGTATACCTCAACATCTTGTATACCTCAATTAGATCTCCTCTCATTTTTCTAAACTTCACAGAGTATATGCCGAAACTGCTCAAGTTCTCTTCATAACACAGGCCTCTCATCTCTGTAAGCAATGTAATGAACCTTCTCTGAACAACATCCGATACAAATACATTCCACTGGGGACCAAAACTGTACACCATACTCCAGATGTGGTCTCACTAATGTCTTGTTCCGTTGCAACAATGCTTCCTTCCTTTTGTACTCTAATCCTTTAGCAAGAAATGCCGAATTTCCATTCGCCCAACTTATTACCTGCTGTACCTACATACAAGTTTTTTGTGATTCGTGCACAAGTACACCCAGATCTCTCCACATCAAAGAACTCTGAAGTTTCTTTCCATTTAGATAATAAGTGTCTTTCTAATCTCACACCAAAATGGAAAACCTCACACTTATCCACATTAAACTCAATCTGCCAAATTTTGGCCAATTTACCTAATTTATCCATATCCATTTGTAAGTTTCTTAGGTCTTTACTGCAACTTACTTTACCATCTGTTAGTGTCATCTGCATCCATGTTATATGGTTCCTAGGGCTAAATGGATCAAAGGGTATGTGATAAAAGTGGGAACAGGGAACCAAGTACAACAATCAACGATGGTCATATTGAACAGGAGAGCAGCTCAAAGGTCTGCCTGGTCTATTCCATTTCCTAATTCCTGTGTCTTCTGTTTCTATCCTCTCTTAAAATCAATCATTAATGGGCAAGAACTGCTGCAAGCAACATTTCAATTGGAACCCTTGGTGTATTATTACCTTATTTGATGCCCTCCACTGACAGACATACATGCGCACACACTTTATCCTGGTGGCATCAATGAAAGATAGTCTTTGGCAATGCAGTCTTCAGTGTCACTTGCAAAAATTACCTTCTCTCTGTAAACATTCATATTGAAGAAATTAGCGTACAAAATCAGATCAAACAGTTTTGCGAATTGCTTAGCTTAATATATACAAAGAGATATGAATTAACTCACAGTCAACCAATAAGTGAGGCAATATGATGTCCTATGGTAATCAAGGCAAGAATGAAATATCCACCTCCCCTCCGTTCCCCTGTTGCCTGTGAGGAGGTGGAAGCAGGCTGCTTATCTCTTATGCTATATGGTGGCTAGCCTCTGTGCAGGGACTTACTGGGGACCTACCTGAGACTAAAGCCTTAGCCTTTCTGTAGGGAAAACCATTGTGACTGGGAGATGTAGAATAGATGAGGGCTTTAGACTCGGGAGTTAGAAGGTAAGGGTGCTGAGATGGCTACAGAACCATCGCCTCCTCACTGATCTCCACGACCCTAAGTTGGCCTTCAGACGATGTTAGCTGGGGATGGCTGCTGAAGTACAGCCTCAATTCTCTGTGACACAAGGGAGCACTATGACCACCTCTATGTCTGCCGTCTTCACATGCCTGCTCACAGTAACCTTGCAGACTAGCCCCCAGTCTGGGCCATCTCTGGACATTATGGCTCCCATACCGTACAAATGCAGACATTATATACAGACTATATAATGCTTCAGGATAGATGTCTAGAATCTGGTAATGCATTCCAGTGTGCTATCACTTCCCCACTGTGTGCACCTGCAGAAGCAGCTTGGACAAACAAGGCTCCACGATAAAGGAAAGATGTGTGCCAGTTCTCCCGCCATAGAAGCAGCATTCAGATCTGCACCATCACTTCAACTCCCGTGCATTTGTGTCAAACAACTCAGCTTGCCAGAGTTGGTAGTAGGTCATTGAACATCTTCCTACATTGAATCTGTAATTAATCTTAGCTTTTCGCGTGACCGCAGCAGGGGCACCATCTTCTGGCTTGCTCTCTCAATCACTGTGAGTGGATTTTTACCAGCCACTGAGATACAACATACTGCATCATCTCAGTACATTTGCAATCAAGATCTAGAGGTCCTGGCCACTGAAGCAAGGCACAGCATCTCCTCGCCTTCCCCATTTGCTCTTATTTGTGATATTCTGGAATGAGGAGAAAGAAAAGGCACGTAAGGCTTCCAAACTTCAAATGATCTCAAACGCATATGTCTGCTTACGTACACAAACTGTATTCTCTATCTCAGCGATGTCTATTGTTGGCAGGGAGCAGTGAAGACATGGAACTGGATGAAAAGTTTGTTTTTTGTTGCTGTCACTCCCAGGTAGTACGTTCTGTTCCCCACTACAACCTCCCTGCTAATCTGCTCCATCTGACTCACACTGCTTTGCCTTAACAGTGTGTAGCTTTGACGGTCCTGGTCAAGATTCAATTGCACGACCTGGGACAGAAGGGCGATCAGGGCCCAATAACCAGGGCACCAGGGCCTTGCTGTTCTTGGGTTGGCTAAGGGACCACTGTGATTGAGTCGAGGCAGGGTTTAGGAACAAGGTCATTGTGTTCAAGTTGGGGGCTGCAGGTATGAACCAGGAGCAGCACCAGGGCCTGTAGTTTATGTCCCTGCCTCAGCTCAGTCCTCAGGTCACATCGTGAGAGATAGATGGAATAATAGGCAGAAAGGCAATGGTTCCTGGCAAATGAGGTGTCAGTCAGTCTTCTCTTGAGGCATTATACTAACCTGAGTCAATACAGAATACTGTGAGCAGATGATGACGCCAAGATGGTGCCATCTTCATTGTTGTGTCTTGTGAAGCTTTTCCAGCCTTCACTTGGTAGTACATGCTCCATAGTGAATAGGCACTAATAATGGCCGTGCTTTCTCTACAGGCCCATGATGGTCTAACTTTTCCAGTGCCAGCAACCAAGTAGACTACAATTATACAGTTAGTACTCACATGACTATTGATTGATGCATCTTCAGATTAACGCCAAGACTTATATCCACTTCCTGCTTCAGGGCACAATCTTTTTACTGGTTCTCCTTTTAAACCCAACTAAGACTCTGACGGAAAATCCGACCTTTTGGGAAGTTTCTCAGGAGTCTCGCTCAGGGAGTAGAGAATTTTCCTGACTCTGTGCATCCAACTCAGGAACAAAAATTCAAGCTAAAGTCTGCCAAAATTCATGTCATTCAGCCCCAAGACTGACCTCCTTTCTTAAATTAGCAGTAAAGGTGTTTCTGGAGCCATTTGTCTGTTTTCAGTAATTTTTGACCAGGAGGAACTATCCATGAGCATTGCCAGCAGCATTAAACAAGACGGGACTCTCACTGCACATAGATTTCCCTCCTGCTTGCTTACAAAAACTGGTGCTGCTGTCTGAATCCTACAGAATGCAAAAACAAAAATAACTTGCCCCTGCATAAAGCACTTGGTGTTGCAAACTGTCCCAAGACATTTCACAGGAGGATAATTAAACAACAAATGGACTCTATGACAATGAAAGGAATAGACGAGGTCACCCGAATGTTTGGTGGAGAAGTGGTTTCTAGCAAGGTTCTTAAAGAGGACAGGGCTATCCCAAGGGGAAAATCATACAAAAATACATAAGGACACACAAACTAGGAGAAGGAGTAGGCCACTCATCCCATCGAACCTGGTTCACCATTCATTAAGATCAGTTGATCTGATTACTGCACATTCCTACCTATCTCTGATGTCCTTTCACTCCCTTGCTCATCAAGAATCTGTCCACCACTGCCTTAAAATGTATTCAAAGACTGCTTCCACTGCCTTTTCAGGAAAACAGTTTCAATGTCTCACGTACATTTGCGGAAAAAATTCTCCCAATTCGTGTCTTAAATGGGTGACCTTTTATTTTTAAGCTGTGAGCCCTAATTTTAGGTTCTCCCAAAAGAAGAAGCATCCTTTCTATATCCATCAAAACCCTCCAGGATCCTTGATGTTACAACTAAGTTAACTTTCACTGTTCCAGTGTTAACTTCAACCAGCCAAGTCAGAACTCATACAACACCAGGTTATAGTCCAACAGGTTTATTTGAAATCACAAGCTTTCGGAGCACTGCTCCTTCATTAGATAAAGTGCACCCCAGTCCAACTTCACATCATGGCTACCTTCAACTAACCAAACATAACCTGTCCATTGTTTAGGGCAGGAATTCCAAAACATAAACAGAGAACAACAGTGTTTGGTTAGTTTGTACAACCAAAAGGAGTTCATGGAATTCACCAGTTTTAAAATCTCCTCACCCCCGGCCTCATTCCATGTCCAACCCTCCCTCTCATCCCCGCCTCCTTGACCTGACACAACCTGTCCATCTTCTCTCCCATCTATCCGTCCCTCCCACCTCACTGACCAATCCCCCCCACTCCTTACCTGCATTCACTTATCACCATCCAACCTACCTTCCCCAGCCCCACCCCTCCTCTATTTATTTGAGCTCCCTTCCCCCTCCCCATTTCTGCAGAAGGGTCCCAACCCGAAACGTCAACTTTCCTGCTCCTCTGATGTTACCTAAAACTGCTATGTTCCTCCAGCTCCATACTGTGTTACCTTTGACTCCAGCATCAGCAGTTCTTGCTATCTCTCAATAATCTATTTGCCTTGTGAAACAAATATTTCTTAACTAGCACAAAGGAAAGCTAGGTTGTTAACTGTGGGAGCTCCTAGTCTGTTGCATCTACAAAGTGCGAGGAGGTTGAACAATACAAACTGGGCAGTTTCCTTGGAGCATTTGGAACTTGAGATGACCCCTATTTTAATGAAGCCACAGCCCAGTGAAACATTTAATTAATGGTGAAGAGCAGTCACTTGTTGTTTTCTTGACCACAATAGCTGACGTTTACACAATAGCAAGATCCAGAAATACCATGCGAGAGAACTGAATAATTAATCTATTTCGCTAGTGCTGTTTAAGCAAGGAATGTCGGCCAGAACATCAAGAATGCTTGTCTGCTCTTTACATAACGTTCCACTTGTTAAAGGAATGGAAATATCACACAGAGTAATACATGAGATTCCAGCCGGAGACTATAGTCCATTGTTGGAATCAGTGGAGGTAATTTTCTAAACAAAGAAAATTTATCCTTAAATGAAGCTATTAAAATTAATTCCTCTTTTTCCTTTATCCTCAACTGTATAGAGTAAAATCTAGATACATATATATGTATTTGACTGAATATGTCTCTGTTAGGTTGGGGGAAGAATTTGTAATCAGAAATTCTATGCAATAACATACTGTCCATTAGGAGTTTTTATTTTAAAAGCACAGACAAAACATACAGCTAATTACATCAGAAACACAGTCAAATGTTAATGTTCAAATTCTACTTGAACGAATGAGTTGAAGCTCTCTTTTTACAAAAATACATTAAAATATAAAGTACTGACAATTGACTAACTGTGATGTTTATTATTGATGCAAGTGGTTCTAGCTGTAGTTTTATCAAAAGAAATTCCCCAATTCCCCCAAAAGCTTACAATATTTTAGTTGACTACATACAAAATCCATTTTTTTAAAAATCAATGCTATTTTTTAAGCAGCACTTTGTAAATAACACAGGTCGAAACACATATAAACAGTTTTAATTGCAAAGGATAAAATATCTAAAAAAAGTTGCTTCAGAAATAATATTTTACATAGTTATCTTGTTTTAGTTTTTTTTATATATTTATATATAAAATATGAAGGTTTACTGTCATGGTCCTCCTCATTTACAATGAGATAGCCACCATTATGTTTTGGTGCATGGTATCTTTTTATGAAGTTTTGTTTTCCTTTTGTTGAACAAATACAGCCAGTCATTGGTGGTCAGCCTTGACCAGTTCAAAACAATTCACAAGCTTAGAGTTTTCCTGTCATCTGTGCGGTTTTTGTGGTTTGATTAGAAATGCTGCTATGGTACACACCCACAGGATTGCGGGTAAAATGTCTTTCTCCCTACATTCTACTGTCTGATGAGATTAGAGAGCAGCAAATTTGCTGTTCAGCAGTCACTATTTCACTTTCTGATTTTTGCATCAGCTTCCGTCCATTTTGATTTTTTTTTGGTGATTTACTTATTGCATTAAGTTGATTAACACATTCCATGATGGTTGTTCCTGTCGATGATGTCCACGGGTGTAATTATTTCTCTTCTCACTGGTGGAGGGGGCATTTTCATCTTGGGTTTGAACAGATTGGACACGTAGAAGGCCTGTTGGGTTAAGAATGTTCTAGGTTAGTAGGTTGAAGCTGTAATGGTGAAAACACCATTAATCTACAGTTTATTATACTTAAAGATGGGTTTCATTAGCAGTATCCCAATTAAGCATTTGTAAACTATAACCGCTCTTGGTGTTTCTCTGTCTATATCCATTGATTTTTCTCTAAATTTTCTTGAAAACTGTGAGCACCAATTATATGGTGGGAAGAAATCTGTTGTGGAATAGTTGACATAACAGGGATACACAAAAATGAGCCACCAGATTTGGTAGTTTAGTGAATGTGTATTCCCATTGTATTCTATACTAATCCAGTGGACTCAGGCTCCTCCCTGTCAATTCCTTAATTAATTTATAGAAAGAGATGTATTCATGTATTTCTCAGAAACATTCCAGGCACTTTACACGATATATTTCCAGTAAAGTCCAATTACTATCGTAATGTCAACAAAAATGTGAATATTGATGATCATAATTCTGTAATTTCTAATTTCTAAAAGAATACAACAATATTGTGTGCACTGGCTCATCCTTATAAGTAACTATTTCCTTTCTGTGAATTCCTAAGAAGCTACACTCTATGTGGGTAATTTTCTGTTGACTATACAGAGTCAGAGAGTCATAGAATCATACAGCCTGAAACAGATCCTTCGGTCCAACCAATCCACGCCAAACATAATCCCAAACTAAACTAGTCCCATCTGCCTGCTTGTGGCCCATATCCTTCCAAACTTTTCCTATTCATGTACTTATACAACGTTGTAATTGTGCCCACATCCACCACTTCCTCAGGAGGTTCATTCCACACATGAACCTCCCTCTGTGTAAAAAATTTGCCCCTCATGTCTTTTAGCATGAAAGTATGAAGTGGCCCCGAAGAGAATCTTACCATCCCCCAGTGATCCTCAACTATCCACAGCTCCATTCCTATTGTCGCACATGCTGCTCATTAATTATACATCAATTGTTAGCGCATGGACTGTACTTAACACATCAAAGGCTCTGCACATTGTCATAATTATCGTTGTCAATACATGGTACCACATAAGCAGAACTTCCCCATGTACACTGAGATCGGGAGACAATGTTGCCCATGCAGAGAATTGCATCAAACTTGACTACAGCACAAAGGGAAAAAAAATCTACTCTGCTTTAACTGGAAAGTCAGCAGAGCAGTCAACTGAAGTACATATTATTTGGGTAAGATAAGAGATAACAATGCTGCCCAATGTATTACATATTTCAGTTAATACTGCTTCTTAATTTTAATTTACTGTAACTGCTTGGACGTTACAATGCTGCTACTTGAGCCCTATGGTCCTCTAGGACTATGGCGACTTTACCTTACTATTTGAGCTATCACTCTGGGATTTTATTGAGAATTTATCTAGATTAATTGAACCAAGATAGGTATAAGGTCATGTTTCTGAATTTTCTGCCAGTTGCATGTAAATGGACCCGAGAAAAGGAAACATCCTCTGGAGTTCACCAGCTGGAGATTTAAATTGAATCCATTTTCTCAGTTTTCACCATACAGTCAGCAGGTTGTGGCCTAGAGGCAAGCTGTGAAAGATAGTCAATGAACGGATGCAATATTAAAACAACATCCTGACCGCCTGGTTACATCAGCAGACACAGTGGTGTGAAAAGGATAACACCTGATGACACCAAGAGGCAGTGAAGGAACAGAACATTGTAGAAGGGTGCAAGCCTGATAGAAAGCTTTTTACAGTTCCCAACAACTACCAAGAATTTTAAACCTGGATTTGCGCACTCCTCATTTCCCTGTCATTTAATTACTTTATTTGAAAACAATCCCATAGTAAAAAAATGTTTGTCCATGTCCGGTATTCAAGCTTCTCATTTATATCACTTTTAGAAAATATGGAACATTTCATTAATAACTACCTTGCCCTAATTTGTTCCATTTCTGGGCCAAAGGTAGAGGTTAAAAACAACATACACATAACATTTACTTTAAAGGTGCTAAACAAAATCACTTCTCAATAACATCACAATGATGGTGTAAATGTACTCTAAAGTACCAGAATGCACCTTTTTTTTTAAACGTCTTACCTCTTTTTTTCTGATAAAGTGTTGGGGAAACTAAGCCATGACCTATGACCTCATCCAAAAAATCCATATACTTGCAACTGATTCTATTGCCCTCTGATCTTCATTTCAAGCTGCACCAGACTGTTGACAACATGACCCTAGGCTGAAACTCTGACCCCATATCCTCTCCATTACAAAGACACTAATATAGCCCAGCACTCTTCTATCTGATTGAGAAAGTTGCAAGTTCAAGCCTTATACTGAGGAAATGTTGCTGTAGTCTAAGAAATTCTTTGTTTCAGAAGTGACATTACGTTAAGCCTTTACTGGCCTGTCAGGTAGAGATGTAAAAAAAAGTCCATCGCTTTATTTAAAGAGCAGAAAGCTAGTAAACTTCCCAACTTCACAAAGGGAAAAGCAGGAAAAAGCTATTAAAACTTGGACACAAACATTATCGACTGGAGAAAAAAATCCAAAGAACTAAGATTGGTGGAGTAGCAGATAGTGAAGGGGACTGTCGGAGAATGCAGCAGAACATAGATAGATTGGAGAGTTGGGTGGAGAAATGGCAGATGGAGATCAATCCTGGCAAATGCGAGGTGATGCATTTTGGGAGATCTAATTCAAGAGCGAACTATACGGTAAATGGAAAAGCCCTGGGGAAAATTGATGCACAGAGAGATCTGGGTGTTCAGGTCCATTGTACCCTGAAGGTGGCAACGCAGGTCGATAGAGTGGTCAAGAAAGCAAATGGGCATGCTTTCATTCATTGGATGGGGTATTGAGTACAAGAGTTGGCAGGTCATGTTACAGTTGTATCGGACTTTGGTTTGACCACATTTGGAAAACTGCTTACAGTTCTGCCGCCAAATCACCAAAAGGATGTGGATGCTTTGGAGAGGGTGCAGAGGAGGTTCACCAGGATGTTGCCTGGTATGGAGGGCACTAGCTATGAAGAGAGGTTGAGTAGATTAGGATTATTTACATTAGAAAGACTGAGGGTGATGGGGGGACCTGATTGAGGTCTACAAAATCATGAGAGGTATAGACAGCGTGGATAGCAAGAAGCTTTTTCCCAGAGTGGGGGACTCAATTACTAGGGGTCACAATTTCAAGGTGAGAGGGGAAAAGTTTAAGGGAGATATGCGTGGGAAGTTCTTTACGCAGAGGGTGGTGGGTGCCTGGGACGCGTTGCCAGCGGAGGTGGTAGAGGCGGGCAGGATAGCGTCATTTAAGACGTATCTAGACAGATACATGAATGGGCAGGGAGCAGAGGGATACAGATCCTTGGAAAATTGGGGACAGGTTTAGAAAGAGGATCTGGATCGGCACAGGCTTGGAGGGCCGAAGGGCCTGTTCCTGTACTGTAATTTTCTTTGTTCTTTGCGGGTTCTGGAAGTCAAAAGCAAAAACTGAAACTGCTGGAAGAACTCAGCAAGTCTAGCAGCATCTGTGGAAGGAATGCAGAGTTAACATTTCTGATCCAGTGACTCGGTCAGGCCCTGTTTTGAAGAAGGGTCGCTGGTCCGAAAATGTTAACTCTGCATTGTCTCCACAGATGCTGCCAGACCTGCTGAGTTTTCCAGTAATTCCAGTTTTTGTCATACTGGAGGTCCATTTTGAGGCATGGAAGAAAAATCAGACCTATGTGTGATATTCACAAGTATTCCTGGTTTCCTGTCTGGGATTGGTTACTCAATTAAGAATTTAATGATGAATCCATTGTTAATTTGTTAGAAAAACCCATCTGGTTCACTAATGTCCTTTAGGGAAGGAAACTGTCATCCTTATGTGGTCTGGTCCACATGTGACTCCAGACCCACAGCAATGTGGTTGACTCTTAACTGCCCTCTGGGCAATTAGGGATGGGCAATAAGTGCTGCCTCGCCAGCAATGCTCATATTCTGTCAATGAATAAAAAAAACTCAAAGAATGTCATCAAAATAATTTAACTTTATGTCATTGCTGTGCAGAGGCCTTACTGTGCACAGACTGGCTGCAGCACTTGCCTGTATAAGAAAAGTGTGTATACTGCAAAAACAATTAGTTAACTGCCTATTGATTTTGAACATATTTTGAGATATAAAATAGACTATTGCAGGTTCTTTCTTTCTTTCCTGCCAAATCACATTCTCACATCTGCCACCCAGGTGGATAGAGTTATCAAGAAGGCGTATGGTGTGTTAGCTTTCATTAATCGAGGGATCGAGTTCAAGAGCTGTGAAGTTATGCTCCAGCTATACAAAACCCTGGTTCAGCCACATCTGAAGTATTGTGTCCAGTTCTGGTCACCTCATTACAGGGAAGATGTGGAAGTGTTGGAAAAGGTGCAGAGGAGATTTACCAGGATGTTGCCTGGAATGGAGGGAAGGTCTTACGAGGAAAGGTTGAGAGAGCTAGGGCTTTTCTCTTTAGAACAACGAAGGATGAGAGGTGACTTGATAGAGGTGTACAAAATGATCAGAGGTATAGATAGAGTGGACAGCCAGAGACTTTTTCCTAGGGTGGAGGTTGCTTTTACGAGGGAACATAGTTTTAAAGTGAAAGGAGGTAGATGTCGGGGAGACGTCAGAGGTAGGTTCTTTACTCAGAGAGAGGTAGGAGCGTGGAATGCATTGCCGGAGAGGGTAGTGGAGTCAGCCTCATTAGGGGCATTTAAGCCGCAATTAGATAGGCAAATGGATGATAGTATAAGGTAGCGGTGGAGGTTAGATAGACCTTAGGTTTAGGGTAAAAGTTCAGCACAACATCATGGGCCGAAGGGCCTGTACTATGCTGTACTGTTCTATGTTCTATGTTCTATTTACAAAGACTGCACAACCTTCATAAAATCAATATTCTTTTGAACCTACAGAGAAACAAAAGTTTGCATCCTGCAAGTCAATCCATTTCACAAACACATTGCTCTTAGATGTCATTGGCGTATTGTGCATTCACACAACATCCTGGTCAAAGGACACGTCTACTCTTTCTATTAAGTACAATGAGTTGACTTGAAATGGCCTTGCTCTATTTCAGGCACACTCTGCTTCCTATTCTACATTTCCTGCCCCATAAAATAAACTCAAGGGGATAGGGAGGAAAATATAATTGTTCCCATATTCCATAATCCAATTAAAATAAATAATGCAGAGCCACCTTTCTTTCCCCTTTTAGCAGACACAAATATTGTCACGGTCTTTTATCTTAAAAGAAATTCATGTTTCTTCGTCAACCATTGTAAAGTGAAATTCAAGCTAAGTGCAGATGACCATTAATATAATATTTTATAAGTGTTAGCAGCTTTATTACTACTCATTACAAATTTGTAATTCTTTTCTTAATATTTCTGATGATACTAAAGTAAAGAAAATATTGCTTTCCTAATACGGGGAAGTGGATAGTTTGAGGTGGTAGCACAGAGAAAGCTGGTTATGCAGCAATATTTTTGAAAATCATCAAAAAGTTGTCTCCATGGAACAAAAGCTAGACATTCATTTCCTAGAAACCCATCCCTCCTCTTCTTGCACTCTGTGGGAACTCTGGGTCATTGACTGTGCATTACACTTGAGGACAGCCAGTCTCATCAGATATGTCACATCCACCTCATTGCAAGGTACCTCTCCCCCTTAACCTAGGAACTGCTCATTTCTTTTTTGGCAAGTGGGGCTCCTATTTTGAATCTTAATAGCACAGGACACACAGAGCAAAACTGTTGCTTGCAGAACACAGCTTTTTCTTTTAAATTGGAAGACAAATAAATAAATACAAATAAATATTGGAACCAATGAACAGTTTGAAGCACTGCACTTACAAACCAAATCTCAAAGTAATAGGATTTAATTCCAATAACATGTCAAAGCTCATAATAGAACATCCACCATACTAAACTGATCATTTTTTTCCCTGGAGACATGTACAGTTCACCCTGTCAACAACTACAATTGTTGCTATTCCTTTACTTAATTGAGATGCTGGACTATCAAGCATCAACTCCTCATCTGGAAAACAGCCGTCTCTATTCAGAAACATCAGTTCCTTGGCTATAGTGAATGTGCAAGGATTAAACAGGCGTGTACCTTTTGCGTACTGTATATTGCTAGCTTTTGTCCTATGTTCATTATGTATAAGAGACACAGAAATGATGTGCCATGTTTAGAGAACTGGTACGCAATCGTTTATATGAATTATTAATTTAATAATTGGAAAGCTATTACTGTGCCTAAGTTCTCCCTCCAAGTAAAGTAATTCATACACGTAGGTCGAAATATAGTAGATGGGTTGCTTGTAATTTTCTTGACCTTGTTCTGCTCAGATCCACTGCTGATGTGTGGGCTGCAGTTTGAACTGGGCTCAGGAACCAAAGGTGAAAGTTTAGGGAACTGGGCCAACCAATTGTTTGTCCCTTCACTGTTAGGTCAGATTACCCAAAGCCGCTGGGGCATGTTTCAGAGCAGTCGAAGCTTCCCCTAGAAAACTGGATGGAGTGAGCAGCTATTGTACAAGAAGACCTGGGCATGAGGGACAATGTCCCTTCGCTACTGTGGGTAATAACCTGGTCATCAGCTGCTAGGCAGTGTCAGTATTGCTGCAATAGTGCAGGTCTGGCCCATTCCTCACTTCAGTGCCATGGTGATAACCCAAGCATTTTTCTGCTTTATCTGGAGTTTGATAATTGACTGTGTTCACAAGGACATTTTGTACAAACTTTGAGATTAAGTAAGAAAAGAATTCCCACATCGGCCTCATCCTGATAGCCACCCATGTGCAAAACCTGAGGGCACAAACACCAAGCCACAGTACATGCTGCCATTCTGTTCATGGTAGTGTGGAGGAAAGAGATGTTCATATTACCATAGAACACCATGTGGGTGGACTGTGCTATACCACCTACTCTTGTGGAAAGGTTCATGGGGAGAAAGATTTTTGACCACAGGTTCATCGGCCGGTGATATACACTTAAATCTTAAGAGACCCAGCAGGTACAAAAGATGGTAGATCCTATTATGCAGTTTCCTAAGAAGACTCTCAAAGTCATTGGGCAGAATACCTCATTGCCAGAACATTTAAACAAGCATCAAGGCTGATTAAGAGAAAGACCTGTAACATCAGATCTCTTCTGACACTCCCAAGTCTCAAATCTCCTGCATGTTGCCCTCAAGGTGGATGTAGTGAGGAAGAGACTGTTGTCCACCCTCTCATGGAATGTGCCTTTGCAAAGAAGGTCACCCTAAGCAGCTCTATGTTGCAGAATGCAGGATCCTATTTCTAGGGATGTATGCCAAGATAAACTATGACTGGAGCATATTGACTTGGCGAAATATTCACTTCAGTTTGCCACAAATGTTCTGGTCTTCTGGTGCAAGAGTTGACCTTGATCAAGAATCGCAGACTTGCACATTCTAAAATCCACAACTACTTGCTGAGAGACAAACTAAAACTTGAAATACACACTGCAGAAGTGCAATGAGCAGAAAGTCACTAAGGCCTTTAGGTCACAGAACAGCAAGCCGCTCCAAACTGTACTATCAAAATTATCAGGAGGCATCTTACAGGGGAACACAGCGTATGAAGAAAAGTTCATTTCCAATGCACTTTCTGGAATTTTCAATTTGAAAGGTGTGGCCCTTGAGTTGTATGCCTGCCATGGAATGCATATCGTAAATATTACGAACATGAAATTGCATTGGGGCACCCAAGAGTTGTATGCCTGCATGAGACAAGTTGAATTTTGTTGTACTCTGTAATTTTCATGTCAAAATATTATGTAATTAGCTTTTATGAATAAATTGTATTTTTGGAAACAAAGTAGTCCCTAGTTTTCTACTTCTCACCAGTGCTGGCCCAGATACTTTGCCATGTACACGCAAAGACTTTGGAAAATCTGCTACATAGCTGCCAGTTCAGTTTTAATTCTTCCCAATAATATCAGTGTCAGAATAGAATCCCTACAGTGTGAAACAGGCCCTTCAGCCCAACAAGTCCACACTGACCCTCAGAGCACCCACCCAAGCCCATCCCCCTTTAACCCACCTAATCTACACATCCCTGAACACTACGGGCAATTTAGCATGGCCAATCCACCTAACCTGCACAGCTTTGGATGGTGGGAGGAAACCCACGCAGACACGGGGAGAATGTGCAAACTCCACACAGTCACCTGAGGCTGGAATTGAACCTGGGTCCCTGGTGCTGTGAGGCAGCAGCACTAACCACAGTGCCACTGTGCCAACTCTTTCACATCACCCAAAAAGCTCACTGTCATTTGCACTGGCAGAAACACATTCATAAATACTTATGCTATATCAGTAATATCTAATACTTTCAATATCATTATTGCATTTACTGATTCATACATATCTGGTTCTGAAAAGTAAAGCAGATCCGGAAGGCTGGAATACTGTGCACTCAAACTAATTCTTCCATTCAATGCAAAACTTTCTCATATGAAACATGCTGCTTTTGAACATCAATTTTCATCCAGACAGACAAAAGATGTATTTAGGATCTTTTCTGTATGGAGTGTAATTAGTTGTTTTCTGTTGTAAAGTGCCAGTGATAACCATCAAACAGTCTTTAAAATGAATGTCAAGTGATCATTCCAAACAGTTATGAGTAATGGGGCACGCTTCCAACATCTGGGTGGTAAAAATGCATGAGTCAGCCTTTACAATCTGAGCTCAGGCAGAACAATACAGTGTCATGTAACAGAGATAGATGAGAGGGCATAGGTCACAGCTTACTACTGCATTATTAAGCAGCCACAATGTGTTCAGGAAGAATGTGCCCTTTAGTCAGGATATAATGATCTACAGATTAAAAATATTCTGATTCCTTCAAGTGAACCCCACCATTAATCAGATATTTATTAAAATGAAGAGGGTCTGACCTTCCTACACATGGTATGTTATGCCCAGAAATGACAATTTGATTTTGCGTTGAAATTTTGGTCTTTGTCATTTGGGAATTCATTATGAAAAATAAATTATCTGTCATTTATGCCTTATATTTATGTAGGTTAGAGGTTGTGAAAAGAGAAATCATAATCCCATTACTTCCAAACTATTTATAGCCTGAAAGAACTGAAATACCTGTATATCCACAGTTTTATATTTTTTTAAATTTAGTAATTTGAAAAAAAGTAGCTCTTTAGCAGTGTTAAGTAATATGGTCTTGTTTTGGTGGGTTGTAATTAGATTAGATTCCTCTCTTTCACAAACCAACTATCGTATTGGTTATTCAGTCTTATTTCAGTCGAATTCACAAGCTGCTATTGAAACAGCTGAGACCTGCACATGATGAATATTTTGTTGCCTACTTTAAAGTTTTGTCACTGTCTTCTACTATTATTTTTGTCCTGCAATTATTTTTGTCCACTCACATTAAAGAGCAGAAAATCATGGACGAGAGGCCCATCCTACATACTGGGAAAATACATGATTTGTAAGTCAGGCACTCTCATTTACAAAAACTGAAACAAAGGATCAATATCAAGGAATAACAGACAACGGAAATACAAGTTATGAATATTCAAAATGTCAGGCATGGCTCAGTGACTAGCATACTCATTTTGGAGTTGGACATTTGTGGGTTCAGGTCCATCTAGGGATTTAAGCACATGAATCCTGGCTGATACTACAGTACTGAGACTGCTGCAATGACAGTGGTGTCATTTACTGAATGAAGCATTAAACCAAAGACCCATCTGCCCTCTCAGGTGAGCACAAAAGATCCCACAGCACTAGCTCAAATAAGAGCAAGGGAGTTAAGGACATAGAACGTTACAGCACAGGAACAGGCCCTTCAACAAACCATGTCCGTCACAACCATGATGCCTTTCTAAACTAACCCCAAACGCCTGCCTATGTCCATATCTCTCCATTGCCTGCCTATGTCTATCTAAATGCTTCTTAAACGTTGCAGCCATATCTGCTCCTTCCACCTCCTCTGGCAGTGCGTTCCAGGCACCTACCACTCTCTGACTAAAAAACTTGTCTAATACATTTCCTTTAACCTACATCCCTCTCACCTTAAACCTATGCTCCTAGTATTTGACATTTCCAAGCTAGGATAAAGACTCTGACTATCCACCCTTTCTATCCATGCCACTCATAATTTTACATACTTCTATTAGGTCGCCCTTCAGCCTCCAACGCTCTAGGATAAACAATCCAGCCTGGATTTGTCCAACAGGTTATTCCAATCTGTTCTTACAGCTAATAGACTCCAATTCAGGCAATGTCCTGGTGAACTTCTTTCGCACCCTGTTCAAAGCCTCCAGAACTGTACACGATACTCCAAATGCAGCCTATCACCATCACTATACTTGATATCCTGACCAGTATTCATCCCTAAATCAACAACACAAAAACAGATTAACTAGTCACTAATATATTATTTTTGTGGAAACTTACTGTGTGTAGATGGTCTGCTGGGTTTCCTACAGTACAACATGACTACACTTCAAAAGCACTGACTGCAAAGCACTTTGAAACCTCTTGAGGTCATGAAAAGCATTATATAAATGCAAGTCTTTCATTTATACTTCTCTGACTCTACAATATTTGATTATATGGGTAATTCCAGTTAATCATCTCCGAAAGTAAATGTTACAAAAATACATATTGAAGTTTTGCTTCATTTATCTACATATTTAAAATATCTTCAAATTAACCTCTCCCCAAGCTGCATAACACTTTTTAGTCAATAAACCCTATGATCTTTTACATAAGCAATATTTGCGGTTCCCAAAAGAAACATTGGAGCTATTTATAGCAACCACTGCCTGTAACTTAAGTGATTCTAAGTGACTACAACGCGCCTGAAAAAAGAACTAGAACGAACATGCACAAGTTCTCCTGCATTTTAGAAACTAGTTACTTCATAATCTGGTTTGGCCACATTGTGATTATTTGAATGACAGTGAATCCTCCAATAATGAAGTGAAGCTGACAAGTCCTGAATTTGAAGAATGCCTACGAACTACTAAATCCTATCTATGTAACATTTGGTTCACAGCACCATCAATTTTAAAACTCTTCCCCACCAACACCACACCCACACACCTCCCATCACCCCACTTTTCCTAATTGCTGGAATGTATACTAATAACATATATTTACGCTGCTGCCAACCTCTCTCTCTGTCTCTCAGCTTCAGTTTCCAGAGACGTGAAAGGAAACAATACGTTCGAAGCAGCACAGTAATTACACAAATTAGAAAGATTGATCCCACTGCAATTAAGAGTAATATACTCAAAACTGATAGTTTAGGTTTTTAAAGGAATTGTTGGTGTTACTTCCTCAAAAGAAATGCCTCCTTCTATTTATAATTAAGATGTCACAGATATTCTTTATTTAAAGGAAATGTAAGCATACTTTTGTTAATCAAAGAAGCATTTTTAAGCCAGAACTCAGCAGAGATCAATAAGCTATTTCAGTCATTTGTAGAAATATAGAATAAATCAGTTTTAACATTCAAAACATAGGTGCTGGTGAATCATTCACATATGAATCATTAAATGTTAACAGATATTGTCTTATGTTAAATAAGTTATTCCCAGGATTCTTAAAAATGCTCACTTTTCAAGAAATTGTTACATTACCCAGGTTTGTAAATATCAATCTTCCACTGAATGCAAGCCTTAAACTTATGATAAAAGTATAAGAATTTTGACATTATCAGTGTCCACCTTCTTTGACTTGTTTTAAAGTAAACAGATCTTTGAAAATGAGCAGAGATCAAAAAACTGTTTCAGTCATTTATAGGAACATAGAAGAAATCAGTTTTAACATTTAAACATATGCGCTGGTGAATTATTCACATATGAATCGTTAAATGTAACAGATATTATCTTATGTTAAATAGGTTATTCCCAGGATTCTTAAAAAATTCTCACTTTTCAAGAAATTGTTACCACATTATCTAGGTTTGCAAATATCAATTTTCCACTGAATTCGAACCTTAAACTTGTGATAAAAGTATAACAACTTTGACATTGTCAGCATCCATGACTTGTTTTAAAGTATACAGGGCATTTTCTTTTCTCTTCTGCCCTTAATTCTAAAGTTTTATTTTAAACAGTCATTAAGTCTATATTCATCACATGCTTACACACCGGGCCAACTTCGATAGGGAAAGTTACTATATTCCCAGGCCAGAGGTGCTGTGGCTCACAGCCCTTTGAGACATACGTCAACACCTTACTTTGAATCAACACCTTGTTTTCCGATCTTGGCTTCTCCAGTATCCAACCACTTAAATAGCTTCACCATTGGCCCCTTATTATTTATTAAAATATTTTATAATACCACAATACCTCCCCAGACCCTGAGCATTTCTCTGTTCAGAATCCTTTTAGCATATCTCCATTTTTGTAGCTTTTTGATTTGGACTTTAATTATCATGGATTGTACTGGTGCATTCCATAGTAAATATGTCAAAGAAGTAATTATTGCTTTTTTAAAACTATTTTATGCTCACCCTTATTTCAAATGAAATTAACATTCTTTAGGGTCCTAACTCATTTTTGACTTCTTACTAATTGTTAAAGCCCAAAAACATTGTTTGTATTTTCTTTAGCACTCGCAGGTAAACCAATAAACAGATTCTGTTTGCTTTTCTAACCGGTATTTAGCAGTTAAGTTAAGATGTTACTATTCATTCTGGTTGATTCCCCTCCTTTCTCCCTATGTTACTTAAGATTTATTTCTTGTTAATTATTTCATATTGGATTGTTTATTCATCCCTGTCTGATTATGCTTGTTTCGATCCCATTTTCTACCATTCTGTTTGCATTTATTTCCATGCAGTATGCTTTAAAAGTATTCCGTTTACACTCCTATGGGGCTTTGTTCATTTCCTTTACCTGGTTAATTATGTGGAGCTGTTTTCTCATTCCATTAAAACTATCTTTTTAAAATTAATTGTTGGTCCTCAAATCACATTTATAAGTTTACCTTACTATTTTAACATTAACTTAATATTTTCCATGGATTCTATCACCCAAGGGTGCTACTGTTTAAGTTCTCTGCATGTTACCTAAGACATTTACCATTCTCAAATAAAGCAGCTTAATAGGTCTTACAGCTTATTTCATGTATCAGATGACAAAGCAGCAACGTAGCATTTCCTAACTGGGATACTAAGCCACTCAGGGATTCCCAGTTTAAAAGTAATTGCTTGAAATTACCTATTAAAACACCTATGTTTCATATACCCTTATCAGATTAGAAAAAAATAAGGAAAGAAATACTTCGTATTTATTTCTCACTTTGTACAACCTCATACATCCCAAAGTACTTTACAGCCAACAAAGTGCTCTGAAATGTAATCATGGTTATAATTTAGCCAATACTTTACAGTAAAGCCCTACAAAAACCTTAATGACTGAATAACTTGCTTTAATAATGGTGATTGTAAACAGACTATCTAGTCATTATCACAATGTATGCAAATTGGCTTTTGTTTTACCTACCTTAAAATATCGACTGCACTTTCAAAAATGCTAAAATAAGAATTCTTATTTAACACTGAGACATCTTAAGGTTATGAAAGATGCAATATAAGTGCAGTTCTTTTACTTTTCTGCTCCTTGGCTCTAATTCAAATGCTGCCTAACATTTTAATCAGAGACTCAAAAATACCTATTCAGATCCTACAACCAACAACCAACATTGTACTGTAGAGGAATTAACATCAATGCATCCACAGCAACATTTTGACCATAATGATCTAGAATTGCACAAAACAATTGTTCTGACTAGGCTTTAAAGTTTTGCCTTAAATTATCTCTTTTAGCTTAAGGTAAAATACAATGCCCTGAAATGGGAGAGAATGTGATGCTGTACTGAAGTCCATCAGGCGATAGCCCTTATAACTAGGTTACCATGGGAACAGGGAGAATCAGGAGTAGACCTATTGAAAATCAGATGCAGGCTTTAATATCTCAACACAAAGGAGAAGGCAGCTGTTCATGCTACTTGCAGACTCTCAGACTTTCAGAGGCAGTCAGACTGAAAACAGTGCTATGAAAGGTAGAAGAAAAGGACAGCTTTTGGATTAATCACTAAATGGCATGCTGGCTAGGACAGAACCCCTTTTTGAAGGAACATATCTTGTTGTGGAAAATTGAAAACCAAAGAATTACCAGTGAATGCCTTGCTGCTGGAAGTCCATTCAAAAACTGAATGAAAAATAATTTGTTTAAAAGGACACTGGAAGATTTACCCAGGTTGATGGCTAGTGATTGTGAGATATTCGGGAATTTAAATGCATTTCTATGCATCTGCTAGGGACTTGCCATACCTCATACATAGAGTGTGGAGCTTTCAGCTGTTAAGAAGTTACTGGACAGTACCTTTTTGGTGTACTTGTTGCTTAATAGGTCATGTTAGTCAATGTTGATTTTATTTTGTTCATTATAGTAAAAATCTTAAAACTTGAAATCTTGTCATGCAATTCCTTTGAAAAGGCCACTGAAAAATTTATATCTCTTTCTCCAAAAGTATTAATCTCCACAGCATCATAATACGATCAAACCAAGCACTCAGAGTCCGAGTCATGCACATTGGTTTGTTAATGATGATTGCTGATAGACGTTATCTTTATACCAGATCTGTGTTGAACACTCACTCACAAAAAACACATGATCCCAAGAGGCCGAAGCAACAGGAAAAGCAGTATCTTTTTAAATGATTTCTACTGCAAATGACAGGTCCCGAATGCTACATGGCTTTGTGCAACAGTGTTAAGTTTTGCATTTGAGTCAAGATACAAAATCTGTAGACAGCTTAAGTATAACACTCCAACGTGAGAGATAGTGGGAACTGCCAATGCTCGAGAATCTGTGATAACAAGGTGTAGAGCTGGATGAACACAGCAGGCCAAGCAGCATCAGAGGAGCTGGAAAGCTGGCGTTTCGGGTCTGGACCCTTAGAAGGGTCCAGACACGAACATGGTATTGTTTGTCCTTATTTGCAATGGAATGAAAGTCATTTACATTGGGGTCTTCTTAAATCTTGCAGATTTCCACGTCTCTGACCCGATCAATAAGGCACAGTATGTATATAGCTGGCCAGTTCAGGTTCTGGTTAATATTAACTTCCAGGATGGCACTGGTAGGAGTAGTCTATAGGGCCTCTAATATAGTGGTACTATAGGGCAGCAAATAATGTTTGGTCTGATGTCATTTGACTTTATCGGATCGATAGTAAAGAACTACCCAAAAAGGAAAAAACATCCAGTAAAATTAGTGGATCTAAATTTGTGAAATCCTGGTCCAATACGTTGTGTATACTTCAAAATGAAGGACCAATATGACCAATACCTTTACGTACTAAGTTCCAAGTACTACGTTCTTGATGAAGAGTCACCTGACTTAAAACATTAACTCTGCTTTCTTCCCACAGATGTTCCAGGACCTGCTGAGTTTCTCCAGTAATTTCCATTTTTATTTCAGATTTCCAGCATTACATTGTTCTATTACATTACTGTTTTAAACTGGTATTTCTCTCTGGGACTTTATTAGATTGCAATTTGAAAGCTTTGAATTTAATTCAGTCAATCCCCGTACTGTGAGCACTTATACTGCTGCACCAACGTTCTGCAATTTTGTGCAGACTTTCTGGGAAGTTATAACCCAAAACAAAATGACAAAGATCTCTTTGGAATATCAATCTCATGACTGCTTTCACCTGTTTCCAATCTTATCTAGTAAAGTATTCTCTAAGATCTTTCACAGAAGGTTTGTGAACAGAGTCAACATTAATCATTTTGAGAAGTACTCTAGATGAAGAACATTCATAAATGCAAAGGAAAATGTTACTCAGAAGGGGAAATAGATTTTGATTTGACATATTTTTAGTTTCCTTTACAATATTGTATATTCTCTAGATAATATTATTGATGAGCTCTACTCAATCTGCCCCATCATCTTGAATTTCTGGTTATTCCTTATATAAAGGTTTGAAAAGGATATGAATATAAAATCAGAAGCTATATGTGGCACCAGAGTCAGATCTCTATTTCTTCAACCAGTTGCTAAACATTAATCAATAATGCCTTCCCAATCCACAGCCTCAACTTCCTAGAAGAACGAGGACAGTATACACAAAGGAACACCACCACGTATAAGTTCCCCTCCAAACCACACAGCATCCTGACTTGAAACTGTAACATCATTCCTTCACTGTCACTTCAAAAATCTGGAACTCTCTCCTTGCAGCACAGTGGTTGGGCCCATATAGCAAATGGACAGTTGAGATTTAAGAATGAGGCTACCAACCCCTTCTTCAGGGGCATCAGCATTGGGCAAAAATGTTGATGATGCTCATTTTGCATGAAAGAAGAAAATAAAACTTAATTGCTTGAAAATAATTAAAGCAACGCTGTTGTCCCTTCCTTCTAGCTTTCCTTGGGGGTCAAAGGGATAAAATGACCTCTTGTTAAAAGACAAAAATCTTCATTTCAGGATAAGTGTGACTCATGCAGTGCAATGCCTCTGGTATGTATCAAGATCTGTTTTCAGAATCATGTCCAAGTTTAGTTTTGAAGAGAACCTATTTCCTTCCAATAGCTGCATCCAGGAAATGCAGTACATCTGATGATGATCTGTGCAAAAGCTCCAAGGTAAAAAGTGGCTTCAGTGTTGACTAGGTTCATTTTTACATACACCCAAAGTGTAGCTGTAAGACATATACGATTAATGTAAACTTTAATTTGGGGGTCCTAGTTGTCTTTCTTTCATGCTAAAAGCTTCCTTTTGCATTCAGCTACTGTCTTTTCTTGGCCATTGCAGAAATCCCAGTGAACTACATCTTGCAAACTTGACAAACGTAGCGTTTCATACAGTATGTGTTTATCACTATATACCACACAACTCCTTAACCTTGTAATGTGTGTTCAACTATCTGATTAGTGATCGAAATATTCTTATCCAACCAGTCTTACAAAGGCTGAGAGTTTAAATGGATAAAGTGCAGTTTTTCCACTGTAACTGACAGTGTACAATAAATTAGCCACATACTTCTTCATTGTGGAAAAAAGAATGACTTATTGCTTGTAAGTAAATGTTATTAGTTCACATAGATGTGTCAACTCAACTGAAACACATCAAAGTGCCTGCCCTTTGGCATGCTTGTTGGTAATATCTGACTCACAAACCTTTTCAGTTCACTACTAGAGAACTAAGGGAAAGATTAAAACTATATCAACAAAACCAAAAGGTTACCGCTGTGATTTTGGTCACTGAACCAAAGAAAAAGGCAGCTGACAAGTTTTAATCCATGCCACATGATTTCCTTTCTGAATTGCTTTTCTCCATTCTGAGGTATAAATTATAGTCTTACAGCAAAATGAGTATAGATGTACCCTTTGAATGTAATGCTGACCTCAACCAAAAGAAACTATAATCAACTGTTCCCCAAGCATGATGAGCACACATTCTTGAACCAGTAGTATTTTCTCACAGAAAAAAATTGGCAGGTAGAACTGGAGTAGGTAATAATTTCCACTTTCCACATTTCCACATTTCCTCTGTTCTCTGTTCTCTGATCTCAGGGAGCTGTGATTGCAAAGTTCAGAGTCAGAATTGAATCTTGACTCATGGTCACTGAGGAACTGCTTTAAACTCTGAGAAAGGATTGCAAAATGCAATGACATAACACTTACTATGAAATAAGCCACCAGGGCCCCCTGCACAAAGCCAGCCAAAACATCTGTGGGATGATGCTTATGGTCTGAGACGCGAGACAGCCCAGTGTAAAAAGCCATCATCACCAGTGTGAACTGGAGCAAAGGTCGAAGGAGCCTGCCTCCCCTCCATGTGAACCGGGCCTGTAGATAAAACTGAAGACACAAAGAGAGAAACAATTAGTTTCCAAATTAATATTACTCTCTCAAATCTTATAGTTTTTAATATCACTGTAAAATAAACAATATATTGAAGAAGTTTCAAAATGCTACCAAGTGTCACTGGCAGATGTTAAGACACAAATGTCATGAAATTGGATAAGGTACAACTAACCCACAACTGCATTTACATTTCTTGCTGCTTGCTTAATACCGTGATTGTAGCTCACAACTAGCACTAAATATACTGCTGAGTGGCTGCACGCCTGAGCCCAGGTGTAAAAGCAGGAGAGGCCCATACCATTAAAGTGAGCCTGCATGACTAAAAGCCAGCTTGGGCCTCTTAGAGGCGACGGGCATTTTGGCTGGAACAGTTGCTGGAAGTGGCTGGGAAAAGAGAAATCATGTAGGAAGATAACATCAGTAGTTCAATAAGGCAAAATGCATGCACCAAGGTTCTCCTGGACTTTGGAGTTCAAGGTGAACAGCAGAAGAGAAGTGTTCTATCAACAGAGAAAGTGATAGGAGTGCCAGCTGCAGACTGGAGAACCGGTTAGAGCCCTACATGGTCACCTATTTGGAAAGTCTGTTGCATCTTGAAACACTTAGGCACTTCACAGTCCTTGAGGCCTTCACCCAGAATCAAGGGAGCGCAAGTCCCATCAAACAAAAGCAGGTGGCAGTCCTTCTGAAAGGGCATATTAGCAAAGATACATGCCAGAGAGAAAGAAACACTCTAGGGGAGGGTGTATCATCCATGTCTAACTAAAGGTAGCATTCAATTAAAAGAAAGAAAATGTGCTATTCCAGGTAGCTTAGAGACCGAAGATTGGACAGAACATAAAAAACAGCAAACAAAACAAAATAAAACAAAATTAGGGAAAACTAGAGAAAGCTAGCTAGAAATGTAAAAAAAATTCAATAATTTCTACAGGCATTTAAAAGGAAGCGAGTAAGTAAAGGGAGCATTGATCTTCTAGAGAGAGTGTCTGGGGAATTAAGGAAGGAAAACAAGGAAATGACAATTATTGAATAGATATTTTGTGCTAATCTTCAATGTAGCAGATCTCAATAACATTACCAAAATAATTGTAAATTAAAAGATGAAACAGAGGGAAGATTTTCAAGCAATTATAATCCTTGGAGAAAAGGTGCTGCGAAAACAGTTAGAATCAGCAGTGAATACATCTCCAGCTCCAGACAGACTTCATCCGAGGACCTTAAAAGGAGTAACTGCTGATATAGTGGATGTATTCATTTCACTTTAAATTCATTAAGTTTTTCAAATCCATAAAAGTTGAAGATTATAAAATAGCAAAAGCAGCTCCCCTATTCAAGAAAGATCTAGACATAAAGTAGGAAAATAAAGGCCAATTAACATAAGAGATAATAGGAACTGCAGATGCTGGAGAATCCGAGATAACAAGGTGTGGAGCTGGATGCACACAGCAGGCCAAGCAGCATCATAAGAGCAGGAAAGCTTGACGTTTCGGGCCTAGACCCTTCATCAGA
>JAHRHZ010000038.1:5047712-5081587 GCA_024137785.1 Ginglymostoma cirratum | reverse complement strand
TGACGTTTCGGGCCTAGACCCTTCATCAGAATCTAGGCCCGAAACGTCAAGCTTTCCTGCTCCTATGATGCTGCTTGGCCTGCTGTGTTCATCCAGCTCCGCACCTTGTTATCGCCAATTAACATAACATCTGTTATAAGGAACATGTTGAAATCTACTGTAAAGAAGGTTTTAGCTAGGCACTTAAAAGTCATATTGTGATCAGGCAGAGACAACATGGTTTTGTAAAAGGGAAATGGTGTTTGGTCTACTTAGGAGAGTATTTGAGGAAGTCGCAAGCAATGTTGATGAAGGAGAATCTCATGGATGTTCTGTGTTTAAGATATCTAGCAGGCATTTGATAAGGTGCCACATCAAGGGTCACTACACAAAATAACAATCCACAGTGTACAGAATAACATATTAGCATGCATAGAGGATTGGCAAGATGTAACAACTGGATTGGACCAGCGCCTCACTATTTGTAATTTATTTTGCAATTTCAATGACTTAGATGAAGGAAATAAGTGTATAGCTGCTAAATTTGCGAATAGGTAGGAAAGTAAGTTACAAAGTTAATGTTAAGGTATCTGCAGCGGGATATAGATATGTTACGTAGTTGGTCAAAATAACTGGCATATGGACTATAGTGTTGAAAAATGTAAACTTTTCCACTTTCCCAGGAAAGTTAGGATGTGTGTACAATGATTAGGAAGTCAAATGGAATGTTGGTATTTACTACAAGGAGAATGGAGTATAAAATTATGGGAAGTTTTGCTACAGGTGCACAGGGCATTGGTGAGACCACATCTAGTGCACCACACAGTTTTGGTCTCCTTATTTAAGAAAGGACAAATAGATCAGAAGCAGCTTAGAGAACGCGCACTCAACTGACTCTGAAGATCAGGGATTAATGTGTGAGGAATGGTTGGAAGGTTGAGCCCGTATCCATTGGAATTTAGAAGAATGAAAGGTGATCCTATTGAAATATCAGATCCTTTGGGGACTTGACAGGGTGGAAGCCAAGAGAATGTTTTCCCTTGTCGAAGAGGCTAGAATTAGGGTACACTGTTTAAAAGTAAGAAGTTTCCTTTTTAAGATGGAGCAGAGGAGAACGTTTCCTTTCCTGAGAGTCATGAGTTTGTGGAACTCTCTTGCTCCGAAAGGAGTGGAGACAAAATCATTGTACATTTTTGAAGTTGAGGTACATGGCTTCTTGACTAACAAGGAAGTCAAAGGGTATCAGGGATAATTGGGAAAGTGAGATTGAAAGTTTTTGAGAAGATTTATAGCTCAGGTTGTAGACTTGCTTGCTGAGCCGGTGTATTTGGTTGCAGAGGTTTTGTCACCCTGCTCGGTAACATGGTGCGCTTCCAGCGAGGTGTCGGTGTTCTGTCCTGCTTGTTATTTATATGCCTTGGTTGGCTGGGGAGGTTGGCCATGATATTATTGAATGGTGCAGCAGGCCAAAAGGGGTGCTTCAGATACTACACCGACCGAAGGTCTCAGAATGAGGAGGGACCTGAGCACAGATTAGCAATCCCTGGAAAGTGGGTTGCTGGGTAGGGGACTGGTTCTTAGCAGACCCCCTCCTTCCCAATGTCAAGTGCCAGTAAGGTATAAGTAGCTTCTGACAAGGGTCAGCTCTCCATTATTCCCTTCCTCCCTGGCTCCACTGGAATCAACAAACAACTCCAGATTCCAAACTGAAAGTCTAATGTTCAACTTGTCAGCGCAACAACGATTCTAGATTTGAACACGTATCTGTATACTACTTTTGGACACAGTTTCTATATTTGGTTTGTCATCATCAGGATAATTCATTTCACATTTTTTTTGACACTGTAATTCAATTTCTCTTCATCGCCGTTCCTGCCAATTGCTTATTTTTTTGGCTAAGACCTCCTGGTTCCATTAATCAGTTCCATGACTGACTGACAGGATACATATATACACAGCCTGATTAGTTCCTCAGGTTCCAAAACGTTTTCACCCTGGAGAGAGACTGCTTCATTCTTATGCATTCCATGAACCTCTCCATGCTGTGCTCAGATACAGTGAAAACCAGAATTAGAAACCAGGCTTTGATGTGTTATAGTACATTGGCTAGATTAATTATTGTACTGATAACAACATCTTAATTGAACTAAACCGAGAACTTGTGGCCTCAGCGTTCAAACACCATTTAAACAGTCATAGATCTGAAAGAATGGCTTAATCTGTGTAATTTCACATTCAAGCACTAATAATCAAAAATTAAATATATGTTCAGATTGAATTCATTAGACATTGAAGATATCATTTAACATGAATCTAACTTGAATAGCCTAACTGCAATATTGATATTAGTGGTTACAATCACTATAACAATGTGTAATAAGCAAATTAACAAAAAAAATTGCGCAAAACTGCAACAGATATTTCCATCATCTTCCTACAATATGGTTTGTGCAATCAATTCCTGTTTATGTCTATGGAATATTTTAATTACATATATAATAACTGAAATCCTATAAAAATGGCAAGTAATCTGGACCAAACACAAAGTTATAAACAGGATTACAACAGCATGTCATCACCCACACATATGAAGGGTATACCTTTTATGTACATGTCTTTTATATTCCTACCAACGATAACACACCAAACAGAAACGACATGGATTTACACAGCAGGTAGAGCTTGTTGAAACATCCTCTTCAAAGGAGTATTAACACAAGTTAAAGATGATTTAAACGGATCAGAAGAAAAGTTGTGTATTTTCCAATAGTACGACCATTAAGAACTGATTATCACTCAGAGCATTTTGTTTTAAGGCAATTAGATTTGAATAGATAAAAAGAAACCACAAAGGGGCTCTGGTGTTCCTACTCCGGGTCAGAACCTTCGGGTTTTAGCCACACTTGCCTGGAGGTATGTCATAAGATGTCCAAACATGCTAATTAAAGAGTTTTTTTTAGAAAAGTAACCATAAAAGAAATTGTAAAGAATAAGTGTAAACAACTCAGAAATTCAAATTGCAATTTTATTAGTTGAATAACTGAAAATTTGAATATAAAACAATGAAATTGAAGTGGTTACTCACGTAATCAAAATTCTATATATCCAGAGAAAACCCTTGAGACATGGGAAAACCCTTTACTGTGACCTTAATGTGCAGCAACCATTTACAAACTACACGATCTTTTACTTTGCTTTAATTAACAATTGGATGGTTGGAACTTCAAGAAATAATTCAATGGTGATGTGGGATTGGCTCAATTTCTCATCCTTCCAGATGAACCATGCAGTCATGGGTTGCGGCTGGGTGGAAATCAGACAATGCAAGGAGTGCACAAGAACTGGAGGAATAATTCTTCATCAACATGTCATAAACTTCCTATCTGGCAAGCCAGTGGCCAATATGTCTTTACTCTATGTTGTGTGTATTGCTCAGGAAAACCAAGGAGGAAGGTAGAAGGGTAGACCTGGGAGTCAAGACTATATAGGAAACATCAAGCTTCCACAGACAGAGTGTGATAAATGCTCATGGCCCCACTCAGGAAATCAGTCTTGAACATATTTTTACAGATAATCTTTGAAGGAAAAGGTCATTCATAAATCATTCTCTTGAAACATTCCTTTAACGCAACATTGTTACTTAACACAAGGCCAACTGCTGGCTTAATGTTGCCAGCTTACAATACAAGTTACTTGCCATCATTAACTTCCACAGCTGCAGCTACAGAATGCAGTCAAGAACATTCTACATCTCTACAGCATGTGTACTCAAAGAAAATATGAAAATTTGATCTAGCTCGAAATTCAACACTAATTTTCTTTTTGAAAAAATCTAATCAAGCTTAACCTTGGTTCAGTTCTACCAAACAATTCCTATGCAGAATATTTCCATTTTCATTCTCAGATTTATCTACATCCTTGTGCCTCATTAAGTCAACAATCTCTGAATTATATAGCATCTCTCAGTAAAAGTACTGATAAAAGCCTCTCAGAACAAATATTGGACTGAAATTGAAGAAAAAAAGTAGCAAAAACAGCTAATTTTGCAAGTAAATGATTTCAAGTCCAAGGATGTCCGAACATGGTTTTGGGGTATTTTTCAGGCACATGTGGTAAGGTCTCTGTATATGCTAATCGGGGGCTCCTTACCTGTTTTAGCGCTCCTCTGAGAAATTGGGCTGCATTGTTCAAACGGGTGCTGGATTTGCGGGATTCAGGGTTTCCTGGTCACAACAGGCACCGATTCTCACTTAAGTTATTGAAAGAAGATCCAAGACCCAATTTCGGGCTGGCTTCAGGCCTCTCAGTTGGAATTGTGGAGACAAATTTTTGGCTGGGTTTCTCTTGTTGTTTATTTTAACTTTGCAGCTTTGGAACACCCATGTGAAAATCCTTGTGCGGGCAGAATTCCCACAAGTTTGATAACTATGAGCCCAAACACTGCTGCGATGCACAAATGGTTAGTCTTTCATGCTATTAATATATGGTAACAGCAACCAGAAATAAACAAAGCACACTGCTGCAACTCCGATGGTTACTGAATTGAAAGCTTCACGACATACTTTGAGCTTTAAGTACAAGGATTAAACCAAGCAACAAGCAACAATCCTGCTATTGAGATGCAACGACCTTTGCAGTTCAGCTGGAGGGGGAAGGGACATTCTGCGGATAAAGAATTTGTTTCACAGCTGCTTTCTCATAGACTACAGGGTAACTCCTCCTTGCCAGTTCCTGTGGAAACATGGGGACACAATGGGAAGAGGTAACAGGAAGCACAGCACTCTTCCCACAAATCATGTGTACAGAGGTAGGTTCGCAAAGATACAGGCAGGAGACCACAAGCTCTGGAAACCACTTCAGCAAATTGCCGCCTTCCTGTACAAGCTGGAGGAATAGCCAAGCGTAGAACGAAGCTCAGTATGTTTTAGATGTCCCTACCCACAACGGGGAAGATTATTGGTCATATTAATGTATAATTCTTGTTAAAAAAAAGAAAGAGACCTTCTATCCCAAAACATTGAGAGCTTTTAACCATCATCTAATGGGTAACGATGCATGTCTAAAGAATTTATGGCTAAGCCTGCGTATTTGTTCCATGAACAGTGACTTAACTTTCTTTGCAGCTGCTTACACTACAAGCAATGTACGAGTAGTTAAGAATATTTTATGACATTGAAAAACTCTAACAAATATATAAGTGCCATCTGCATTTTTAAACTGTATCTTTCAGTGTAACAGCCTTTGCAAGATTTTTTTTTAATGAAACCTCTGCCATTACAGTATCTAAAAATATTTAAAGTGTTTAGGATATATAGCATTAGTGATTCCCTAATGGTTTTGCTAACCAGGAGTCAGAGAAAATGGAAGATTCTGCAGCATGGACGCAATTTCCAACAAACATACAGGGCCCTCTGTACATCTGTAACGTTACTCAAGCACCAAATCAATGAGCCAGTGCCCACTTTACTCTTGGTCTTCTTCTCATTAATTCACATTCAACATTTCTGCTTTACTCTAAAAGTAGTGCTAAAAGCAGTGGCCTGGGGTCACATACTGGGGGCAAACAGACCCCTTCGTGGCCTCTGATCAATTGGCATCTTGATTAGATTAGCACCACTGCCTCATAGTGGACACCACGGACCCAGGTTCGATTCCAGCCTTGGGCATCTGTCTACGCGTAGTTTTCACATTCTCCCCATGTCTGCGTGGGTTTCCTCCGGGTGCTTTGGTTTCCTTCCACAGTCCAAAGATATGCAACTTAGGTGGATTGACTGTGCTAAGTTGCCCATAGTGTCCAGGGATGTGCAGGCTAGGTGGATTAGCCATGGGAAATGCAGAGTTGGGGGGGGGGGGGGGGGCGGGTTCTAGGTGGAATGCTCTTCGGTGGGTTGGTGTGCATTCAATGGGCCAAATGGCCTGCTTCCAGATTGCAGGAATTCTATGAAGAAAGTAAATCAAAGTGCTGTGGATGCTGGAGATCTGAAACAAATAAAAACAAAAGTGGCTGGAGACACTTAGGGGTCTGGCAGCACGTGTGAACAGTGTTAATGTTTCAAGTCTAGGGACTCTTCCTCAGAACACACTGCTTGTGGGTGGATAACTGCTCCATGCCCAACTCATCTTCTTGAAAACTGCTGGGGGGCCGGACCTTGGTAGGGAGCTGGAATGCCAACTGGCACTGGAAATTCCATGTTTGTGTGACTCTATTCTGACCCTCAATCATTGGAATCAAAATCGTGCTTGAAATTACATAGAAGGACAAAGTTTAAATTAGGAATTCTCCAAACAGATCTTCTTTAAAATTTAATATCATTTTAACATATCTACAATAAAGATCTTCTACCTGTAAGCACATTGAATACTTCTCTATTATAAATTCCAACAGTTCTATTTGTCATGGAAATTGCCCACATAAACTTGACACATTTTAATTACCTTTTACTATTAAGATACCACCTCAGACTTCCAATTCCTCAGCCTGTGCTAAAAACACCTCATACACTTCAATCAATCATATTCCAATTCATAATAATATTTGTTATTTAATTATAAGAAGTAAAATCAAATCAAATAATTTTAAAAAAGAAGCTTATGACTTTTAAATGAGGTCTGCGTTATATCTCCATATCCTGCACAAACTATCTGCTACTCCTTAACCTGGATTCACATGGAAACTATATTTAGTTTTGGCTTTCCATGTGTAATGCCACAGGGGATAGACTATCATCACATAAATTGTATACCTCTGTTCAGTGTATGCAATCCACAGCAAACAACTCTAGACTGATTTGCACATGAGAACAATACAAAGTTATTCAATCCAGCCAAATTTTGCAATAAAAACTTCCACTCCTGGTCTTGATGCAAACTGAGATTTTCATGAAGGTGAATGTAATTTGTTAAATTACATCAGCTTCAAATTAAACCTGAGCTCTTAACATTTCAGTTAATGTCTTCTAATTAGTCCCTCATTACTTTCATATCGTAGCTATATTTTTCCCCATAGAAAGTCTGTAAAAATATGTATTCTGTGAATTTTTAATTAATGAGTATTAAAAGCTAGAATTAAAGTTAGATTGCATCAGTCTCAAATTTTCTGCAACTGGATACCTGACAAGTTACTTTGAAATTTACCCCAATCATCTCAAATGGCAAATTATGCCTGAATTGCCTGAAAATCTGTGCCGTATATGCAGAAACACTAAAGCTGTGTAAACAAATGTGGCCAGAAGAAAGCATCAATGATGCAAACTACACTTATTCTTTTAAGTTCCTTTTTGCCTTTATTGAATAGTATGCAGACATTAAGCCAATATCCATACACGTACAGAAAAAAACATTGTAAGTCCTAGTGAGGATAAAGGGAATAATTAACTTAAACAAAATGCATAAAACACCAGAAATGCAACTCTAATCCTGTTGCACCTATAAATTTATGGATAAATTAACAATCCATTCAAACTGGTGTAAAATCTGGAAATTTACCTCAGCTGCAATGCTGCATGTGGATGGAGCTATGTTAATGATAGCAGACAGTTTCAGCAGGTGTTTTGCAAAATGGTGAAAAAGATTGTGGAAATCCACATTTAGATTAAAATTTATAACTGAATTCTCAATGTCATTGCCTCAGTAACCAATCAATGGCTTATCTACCAATAGGAGATCATGGAAAAGACCAAAAGTTGTCAAAATTATGAACGGTGATGGCAACATCGATAGCAACGCTGTTTAGTAAATACTGCTTCACAGCAGTGATGGACAGCGAAAATGTATTTTTTTCAATGGTTTGTCTTTTTGACTCCAATCCTTTAATGCTACAAATTAAAACAGAACATCCAATTGGCTATAAGATGCTCATACCGGGAGCCTAAAACTGCGTTTATATTGATACCAGGAAGCATTCACAATCCAGAAATTATGCTTCTCGATCTTCTTCTCTATCTCAATGCTAAATGTGTGGACCTTGTTCTTCCTAACCGGCCAGTGACTGCCCTTGATATCAAGGCAGCATTTGACAGAGTGTGGCAACAAGGAGCCCTGACAAAACTGGAATCAAAGGGAATTAGGGAAAATCTCTGTTGGTTAAAGACATATCTCGCACAAAGGAGGATTATGCTTGTTGAAGACCAGTCATTTCAGGCCTAGGAGAGCCCTGCAGAGTGGATATTTTCTAATCAACCTGTCTACAGATGTTATTACACAACTCTGGAGCAAGTGGGGCTTGACCCCTGTCCCTTGGCCCAGTGGTAGAGACACCATCACTGTTCCACAAGAGTTCTTTAAGTTCCTCAAAGAAGCACCTTAGGCTCAACCATTTTTAGTTGCTTCATCAATGACCTTCTTTCCATCATAAGGTCAAAAGTAGAAATGTTTGTTGAAGATCACAATGTTCAGTACATTTAGCAACTCCTCAGGTATGGGGCCAGTCTGTGCCCATTGGCAATACAATCTGATAAGATTCAGGTTTAGGCTGAAAAGGGGAAAGTAACATACACACCACACCATCTCCAACAAGAGAGAATCTAACTATCTCCCCTTGACACCTATATCAATTCTCCTATATCAACAGCCTGGGCTGAACAGAAACTGAAGTGAACTAGTTATATAAATACAGTAGCAACACGATTGGATCAGAGGCTGGGATTCTACACTGAGGAGAACCTTCTACACCTTCTAATCCCTCAAAGACTGTCCACCATGAAAAATGTACAAGTGAAGATGGAATACTCTCCATTAGCCTAGATGAGCGCATCTCCAGCAACTATCAAGAAATGTGACAGTATCCAGGACAAAATAGACCACTTGATTAGCACCCCACTCACCGACCTAAGCATTCACTTTCACCAACTCATAAAGTGGCCGCTGTATGTACTATACACAAAATGTACTGCAGCAACTCACCCAGGCTCCTTCAGTAGCATCTTACCAACTCACAACCTACCTCCTGGAAGCACAAGAGGCATGAAAACACCATCAACTTGCAATTTCCCTTCCCACTCACATAGCTTCCTGATTTGAAACTATATTGCCTCTACCATTGCTGAATCAATGTCCAGAGATTCCCCTCAAAAAAGCACAATGAGTGCTCCTACACCACATGGACAGCACTGGTTCACAAAGGTGGCTCAGAACCACCTTCTGAAGGGCAGTTAGGGATGGACAACACTTTGCCAGCAATGTCCACATCCAGTGAAAGAATGAGAAAAGGGTAAGGGAACCAGTAAACACCAGTGATTATCTCAGAGCCACCAAATCCAAATTAAACAGTAACAACAGGAAAGCAGGAACAGCAAGATTGTTGGAGATAAATTTGTTCTTTTGTCAAATTGCAGACCTCACAAAGCCTGCAACATCTGAAAGCTAAACATGCTTTTTTTTTTAGGTCCAGCGTTTCTGGCAGAGCCATCATTTGTAGCTGGTGCCACTACCTCATTGTGTTATGCACACCAGTCTCTAAAGACTTGACCTTAACTACAAAAATACATTAAATCATCTTTAACTCAATTCCAATTACAACCTGAATGCATCTTTCACTATGTTCAATTGGGGACTCTCCAGTTTGAACTGTTTCATTAAAAAATGCTATTAATTTACAAGAAAATTAAATTTGCTGCCTCATAGCATAATCAAACTGTCAATTAAATGCTTTAGAAGATAAATGAAATAAACTGTTGCACAAGTAAATAATGGCTGCTGTCCATTAATGGATCTTCCTGTAAACTGTGCACCATTAGAGATCTGGAATACAAATGAACATAGTTATATTGCTTAGCCAGTTCACAGTTGGCTAATGACTGGGAACCATCTTAGACACAAACTTGTTCTGTCTTGACAGTTTTTGGGAATGTCAAGAAATCCCAGTTGCTGATTCAGAAACTCTGTTTAATCCCTTCCACTTGCCAAGGAGCAGATGCTATCTGTAGTTGTGGTGTTTTGATGTGAGTCCCTATGCTTTTATCATAAATTAACAAGTTAGCAGCTGATAGATCCACCCACTCATAACAGCTATAGAGTCTGGCCATCTATTTCACAACTTTGTACAAATTGTGTTATTATTGTTAAATATGTTTGCTATTCCCATGTATTCATAATCTTTCATAAACATTAATCATTCACTACCTTTATTATATATAACTTGTGCAAGGACCCAGACCAAAATGTCACTGCTGACGGAGCTAATTCTTTAATCCTAAATAACTGAGTAATGAACTCTACAATGACTATGTGCAGCAAGAGGACTTTACTGTTTAATTGCCTTACAGCCAAGATCATCCAAAAGAATGCTGTTAGTTTAACCTTTATCATTCTTCAGCAACAAGAACTGAATGATGATCACACAGCAATTTCTATAACAACTAATTTAAATCTTTAAGACAGACTGCAAGCAAAGAGTTATACCTACTGTAATGACCTATCGTGTTTACATGACCAATATAATTCCAGACCACTGAGCTAAATTGTTGCTCCAGGAAATAACTATTGTTATTCCACTTGCACTTTACATAGAAAAATGGTTTCTGTTGTTTGAGATAAGTTTACAAAACAAGTAAAGCTCAGTTGTATTTATATGTAGTACTATGATCTCATATCAGCCCCTGTCTATGGCTGTTTTCCTTTTACTATTGAGAGTGGCAAAAGCAACAAGCAATTTTGAGTCTCCACTGGGTTTAGGAGCGTGGTTGGGCATTAACAATAGTGCCAGCAGTTCAATTCCCTCCTCCATTACTACAGGCCAATTAAAGGAAACTGCATGTATTATAGTGGTGACCCGTTTAAGGGCCTGGAAATAGGCACCTAGTGACAAACTGATGGGGTAGCGCTGTGCTCCATGTATGTCGAGGAGCCTTCTGTGCCAGCCTAGGTGCAAGAGCAATTTCAGGTCACTACACCACACAAGGGCTCTGCCCTCTCAGCTTGCCCCACCCAGTGGTAGCCTGGCTGCAAATTCCACTATTTATATGAAGTTTAGAAAGATTGGAAAGAGGGTGCCTCCATTTTTACATCGTCTCCGTTATTTACCTTTGATTGAAGCCTTCTGTTCCTTGCAGGCTTAAAAGTCTCTGAATGGGTCTTCAGTGATAAGAACCCACCAGCCATTCCGACTTGAACAGCAAGCCCACCTCTAGGCCAAATGGAATTCAAGTTCTCCCGTTACTGTTATCCCCTGGGGTGGATTCAGAACCTGGTTACAAACATGACTTTTGTTCCTGCGCCAGGAGAGAAAAACCTGCACATAGAGTGGAAAAACACTAAGCCTATGCCAAATGTAAAAAAGTTCAAACGCAAATTACATTCCTGGTCAGTGAGAAACAGATTCCAGTGTACTTTAAAACTCTCCTTCTAAAAATCTGAAATAGTGAAAAGAATGTAGATCAGACGGTATCATTGTAATGAGTAGTATGCCTCATGGAAAGGAAAACTATTCTTTTGAACTCTCCAAAAAATATTCCTGTTGCTCAGGTTGGAAACTAATGCCAGATTTATGTTGGCATTTTTGATTGACCTCTCCTGTTGGCCTCTTCATTGCTAACTCATTCACTAACCTCACTCAGTGAATGTGAGCTTTCATGACGTATAATTTATGCCAAGCTATCCAATGATAAAGGATTTAATGTGAATATATACAAAAACTTAACATTTCACATGTTTCCTAATGGGTTGGCCGGTGAACAGTGCTTTAGTTTTAATTCTCTCGTGAGCCATCAGCACTGCTGGCTGGCCAGCATTTATTGTCCATCTCGAGTTACCCATGAGAAGGTGGTGGTGAGCTGCCACCTTGAACTGCTGCAGCTGTAGGTTGACCCACGATTCAACTGGGGAGGGAATTCCAGGATTATGACCCAGTGACAGTGAAGGAACAGCAACGTTTCCAAGTCAGGAAGGTGAGTGGCTTGGAGGGGAACTTGCAGGTGTTTATGTTCCTATGTATCTGCTATCTTTGTCCTTCTCAATGTGAATGGTCACGGGTTTAAAAGGTGCTGTCTAAGGATCTTGGGCAAATTTCTGCATTGCATCATGTAGATAGGACACACTGCAACTAATGAGCGTCAGTGGTAGAGGGAGTGGAAGCTTGTTGATGTGGTTCCAATCAAGCGGTCTGCTTTGTCCTGGATAGTGTAAAGCTTGAGTGCTGTTGGAGCTGCACTCATCCAGGCAAGTATAGAGTATTTCATCACACTCCTGACTTGTGCCTTGCAGATTAGTGGAGAGACTGAAGATTAGAAGATAGAAGATTTCACACAGGGTGAGTTTACCTCATTTAGTAGTTCTAGAACTGCTTTAACATACTTCGGGTGGAATGGGAATGGATTCTAATGGGATCTGTAACAGTGGGAAATAGGCTACTGGATATTCTATCCCCTACCAATGGCTGTTTTATATTGAGGGGCCAGGGTTAAATAGGCGAGGCAACTAGCCCACCACTTTCCCATATAACAAAAGGCATTGAAAGCAGCAGCCCACCCACCACATGCAACTAATTAATTCAAGGTTGACTGAGTTTGCTAAAAGCTGATTGGTATAGGCAACCAGGTGACAGTGGGCAGCCATGTTTTTAATGGTTTCTAAAACAATGAGAAAGAAGGGGGTTACTGCCTATGAAGGGTTTGCAATGTGCCTCTTCACAGTATGACAGTACCACCCCCTTCCTACCCAAGTGTACGCAACACCCAAATCCCCACGCCCCATGGCCATTCCTTAAAGTAGGAAAATCCACCCGCCCAAAGACTCATTTATCTGAGTGATGTCCCTCTGGCCTACCTGCAATCCCAGCAATGACCACTGCGGAGCTCTGGCACTGCTGGGGCTGTTGGAACTGCCAGCTAATCTGATTGACTGGCAGCTCCAAAGGGTGAGACTCGTTTGCACTTGGGGCAGAAGTCCCGATCTGCATTGATTTAGCCCACCCACTGCGTGTTATGGCTACAGGACAGGCTCTTTCTGATCTGTCAATTTACCGATCAGTCCAGCATCGTCCCCCCACCGCCAATAACTTTCTGCATGTGGCGAGCAAGGTAACTGAGTCAGGCAGGAGCTGGAAGTTTGATTTCTCAATGGGGGTTAAGATGCAGAGATAAAGTCAGCAACATTTTTGTGGTTGTATTGGGCCTCACACAGTTCTGTGGCAGATTCCCACTGCAATACATTTGTATTCCATTAATACACATTGACGTAAAACTTCTTTTAATTACACCTTGCCTTCAAGATAAAATCAGCAGTACACAAGAATCTCCTTGCACTGGTTCACATTTGCTTAGAGATGGAAAGCAATAGCAGCAGTCAACTTTGTGTGGTTGTCTTGAGTTCAGCAGTTTTTCTTGTTGAACTGGTTTGTACAATGGAGATGAGCAAGAGAATGACAAAATGCAAGCAGGCTTGGGACCAACAAGGATGTGTCAGTGGTAAAGGGGTTCTGTAGACTGGGATTCAGAATATGAAGGAGTGGAAATGAGAATGGCCTGACATTCTGGGTATGGTGAGGAGATGGTGGGGTCAAAGTAGGAAAATGAGAAGCTCAAAAGTGGTGTCAGTACCATCCACTTGGAGGTCTATCACAGGACAGCAGCTGACGGAGTCCTTACAAGGCTGTGAGTTCACCTACAATACTTCAACTATCTCTGCTGAGAGTGTTCCTGGATAATATACTTAAGAATACATAGAAGGGAGGATTAACTAAGTCTGTAAGTTCAAGTCCTAGAGAGTGGTGGGTACAAACTGACAGTAACATGAATATTTAATAAACTATGAACACAAAAAGCACATTATTGCTCTTTCCACAATAAAAAAGTCTCTAACTCCCCCGTATCTGTCAGAGTGTGCCAACTCTGGGGCATGACAGTACTCGAAGCTTTTTAAGCTTGTTTTTATAAGTAATAATCATGCGTAAATGAATAAAGTGAAAACAATAAATGTAAAATATTTACAAGGGTAATTTAAATTTGAAATCACCTTAGTTCCACCTTAGTTGCTCTCAATAACTCTTAAATTATCAGCGATGGAATTGGTCAGGACATTTGTGGCTTATGATGAAGAAATTCCCTAAACTTATGTTTTAGCCCACTCATATCTGCTGCATTCAGCTGATGGCATTGTAAAGCTTATCCTGCCATGTGATCGCACATGCCTCCTATGTACATTACCAGTGCGTTAACTTATAACTGTGTAGAAACCAGCAAAAAGAGAACAAAAATGGCATCCACTTCCTGTTCAGCTGTCAGGAATGACACACCACACATATTCCGCTCAGGGTGTTATAAAGTATGACAATGTTTCTACATCAGCATCAGCATCTCATCCTCTCCTCTAATTTGATTTCATTAGGCCATTTACATTCAGTAATCATTATACAATAAAAAAAGCTGCAAATAAGTTTCCAACAAAGAGCCACCTACACAGTATGGCCATTGCCAGGACAATCTAGAAAGGATTTTAAAGAAATTCTGCTTGGGAATTGTATACACGTTGCAATGCTCATTTTCAGGTCAATTACTTTAGAAGAGAAAATTGTTTACTTTGAAGTCACAGTGTGAAACTATTTATCCAGCTTAAATAATTGGACCTCTAATGTAACATTCACTCCAGTAAGACAATTTATTTCTGTTCTAAGATAATGGTATGGACCGAGATATTAAGATACTTTAAGGTACTGCCTGAACTAGTTCTACTTCAAGCGTTCTGTTTTATTTCAGGTTGTAAAAATATTAAAACTTGCAAAAAATGGAAATGTTTTTGCATAGCATTTACTTCATTTACAGCAGCTAATTATTCAAATTATGTCCAAGTGGACCCTCTAGGATCTTTTTGAAAGTTACGCTGCCAAGAACAAGAGGCTTCTTCAAATTCCAAACAATTCTTGTACATAGACCAATGAAATACACTGCAATGCTGATGGTGACAGCCAATGGTTTAAATTGGCTACTGAATGACAGCTCCTCAGATCATGCAGAGGAAAACTGACATGGGGGGGGTTGAACTTTCCTGGACCAGTGTGGGCAAATTTGGATCTGAGTGGCTGGGGGATTGAGAAAATACATTAAGATGGCTCCCTGGCACACTGCCGCCACTACAGAGCTTTCTCAAGTGTGGACTGGCAAGTAGGTCAGTTACGGCTCCAAAGAGATGGGCAATCAATGCAATTGTTAAGGCCTCAGTTAGGGGCAATTATGCATCTTTTGTTGGTGGCAGTGGAGTGCCCCTGCCATGTGTGCCAGTTCAATGAATGTAGTCCCCAAACACAGTCCTAGGGACAGAGGTGGATGTAAGGAAGCATTGGAGCCAGATAGATCTCCCTCCCTTAAGCGTTGCATATCTACCTACAGCAAATGAACTGCAGTGGATCAAGAAGGCAGCTCACCACGACCTTCTCAAGCGCAATAAATACTGGCCCAGCCAGTGACATCCATGTCCTATGAATGAATAAAAGAAAACAAGATGCCTAGTGCTCTGAGGTAAATCAAAGATGACCATGTGGGCACAGGATGAGAAACTGTTTAAAAATATGTAATGCTTGTCACTTGTCAGGTCGGAGAGAAAACAAGGGAAAAGAGTGTTAAGTACAGGAAAGGCTTTGCTGGTGGACTGAGTGTGTAACATTATTAACAGCAGTAAAGAGGTCAAGATCACAGCCAGGGTAATCTTGTATAACGTTACTTTACATTGAATGATAGCAGTAACCTGATTTTCTGTCAATCTATATTTTAAACAGTTAAGATCAAATATCATAATCAAAAACAAAGATCTGTCAAAGTGACCCATTCTAAAAGGTCAATTGTTATTTAGAATTAACAGCCGTCAGCAGCTGTTCAAGCAGAATATAAACCACAGAATCAGCCAAATCTGTGCCACACAAAATGCCGGATTGGGAAATGGAGCTGGTATTCCAAACAGGAATAGTGTTGCATTGTTGTTTGTTTCTTCATCAGTTGAAAGATAATGTTTGCACAAGTGCATGCAACTATATACACTGGGATCTTAATTAATTGCTGCGATTAATGTGAAACATCTTTGGCGCTGGACATTGAGTTGAGTTTCTGAAGGATTTAAACAGGAAGCCACTACGTGGTGCAGCAAGGTAGCTCAATGGTTAGCACAGCTGCCTTACAGCACCAGGGACCTAGGTTCTGCCCCAGCCTTGGGTGACTGGCTGTGTGGAGTTTGCATGTTCTCCCCATGCCTGTATGGGTTTCCTCTGGGCACCTCAGTTTCCTCCAAAGATGGGCAGGTTAGGTGGATTGGCCATGCTAGATCTAGGGGATGTGCAGGTTAGATGGGTTAGCCATGCTAAATGGGGGCTTATGGGGATACAGTGGGAGAACTGGGTCTGGGTGGGATACTCATTGGAGGGTCAATGCAGACTTGATGTACTGAATGACCTCTTTCTACACTGAAGGGATTCTATGATTACATTAGCTCATGGATTCATCCAACTCAGGTTTTACTACACCAAAGACACAGAAATTTAGTAGCTAACATCATAAAAGAATAATTCTAAATGATTTCACTGAATGGAGTCTTAAAGCATGCTGGGTGACTTGAGTTAAGGTGCAATTTGTAACACAATCAGGTGAGACTCTGGCAAGGCCTATGTTCAGTTTGGGAGAAATATGTCGTATCTCTTAAGCTTTTCAGAAGTGACACAGCGGGTTTATTGCTAGGAAGCAGCCGGTTGTGAATTAAGGGGGATGAGAGCTTGTTAAATACCCTATTAGCGTCACAACTCATCTCACTGATTGTCAGCTTCCATCTTATCAAACGTGCTAAACATGGAAGTCAGAATGGGTACCTGGACCTTCAACCTGATGCTTGCTCTCAAGGACATTATTCTTGGAAACCAGGCACCAACGTCTCAGAGATAGTAGGATAGCTGGAGAATCTGAGACAACAAGGTGTAGAGCTGAATGAATACAGCAGGCCAAGCAGCATCAGAGGAGCAGAAAAGCTGACGTTTTGGGTCTAGACCCTTCTTCAGAGCATGTTCTATGGGCACCAGGCAAATGCACACTACATCCAAGGTCATTGGCATTCAACATGCACCACCCTGTAAAAATTGTCATGGCACATTTCTGATGCATTTACAGAATGCTTCTGTACTTCAGAGTTGCACCAGCAACTATCATTGTAATGCTGCAACAAGGACACTTTGTGCTCAGAAACATGCATCCAGCTCATGGACCGGACCATCACTCGGCCCTTCACTCACTATCATAGCACTCAGCCATTCTGAGCCTATCTGGATGCTCACAGCATTCCTGCCTTGCATGGAGTTTTTGTCAGAGATATCAGGCTCACAATGTCACTGCCTTGCCAATTACCACAGACATAAAGCCAGGAAGTTTGTCATGGTTTTCAGGAGTCCTCAGTGAAGTCAAGGGAGATAGCCTTCTCTCAAGGAATTGTGGCATAATAAGTGAAAGACTGCCTCTGATACCAGTCCAGAGACTTGGACAGAGTCAAACAGACACCGATGACAGTCAAAGTAAGGATGCTATTGCATACAGGGTGGGGAGCCAAACAATGGGCCCACCCTCCTGTCTTGACTCTTTCTGCCCTATTGTGGGCTGTTTTCCTCATGGAGTGAGAGAGAGGCAGGGATTAAGGGAGATGAAAATGGGTGGCACAGCCACTACTTTTGGTACAGCAAGTGTCCTGAGCGAGTGTGTAGGTAGTACAGAGACCGTGCAGGGTTAGTGATGTCAGAGCTGGGTTGGGTGACAGTGAGTGAGTGGTGTTGCAGGCAATGGTGAAAGTGGTAGAGCCTTGGTGGGAGGTGGGGACAGTAACAGCAATAGACTGAGTGTGAGAAAATAGTGCACTTATGTTGGCAGAGCGGAAAACATCATTGTTGGGATTCCTCCAGAAGATTGCGACTGCACTGACCTGGATAACAACCTTGGACCAGACTGGCATGTTCTGGTGTTGTAGCCTCCATGCCTGGTCCCAGTGGAAGAGGATATCCGATGTCTACACTGTCTCTTCCAACAGGATCTCCAGGTCCCCCTCTGCGAATTATGGAGCCAGTTTCCCACTGCCTGCTATGGCTGGGGTAACCATGCAAAGCTGCTCTGGACTAACTGTACTTGTCCAGGTGCATGATGGGCTTTTAAAGATGACAAGGGTGTGAGGGATGCCAGTCTTTCCGTCAACATCTGGTGACTGGCGATTGTTCCAGGAACAGCTAATGGCAAGGCAGGGCTAGAACTGGACAGGACTGAGACCAAGAGCAGTTAAACAGGCATATTTGATCTGATGTGGTGAGATACTTTGCTGGGTCTTGTGGCGAGAATCCCTCCAAAATCACGATGCAACTCGTACTTAACCAAAAAATATACGCTTCAACCCTCTGGTTTGAAATTGGTCATCCTATCTTATTGTTTCAACCTGCTCTACACACGATCCAAGATATGTATGATCAATGCTACTGGTCATATCAGAAAGAATCCATTTTAATTTACCATTAACTATTAACTACTTAATTGTCACAATTACCAGTCACAATGAAACCAAAAATAAATGTGTTCAAATAACTCAAAGTATTCCAGCTAAAACAAAGATCACAATTAAAACTAACAAAGAAGAAATATCTATTTGAAACTGACAGCAGTTCATCCAAATCAGGTTTTATTCAACTTTTATCCAAAGGGAACAAACGGATCACAAAACATAGCAGCAGAAGTAGGCCATTCTGCCCATTGAGTCCTTACTGCTCTTAAATCGTGTTTATTTTCACCATAAATGTTAACTGAATGTATATAAGGGGTGAAATCGGTCAAGCACTGCAGCACAAAACAGACGATAGTGTATCAGCAACTCATTTATATTGTGCCTGATTATTTCATCTATTGACTTTAATGTAAAATGAGCTACCAATGCACCATCGCTCATGTTGTACAGCTAGCTAAAGCTGGAAGAATCCCTCCTGAGAGAATAATAACTACAGCCACAGGCCAGGTGGTTGAAGGCAACTGTCACCCAAAAAATTGCAGCACAAAGACCAATATCATAACGATACCATTTTCATTACATGAGACAATGGACTTCCTAATGGCATGGTCAGTCTGGGGACATTTTTTCAAGTAAGCTTTCCCATAAAAAACATTTATTCCTGCCCTTTAAGGTAAAATTGGCAGTGAACTGAACAGTCAATCATCTAGACATATTCTTGATTTATTAGCAACGTAAAGAAAACAACCAAGACGCGGAAGAGACAGCCCGGTGGAAGGAAAAAACATCAGTCACCCTGAGGCCAGTGCTATTTACTTATGCCAGCTGTAGAAGGAATTGGCACTCACAAATTGGTCTCTATAGCCATAACAGAAGATCTTCAATCCAGAAGTGATGTACACCCTGGGTCTAGTCCACCATTTCCGGAGATGGATTGATCCCTACTATTAACATTACTACTATTAGCAGTCAAAGGTTTGACTTCATTTCTTGGCAGCTGTTACTATAAAATGAGATAAATACATCTCAGCTACTGAAAAACTGAACTTGACGGATATTGTTGTGCAGAAACAAAAGCTATGCATCATGTAATTGCTAAATCAGACCATTCTAATTCTTCAACAGAAACAACTTGTCCAAAGAAATTGTGCAAAATTGTTCCATATGTTGAACAGTCTAATTAGGCATGGTTACATCCTGCCAAGATTAAGTTTGTTTAAAATTTTACACAGATTAATGCAGTTGGTGATTTCATTTGAGTTCCTTTCCAGCTGCCACCCTGAGCAATGTATTTTTTCCCCTAAAAGTAGCAATGGTTTTGAAAAGTAACATGGGATTACACATTGTAAATGGCACAGAAACAAGCCATTTGGCCCACCAGGCTAAATCAACATTTATGCTCCATTTGAGCCTACTCCCATGATTTCTTACCATCATAACCATCTATTCCCTTCCCTTTCAAGGACTTGTCTAGTTTCCTATTACATGCACCTGCACACTTCACTTCATCCATTCCCTGTGGTAGCAAGTTCCATATACATATTTTGGGTACAGAGGTTTCTTCTGAATTCCTTATTGAATTTCCTGGTGTCAAACTTCTACTGATGTCTTGTACATAGGTGCAAGAGCAAACTTCTCTCAACATCCAGTCTATCAAAATGTTTCAAAATTTTAAAGAGCTCTATTAGATCACCTCTCACCTTTTACTGAAAAGAACAGAGACACAAGTTGTCAATCCTTCCCCTATATGTATATCCACACATTTCTTCTATCATCTTTGTAAATGTTCTTGGCACCCTCACCAATGCCTTAATATCCTTTATAGTGAACTACAAAGATCAGATCTGCACACTGCACAGCCGATACACTATCATCTGTTTTGTGCTGCAGTGCTTGACCAATTTCACTGCACACTGTAACTAGGGTTTACTCCAAGTTTAGTATAATTTCCTTATATTGCAATTTCCCTCAGGGATGCACTTGATAGGTTTGCTAATTTTTAAAATTGGCCTTGATAACTTGTGGCACAACTTCTGACGAACAATCCCTTTGTTCCTCTACCTCATTTAGACTTGCACTTTCCAAGGAAGTGAAATCACTACTCTTCCTCACCAAAATAAACAACCTCACATGTATGCTTTATCTGTGTTGAACTTCATTTGCCAATTACCTAGCGGTTCTGCAATTTTATTAGTTTCCTCCTGTAATTGGTCACATTCTTCCACAGGATTGACTATCCCCCTGCAATATTTAGAAATGGTAGCTATGATTTGCTCCTCTGGAGAAGTGGCAGGAAGGGCAGAGAATTGGGCAATTGGCATTTTGGGGAGAAACCCAGCCTCTTCCTGGCACCTCAGAAATTATGTTCTGAATAGGAATGCTCCTGATTAACCATCCCAACACACAACCAAATAAGCACCTTCAATAATCAGATTAATTAATGATTACCTAAGGGCCTCATTGCTTCAGCTCCAGCTGGGACAAGAAGAAGCCAGCATGTCCAACTTGTAATCAGCTTGTGGGGCATCTCTCAACTTGTATGCATTTTCACCAGACCAAGGGACGCAACCCAATGCCGGAGGGTGGTCTCTGAGTACCAACCCCTTCCCTCACTTGCCCCCTTCACCATATGACTTCAGATCTCAACGGCCCCTAAAACCACCATCACCCCAACAACCAGCCCCAATAACACTCATCTTTCTCACCTCTGATTCTCTATCTGAGGACAGGGCCCAGGCAGTGGTGTCCTGGCAGCAGACTCAGTCTCCATCATGGAATTGCCAGCTTCTGATTGTTCTCCTGGAAGCTTCAGGTGGGTGTGATTTCCTGATCCATAGAGTCATACAGTCATACAGCACGGAAACAGACCCTCAGTCCAACCAGTCCATGCCAAACATAATCCCAAACTCATCCCACTTGTCTTCTCCTCACCATATCTCTCCAAACCTTTCCTATTCATGTACCTATCCAAACGTTTTTTAAATGTTGTAATTGTACCTGCAACCACCACTTCCTCAGGAAGTTCATTCCACATGCAAACCAATAGCCTGCTACCTGATTATGTTTGATCTGGAAGGCTCTTTGATCAAGATGGTCCACAGATTTTTCTGACTAAGAACTTTCTTGATTAGTCTGAGAGCAGCAAAACCCCAGACAGCGTTTTTGATTCGAAAGTCCAATTTTGATAGTGTCATTGTGAATAGAAGCCCAGAATCTCGTAAAACACCACTTTTCACCTTCTACCACTCTGAATAACTCCTTAAATCACAGTCATGCGCCTATCTTGAAGTCATTTAGCTACTCATTCTTCTGTTTAACTCTGCATTCTCTGACCATATTCATTAGTCTAAAAAGGGACAGCTTATCAAAGGCATTTTCAAAGTACAGATAAATTAGATCTACTGTATTATCACAGTCTACTCTCAGTTACCTCCACAAACAACTCACTAAGTTTGGTCAAACAAGATTTTTCCCTCTAATATTGGCTGACTCTTCATAGAAACATAGAAGATAGTAGCAGGAGTAGGCCATTCAACCCATCTAACCTGTTCCACCATTCAAGATAATCATGGCTGATCATCAAACTCAACACTGTAATTCTGCCCTCCCCCATATTCCTCGATTTCTTTAGCCAAAAGAACTATATCTACCTCTTTCCTGAAAACACATTGTTTTGGCCTCAACCACTTTCTGTGGTAGTGAATTCCACAGGATCACCACGCTCTAGGTGAAGAAATTTCTCCTCATCTCAGTCCTAACAGGTTTACCCTTTATCCTTAAACCATAACCCCGGGTTCTGAACTCCTCCACCATTCGGAATATCCTTCCTGCACCTGGCCTCTCTAGTCCTTTTAGAATTTTATAGGTTTCTATGAGATCCCCCTCATTCTTCTAAACTCCAGTGAATGTAATGCGAATTGATTCATCTCTCTTACGTCAGTCCTATCATTCCAGGAATCAATATGGTAAACCTTCGCTGCACCCTGTCTACAGTATGACCATCCTTCCTCAGATAAGGAGACCAACCTGCATACAATAGCATGACATCACCAGTGTCTGCATAACTGCATCAAGACATCCTTGTTCCTGTAGTTGAATCCTCTCAATACAAAGGCCAACATATAGTTTGCCTGCTGCACCTGCATGTTTATTTTCAGCAAATGGTGAATGAGGCACCCAGGTCTTGCATAAAACAGATGATTATATTTCTCATTTTACTCACTCCTTGAATAACTATTATTGATGTCAAGTTCAAGTCTGTGTAGAAATAATGTAGATTCTACTTTTACCTTCTGGTTTTCATGATAAATGTTATTTTTTTCTGAACAATACAACTAATGTGGAACGGAAGAGGCTGACAGGTTTCTTTAGCCGAACTAGGCTGAAGCCATTAATCTTCATCATCCATTTGATTCCTTCATCTCACCACATAAAAGATATCCATAAATGGGACCAATCCATTATGGTGCAAAATTAGAAAGTAGTCAATTTTTAAAAATTGCGATAAGATTACATTATTACAGTGCAATTATTTTATGGCAACTTCACGAAATGCTTTTCTGTATCCTGCCTTTGTTACACCGTTAATCTTGTAGACATAAACATTAAAAGAAGCCAGGTCCTTTAAGAAAATGCAGGTTGCAATTATTCTCAAACCACCAGGAGGTATTTATCAATATTTTGCTAAATTGACATTGTTTCGATTAAAAAATGAGAAAGTCATCAATTCATTCATATCATCATGACTCTGCCTCTGCCTCAGCTGAAGTGCAGCTGAGGCCTGCATCTATACACTTTTAATGCTCTCTGGCTAGTCTCGTATTTGCCTTCTTCATAAACTTGAGCTCAGCCAAAACACTGCTACTGTCCTTACTTGCACCAAGTCTGCTTACCCATCACCCCTGTGTTCAATGGTTTCCAACGGTTTCATATGCAATGCCTCAATTTTAAAACGTTCATCCCTCTTTACAAATCTGTCAGGGCCTCACCTTTTCCCTATGCATGTGACTATTTTAAAACCACTGCATTGCTCCAAGATCGCTACACACTCCCAATGTTGGTCTCTTCAGTAGTGCCGATTTTAATTGCTCCACCACTGGCAGCAGTGTTTTCGGTTCAGGTCATAAACTCTTGAAATCCTTCACGAAAACTCTCTCTCCTCCTTTAAAACCTACATAATTGATCAAGGTTTTGGATATCCATTTTAATATCTCCTGACGCTGGATTGGTGACAAGTTTTGTTCGATAACGATCCTTTGAAGAATTACATTTACATGTTATGAACACAAGTTGTTGTTAATGGTAAGGTTTCTTTCCTCTGATGATAATAATTCTGGAGTATGTCACAAACTTCATTCAAAATGTCTACTTTTGTACTCAAGCTCAAAAGCCAATCTTAGCTTGAGGTAGATATTGGGTGGACTCTGCTGCAATGCAGGGTCCTCAATCCTCACATCCACCAGCTGTGGAGAGATACAGATGTATCTGATTCTGGAGGGGAAGGTTTCTTAAAATCCACTTCTATGGCCCTACAACATTAAAGCTAAGCATTGGACACTTTTCATGGAGCCTCAAGTGGTCCCTTTATGACTGACAGGTTAGGGTACTCAAAACCTGGCACAAATGGGCAGACCATCTACAGCACATACACCAAGATTTGCAATTCAAATTATAACTAGACTCCCATGTATCCTGTAGGACCTCAACCCACAAGCAATTTCTCGCCTGAAACATGTAGCCATGCTGGGCACCCAGCTCACACTCTTAGCTGATATGGTGGTATGTGGTTCGCCCGTGTAAAGGACTCAATGCCATTTTTAAAACCAGCACCATCCTGTTTATGACAGGCTACAATGAGCCCTATGGCGATTTCATGCAACTTTTATGATCATTGTAATTTCCAATCTTTTAGGAAGGCTTCTAATTAAACTCGGTGTGCACACAGTCTTTGGGTCTGTACATGGGAATATTCACCATAATAATATAGTTATATCACCAATGAAGTACCAAATATCTAATCTGTCAGGTAGTTTCATCGTCTAGTTGGATATCTCCATTCTAGATTAAATCTCAGGTTTACTTCCTCGTTCTGATCTTTTAGTTTCTATTTGTAATGGCTTGAACAATTCAAATGTTTTAATAAGATTGTTAATTCCCATTCATTAGGTTCGGGTTCATCAGGGGCATCACGGTGTCTTCTGATGGCAGAAGGTTTTAAGTACAAGACCCACACTTCAAAACTTCTTTTTGAGATTTGTGAAACTGTCTTGTTTATTCTGTTTGTAACAGTTATCTGAACTGGAGACTATCATTTTACTACGCATTATCGGCTAATGTTATCCATTTCCAGGCATTTTATGTAAATCAAGCAGGTCTACAATAACCTTCTGGTCACTGCATCAAGTTCTTTTAGAACCTGTACAGCTGCCCTGGGTCTCCCATTGGATTGCAAGTGCTTTGATGAGGATACAGAACATTTGAATCCCAAGACATGGCTTATTTTGCTGAATTCCTGTACCTGTTACTGTTGCAAAAGTTTCACAGTGTTGTTTTCATTTTCACCACATGGTTATGGCATTTCCTTCTAGACTTATGATCCAGGAGCTTTGAACCTTGCATCCGTCCTAGCTCTGAGACCACATAAAGGTTTGTAGGCCATGTGGGATGGCAATTCTCAGGACAGTACTTGCAGCATGTTGCTTATTTTATTCAAAATCTTTATTTCTTTCTTCAAAAGAATGTTGTTTATACATTAACCCTATTCCTAACTATTATATGGCACAAGCTAATTAGAATTAGTTTTATTGTAACATGTACTCACGTGAGTACAGTGAAAAGTTTTAAAGTCGCCACTTACAGCACCATCTTAGGTACCAAGGTACCTAGGTACAGATTCTTAAGTACATATTCTTATGGGGGCAAAATTAGGAAAATAAAGAAGTAAAAAGTCCAGCAAGTTATTAGAAAAATAGAGAAATAAGAGTTCAGAATAACAGCCCTTCCAACTCACACCACATCGGGCTTCACCTCAACGTGAGGAGTCGAGTGCACACTGAGGCCAGGAGTTCGAGTCCACACTAAGAACTTTCATGATCAGTATAATGATAGAACACAGGAAAGACCAAACACAGGAGGCTGGAAACACAGCAAAGCAATCTCAAAGCCAGTGGACCACAGCAATCCCCTGCAATTCATCCAGTTGAAAATGATGATGGAGAGATATGTAAGTGACAGGGGTAGGCTCCATGAATTCCCTGACAATGGTAGAATCCAACACATGAATATAAGGCTAAAGGAATTGAGAACTTATTGGGCCAGAAGTACCAAGTGCCCTTAATCATACACCTATTTTCAGATCCTTCGACCAACAGGGATGTCAGTCCAGCCAACTTGGTTAACTTTACATAATATTAAGCAGCAGTTGAGCATGATGGATTCACTGAAAAATGTGCACCCGGACAAAATTCTGGCTGAAATTTTAAAGCCAGCTAAGTCAATCCAGTGCAATTTTGACTTCAACACCGAATCAACAATGTAGGAAGTTGTCCAGCTCTACCAAATAAAAAAGCATGAAAACATCTAACCTGAATTATTGTATGCATCTTCTTCCCAACCGTCATTAAAGTGCTGAAAGGAATCATAGATTTTACCATCAAACAACAGCTACTCACAAATAACCCATTCACCAATGTTCGGTTCATATTCTTGCCTAATTATTTGGCTGCAAATCTTGTCATTGCCTTTGTCCACAAATGAGGACAAGAGTTTAATGAGAGAGAGGAAGCTGAGAGCATTAATGCAGCATTCATTCACAAGTGGCATCAGGGATCCCTGTAGCAAAACTTGTTAATATGGATCAAAAGGAAAACCGTCTAACAGAAGCAGTCATACCTGATGCAAAAAATTATGGTTTTGTTTGATGGAGACTAACACTTCAGTCCCAGAAGGTTACTACAGTTGGTCCTTAAGGAGTCGTCAAGATTGATCTATATCCAACCTCTTCATTCATGACCTATCCTCTATCAGAAGGACAAGAGGGGACAGTTTACTAACAATTCTATGATATTCAGATCCATTCACATCTTCTCTGATAAGTGAAGCAGCCCAAGTCATCATACTAGAAAACCTAGACAACATTCTGACACGGACTGACAGGTGGTAAAACATACCTGTGTATGTTAAGTACTGGCAACAATTCAATTTCTATCCGTCTTCTTCTGATCTTCAACAGCATTGCCATCGTGATGTCTCTAATCATTACCATAGAGTGTATCCACTCTATGTGAGTCCATCCACCATAGAGTGGTTGGAATCATGACTGACCAGAAGTTTAAATGGACCAGCCATATCCATTCAGCTTTTACAAAAAGATGATAAAATCCAGGTATTCTACAATGAATGGCTTACCTATCAATCCTTCCATACCTTTCCCTCTTACTCAAAGTTTAATTTGGGAACGCAATGCAGTCACTAGGTTGCAAATGGGTTCCATTCTGGAGTCCGTTCAATTCTATCAAGCAGAGTAAAGGAGAGGTAGGAAAAAAGGCGGTATCAGGCCTGAATCTAGGCAGGCGGATCAGATGTCAGGTCAGGGACTGGAAGAGGTGTTGTTGGCGGTAATTATGGGGTCAGTTGAATAGTTATTCAGGAGTTAGATTATGTTTTTAATAATTCTGTGTATGTTTCATCCTGAGGAACCACTTAGCTAACTTCAGTGAAACCCTCTGAATTTTAAGACTAAAGAGAAGTCTAGCTTAGGGAGAGATGGTAACATGTAGTAATGTCAATGAACAAGTAATTCAACAGCCTAGTTTAATGCTCTGGGGACATTGGTTCAAATTTCACTGTAGCATCTGTTGCAATTTAAATGCTATTAATAAAATCTGGAATTGGAAGTTTGACTATGAAGTTATCATTGATTGTTGTAAAAACACAATTGGTTCATTTGTGCCCTTTACAGAAGGAAATCTACCATTCTTATCTGGTCTTACGTACATGATTGCTGATCCCTAGCAATGTGGTTAATTCTGAATTGCCTTTGGTAAAGCCTAACAAGCCACTCAGTTCAAAAACAATTGGGAATGTGCAATAAATGCTGGCCTTGCCAGTAATGTCAAGATCCCTGAAAAGGTTTTTTCTCTTTCTCTCAGAGGGCCATGAGCCTGTGGAAGTCTCTTCCCCAGTAATGAGTGGAAACTGGGATACTGATTTATTTAAGGCTGAGTTAGATAGATTTTGGATAGCCAAGCGACTCCAGGGTAATGGGAGACAGACAGGAACATGAAGTTGAAACCATGACAGGCACTGACATTCTCATTGTCATCATTAGTTAAATAGATTAACAAGTGTGTTATTTGATTAAAATCAACACTGACTACCCATGACTTATCAACTGGTGAAGCAGGCTCAAAGGGCTGAAAGGCCTACCACTGCTCTTTGTTACTAAGGTCAAATCATAGCATAGCATAGCATCCCTACAGTGTGGAAACAGGCCCTTCGGCCCAACAAGTCCACAATGACCCTCGGAGAATCCCACCCAGACCCATCCCCCCAGTAACCTAATCTACATATCCCTGAACATCCCAACATCCTAAAAACTCAAGGGATTTGTTGCACTAACTAAAATTGTACTGAAAAGTTTGGGGTTTTTTTAACATTTCAGACCTCCACAAACCCCAGATAAAGGGACACTGTCCCCCTGAAACTCACAACAGTGTCACTGACTCCTTACTAATTGGATTTACCTTCATGCAACCCAAAGGCTCAATGTTGTTCTTTTCAACTAATGCAGTGAATACTTCTCTAATAAGCAATTAATAATCAACTGTGACACTTTGTAACAGAATGCACAAAGAGATTGAATGAAATTATGCTGCTCTCACAATCACAGCATTTGTTTCAGGCAAAACGTATAAGCTGACTGAGACTCTGAAAAACTCACTGCAGAATAAGGATATTTTTTCTACCATCCTCCAGCGATATAGCCATGAATGAAATACTACAGTTTCATATTTCTAACCTCTTTCCTTTGGTGGGGGAAGCAGGGAAGGGTGGTGGAGGTAAGACTGCCCTTCCTCCGTCTCCCTTTCCCTTTCGTGCTCAACCAAAGTAAATGTTCTTACTTATCTACAAATTAGCAGGAAGAATGAACACATGAGGTTTCAGCAGATTTGGAAAACTCCCTACATTTAGCCGGAACATGGCCCTCCAAAACAAGGGTGATTTAGCATCTAATCCTTTCATCGTGAATAAGTGATTTTCGTCTCACGCATTTTACAAATGGGGGCTAAATTCCAACCACACATTACAAAAATAAACTTATTGAAGCAAATACTTGGAGTAGACTTAAAAATAAAAGGAAGCAAAGGTGGAGTAAAAGGAATAAAAGTCCTTTTCAGTAATGTGTCAGTTCAAATTTTAAAGAATATGTTCTTGGGAAATGTGAGGGCAAAGAATCCAATACAGTTCCACCACATTTAAAACATCTGCGTGTGTGATTAAGGAATGAGAACATTCATGGATCACGATCATAAATAAATATGTTGGAGTACTGTGACATTTTAAGTGAATTTTGGGAAGAAATTCCACCTACTTCTAGTTTATCTTCTTGAAAGTTATAACAGTGGCTTAACAGCCTCCCTTCAGGACATTAAATAAAATATTAGAGTTTGTGATTCCGTAAATTACAGATATATTTTTAGAAGTGGGCAGCAAATTATGCTTATTAACCTCTTCCTGATTCATATTTACATGCTTATATTTAGTTAATATTGTATTTTACTTTAGTATGGTAATAATATGGTGTCTTGCATAAGTGAAATAGAATTACTTTTTGGCTGGATTGCCAAATAGCTGTAAATGTTATTGTTGAGTGATTTGAACTCATTACCTAGGCTGACAATTTACTGAAATACTGACAGAATATCACATTGGTAGAGATGCTGTCTTCTGGGACATATATTAAAATCAAGGCCTAATCTGTCTCTTTGATGGATGTAAAATTTCCCATGATGCTATTTAAAGAAATATAGTGTTTTCTCAAGGTGCTCAAGCCTGTATTTATCCTTCAGACAATCTAGTCATTTATCTCATTCCTACCTGTGGGATTTTGCTGGATACATATTGTCTACCACATTGGCCTACTTTGATGATGAAGCACTGTGAGACATTCTAAATTCATCAAAAGTATTATACAAATGGAACTTTTCTTAAGGTTTATCAAAAAATTAAATTGCTGTCCACAGCTGCTGTAATTCATGATGCAGATTTACCAGAACATGATATCAACCGAACAAGGAGAATCTCTGATATAACAAAGTGTAGACCTGGATGAATACAGCAGGCCAAGCAACATCAGAGGAGCAGGAAAGCTGACGTTTCGGGTCTAGACCCTTCTTCAGAAAATGGGGGAGGGGAAGGGGATTCTGAAATAAATAGGGAGATAGGGGGAGACGGATAGAAGATGGATAAAGGAGAAGGTAGGTGGAGAGGAAACAGACAGGTCAAAGAGACAGGGTAGGAACCAGTAAAGGTGAGTGTAGATGGGGAGTTAGGGAGGATATAGGTCAGTCCAGGACAGGTCAAGGAGGCAGAATGAGCCTAGTAGGTAGGGGATGGGGATGGGGCTTCAGGTGGGAGGAAGACAGGTTAGGGAGGCGGGGACGAGCTGGGCTGGTTTTGGGATGCGGTAGGGGGAGGGGAGATTTTTAAGCTTGTGAAGTCCACATTGATACCATTGAGCTGTAGGGTTCCCAAGCTAAATATGAGATGCTGTTCCTGCAACCTTCGGGTGGCATCGTTGTGGCACTGCAGGAGGCCCAGGATGGACATATCGTCCAAGGAATGGGAGGGGGAGTTGAAATGATTTGCAACTGGGAGGTGCAGTCATTTGTCATGAACCGAGCATAGGTGTTCCTCAAAGCGGTCCCCAAGCCTCCGCTTGGTTTCCCCGATGTAAAGGAGGCCACATCGGGGCCAGCGGATGCAGTATACCACATTAGCAGATGTGCAGGTAAACATCTGTTTGATATCTGTTTGATGTGGAAGGTCTTCTTGGGGCCTGGGATGGCGGTGAGGCGGGAGGTGTAGGGGCAGGTGTAACACTTCCTGCGGTTGCAGGGAAAAGTGCCGGGGGTGGTGGGGCTGGTGGGGATTGTGGAGCGGACAAGGGAGTCACAGAGAGAGTGGTCCCTCCGGAAAGCAGATAGGGGTGAGGAGATGTATTCTAGGTAGCTGTGGGAATCGGTAGGCTTGAAATGGATATCGGTTTCCAGGTGGTTGCCAGAGATGGAAACAGAGAATCTCTGCTCTTAATCATCTTAAAACAAGGAATTTTGACATATTGAGGAAGTGGGCCAATGCATAGCAGATAATGTATAATGCGAACAAATGTGAAATCATCCATGTTGGTACCAAAAACAGGAAGGATGATTATTATCTGAATGGTGATCGACTGTGAAAAGGGAAGGTGCAACAAGACCTGGTGTCCTTGTACCCCAGTTGTCGAATGTACGCTTTTAGGGACAGCAGGTAGAAAAGAGGGCAAATAGCAAGTTGGCCTTCATCGTGAGAGAATTGGACTACAGGAGCAAGAATGTTTTGCTGCAACTGTACAAGGCCTTGGTAAGACCACACCTGGAGTATCATGAGCAGTTTTGCTCTTCTTATCTGATGAATTATGCTCTGGTTATGGAGGGAGTACAACAGATATGTATCAGATTAATTCCTGTGAAGGCAGGATTGATAAATAAAGAGAGACTGGATCAGCGGAGTTAAGAAGAATGGGGGGGGGGGGGAGCGTGGGAGGGGAGCAGGAGTGATCTCATAGAAGCCTGTGAAATTCTAACAGGACTAGGCATGGTAAATGCAGGAAGGATATTCCTCATGACCAAGGAGATCAGGACCAGGGCTCACAGTCTAATTATATTGGGTAGGCTATTTAGGACTACATATGGAGAAATTTCTTCATACAGACACTGGTTAGCTTATGGAATTCTCTGCCATAATAAGCAGTTAATGCCAAAACATTAATAATTTTCAATAAGGAGATAGGTATAGCTCTTGGTCTAAAAGTTTCAAAGGGTATGGGTAAAAGTGGGAACAGAGTACTGAGTAGTGTGATCAGCCATGATCATAATGAATGGAGGAGCCAGTCTGAAGGGCCATATAGCCTACTCCCATTCCTACTTTCTATGTTTCCATGTTTCAAGCTCTACCTGGTGGTATAAGTTACTGTCTAAGGTGAATTTAATTTTGAAAACTGACACGAGTCAGAGTCACACAGCACGGAAACTGACCTTTTGATCCAACCTATTCTGATTAAAACTGTGCAACATGTTTGCACATTCAGAACAGTAAGGCATTGCAAAGAATAGGAAACCTATGGTATTTGGTGGAGAAATCACATTAATAGATTAATAGTAACAATTACAAAAGACAAGTTTTCTAGTGTGTAGATCTAGGGTCAAGAGAGAAACATATTTTCCTGTAAAAATAAACTGAAAGATTTTAAATAAAGATAAACCTCACAGCACATTAAAGACAATGCAAATGATTCATTTCCAGTGTTTTCATATTAAGGGAAACTTAGGATCCGGGACGGCATGCTGACTGATACGAGAATGCTTCCATATGGAAGGCAATGTACACAACTGTGGTAGCTGATGGTATCTCCTGTAAATAGAGAGCAAGGTTCAAACAAATGTGCCAAGCCTAATACACAGCAACTGTTATACATGTGCCAAACCATGTAAAGTATTCACTGGAGACCTGAGGTATTTGGCATCACTAAGTGTAACACAAAGGATCAACACCGCTGGGACATTAATTATGCAGTAAATTATTTTCAAAACATTGACTCCATCCTTTTCTATGAAGATGTAGGTATGGAAGAATCATTCTGATGTCATGTTACAGAGCTTGCTTTCAGAAAATAAGAAAAAAGTTTATTTTTAATTGCTTTCACTTACTAGTTCTACTGCTGCACACTTTGATACTCCAAGTTAGGAAATGACTGGACATAAGTTAAAAGAGACAGAATGTTGAAAGTGAGAAGAGCCAGTATTTACACCAAGATTAATAGGTCTGTGGATAAGTGCTAGCAAAATCATTGACGTGATCAGTATTAAAGAATGGGGAGCAATTCTCAGTCAAATGGAGAATGCAACACTGAAATATCAAATAGATTAATCTTTTACTTGAATTAAAATGCTTCGAATTCAATGGTTTTATTGGACTTGGGCCCAGATTTCACTAATCAAAGATTCTCTGAAAATACCATAAGCATTTAGAAACCTGAAGTCCCTTCCCAAACACAGCACATCTCCTTTTTGCAGGAGCAGGCCAGGAGTCACAGACACATGGTTCACAAAACATAGAAGCAAAGAGACACAGGAGGAGAGGTAGGGCATCTATTCCCTCAAACCTACTTGCTAGTCTACATCATGAATCATCAACACCAGTATCCCACATTATCCCCATACCCCTGAATGAATCAATCTTGAGAAATCCAAAACTCTCTGCCTTGAATATATGTAGTGACTGAAATAAAAACAGAAAAGGCAAGAAAATTTCAGCATGTCTGGCAACGTCTGTGGAGAGAGTAAGAGAGTTAATATTTCGAGTCTAGTATGACTCTTCTTTGGAACTGAAAGCAACTGGAAAGTTATGGCTTATATGCCAGTGACAATGACAACACCCTTGCGATAAAAGCCAACATAGCATTTACCTTCCTCATTACTTGCTGCCTCAGCATGTTAGCTTTTAGTGACACATGAAATAAGACACCCAGGTCTTTTTGGGCATTAACACTGTCCAATGATTGTCGGTTGGTTATTCTATCTTTGGAGAGATGACCTAGGCATTGGTAGATTCAAACTGTAACGAGTTTATCACATAATAAGAAACTATGCACTGTATTACATAATGATGTCTTTCTCTGTTGAAGCCATAACCAAACTCCCTTCAGGCCATCATGATGATGCGAGGTACTATGCACACAGCCCTAGGCATTAATCTGTACAACCTTAATTCAACATCGCTCCGAAAAGTGTTTTTTTAAACTTTCATTTTCACATACTGTCCCACATTTCCCCAACAGTCTCTGACAATCTGTCACCAGACTTCACAATGTAGATTACATGACCACTTTGCAGAACACATACATTCTGTCCACAAAAAAGATCCTGAGTTTCCAGTTGTATCAGAGATAAAAGGTACTGCAGATGCTGGAGAATCCTAGATAACAAGCATGGGGCTGGATGAACACAGCAGGTCAAGCAGCATCATAGGAGCAGGAAAACTTGACGTTTCGGGCCTAAACCCTTCATCAGAAATGGGGGAGGGGAAGAGGGTTCTGAAATAAATAGGGAGAGAGGGGGAGGCGGATAGAAGATGGATAGAGGAGAGGATAGGTGGAGAGGAGGCAGACAAGTCGAAGAGGCGGGGATGGAGCCAGTAAA